>JAVJGJ010000001.1:75340405-75435195 GCA_035590215.1 Microhierax caerulescens
GAAAAGAAAAGAAAAGAAAAGAAAAGAAAAGAAAAGAAAAGAAAAGAAAAGAAAAGAAAAGAAAAGAAAAGAAAATGTGTATGAAAAGGACCCTGATTTATATCTATATATATCTCTATCTTCTGTTGGTTTTGTTTTCTTTTTTCCTACTTTCCCAGAACAGGAATGAGACAGAAGAAAAATAAAGTGATACTGAAACTGACAGGAAAGGCTTATCTTTTTTTCTTTAATTCTTTTAATTTCTTGGAGAATATCACGTTAAAATGTGTTTTTGCAAGATGCTACTCTTTTTACTGTTTTTCTGTTTGAGATTTCTTTTTGCCACTCTGAATAATATGAAAGTGTTAACAAGTTTCTGTCTCATAGTATTACTCTGTTTCTGAAGGACTGCATGCACAATCAGATCTTAACGTTATTACTAGGATGCGCACTTTAAGTTGTGTTTGTAAGAACTAATGAAAAACTTAGTATATAAATTTTATCTGTAGAACCCAGAGCTTTTTGTAGTCTTTAGTAGGTAATAATCAAGTGGGGCATCTTACTAGATGTCTTTCTGCACTTCTAGCATTATGTCAAACCTTTCCTGAGGGTAACATTTGCTTTTCAGCAAAACCCACTTTTGATTTTTATTTTATTTTCTCAAAAAAGCATGGCAATAGAATACTGGATGGATACAATGAGATTTCTTGTGAATTTGTGTCTTATGAGCATGTGTAGGTTGGAAGATGTTTGGAACAGACTTTGTTTCTAGTTTCAGATAATGTGTAGTCCTTTGTCCTGCTCTATAATGAAAGCTTCTGGTCATAACAAAGATAATACTTAATTGGTTGCTAACTTTTCACCTTAAGTTAGTTGGAATGAGTGTTAAATGATCTGCCTCCATTTTCAGTCAGCAGGTGTTTATTATTTGGGTCTTTAATAAAAATCATGTATTAGCCACATTGTTTACCTTTCTAGCTTTTTCCTAATTGTCGTTTTTTAATGTCAATCATAACAATGTATGCTGTGTGCCCTGTGATATGGACAGCTGATACTCTTTATGTAAGGAAGTAAAGAAACTTATTTTATGCATAGAAAGTCCTCTCTTTGTATGTGCTTCCCAAAAAAGTCTCTGAAAGGGTGGCCTACCTGCCAAGCAGAATCCATCCCATGCTCTTAAAGGGTGCAAACAAAGCTATGAATACGTTTGATGGATCAGACTGGATTTGGGCTGGAGGACAGTGTAGGATTAGTTAGAATTACAAAATATGATCTGGATGGTTTTGAAGAGGTGTCCCTTGTTTAGATGAGTAAAGGTGGGTTTTTTTTTTTTTCTGAAAATCTGGCTGTGTAACTTTTAGGCATGAAGGCATCTCTCCCATCTCTTTTCATAGAGTGGTTGCCCTATAGTGCAAGCTGCTGTCAGAAAGCCCTTGGGGATGGATGAGCAGAAAGAACTCAGTGATATTCTCAAAAGGCAGAATGGCAACTGCTGATGTATGTGTGCGCTAAATGAGTTGTTTTTTTCCCTGGGGCTTGGAAGTTAGCTGTTAATCCTGTTTGCTTTGGCATTCACCGTTTTTTTAGATTAGTATGTTATAGATGGATGCATCAGCAGTGGGGCTAAAATCTCAATCAGATAAAAGGTTGTATTTGAGATTATCTGGCTGAGCCACAGTAGCTCTGCTTATTAATCAAGTATATTTAAAAAAATAAAGGCATAATCAGTGGCTTTTGAGTCTAATGTAAACAAATCTTGTCTTCCATGCCCTGTAATGTGCAGCAGGTGTTTGGTGGATTAATTGGATGCATTTCCAAACTGAGATATATTGAGTGCAATTGTTATACGTTACACAGTAAATTGGGTGTAATAATGGCCCTTAGGTAATGACTTTTCTTCCCTAAAGTACAGCTAGACATGAGTGAAAATGTCAAATGTCTTTCACATGAAAGAAATTGAGCTGCAGATAAGGTTTATTTTTACTTCTGGTGCTGCGGTGTTACCAGATGGATAGTCTCATTTTTTAAGACCTGCTTGGGGTGCATAAAAGGTGATGGCTTTACTGCTCTTCATGATGTTGGGCTCTTGGTGATAGATACGATTCTCTGAAAAACTTACAGGTCCCAGAGCCCTAAAGTGTTTTTCCATCTTCTGCTTTTCCTCAGTGGCTGAGAAGACCAAAGAGCAAGTGTCCAATGTTGGGGGAGCTGTGGTGACAGGAGTGACAGCAGTGGCCCAGAAGACGGTGGAAGGAGCAGGGAACATCGCTGCAGCCACTGGCTTGGTGAAGAAGGATCAGTTGGCCAAACAGGTTTGTTTATTTACAGTCTTTTCCAGAAGAAAAAGTGAACTATATGAGTGGTCTCCCTGAACTGGGGGTCAGATGGAGTATCAGTGGTATTGAATGCAGGATGATTTGTGCTACATTAAACAAATGAACAGCAAAGAAAATGCCTGCTGTTTATGGCTTGTATTTTGAGTGACTTGCAAGATTTGGGAACTTGAGTAGAATTGGGCATGGAACTTTGCTATTCTGAAAAGTCTCTGCAAATTTGGGTCATGGTTTAAAGTGTGATCTAGTGGTGATTCTGAACTCAGCAGCCTCTAGTGGGGGCCTCCAGCTGTAGGATGGCTGTACAGTTTTATGGAAAGATAACTATTTTTACAAATAACTCAGAATTGAAAAGCAACCTGCTTAATCTGAAAGGTCAAACAGCAAATCTCAGGTTTAACAGTACAATTTGTATCCTCTGCAGATGAATGAGCAGAAGGGTATGTGTACCAGTCCACTAACTGGAGATACATTGCATCTAAAGTCAAGATTTAGCTGGAGAGTTTTTTTCACTATTAATATAGTGACACTAACTCAAAAACGTCTCCAAACTGTTCTGAACTTTTCAGATTAACTTTGCTCTAGCTCATGCCATAAAGCACTCTGTAGATGTTTTATTCCAGCACTGAAGTGAACATGAAGTTAATTGCACAATATCAAGTGTTATTATAGTTTTGTTGCTGATACACTGCAGTTAGTCTTCCACTTACACTTGGTGAACGGTGACTGCAGATAGCTGGTGGGAATGATGCTTTCCAAAACGTGTATAGTGTTGTTCAGAGGCAAAAGTTAACCCAGAAGAGACAAATGCCTCCTTTTGTGCTGTTTTGTGTGTGAACATTGAAGTGTTATAAAAAAGTAGGATTACAAAGGCTATTAGTATTGGCACGAAAATGTGGGTGCAGTGGATTTAGCATGAAGAAGTTCTGTGGTTTATCTTACTTCCAGTCAAGAGGAGCTGGTAAAATTGAATCCTTAAGAAGTCGTATTTGTCCTTATCTGTTACTGAAGTATATTCCTGTCTGTCTGACAAATCCTATTGGTGCTTTAGTTTGGAAGGAAAAAAGGGGTATTTTAGGTCGTGGTAGGCATTCAGTCGACTGTGGTAAATTGATCTCGAAAACATCTCACAAGCAGTTTTGTTCTCTTTCAAGGCAGTTTTCCTGGGAGGGTTTTTAGTCCTGTTTTGTTCAGCTATAAGTAAATTGTTGCTCTTGATATGGCCATGATCCTTTGTATAAGCTATGTTGTGGATTTACAAAAAGAAGTTTTAATGAACTGCCAGGGGAATGAATACATGAGTATGGCATGGCCAGAGTAGTCCATACCCGTGGTTTCTGCTAAATCTCTTTCATAGTTTTATGCTGAGAATGTTCTTTTCATAGCTTATCAAACACAGAGTCATGAGGATAATCATTGCTGTAATATGCAATTACCTACTTCAGTATTGACCATATCTAATATTTGTTATCTTAATATTAATATATACATATAGATCCTTATAATAATAAAGCATGAAGCAAATCTCTGCTGACTTTCATTTAATTATGTTCTGTATATTGTAAAGCTTAAATCTGAGTCATGATGGCTGTAACAGAATAAAATCACATCTGTGAAATGAAAGAACATCCATAACGTACATGCATATGATTCCACAGTCCTATAAATAGCATCATTATTCAGAACTGGTGCTTTGTTCTTTAGGCACACAAACCCATTTATTTGATTCTTGGTACTGGCATTTTTTAGACTGGGATACTTGGTCATCTGTGCAGCATGGCCATCTACCTGATTAGTATCTGTAGCTCACAGCAGACAGCTCTGCACCCTGCCTTACTGGTTTTGCAAGGAATGAGTAGCCATTTAAAAAATGTTAACATCAAAATTGAATCATGTAAAGGTATCCTAAAACCTAGTATTTCTTGCATTCCTGTGCAGTTCAGAGGCACATGAGATGTTTTTCATGGATTTTCTGGGTAAACAGACAGTTGGGTGGGGTCCAGGTGTGGGCATTCAGAATACCGGTGGGACACAGGTCCCACCCAAGGGTGAGCCTTGCTGAAATAAGAGAAGGTGCCAGCCAGGCATATGACTGAAATACCAATGTAACTTTGAGTATTTTATCTCTGTAAGGTTACATCTCTTAAGGCTGTGATATCTCTAGTCTGCTCTAAACTGGGAAAAAGAGACCATGATGAGCAAATTTATTCCTTGAGCTTCAGCATGACTAACCAATGCCTTTGGCAGGTTATTCTTCCTATGGGCATCTGTTTGGAGTTGTCCTAAAGCAAATGGCTGTATATCCCACGTGCAAGATAAACACTTAACTTGCTTAGTGTAAGCAAGTCTTGGGATTTGATAGGGAATTGCAAATGAAGCTTATCCATTGAAAGTGGATAGAAGCGTGATTACGGATACAAATAGCTGAAAGGCAATAGCCAATAATTATTGTTTTGCTTGGCTTCTAAATTTGTGGCTAATTACTTTGTCCGGTTCACATGGACCCGTGTAATCAAGTCCAAATCCTCCAACTGAATGTAGCGAAGTGACCTCCTGAGGCCCCTCCCAACCCAAGTTATTCCTGTGAACTGCTATAAACTCAGCCTCCACGCTGCTGGAGGAGTTCACTTATTTGCCATCAATTACAGGGTCAGGGAATGTGAAATAAATATAGAATCATACAATATCTCAGGTGGGAAGGGACCCATAAGGATTGTCAAGTCCAAGTCCCTGCACCTTGCTGGGACTGGAAGCCCATTTGGGATCTGTTATTAATGATGTGCTCACCTGTGTGACAGCCTGCAGTCTTGCATGGTAACGGGCTTTTTTCTTGTGCTGTGATGGAAATCTGGTTATGACTTTCAGCTAGCTGAAAGCTGTTGTCGTGTTTCTTCATCTGTGGATGCAACAATATTTACGCAAAGGAAATGACTAAGATTTCTAGGAAAATGCTTTCTCAAGTTTGTCTGAGATTGTCTAGTGCAGCCTTTAATACTGGTGTGCTTTGAACCATGAAGCACAGGTTTAACCATGCAGCTGAGGCCAGGCTGGAGGGCTGCTGTCACACCACGCTGTCACCTCCCCACCCCGCAGCCGGCGTAAGCAGTCAGTGTGGAGTGACAGCTGAGACGGGTGAATGAGAAGGCTGACTTGATAGTGCCCATCTGAGGACTCACCAGGGGATTTATGCTTTGGCAGAAACTCACTGCTTAACACAGCAAGGGTAGTGGCAGTTAGCAGGCTTGAATTAATAATAAAAGGGTTCACATACTGCAAGCAGCATTTTAATAAATGCAAAACAACTTTTAAGATTATTTAGATTCCAGAAGTTCTTTCATGTGTTGCCAGCATGCATCTACTTAAAAATTACTTCTAACACATACTAGCATTTAGCATACAGCCTATTAAAAATGGGTTAACTCTTTATAAACTAGTTGTAAATTTGAGCCTAATTTTAAAAACTGGTCCGTAACATTTTCTGGACGCAGAAAATAAGTTGCATCTTTCCTTCATGCTTTCTTCTCTCTGTTAAGAGAAGGTCATAAGCTGAGGTAGTGGGTTATACAGAATTTATGCTGTCCCTGTGTATGCTTTATTTCTGTTTACAATGTGAGTGTGCTTCTAAATTAATGGAGTTTAAAAAAAATATTAATGATGATTACATTTGCTGTAGGAATGAACATGTTTTTTTCCTAAGTTAAGAAAGCTGTGAAATCATTTGAATATTATACCTTCAGCTCAGCATGAACATATAGATCCAAATAATATGGAGGCGTACTAGCTAGTGACTGTCTAGTGTATAGCACTGCCTGAGAAGAAAATATGGATTATAAAGTTTATTATTTTGAACTAGTGATTAACTAATTGAAGTTCTTAGCCTCACTAAATTAATGTCTTTTGGTTCTCTAGCATCTCAAGAATAAATCAGTTGGTAAGTTCTATGATTTCCATGATGAGTAACTTCATACTGTTCTAGCATCAAAATCCCCAGTAGGCTGAAACCTTGAAGTACTTTGAGTACCACGTGAAGATCTTACTAAAGTAAATAGAGTAGCAGGTCTTGCCCTTGCCAAGTTTGGGATCTATATGGTTTGTGTTTGGTATCTATATGTGCTAAATCCTTTTTCTTTCTAGTGAGTCTCTTAATTTAACAAGGTTACAGTAAATAGGTGTCAATACAAACATAAATTTATAGTGGTAGGTCATATCCTTACAGAGCAGTTAATATAGTTCATTGGTTTAATTATCAAGCTTTTGGAGGAAAAGACAACCATGAGTGGGAAGTCTGTCAATTTAGGCATCAGGCATTTTTTTCCATAGATAGTATTATTTAACTTCAAGTCCTTGCTCATTGCATTTAATATGAAAATTAATATAGATGAAAAGTGATACAGAAAGCAGCTTTACTATATCTCCTCTGCCCCGCCTGTATTTCCTGACACTTCTTAGAATTCAAACACTGTTCTGTCATGAACATGCAGTGCAGTGGACCCCACAGGTGTAGAGCATTTCTTGTCTCACTGCTTTCCTTGTCCAGAATAGCTAGTCTTATGAGCAGCTGAATCTGTCGATGGAGCCAGGGTGAATCCAGTTTGGGCAATCACCATACTCAAATATTCTTATGTGTAGGAGCCTTTTTCATCCTTTTTACAGGGAAGCTCCATGAGACGTTATGCACTGCTGAGAATAAATACATGATGAAACACCTTTTAATTTCGATGAGAGCAACTCAGTTTTGATTAAGACATCAAGTATCGCAGTGTACGCCAGCCAGCTATTACTTGTTCATTTGGGCAATCTTACTGGGAGAAGGGATGCAAGCCCTGCAAGTGCCTCTGAAAATTTGTCTCTTTCAGTGGCAGAATGGAGGTTTCTTTTCTGCTTTGTTAAACACCTGGTTTTGAAATGCAAGAATCTTTCCAAGATTTCTGTTTTGTCTTGTTGCAAATTAAGATTGCTCAGTGTTCTGAAAGTTTTAATTACCTACCACCTGTAGTTTTTTTAAAAAGCAGAATATGAAATCTTTAGGGTTTGCATTTTACAGTTTGATTTTTTTTAAAAACACAGAGATTGGTTTAGAAATCCTTCTATAGAAATCTTACACAGAAACTTAGGATTGACATTTGATTTTTTACTGAAGTTATCTTGGTTAGCAGTCCCCAAAGTTTAAATGCCTGACATTAAAGTTCCCTTCACTGTTTCAGTAGTTCCTTTGCTACCTGCATACAATATCAATGCCTTGCTTAGTACTCAAAAAAAGTAATTTCTCATTTTGTCTCTGTTTATCTTTTTGAGATACATTTTGCATATTTTTGTTTCCTGCGGTGCCATAATACTGACGTGCCACGTTGTGGTTGTCCCTAGCTGCCAACTAAGTACCATGCAGCCGCTTCACTGATGGCCATCTGCCCACACCCCGGAATGGTAGCCCCCAAAACCAGGACACACATGGAAAATTCTTGAAACTTTTCAGATACTTTTTTTTGGTGTATTTTTTTGTAAATAAGGTTCCAGAAATGGCTCAAATGATGGCAAAATTTGGGTTTAGGTGGAACCATGCATTTGGATAGACTATGAATATCTCCTAGTTTTCTGACAGTCAGTATACTGTACAGGACACTTGGCTCATTCAAGGATCACTGTTTCCCATCTTCTTTCCAGTCTAGGTGAGTCAATCTTGAAAAGCTTAGCTCAAAAACACAAAGTAAAAACTATGGAGGAGGGAGAGCCGATTTCCTTCTTCAGAAAGGGCATTAGGGAGTTTTTCCACCTTTGCATTACACTTTATGCTGTTAGCCAGCTGATGTTCTCAAAAGGCTAATGGTCCCCGGAGAAAAGCAGGACAATCGCTGTGAGTTGCATGAGACTTAGTGTTGTTCTTTTCTTGGAATAAGCAGGTGTATTCATCTCCCCTAGAGTTTATTAAGAGGAAAAAATCAAAACTTAAGTGAAGAAACTTTAGTAACATTCTGGAGTTGATGCTTTTCAGTAGATGCTGTAGAGTGAACAGGCTTCAGGGGTGCAGCAACTTCCAATTGCCCCTAACTACTTGTTGAAGTTTATGGCTTCAATAAAGCTCACAGTAGAGAATGGGTAAGTTTATGATTAAATATATGTAGTCTAGATGTCTAGCAAGCCTGCTGAGCAGCCAGAGTTCTAACCCTCTACACTTGAGCTAACCAGTGCCAGTTCTGCCGTGCAGTGCAGAGGGGTGGGATTTTTGGTGGTTCCGGGTGAGCCCGACCGTGGTTGTGATGTGATACTAGATCTGTAGGAGCAGTTACAACAGTGGTTTGGAAAGCTTGCATACTGTGGTTTCTGGTAGGGGAACTAGCAGACAATAAATCTTTCTCAAGGAAGCCAAAGTGTTTTGGATGATTGTAGGAGAAGGCCTGCTCAGGGAGTCACAACTGAACATCAGTCAGACAATACTTGTTTTCAGATTTCTGTTTAAATCATAACATGAAGAACCCATAGTCTGAGATAGGCTTTACTTTTTCCCTTACTGTTTTATTTCTTGAACTATGCATAATGTGTCAGAGATGCTGCAAAACATAAAGGATATTTAGCAGCAATTAGCAGTTTCCTTTTTTCATGTATTAGGTGGATTGGGAGTGAAAGAATGAGGAGAGAGATTCCCCATTAGAGAACCCGCTTATCTCAGGAACTGAATCACAGAAGACCTCTCTTAAGAGAAGGCAGTTTTTAGATGTTTCTTTGAATTTGTGACAGACGTGGGACTGTCACTGACATATCTCTTTGATTGTGGTGTAGCTGAACTGATTTGTTTTGGTAGGGCCCTTCTTACTGGTCTCAGAATTAATGATGGTGTATTGTATTAAAACACTGTAACAAATCAATGCTGTAAATCTCATCCATGTTCTTGAAATAGGAACTTCTGACTCATTATAAATTATAAGGTGCCCATAGGTAGGTGTTACTAAGGTTTTGAATCTGCTTTATGTACACAGTCAGATCTCCCCTTGGTGACAGTGTACATATTTTTTTGGATGGGAAAGCTCAGGAATAGTCTTCGGTTGTACAGAGGAACGAATGTCAGTAGACTTGTGAAATTGCATTATGATCCTGTATGAATGCTCTGTGTTGGAATGCAAATGGCTTTGATTTAATGATTTGTGATTTGTTGCTAAAATAAATTCAACAATTACGGTTGAGGTGATTCAACACAGTTTCATTAATACAATTCTGTTTTCGTTTGGTGTTTCCACATGGGCAGATCCTACATGTATAGCTTAGTACATGTTGATACCACGTAACAGTGCTGTAAAGAACAGTACAAAGTGCTTGAAGCAGACTCAATGTTGACAAGCGATTTTATTTGGTGAGATGTGCTAATGATGCCCACGGAAAACAGGTTGATAAATAGGAAGGCCACAGAAATCGCAAAGCCAGCAAGGAAATCCTGTGGTTTATTTCTGCTTTACGGTAAGATCTCACCTGTCACTTCCTTCTCAGCAGCATGTTCGTGTAGCACTTCTGAGCATGAGTAGCTTAATCTTATTTCACCCTGAACACCGCTATTTGAAATTAGGCTAGGCAAGATAGAGATGTATATGCACAGAAAACAACAATCCTCAGGGTGGGGGTGGGGGGGAAGAGGTGGAGTTTCTATGTTGAAGTGCTGGGAGCATTTATGAATTGCAGCCTGTGCTCGGCCTCCCTGGTTAGCAGAGAAAATGCTTGCTGTGGGGCATGTTGTCAGTATGGTTTTTTCTCAGAGGGCAAATAGCAATATTTAAAGGAAGACCATGTTTTCTGTGTCAGATCATTTCTGTGCATTGACATCTCTGACTTAAGCAGGACTTGACTTGAGTCACAGGGGAAGAAAATTTTGTGATGGTATCTAAATATCCTGGAGGTTATTGCTCTTTATTAATTCAGGAACAAATATGATTTTAATGTAAAGGTCTTGTGAATTTTCCTGGTTTCCTAATGGCTTTCATGCTGTGAGATAACATTTTAGTGCAGATTGATGTTCTGAGTCTACTTCCTGCTTCTTCTTCACTATTTCTGGCCATAATCCTAATTATCTGTGAAGGAATTAAGTTGAGGAGCTTTTGGGTTGCATCATATTTCTCTTTGTTTTCTAGCAATTGCTCAACCACAGATTTAGATTTGATCCTGGAGAAATAAAGTACCTCCATCCTTAAACTGAATATATCTGTCTCCCTTGGTCTCCAAGAACAAGAATTGTTTGCTAACTGACAGAAGGGTGAATACAGTGTTCACTAGGAATTGTTCATATGTTGTGATAATGAGATAATGCTTGTAACAACATGCTTGCTACAAAGAGCAGAACACAATTTTTTCATTTCTTTTAACTGGTGAGGGAGAAGCAAAAGACGCTTCCCATCCTTTTACCAGGAGACTGACTTTTGCGTTTATTATAAGGGTTTGCTTCTCTGCAGCCTATGCTCTTTCTTCTGTCTTGTGTTCTTTACCCCACTCTCCCTTCCACATCCTGTATCCTACATTTCTAATTTCTTTAACTAACCCAGTATGCCCCCGAAGCATATTCCAGGCTGCTGTGTTTGTCTCCCCAGTGTATTGTACGGTTATTGCATTATGCAAGTCTCCCAGGCTAGCGTGGGACCAGTTCTGTTTCACAGTGTCCCAGTCTTTCCTATGCATCCATCTGTGGGATTTCATGCACTACTCACAGAAATGTAATTTTTTCCCCCCCCTGCTCTAAATAGTTGCCAATCCCATGTTAAATATTCAGGAAGGTGCTGCTTGCTAAGAGGAGTATGTTTTAAGTTTGGGGATGATTCATATTCATGCCAACTATTCCTGTTCTTGCCCACTGTTGCGCAAAAGATTTGGCTGTTTCAGATGGGAAATAGTTTTATGTAACCCATGATAGTTGGGCAAACTTAATAGTGGCATTTTTTGCAACTCAAGGTACAGGTTTTATAAGCTTGCAGACATTACTGGGTTACAGTAGTTGTGTCCTTAGCATCTTCTGTCGTGTTTCAGTGTTCCTTTCCTCTGCTGTCCAAGATGAAGTGTGTAAGCCTTGGAAACAAGTAAGCACATTCATTTAGTGCCTATCTGGAAGTAATTATTTCTGGAGGATCTGCGATGATAGCTATTGCCATTTGCTGATAATGTGAAAGCCAAACAGTGCAGCTGGCAAGGTTTTTTAAGCTAGCAATGAAAGTTTATGGTGCTGAGGTGACATTTTGGCAAAGCACTGCAAACTGCAATGTGTGTCTATGTCTGCCTGTATTCAGCAAAGCACTGCAGTGGGATGCTTAATAGGTGCGAGTGGCAAACTGAGGTCCTGGATTGATTTGATGATGAGGGTTGTATGTGCTTCAAAAGAATACAGGACTGATTGTATGGAGATAATACCTCTTTGTGGAGAAGTAAATTCATCAGTATTTTCATTATCAGTCCAATGTCATCTCCACCCAAAAACCCCAACCAAACAGAACCCCCCTGCCACACCACCAACAAAAAACAACAGGAAAAACCAACCAACCAAAAAAATGTAAACCCCACCTACAGGTTAAGAGGAGAAGGAAGAAGAAAGAAAGAAGGCAGGATGCCTTTATTAGGATCACCTAATTACTGGCAGCGTTGTTACTACTATTAGTAGAAAGGAAGTTTATATGAAAAATAGTGATAATTAGCGAATACCAGTAGCATATGATATACATAATTTTGGCTATTTTGACCACTGATAGACCTTCCTAAAGAATCTGTGGGTTAATAGATACAGGCTTACAAGCTTTTACATAACCTGCAAGGTCATGCGCACACAACCTGTGGATGTCTGGGTTTTCTTCAAAGCTGCTGGTACATAATGAAAGAGATGATCCATCTTTTCTACAATAAGCTGTCATTAAACTGTCTGGCTCCCAACTGCTTTCAGCTGTGTTAAATCTCTCCCTTAGAGAAAGTTAAGTAGCCTGTGTGAGGATTATTTGCAATAATTTTTCAGTTTTTAAGTACTTGTCTCAATGTTTTTCAAAAGCTTCTGGGTTATATCTGGAGACTGGCATTTGTTACTGGAAAAAGCTACATTGAATGTCTCAGAAATACATCTGAAAATTTAGATTGCAAACCTTTTTTTGCCAGTGGCTTGTCTAAAGTGAAATATTCCCTGTGAGGAAAGTGGAGGTGTAAGCTGCTAAAGTTGTCCTCTAAAAAAATACATTTTTGGAAGAGTGAAGCAGGCAGAGAACCTGATTCTGAAATATTAGACATTGATTGCCCTCCAAGCTTTTGGTGTTAGCTTTCTGAGCTGTTTGCTGGTGCTTTGTTAGCACATGCCCTGGAGGTTTGCCAGGCTTGGGTCAGAAAAGTCAAAATGAAGCTCGAGATGAGGAGACACAGCCAATAAAGAACTTCTTTTGCCCTGCTTAGTAGGTTAGCTGCAAACAGAAAGAGGAGCAGTCTGTAACTGCGTTTCCTTCAGAAGCACGTAAACCAGGATTTGTGCCTTTGAAGCTGCTTAATCCCTCTGTCCCACCTCCCACTCCATCCTGTGTGGAATGGGCATCACTGAAAGCAGCTGGTACCCTGCCAGCATTATGTCAGCCACACGTATTTGTTCTCTGGGGCTGTGGGACAAAACAAAGGCTCTAGGCTTTTTTGGCCGACATTTGGTATACCTCTTCATTGTGAAATGTAATCCTTTCTTCATGTGCTATTTTATGTAAAGAAGACAGGCAGATTTTTTTTTTTTTCTTACTAATTCCCTGTGATGGTTTTAGGGCCCAAAGGGTACGCTCTGGTCTAGACAGACATGCATTGCCCTGGAGTGGTGTGAAAAATTCTATTAGGCTGTCAGGGTGAGTGTCATTCATGAGAAATGTTTTCTTATCCATAAAGACAGTATTTCTAACAGGCAGTGTCTATTCAAGCTGAAGAAGGGAGGATTCTGGTGGTTGAAACAAACTTATCACGTCCACATAAAATTATTTTTACAGTTAGAAATGCAAAATATGCTTGGGGAAGAAAATGACAAAGGCAACTGAGCTGGGGTAGAGAACACTTAAGACTTGGAGCTTCTCTTAATTTTATGAAGGTGTTTAGGAGGGAGCTGGAAGCCATAAAACCTGTTAGCAGATGTAGTATTGAGAACTGACTATGAGCTTCTGATGGCTTCTAATGTGAAGTATTTGTAATTAAGCTAATAATTGATGATCAGTTAATACTTTAAAGGTGTTGAAATAATGTGCTTTAATTCTGAGTGTGTATGTGGTCACTGGCCAGTTTGGTAGAATTTATATCAGTTTATAATGTGCACATGAAATGGTTATGCTTTGTCTAATGAATATACTTATGACAACTAAAAATAACATTTCACTGTGGCATCAAATGCTTTGGTTCGTTAGTTGACACCCAGCATATATTAGCCATGTAAGAATTGCACTCTAAGATGCTTGTTTAACCCCTGTCTGCCTTAGCTAATGCTTTGTGAAGTTGATCTGAATAAATGTCTCTTTTCAGATCCCTAGTAGCACCACTTTTAATCGTTGGGTCACTTTTTATTTTGTGCATGCGATATTTCATCTTACAAATACTTCAAGATATAACTGACAGAGTTCAGGTAGAGACACTGTATGTAAATTATTTTGTAGAGGAAGATCAGAGATCAAACAGAGTTGCAGGCTGAATTAATTTCCCTCTCTGGAGAAAATTATTTGGAGAGGTCAGGAGAAGCGTGACTGGAAAAGTGATGTAAATATGAATGTGTTTTGCATGAATCCTCAGGTGGAAGAATGATTTTCCCCCCTCCTCATCCTGCTATGGTCTTAGAAATTTGAAGTGCATTTACTGGGTTTGGTGCTGGACCAATGCATTTAGCAGCTAAACAGTCTTCATTACCCACAGCACGGAGACAAGCCCTGTACTGCCCTGTTATAAGCAGGTATTTGTGTAGCAGAACGTTAAAGGGCGAGGGCAGGAAGGATTAGCGATGGCTGTTGTGATAAAAGTGTAGCACAGGGTTGTCAGACCAACAGGTGGAAGACAGAAACTTCTGCTAGAAGCTTTTATGTCAGATGTTTCCTTTTGTTAGCTTGGAATTTATAGAACAGCTTCTTGAAATGAGGATTAATTTCTTCAAACATCGTTATTTCCAGTAAATTTCATGTGTTTATTTCTTAAAAAAAAAAAAAAAAAAGTAATAGCTATTCTAGTAGCTTTGAAGGAGGGCATTCACATACACCTGACCTACTGTCTAAGCCAGGGTAGTGAACTTGCTTTTCACAGTCATCAGCATGTTTCCTTCATAGTCTATTTTTGGAAGGGGTGGTGTGCTCATCATTCACAGGAAAGGTAACAGATTTAGAAATGCTTCTTTCCACCTCCTACACACCATCTATGCATCTATGAGATGGGACTTTTAAGTCGTGGTTCGCTTTGCAGGTTTTTTTTCCTGAGCTTCATTTCAGATGTACGCTGCATAATGTGGCTGGTTGGACTGCTGTAAACGCCTGCAGTTGTCCAAACTGAGAAACAGAGGAGGGTGGCAGAAGTAGTGAAACCAGTTTAAAAAGCAAAGCTTAGGCCTTGCTTTGGAATCTATTTGGAGTGGTATAAATGCCTTTATGATAGTTAAGATGAGGGTAGTGGAATTGTTCATTCATCTTTTCCTGGCAGCTTTGTTCCTTGGCTCAGTTCTATGCCTCTAGATTCTGTGTGGTACGTAATGGGAAGGGAAGCAACGAAAGAGAAGCCTTTTCTGGCCTCCTGAAGGAGAATCACACTTGGCAATTCATCTTGGGGTGCAGGCTGTGAGAAGAGAACACGGAGAACTATCAGTCATACTTGAAATACGACGAATGAGTGTAGCTGGTCAAGTTGTCATCTCCAAGTTACCATGTCCTACAGACTGTTGAGGACATGTAGTTACTTCAAGTTTCATCTGTGCATCCTGATTTAAAGTTTGCCTGAGAAAAAGGTAACTGTCTTAACCAGGACAGGTGGTGCTAAACCCAACTGAGCAATGTCCATTGACAAAATGCAGTTGAAGGTTGCTGATGCGTTTTGTTTCTGGTGGTAAATCTTGTTAGCTTGGGGGTGTATTCTTTGTGCTAATTGTTACGAAGTCAAGCATGTAACTGTTATTTTAGGTGGATTACAAGGTTAGTTGGTTGGTGCAGTTTCTTTTTTTAACCCTGTCACTGCTTCTCCCTACAACTCTGAAATTTGTGCTACCACTATTAAACACCTTTATCTGCTCCACAATGCTTTTTACGCTTGACGTAAGGGTAATTTTCTGATTTCTCCCTGTAAAGTGTTGTGTAAAGTTTGCAGGCTGTAATGTTAATTCCATGTCAGGATCTGTTCCAGTTTTAGAAATTGTGTGCAAATTTAGCCAAAGACTGGTCATAGCTGTGGGTGATCTTCAAAGGCTGTCTTGATTTCAGGACGAGGGTGCACAGAGGATTAGGACCCTGTCAGAGTTGTCTCTGGAATTATAATGTTTCAGGTCTTTAGGTTTTTAAACATAGATTTATTTTAGGTTTTTGAGAGAGAGAGAAAGCTCTTCCTTTCTCTTGAAAGTACCTGAATCATTTAGGTGAATATGAGCAAGCCTGCTCAACAGTGTTGTTAGAGTAACTCTCTAGGCAGGGCTTGGCATTCGCTGTCATATGCTTCTTTGTACTTCTGCCACCCCTTACCCATTTTAGCCTGCGGTAAGGGAAGAGTTGCCAAACTATCCTGTGGGGGAAGGGGCAGAAGGCAAGTAGCTTTAAATCTAGAAGCATGCGTTGCTGTTGTAGGGCATGCAGCAACATGTTTCTCTCCCACCTAGTATTGATATCTCCTCTGAAATGCTCTGAGGATTTTCTTTGCATCCAACAAAAGTCTGTTTTGTGGAGACAAAGCAGATGGTGGGGATGAGTTGGGTTTAGGAAAGATGGGAAGACTGGGTGAAGGAGGTCTGATGGTCAGGGAATGAGGGGGAGGTGGGAAAAGAATAGCCATGCATGAGAGAAGGCAGCTCTTCTATTTCCCTGACATTCAAGCACCACGAGGCAACCTCTTAATCCTGTTCCCTTGAGGTATGGGATGCTGGCACAGAACTCACCTTCCAGAAATTTCTGCTTCTGCTCCTGCTGCTGGGAACAGGGAAGAAAAGGCTCAGCCTGTGATACGGGACGTGCAACGTACCTTTCTCATACACCCAGGCGCTCATTTTTTGCCTGCAGAGTAGTGGCTCTGAAGTCTAGCTGCTCTGGAACTTGAATATTTCAAATTGATGTTTTGCCTTTTAGATGAACATCAGCCATGAACGTAAATCCAATGGGAGGAAGAGATTAAATTTCTGATTTTTTTTTTTATAGCTGCTCTGTATCAGTCCTAATGTGGGTCCCACTGATAATCAACAGGAGAGTTATATGGAGCAGAACTTGATCAGTGCTGACCGCTTTTGAACGTCACAACTTCATGCTTAAAACTGGAGTTTAGCATGTTTTGACCTAGTTTAAAAAAGCAGAGCCTTCAAGTGATTGTTTTTCAGGGACACAGATTCAGCTAACATTTCAGTTTATCTGAAAGGACTTGTACTGACTGGGTCCATCTTGTCATGTCGTCTTTTACTGCTTTCCTGTCCTTCAATGCCTGAAGCGTATTTTGAGCTGTGTGTAGACCATCATATCAGCCCAAGTGTTGCTGACATGTCACTAGCTCACCTAATTGGTATCCCTTACACCAAGGAGAAAGAAGGTGATATCTTAGGTTCAACTAAGTCAAATTCTGAGGATCTGGTATTTCAGTGGGTCTGTATGCATGAAGGAAGGAGAAAGGTAATTTGCAACAATTAATGAGTTTAAGAAAAATCTACGGCTACGTGCCTTGCAAGTGTTTATTAATAATCCAAACTAAAAAAAAGTCTGAATAGCTTCTAAAATTTCCATTGAGTTAAAATCTGTTCATACTGGGCCTTAGGTCAGTTTTTCTTGCACTTTTGTGTCCTGTGGAGAGCTATCCTTTGGTTTGCATGGGGTGCGTAGTGTTTTACCAGCTATTTCATCAGTCTAGTGCAACATCGTATCATGCCATTATGTTCCCTGCTCCATTGGCGTGATCTCTGTAGCCATCCTGAGGAAGTAGAGATGACCACTTTGTACTGATGGACACTAACCTGCCCTTCACCAGGATGGCAAGAGGAGTGATTGGGCAGCCATCGTTGGGCACAGTGCTGACACTCAAAGGAAATGCCAACGATTTCAACAGTCTGTAAAGAATTTCCTTCTAAGTCTCTTACCCATTTTTACTGTTACAGGAGTGTGTGTTGTGTGTATACCACAGCTGTAGCACTTTCTGCTCCTCACCTCTCAGGTGGACTGGTAGGAAATCAGAACTGGATCAATGCTATCCTGCTTTTCTTAAAACTCATCAGCATACAGGTTTTATATTACCTTAATGCTCAGTTTCATTTATTTCAATCTCTTCAGGGCTACCTTGCTTGCCCAAGTGTAAACAGGTACATATTTTTTTTATCCAGAATGGCTATGCAGGAGAAATGAAGATGTAGTTTGGCTAGAAATGTGTTTATTAAAATGTAACGATGGTCCAAGAGAAACAAGATCTCAAGTTGACTTCTGGGCTTTTCTTTACATTTAGCTGAGCATATCTGGCATTCAGGGGGAAAAACACACCTGTCATAGCATTTACTAAAGATTCTTTAAAAGGAAGAAAACTTGAAATAATTGTAACTTTTGTTTTGACATGAACTGTCCGCTGCTTGCAAAAATCACTTCAAAGAGCTTCTGTGTTACAGTTTCTCATCTGTTATGTCCCTTATTGTAAGACTGTCATGTAATTTCAGACTGTGATATCTGCGATGCATTGGATTGTTCTGGGTTTTTTAAATGTTTTCTGGAGGGAAGGAGGAGTTTGTCTGGCTCATCCCTAGACATTGTGGCCTGTCTGTCAAAACACCCAATTATCTGATCACTGGCTCTCTTTGTTAGAAAAGCACACTGTGCTTTGACAAAATTTCATTCTGCACGTGCCACCATTTGAGACTGCAAATCTCGTTGCAGCAGAAGTCCTGTCTTCCTTGCAATGAGGCATTGCATGAAGTTTCTTCACTTGTTTTGGAGTGAGTAACTAACAGACATTCAGAAGGTCTTCGAGTAGATTCCAAGCTATGCAAGCTCGGGAGTGAGGGAACCTGACCAAGAAGCTCCTCTTTTAGCTGATAAATTAAACTTTGGCTCCCAGGCAGCACAACCTGCTTCAGTCCCAAAATCAAAGGGCAGGAGACCAGAGTCTAACACTTCCACGCTCTGTGAACTATCACTGGGAGGACTTGGGACGCACATTTGTCAGCGGGGTGTGCATGAGAGAGAATCATTCACTGAAAAAACATGCTCATACCTGAGTACTTGCTTCTTGTGATTATCTTTGTCCAGGAGTGCTAGACAGGCTGAATTGCTTTAATACATTAATGTGAAAACTGAAAGTGCATCAAGGGTAAGACTCTACTATTCTTCACCCCTCAGTAGTGCTCTGGTGAGCATGTAAACTGAACCGCAGTCACTGGAGCTGCTCAAGATGAAGAGTTTCAGCATTCAATAGATGACGGCAGGAAAAAACAAGAAAAAAGGAATGGGCATATTGATAGTAGGGAACAATCTAAATTACACACACAGGTACATATGTAACTGATGAAGTGAAACGAGAGTATTTAGCATGATAGTACATTGTTTCGTAGTTGTTCTACTTACTAGTATGCTTTCTCAGCCATGTCTCAAAGCAGGCTGGCTACAAGGAGTGTATAGTTTCATTAAGCAGTCAGCCCTTGGGATATTTCCATACAGATTTTTTTTTACCATTTTTTCTGGACTCCTTGTTCAGAACAATCGTGACTCATGCTTAGTGTTTACTGTTGGAGCAATGCATGCTGCAGTGTTCAGATTTTTGTTAATAATCTCAACCATCACCTGGTGAAGTTATATATGACAAATTATAGTAATTGTGCTTGACAAACAAAAAATCTGAGAGTTTTGCCACCAGTCAATATAGAATAATGATTAAAGGAAGCTTCTAGAGGGTGAAAATAAATGGGATGTGTAATTTTTCTTGCTTTAAAATGTGACATGAAAATATTTTCTTCTTCTTTGTTGTTTTTATTGTTCTTGCATAGTGTCTTGAGTGTGGGAGTCAGCATTAGTCATCTCAGCAGGTGCTCTTCCAGAGACATCAAGCAATAGGTGGATCATCCAAATAGTACAGAGCATCAAATAACATATTCTTACCATGCAAGAACAGTGTTGGAGTCTGTTAAATTCATCCCTTGATCCCATTTGACGTGTGTCTTTGGCTGCATGGAGAAGGGCTGTTTTGAGCCCATTAACTTTCAATTCTATCTTGTATTATTGTTCCTTCGATGAACCTAGTAAGTATTCCACATACAGACAAGGCTGAGTTTGATATGGTGGCAGCCTGGCAAAGGTGGCAATTTCGTTTTCTTAGGTCTTTTGACAGTAAGTTTTTATCTCACTCTTTTCTCAGCCACCTCCTCATAGACTGTCACTCTTTGAGGGTGAAGGAAAGATGGGGCAAGACAGGAATGGATGATGTCAGTCAGACCTACTCAACAGAAAAACTTGTGTTCCATTTATTTATTGTTTGCTTTCTATTCAAGATTATTCTGGTCTTTGAGTACTTAATTATGCCATATAAACAGGTTTGGGTTTTGAGACTGTGGAGACTGGACATCTCATATAATCTGGTGCATGGCCAGATTTCTTACTGAATACTCTATTCCACTTCTTGATCATCAGTACTACTATAATTGTGATATTAGTAAAAAGATGAAGAAGTACGAAAGCCAGGGAGTGGGATGCTCTTGTCAGAGGGAAGAAAGTCTTTGGTTCTTCAGCTGTGAATATACAAAATAATGTTTAGTCAAGCATTGAATTGCTCCACAATAAAAAAACAAAAGCTGAAATGTGAGTTGTGCTATTGGATGGATTATCCAGACTGTCATGCATTTGTTTTCCTGAAGTATTATTGCATCAATATGCATTTAGTCTACCCTATGTGCTATGGTCATTGATGGGATATACTGTCTTTTAATTTGCTTTCCCTTATGAAAGGCAGTTTATTTCCTCCTCTGTATGCAGACTTTATAACTCTGTAGTAAGTAATAATAATTTAGAACTAGCCTATCTTTTTTCTTTAAATCCCCCCTGCTTGGATCTTCACTGCCATATTCTCTGGAGTGTAATAAGCTATTAGTCATCTTCAGCCTGACAGAGAAGCAGACAATTATCGCAAGGTGATGGGAGTTTTTGATCTGATACTAGGTAGAGCAATTGCAGGGCTGGTGACCTTTGGGCTCTCAAGCAGTTATTTTATGAGGACAGAACGGTAGAACACCCTGTATTCTAGTCTTTGTCCTTCGTGTCCATCACTGGAAGGAAAGGGGTTTAGGCAGAAGTGGAACAGAGGAAAGGTTTTAGTTCCTATGGAGTTTGGCTTCTTTGAAAATTCTTCAGTCTTATTACTGGTAGCGATCAAGGAAGGAGACGCATTTGCAACAGGGAGGCATTTCAGAAAAATAGACCTGCAGCTATTAAAATATTGGTGAGATGTGTGTAAAATTTTGCACCAAAGTAATTACATTTTTATTTTCAGAGTAAGACTTGTGCCATGCTTATTTTTGCCATACCTTCTAGTGCATGCTAATTCTTTCATTCTTGTGATTCAAGTTTTATCTTAGTACTTGGGCTGTATTTGAAGTGTTTCCTACCAGAGCATGTATGCAGTAGCACAAGATATGATAGCAACACCATTCTATTTGTGTTTTTCTTGACAATGTCTTTCTTCTATGTCACAAAATTCAGTCAGGATTGGCTCAAGTGCTACATATAAATGTCTATTTCTGTTTGAGAAGAGAATGGGAAACTGTGTTCAGTGCCAGTTAGTATTTAAAGACACAGTTAAAAAATGCGTGATCAGACAGCCTGAACTGGCAACACTGAGCTCATATGTGATTTATTTTGCTCAGTCCAGACACAATAGATACAGATGCTGCAGAAACAACTGGATTTGCATGGTCTTACTCCATTTTAAAGACAGTGAGCACTATTGAGTCCTAGTCAGTCTCTCAGCATTGACTTTGTTAGCTTTTGAGACCAGTCCTTGTGGAGAATGGCTCACTTTACCTCTCACACAGCTGGGGAGGAGGATGCCTTGTGCCTTGATGGGTCACACTGAGGTGAGATGCTCACAGGGGAGTGTTGTCCTGAAGCTGATGTGTTGATACTTCTCTTTCTCCACCTCTTATCCTGGGCCAGACCCACCACATTCCCCAATCCCAAGGGACTGTCTAAGCACCCACAGTGCTACCCTCAGAACTGAAATAAAACCTTGGAAGCAGAACATGACGTGGGTTTTAGTAATCTTTGGGTGAAGAATCCTGTGCTGTTGTCTGAAGTGTGCTGTATCCTGAAGAGTGTAGTTTGGATGGATAGAGGGATACGGTTCTCCAGGCTTTGTAGGTACACTGCTTTTTTGCTTTGGGAGTTTTTTGTGTTTTATCCAAGGAAACAAAATGTAACAGAAATGTGGCTCACTGGAATAGGATCCTCTAGCATTTAAACTGACAAAATTCATTAGTCCTTATACTCTGAAGAGCATGCAGATTATTTCAAAAGAACTTAAAAGCCAAATGTCACGTTTCATTTTCGGAACACATGCTTCTAGTCTGTTGGAAGTGTGAGGCAAGGAGCTTGGATTTCTCTTGCTGTTTGGGACAGAGAAGCTAAGCTACACTAATCAATCCAATTAGTAATGTTGATGTCAGAGGTGGGAACCTGAATTGGCCAATTGTCGGCCAAATGTAGACATGTATGTAAGTATAGATTCACTGCCTCAGTATTGATTTAGCACCTACAGGTAGTGTTTAGATAGCTTATTGGAACATCCCCTGCGGCTTTACCAGCAACTATTTACACTGGATAAAATTCACCAGCACTCCCAAACCATTTTAGAAACCGTGCTGTCAACAGTTTCTGAACAGTGAAAGAAAACTTGATGCCATCTGTCTTGTCAGGCACAGCCCAACCCTGATGAATTGCTTGTCCTCTTAAATTTAAACTAATTAAAATTTTATTTGGGTGATGACTGTTTGTCTTCAGCTTTTTAAAGATTAAGTTTCTTGCAGTAACAGGAAAGCAAAGCTGGGTAGCAATCTCTTGAACAATGTTTCTATTTAAAAGCTCCTAATATAAAGACAAGGGCTAGTCACAGAGCAGTATGAAATTTGATGGTGACATTGGGTTTTCAGACTCAGAACTGCATGTTTTGGTATTGCTGCTTCGGAGTGTTCAGCGTTGGGCCAGATTTGCAATGTAGATTTCAATTGTTCATTGTGCTTCTTAAAATCATAGCCATTGCTGAAATGTTTGAAGTTTCTTACAGTTTTAATATTTTTGTGGATGTGGGAAGGAAGAAAATGGGGTTTGGCCTTCTAGTCTGCTGAATTAAAAGGAAATATTTGTTAAGTTCTGTTTAAGTCAAACCAGGCTCACATGGCTACAACTTCAGTTAACACGTGTTGCCATATCAGTCTTTGTTTCTTGGGTCCACAATATCTAAACCTGAATGCATCAGGATACCAGCTGTGTCTTGTCTGGAAGCTATTCTGTGTAGCTGCTGTTGGTATTTTTTTCTTTTTCCCTGGGATGAATGAGGCCAGAGTGGATGTGTATCCAATTTGGGGTGTTACAGCAGGCTGAGAAATCCCTCTTCTAGAACGATGTTTTATAACATGAGGCATGTTTCATACTCGGCAGACAACACCATCCTGTTGCTGTAGAAAAGCAAATGATTTAACCCCTGATTATAAACACCCAAGTAATTCCTGGGAATGACAGCAGTGACAGTGTTCAGCATTAAGGACAGAAATAATTTTCTTTTTCAGAGGGAAAAGGGGAGAATTCTGAAACAAAAACAACCAAGAGTCCTATAACTTCTCTGCCCCCAGCAAGGATATTTTTCTTACTTGATGATGTGATTTCTGTTGCCATTAGCTTGAGTAGGCATTGATCTTGCATTAAAAAAAAAAAAAAAAAAAGTAAAGCACTTAAGGACATTTATTTACAGGATTGTTCACTCTCAAGCGAATGAATAGTACAAATATTTACAGGGCTATTCACCCTCAAGGAGATATGGTAGCTATCAGGAAAAATAACAGCTGAAGCAGTCCCTGCCTTCTTGAAAACTTCCTTCCAAT
Source organism: Microhierax caerulescens (assembly GCA_035590215.1). Lineage (NCBI taxonomy): Eukaryota > Metazoa > Chordata > Aves > Falconiformes > Falconidae > Microhierax > Microhierax caerulescens. The sequence continues at coordinate 75,363,953 of JAVJGJ010000001.1, forward strand.
AAACTGGAATCAATCATATGGTGAAGATAATTGTAAAAACCATCAGGCTGCTAATATAATTTTTCATATTCACAGACAGGAATGGCCTTTGACACATTGAGTTCTTGTACTTTCCCTTCCAGACATGTTAGCTATTTTGAACACGTTGCTTTGTACGAGGGAGCTGTCCCTGGCCACTTTCTGGTGGCTTCTTTCCCCCTTCCTGGTGCCTACTGACTGAAAGAAAACTTCCATCTTTACGGAGTCACGCTGATTTCCTAGGGGCATGAGTAGTTACTACAACAACTATCCACCACCCCCCACCTTGGAAATTAGCATTAGATGTTTTAGTCCCTTTGGTTATAAATGCATCAGACGTAAGAACCTAAGAAGAGCTATGAATGTTGGCATGGCGTGGGAATCTTATCTCAAAAGATGCAGGACATGTGTGGCATGGTCTTGCTCCACAATATTCTCCGCTTGCCAGCAGGGATTTGCAACTGAGGGACTTTAACTAAAAGGTGCCAGTAGGCTGTATGAAAGGTGCTGTGCTTCTCTGTACCTTCAGCTTGTCTAGTGGTTATGTGAATGTGTATAACCCTCTGCAGCCACACGTCCTACAGGAAGGTCTTGATCGTGGCACTGGTGACTTTTATTTGATGTCCTTTAGTGTTCATCAAGACAGCTGGCCTATCATTCCTGATCATCTCTGTGAAGGTCAAGTTGATAATCAAAAAAATACCAAATCTCAGATCTTTCAGTTGTTCTTCATCCTGGTATTTTTTGATGTTAATTGGGTTTCTGGTTTTACCTAAAAAATATTGATTGTAATAAAATGAGAGAGAAGGGGAAATGCTACATTTTTATGTAACTTACTCATTCAGTAGATCTGTGTTTTGTGTCATAGACTGAATGACTATAAGAAACTGGGGCAGGGGGGGAAGAATAATCTAGCCATCTTGGTTATAGTAGCCATCTCTTCCCAATAGTACATTTTCTCATGCGTATTTTGAAACTTCGTTATGCAGGAAAGAAATTTCAGCTGTTGTCTCCAGCAATGATGTGTGAAAGGATTTCTATTTCTGTGAATTTGTCCATTGTTCAAAATTATTTGGCTGTTCCAGCCTATTGATTGCTGTCTGTTATTTGCAACTTGTTATTTGTACTCTGTGTTTGGTCACTGATTGTGTGTAATGTTCCTGCTCCTGGACAGAAAGTTTCCAAGCTCACAAAGGCTTTCTGAAGGGACTGTGCAAATACTCTGGCAAATACATTACTGCATGCATATTTGAAGTAGCTTTTCATATGTATGATAATACAATGTAAATAAAAGGAATGGTGAATGCAATTGAAATGGTTATAAGAATCATGTTTGTACGAGTGTTCTGGAATATTTTGTGATGGATTAGTGGTACTGCAGCTTCTCCTGGATGCTTTTTAAAATAGTCATTGTAAAGACACAGTCTTCAAATTTCTTTCCTAGGTACTGCTGAGAGAGAAATTAATATTGCTATTTCTGCATGATAAGCCTGAAATTATTTTATACTTTATTAAAAAAAAAAAGTAAAATCCTATAAGTAAAAGTCCCGCTTTGTCCAAGACAGATTGCATGCAACTGCTACTGTCTCAGGAATGCTTTGGTTCAATAATTTGGACATCTACTTATCTGGAAAAAAACCAACAAATTAGGACTAAATGGTGTCTCTCTGGAGAGCATCATCACAGCTGGTATTGGAAACTTTGGTGAGAAAAGGAATTTGCTGTTGTGGGTATGTATGGGCATTAGCTGGATGCTTCTCTTGTCGCAAGTCTGACTGAGATAATTGTGCTGACCCTTAAACTGTTGTTGTAAGGTTTCAGACTTAACAGCCAGAAGTGAAGGGGAGAGGTGGCATCTCTGGGCTGACGTGTGGGTCCTTCTGTGGTTCTGAGCACACATGTATGTAACAGTTACACTTGGCTCATGTTTTCAAGATTTCTTGTTAGAAATAGTTTTGGTGTGTTTGGGATTTTTTTTAAAGTGAAACTTCAGGCTCGTACATGAATACAGATACAACTTCTGGGATAAATGTTGGATGATCTGTGCTTGAGATTCAGTTTCTAGATTTTTGTGTTCCTGTTCTGCTGCCAATATTCAGAATTCCTTCCACTTCATTGCCACTTCTAAATCTGACTAGTATGCTGTCTTTTCTGTCACAGATCTTTAAGAAGATGTTTGAAAAAAAATCCCTTGAGTAACTGATGAGGCATCTTCCTTCAAACTCAGATGCTGTCATTTATCTGTATTCTTTCTTTTCAGCCTTTCAGTTTTAATTCACAAGGCCTTGTTTTTATTCAAATCAATTTGCATTAATTCTGTAATTAAGATTTTGAGGTACAACACTAGCTGCTTCATTAATATCTAACTGTATTAATTCCCTCTGCCCCCTCTAATCCACTAATTTTGTAATTCTGTGCAAACGGAGCAATCTTGTCAGACAAGATTTACTTTTGTGTTTTATTGCTTGTGATTCTGTTTCCCTCCAGGCTCAGGATTTTCAGCTGAATGTAATGTTGGCTTACATCTCTTACCAGAGCAATCAGTGGGAGGCTTACTGATCTCTTCTGTGAGAGCAGCTTTAGGGCTTGTGTGGTTTGGTTCTTGAATCCCCACCCTAGATGTCTTAATTTTTTGTTTGTGAAGTGCCAGAGTACCACGCGACTGTCTGTGGTGGTCAGCTGATGTTCACTGATGCTTGTTTTTGGACCATTTGAAGATCTGGTCAAGTATTTGACAGAAAATTCAGTAGGATGGTAACCAGACTTTCAAAAAAACATGGTATTTTGCTTCTAGGTGATTTTTTAATTTTTTTTTTTTGGTTGGTTTGTTTGGGTTTTTTTAGTTTATGTAGGCTTGTCCTGGTTATTTTCCTTTCTTCTCTGAAGTAACTGGTGGGAAGGTTGCCTGTAAACGTGATGATCTCACTCTAAGGCTACGAAAGAGGAGCAGCAGTGTTTGCTTGAGAAAGTGAAATAACACACCCGTTCTAGCTCTTTAATGATGCAGTTCTCTCCCACCAACCTCTGCTCCCTGTGCAATGGGAGCCTATCCTTGGCAGTGGAGAAGGCAGTTGAGCGAGGCTTTATTTGCAGGTAACTATACAATTTTGACTGTTTCCAGGTGAAGGAAACTTAAATTGCTGGTTGTCCTGCTGTGTTTAAAGAGTACCAGCTAATTACTTTGTTTCCTTCTCAGCAGCAATAAAGTGATGTAATTTTAGCATTAGAAATCGGGACACTGTCCAAGGCAATTGGTAAGTGACCCATAATTAGGATTCTAATTACTCTCAAATTAGACACCCTGAATTTAGATGTGCCCTAAAATAGGTATTTCTAAAGTGCCTCCAACTGGGCTGCTCAGCGTTACTAATTCTGAACAACTCTCAAATGAACACAGACTTGGCCAAAAAGTCCAACAACAAAAATTCCTCAAACTGGTGATTAAAACCCCACACTCCACCCAAATGCGTGCCATAAATAAGTGACATACTCCTACCATGACAAAATTAGTTGAGGAGAAAAAAGGCTCATGGTAAAACTTGTAAATGTCATCTTTGTTAGCATGGTGCATGTAGGAGCCTCTTATAAAAAGCAGGATTCAGCACTATGTGAATAGATGAGTACAGTATGTTAAGACTCGTGAATAACATAGTAAATCTCAGTGTCTTGCATTACACAGTGTGTTGTTGGGAATGCTGTTTCTCACTATTTAATTTTTAAGACATTGTTCTAGCAACTACCAATGCAGCACTGAAAGTACTGCTCTTTTGGGGAAGAAGAAAACAACGTATGTTTGTTGGCTTCATTAGTTTGAGAAAGATACAATTCTGTTGTGTTCAAAACAAATGTGGTACAGAGTTGTCGGAGAATCTGGGGACTCCAAGTGTGTAACCACGCAAGTACGGTGTAAGCTAGGTCAGATAGAAGCTTTATTCACTATGATCACAACGAGGGAACATCGGGACAGTGTCTCTCCCCCTGCATCCCTGCGCTCTGCCAAGTGTTTGCAGACACCCAACCTCTAGACTGTTTCAGAAAAAAGAGAGAGGTGAGGAAAACCAGTCATTTCAGTGTTAACAAAGCCAGGTACCCATCCCTGGGAGGGATGGACGACTCGAGGAACTTGCTAACCACCACAGTTCTTAGAAGGCATCAGACAGTAAATGACATGACAAGGTGGGACGTAGCCCTTGGTGGAGCCTGTAGGAGTGGCACAGCTGGTGTTACCTTAGCTCAGAAGTGAGGAGTTGGAAACCGTCACAGGCTGTTAGCTTTTATGTTCTTTTATTATTATTTTTCTAAAGGGAATGCTCTTTTAGGTGAAATAAACTTCTTAGCCAGACCCCTCAGATCTTAAATACTAATAATTTTACCAGCATACAGTGACTGAGAGAAAGCTGAGATTATTTAAAAACATGAGATTTTTTTCTAAAGGATGCAGTCGCTAAAGCAAAAGGAATGATCTCTATTGGGGAAGTTCAGGAGATGTGTTGTTCACTGTTTGGGCTTAATTTCTGTTTCTTGGCTCAGAGTTCAGCACCATTTATGTTTCAATTAACTTGTTCCCTATTAAAATAAATCTTAATACATAATTATGTAAGAAAGTGGTTTTATGATGGTTCTGAGTGATTTCTTTGAACAACACGAAAAACTCTAATGGTTCTGGCTAAAAAACAATCAGAAGAGAAACTGAGTCAGAACAGGGCTAGCAGGGAAATTAGACTTGGCTACACTGTGGCAGAAAACTTTTCAGTGAATATCCTAGTGAGCTACACTCCTGGAAACTGATGAAGAAATCACTGCACCGCTAAAATCTGGGATTACATGTTCTGACAGCATAATCCTGCTGTGAACAACCTGAACTTGGCATCAGCTGCCTGGTGAAGCCTTGCCCTAGAGCTTTGCGTTGGTGGCATGCCTACCAAAGATCCCAAGGAGGAGCTCACAAACGGCCGGTGACAGGCTTAGCTACACTTCAGGGACTCAGCTTCAGATTTTCCTGCAGGAAAAGAAAATAAACCCACTTACTCATTTGAGCGGAAGAGAAGCCAGTACTGTTGCATGCCCCTTTATTTTTATTTTTTTTTTAAAGGCAATGAACAGGGTTGCCAGGGATTACTGAAAGAGTGACAGGTAGTGTACTTCCTGCAATGAGAGACTGAAGATAAGTAATTTGTGGGCAATGTTTCTGTGTTTGAAAGATCAGCGTGGGGGCTGAATGAACATCAAAAGTTTCTGATCTACATTAAATAACGAGGAGTCGCAGCTGAAATAGCTGTACACAACCTGTGGCTAAGGTAATGATGGGACCAGCATACACTGGGGAGGCAATCTGTGTTATTCCAAAGGACAGCATGTGAAAATAAATAAAAAACATTTAACAGGCAAAAAGATAAAAGCAGTGGCAGCGTATAAACTGATCAGCAAAGAACCAGCAAGATATCCAGTGTGGAGAATGTGGCTGAAAACCAGTTCAAGGCTTCCTTTTTCCCAGCAGCAATTGATGTTTCGGCCAAAAAAGGAAAAAGGAATATTCATCCTGAACAGCTTTATTTGGGTGATATACAAACTGTTATATGGCTCCCACTGAAAACCTGTTCAAATGAGGAAAACTTCTTTTCTGTGTGTAAGATTCATGTCCCTTTTCCCTGCTGAGGATTGGGAAGGGTGCTCTGGATGTGAAGTGCACACAGGTAGGTTTTCTTCATAGAAGAAAAGGAGTTTGAAGGACAGCTATTTGTAGGATGAAACTGGGGAAGATGGAACACGTGAAGGTTTTGTCAAGGCATCTTAAAGTGAATTGAAGCGTCATTATGGAGCTGGGTGAATTTTGGGGAAGTAATCATTAACATTGTTTTGCCTTTGGAAACAAGCAGTCAGAGAGACTGACAATAATGCATGCTAACTTGCCTGATGGCAGACAAGCACTTAGGCAAGAGAAGCCCCACAGAAACATGGGAAGTGGTATTTATAGCTGGTGACACTGCAATGAAGTCTGCATCCTTCCAAGGTATCATAGAAAATCAGAAATTAATACATTGTATTGTACTGTAAAATAAATTAAGTGATTTGCATTAATTACTGTTCTGGTGGAAATGATGCTGTTAAGGATTGGTGTAGGAAGCAGGGAAGAAAATTCAAGGTTGGATGGATCAAGTGAAGCTTTTTCCAGGTTGTCCCAGTACCACTTGTAAATGAAATGGCTGATGCTGAACGCAAGCTGTTTCTATAATGAAAAGGATCACTGAAACAACTTCCATGAAAGTAAGGTAACTTAAGGGTGCATTGCTATGCAAGATTATTTTTTTAATAATTTTTAGCTCTTGAGCTTAAAATGCATGGGATGTGTTTGGAGCTGCTTTGAAATTTGGATCCATGGACAGAGGCTGCTGGAGAAGTAGGAGGAATGGTTCTGCTCCATCATAAATTTCCCATGGCTTTACACTGAATTACTAAAAACCTTGTAAGGCTCATTTCCCTACCTGTGGAACTTGTAGTATGTTTCTGCCTTGTCTACGTAAAATGTACGAGCTTGGCATGCTCTTGTTGTAAGCAAGTTGAAGACTTACACAGAGGTGAATATTAGCACAATGTTTAGTAAACCATTCAGAAAAGTAAAATACATGGTTGTGGTTGACAGAGGTGTATAGACTGTGCTTGATCTTACTTTAACTCCATAGCAGACCTTGAGCACCACTCTTCCCAAAAGTCATTCCTGTGCAAAACATGTTTTGTGCTGGATGATCTAGTTGCCAGAAGGTGATTAAGTAAAGGTGGAGTCCGCCAATAACTGGGGCTTATAGGTAAAATAGCTGTTACTGTAATGGTAACACCAGAAAAAAAAAATAAAATAAAAAACCCTGAAGCATTACATGGAAGTGATTGGAAGGGGATTTGAATGTAAGGTGTCTGAAGCTGTCTTACTAGCTTTGGGGTTTTTTTGTCATATTTCCTTATTGGTTTTGAGTAGTTGAGAGATCTGTTTCCTCGCTTAGTTCCTTTCCCATCAGAAGCTCTAGAGAAACAGAGCAATCAAAACCAAGAACTTAATAGTTTCATGAAAGCCTCCATGAGACATTTTTTATCATCATGCCATGGAAGTTGGATTAGTGATGATAGCTTTTGCTAGTTCATTCCTTTTTTGTATTGATTTTACACAGTAAGGTCTTAAGAGAGTGCTTCCCTTGCCATCTATGCATTTTGTTTATTTGTGTTCTGTTCTTTGTTTTTATACCAAATTCTTAGATGCCAAATAACATAAATACAATTATTTTCCATATTCAAGTATTTTAAAGAAGAAAAAATAAACCTATGCTATTAATTTGAACAACACTGTAGATGTGTGAATGTCAGGATAAATTTCTTCTAAAAAAAAAAAGGTGGATTTTTTTGAGGTTGATAGGTTAGAAGAAAAGCAGGATACTCTTCCTCTTCATACAGGTGTTGATGGGAAATGGCTGTGTAGGATCCCTGATTATTCCCGCTTTGCAGGCAAGAACAGGACACCTGGCTTGGCTTTTAGCCTCAGGATAAGTTACAACAGAGAGACAGGATCATCAGTTTTTGCCTGTAGTAATGACTCATTCTCGCTTTTTTCTTGCAGTTCTTCTGTAGCTATTCGCTAGTGGTCTGTGGACTCTGCTTACCTGTACCATTTCCTGTGAGCATCCTCACTGTTCACCCGCCTCTCCTCTCCCTCCTAGAATCGAGGATGAGATTTCCCCAGGGTTTACCACAGGGTAGTTGAAGGCTTGGGGATGTGGAGAAAGATGCTGCCACTGGCTCTGGCTGCAGTTGCTGTAGGACTGTTTCCTGAAGTGATGCTTTTCAATATCACTGCTGTTTCCTAACTACTTTCACCTGCGCTTTTTGGGGTTATGCAAGTGAAGAATTTTGGTAAGGCTAGGGGAGTCATCATGATGTAGGTAAGATGTGATATTTTGCTTTTTATTATCGTTTCAAAGCATCTGAGCCTAAGAGACAAATGACAGCTCTAGTCCTGAAAAACTTGCAACTACAAAGCTCAATCCAAAACTGCCTGCGCTTTTGGAAATAATGCCACTGATGTTGGATCTGGGCCTTTTGCTTAACATCGAGCATGTTAGCCTTATCCAGTTTTGGTCAGGTAAAATACAAACTTGAAAAAGTGCCAATATAATAGATGCTTCTTTTCTTAGAAAACTATTGCAGTGTGCGAGCTCGGTAATTAGTTCAAAGATGCCTTCTGGAGGTGTGTTGGTGACCACTGTTAATAGCAGCTGTTGAATGCTGCCCGGTTGGTCATTTAATCTGATTTTTAGTAACTTAAAAAGATGGATTCCTGCATATGTCAGGTATGTCTGCTCTTCCCCTAACAGCTGTACTGGCAGTAGCAACCAGACATCAACCAAGCAGGTAATTTTGTGGTCTCTCCTCTTTCTTATCGTTCTTAAAAGTAAACACAATTTAAATGATTTAGATGATCTGCACTGACAGATATATAAATAAAAATCTGGCCTGATTTTCAGGAAGAACTAACTAAATAGGATATTCTTTGAGAAGCATGTTTCTAAAAGCTGTCTCATTTTGAACACCCAACCACCCTATGATAATTCATCCAAAATAATTCCTTCCAGGCCACTTACAAATTCTTGTCTTCTCTACTGGAGTTACTCGTGGTGGATAAATTATAGTTGTCTAATGTTTAGGCAATTCTGCCGTACTATACACTTAAATTGTATTGTTAAAAATAATGTATACCTAGTAACATTTCAAATGTTCCATTTCCAGTACATTACACATTTTTCATCTGTTTTCTTAATCTAGTGTAGTATAATTAGGGACTTCTGGGTTTGGTGCTCTAAGTTCTATTTGACATATCAAATAAATATTAAAATATTAATTTTAATACTGCTGTTCTATCAATTTCCTCATTTCCTACTGTCCACATGGCACCCAGGAAACCTCAGTGCAGAAATCTGCGTAGTAAAAATGACAACAAAAAAAAGTTGATACTTGGAAGATAGGCTGAGGCTTGCAGCTTGTGCAGCAGGAAAGCACAAAATTCATTAAGTAGTTAATGAGCTCAGAGGTTTTACATGTGGGGGTGGAACGTCTTTGTTTTATTGAGGTTAGAGTCTCTGCAGCAAAGGAGAGAGGGAGGTGGCTTTATTAGAAACATTGAAATGTTCTGAAATCTTGATTTTTTTTTTATTATTTTTTTTTTTTTTTTCTCTCTCTCCTGGCTCAGTTGTGGGGGAGAAAAAACCTGTAACAGTTGTAAGGAACTTACGAACTTCACTATTTCGTATTGGAAAATATAAAAAGCAAAAGATATGCAGCTCTGAAAATTGCCTCCCACAGATCACACTGCAAGAAATACCAGGACTCTGTTCCTGTAAGGAACTATGTGTGTGCTCAGGTTCGTTCTTCTGCGTGAGTATGTGAACTCAAGCATGTGTGTGCAAAAATCCTGAGTGGGATTAGGACATTGGGGTGCTGCTGTTAAAATAAGTTGAGCTGGTGGGTATTGTTTAAAGTTTCTCATGGAAACCCCAGTGCTTGGGCTGAGTGAGGGTCATGGGGCTCAGAATCACATCAGTCTTTCAAGCCTGCTTGCACCAGCTATTAGGCATGTGCATATTTCTTCCTTAACGCATATGGCATCAAAATAGCTTCTAACCTGAGGGCAAGCGCACTGTGATAGATGATGTTGGTGATACAGGCTTTACATGAGTCAGATAGTAGTCACGGAGAATCTGCAAAGATGCAGCCTGTAACCTGGCATGCAGAGAACAGAGTGGGTTTATGTAGTGCAGCCCCTACTTCCCAGTTCAAACAAACAAGCAGACTTGGGATTTTATTAAAGGCTAAAGCTGGGGCTGAGGTTTTGGTTGGCACCTGTGCCAGGGATGCAGTGGGGAGAAAGTGGGGGGCATTCTGTGTGTTTCCCAGGTGCTGCCTGCCCCTAAAGGCACCCAAATCACTCAGGTTGCAGCTCAGCTGTGCTGAGTCAGGTGAAAAGCACCTGTGGGCAGCACTGCTTGGGCTGCTGTTCTCCATGTGCCAGCCCAGGGTGTGCTGGTACCTCTCCAGTGCCTACAGTGCCTGTTGTGAGCTGCACCCTGGCGTCAGCAGGCAGTGCCTGTGACATACGTTCTGTTTCAGAATAGCAAAAACCTTCCTCGCTTTACATAAAAATAAAAACCATGGGAAGCAGCTGAGTAGCATGTAATCTTGATAGTGTAAAGTTGGCAGGAGAGGCAGAGCTTTCACTGCTTTCTCCTAGACGCTAACACAGGCTGTGCTTGGATGAGGAGGGAGTGAGACTTGTGATTGATGTGCAGCTCAGTGTTTGAGCATCGCCTGGCTTCCAAAGGGGGAGATTTCAAGTGATTTCTCTGTCAGGTGCTATGCCGATGTTAAAATGGGGCTTGCAACAGGGCTTTCCAAATATTCTGCAGAGTTAAAACCAGATTTTTGATGCAATACGGTACCCTGGATCTTAAGTCTGGTGATCCCTTTGGTGGTACCCCTGTGGAAGCTGAGCTACTCTGAAAAATAGTCCCTGCAGTACACTTAAGACAGATTTGGGCTGGTAAAGTTTATTAAGTGGGTTTTAACTCGTTTTTCTGAGCTTCTGGCTTGCACTAGTTTTCTCAGGCAGGCATCAGGTGGATTGGATTTTTTCTAATATATTTAAATAAAATGCAGTTGTGTAATTTTGGTTATGGCAGCTGAGAGCATAAGAAAAACACCCAATATATCGTGAGGAGGGTGACTAATGTTGGCAACACTGGCAATGCTGACAGACATTAGAAGATAAAGGAGAACAGATGGCGTTTCATGGGGTTTTTTGAGTGCTTTGCTTATCTTGGTATCTTTAATGTAGTCCTTGGAAGAACATTACCTGAATTTTAACCTTTTCCTTCTCTTGGAAAAAAGAAAAAAAAGTGGGAATAATCATAATTTTTTCAAAGCAGAGACTGTGTAATAGTCACATCTGGTAATGCCACGTCATGGTACCTGAAGTGTCTCTGCATGTGTACAAAGATTTGTTTTCACTTGGAAGGTAGTGCTTTATATCAGCAGTGAGCATTTTATTTTTAGCTCTTCCCTGCTGTTTCCTGAAGAAAACAGAAATTGTAAGTGAATAAGGCATACCCTTGACTTCATAACTATGGCGAGCCTCTGGGATTATTTTGCTTTTTAGCAGTGCAAAGCTCATCACTCCACGTTTCAAGTGAACCTCAAGAAACAGTCTGGGAAACAGAGGCTGGCTAGGGGAAGGGCTGGGAAGCTGTTCTTGCTGTGCAGGTTGTAAAGAGCAAGCATTGAAGGGCAGGTCAATGGGAGAGGAAAGAAATGTTGTTTAAGTGCCAGCAGACCTAGACTATCCCCAGCCTGGCAAACACAGATTTGTCACTGTATGTATGGAAAGCTTGAAAGATTCCGTGTGTACCATGAGAGGTTATGATAGATGTCTGAGGAAAGATTATTAATATATTTAGAAGGCAGACGGATGCTGGTATAGCTCTTTGAGCAACTTCATCCCAAATGTCAACTTAGCTTTTAGCAGGGGGGAGAAGTTTCAATTTAAGGAAACTTATCAGAGTACGCTATACTGGCAGAAGAACTAAATTATGAGAGTTGCTGCTGGTATAGACATATTAATGAAGATGGACTGGTTTCATGATCCCAGTATGTACAATTAATCCAGCAAAACTTTCCAGTTGAAACTCAGTTTGGGATTTCTGTAGGGTGAGTTCACTCAGCATTTTGGCAAGCTCAGCAGCTAGAGTTAATTACTTGGTTAAACTCCCATGTAGAAAGACATCTTTTAATTTGCAATTGGTGAAATATGGGCTGTTGAGCAGTGTTAGATTGTTGTGACTAAAGCAAAGTATTGTGGGAGGGGGGTAAAAAGTTGTTTTATTTGAACTGGAAAGCTTTAGTATTTTGGTAAATACTCTTACAGTGCTGGGATGCTTAAACACCTACTAGATAGTTTACTGAGATTTCAAGTCTTAGGGTGAGTTAAAGTGTGGAATTAAAGTGGTGGAGCAACAGCATAGATGTTCCCCAAACTGGAAATACCACGTTGAGTGATGTTGCAGGCCCAGTCAGTATGGCGTTTTGGTAGTCTTCAGCCACGGGACCGGTGCTGGAGGTGTTGCACCGACAGCCATCCAGCAGTGACTGTAAGGCTCGGAGTGCAGGCTAGGTGGTCCTTTGGGGATGCAGAGGAGAGAAGCTTCATCAGTCCCAAAGGTCTGGCTCCCTGGGACATGACATCTTCCTGTGTAATGGGAGGGGACTGTTCCTTGCGGCAGGTCAGTGCTGACTGGCCTCAGGACTGCTCTTACCCGAGGTGAAAAGTACAGTGAGGTGGGGATGGCGAGGCCCTTGCTGAGGGGACTGTCTGCCAGAGGAGCTGTGACGTTGAGGGGCAGGCAACACGTGGCTGCTGGGTTTGTGGTTTGTGAGTCTAAATTGAAGAAAAAAAAAAAAAAATCCCCAAAGCTGAAAAGGAAACAAAATGGATTCAAGCAGAAAAGCTAAGCCACCTGAGACATGAAGTGAGTGTGGCTGGGAGATCTGTCAGCTGTGGCCTGCTCCTTCCTGAGACTTGAGCTCATCCCAGCATGTCACCTGACAGCAAGATGTGTCACTCGTGTAGCATGTGTAAAACCAGGTTGTTCTCTGTGCTCAGCCACATCTGTGCCAGAAAGGTATTTATTTATTTAGGCAGGCAAGAGGAGGAATGAACGCTTTGGGCTAGCTGCAGCCACGTGGCCTGTGGAAGCAAATTGAGTGGTGTTTCCAAGACACAAGCGCTAGGGAATTACCCGCTTAGCATGGTGGTGTTACAGGCTTTTGTGGGTTCAATCTGGCAGCCACAGTCCACAATGTAGCTTTCCTCTTCCTTTGTGGAGAGCACCATACATGATGAAGATCTATCCATGCCTTTTTCTTGGCTGAAGCAGACCACTGGAGCTGAAGTTATCCAGCGCTCTGGCATCTGGTGCCTCAAAAGATACAAAAAAGCTTTTTCAGTTGATGTCTGGGTTACTGTGTTGATTTATTTTGTTTATTATTTATATATATATTCAGAAGGTCATTTATTTCCAATTTTCTTGTTTATCATACCACAGGGAAATATTCCTCAAATTAAACATTAGTAGTTGCTCATTGCAGAGTGACAGCTGAGTTGTCACATCAGTTGGTGCTGTAAAGCTTTCAGACAAAGTTGCAAATGTTCTGCCTTGACTGTACAGAAGAAGCAAAATAATTTATATTAATGGAAGTCAGAAATATTTCAGAAAACCTTTGTGGTTCAAGAATGTTTTTCTGCAAGCTTTTTGGACCAGGTGCTCAACGACACCTATTTTTTCCTGGCCCATTGTTACAAAATCTGCATTGCTCCCAAACAGATGTATATTGCTATAGTATTTTCTTCTCCTCTGAATTTAATGTCTGAAACTTCTCAGACAAGCATTAGCACTTTAAATGCTTGGCTTTATTATCTGGAGGTGGAAATTGCTCACCAGACTTAAAATAAAATACCACTATTTAAAACTGTCTCACTGAAAAGCAGTTATGATGGATTTGATAAAAGAAGATAAAAATAAGTAATTTTCACTAGGCCACACTAGCCCAAAACCTAATACCCAAATAACTGTTTCAGCTGTGGTTACTGAGAAGGGAGAGACTAGATTTCCATATGATTATTATTTTTCACAGAGTAAAGCCCAGGAAGTGATGAACAGCTGCAGTATGAGCCCTCACAGATGGGCAAAATGAGCGTTTCCTTTCCTAGGATCACTCTCATCATTAAACTTCTGTTACTTGAAGTTGCTTTTCCTTCAGTGTTGGAGACTTTGATCAGCTTTATAATATTAAGAAAATATTTACTTTTTTTTTTTTCCATGGATCTCTGTGTATTCATTAATGTGAGGTTTGGGTTTTATGTTAATAGTGTTCCTGGGGTTTTGTGTCTCTTTCCATTGGTATGTTCACTATATAAACTAGCTAATAAATTTAATTTTGTTTTGTGTACAACCAAAACTCCATCAGCTGCTATGGAGTCTGAAAGCTTCTGTCTTTTGGAAGAACGAGTGAGATCACTCAGAACTGAGTCCCTACCAAAATTATCTGCCTTCACACAGTAGCTGAACAGTTCGTGCTGGATCGGGAGCATTTCAGCTCTTTAATGTGTATGTACTGGGAGAATTCAAATGACACTGTGACTAGTCTTCCTCTGAAATCGTATCAGTGTTGTATATGCCAGTTAATTAAATCTTAGATCTGAGTGTTCAGTTAGAACTGTGTAAAAGCCTTTCCAAGAAGATTTGTAGCCTTAATGAATTTTGCTTTTAGAGTTGCAGTGATTTGGGGTAAATTACAGTCTTGGTGGATAAGTGATCGATCATGGAGTCTAAAGTCAGCGCAAGTGCTCTGATATACACCTGCTGAGTATGAGGTTCTAGATACATAGAAATTACAGATTTTAAGGAAGTAGTATGTCAAGGAGTAGTACGGCCTTGATGCATCACGTATCTATCAAGTTTCTTGTGCTCCTGTGTCTGAGCTGTAATCTCTATATAAAATGGTACATGTTTCAGTGTAAGAAGTTAGGAGGGAGGGTTATTCTGTTAGTCTCTGTGATAGAGCCTCTTGAGTTGTCTGCATGATTGACAGCAGTTTTGAAGTTTTATAAGAGAACAAAATGATGGGCGGACATTAAATTTATATCAGTTATACCTTAGTTTTTGCTTACAGTGCACTTTGCCATGGTGTATATTTGTGCAAAACCTGTTATAATTTGCAGTATGAGGCCAAGTTACATTGTAGTTAGCATTAATGAGAAAAGGTCACTTGTCAAATGGGATGAAATGAGGTTGTTACAGAAAAAACTAAGAAACCACTGAAACCGAAAGGCATGTAAAGAAGGACCTGTGAGTCTGATCTAGTGGTGATTGGGAATGTGGGAGAAAGTGGCAACAGTCCATCAAAAGTCAGTGCTGCTCTTCAAAACCTGCAGCTCTTCTCAGTGGCTTCCTTGTTCTTATAAAACATAGAGCTCCTTTTGCAGAATATTTTGAGGGTGATTTTTTTTTTTTTCTTCCCATGAAGAATGCATCAGTTTGCAGTACAGTGCATTCATTATTTACTCCAGATTTTTTCTTACTGTCGAACAAGCTAGTTGGAGCTTTCTCTGCTGGTGCAGTAGGCTGGGCTGTGGTACAGGACTAATTCTCTGTACAAGCCTGTCACTGGGAATGCACCAGAGGGGACTGCCTGGCCACCCATGCAATTTAACAGCCACATTTAGAAGGCAATATTTTGGCTGGTAGCAAATATCCAGGAGATAGCCAGCACTGGGCTGAATAAAAAAAGGCTTCTGACCATAAGGTATTTTCTGTGAAGTTATAAAGTCATTGCTCCAGTGCAAGGCCAGAATTATTCCTAGAGCAGGGATTCCAAGCAAACTGCAGAAGCCAGCATGCTTAAGGTGATTAATGAAAAGTCTGAACTGGTGCTTTACAATGTAGATGAGTCACTAATATAATAGACACACTAATGAGCATGGGAGAGGGTTTGTGTGGGAGGGTGGAGGAGCCACCTTGCCTTTAGGTTGCTAACAGAGTGGGGAGGCTGAGCAGCAGTGCTCCCAGGTGTTTAACTTCAGCTCCTCGGTTAATGAGACACACGTCTTCATAGTGTGTGATTAGTATGATGAAAAGCAATCAGGCACACTTCAATGGAATTAATGTGTTCAAGTGCTTTAGGGCACTGGTGCCCACAGGGCTGGTGTCCTACACCTTTGAAGTGGTTAACAATTCTGTGTTCTGTGAGATGAGCGTGTCTCCAGCCACTATTTGCAAGGCACTTCGCTTTGAAAGGTGACACAGCCATTAAAATTTATTTCACAGAAGCCCGCAAGATGTGCATGGGTTCTGTGCGTACAGATTGTGTAGCTTGTGGGGTTCACAACCCCATCTTCTGTCTGCTTATACTAATTCTGTTTTCTTTTTTCATTATTTAGGAGACAGATCAATTTTCAGTTTGAGGAATTCCATCCCCCCACCCCACCCCCTGGAGAAATGGGCAAATGGTGATACATTGTATTCACATGAAGGAATTAGTGTTAGATTTCAAACCAGTTAAACAATCATGGAAGGAAAAAAAAATGTCCTTTCTTCCTGACTGGTAAATATTTAACAGGCTGCTGAATGGTCAAAGGTCCCTTCTAGGATTTTAAAATAAGATAAAAATTGAGTTTAAATTTTCTAACATTTGCATTTGTGATAGCAAGAATATAAGAAGCAATGTCAAATGTTTGAAGTCCTCCCACTTGTGCAGTGATCACTGAGTCATGGTACAAGCCAATTTAGAATACTTCACCCCTGCTATAAACGTTGGGCCTAACTCAGCTGGGAAACAGGAGCATCACCCACACAACACAAAGCACTGCAGCGTTTTTGTTTTGCACAGGGAATTAGCAGCAGTATAAAAAAAAAAAAAAAAAACACAACTTCAGCGCTGAAGGGGTTCTGCTTCCTCCAGCAACTGTTCTCTACAGAATATTGTCTCCCAAGTTTGCTTTGCCTTACTTAAATCTTTGTTTCCACAGGGTTATTGGAACGTGTATTAGGAACACACTTTGTGTGAATGCTGTCCTTTTGTATGTGAATCTTAATGTTCCCATCGTGTTGAGGGTACAGTGGAAGAGTTTCCTTGTCACTGACTTAATTTGAGAAATTACAGATGGGTAAATGCAGAATCTGTCTATCTCGCTGGATAAAAACGATTTGCATCAGACTTCAGAGATGCCATTCCTTATCATATTAAGCAGTTTGTTCTTTGACACTTGAAAGACTTCAGATTTCTGAAGTTAGTTCTCGATTTACTACAGTGTTATTTTAGTATTAAATCTATGTAACAGCTTTGACTTCCTTGGAACTAACTACTTCAGTGTATGCTTGAAAATCTTTTGCTGAATAAGGGCGTATATGAATTTAAATGTATAAAAATGAGTTCAAGTACTTTTAAACTTTCATTAGTAATGTTGTTTTAAGTTTCTCTTGTCAGATTGCTTACATGTGGTATACTGTTGTTGTTGCAAAGGATGTGTTGAATTCCTCTTCTGCATGAATCCATTCATGAAAATGCTTCTCAATAGTTGTGATACTAGTTATTATTCTGTAAATAACTTTTTGAGGATGCTAGATGATCCAAGGCACATCCTGGCAGAAGTGTCTCTGTTGAGATAAATGTAGCCCTCTAAGCATCCACGTTTTACACATAGATATGTTTGGAATGTTGCAAGTACAGGAAAGGGACTAATAATTTTAGAGAAGTGTCTGTTGCAATTTCTAATGCCACTGCCTGTCTTAGATAATTCTCAGCAGATGGGCAACTAAAGTGGAGAATAAGAACCCATTGGTTTGTTGCTTGACCTTACAGAAACGATGCAGATGTATAACAGAAGTCACTGCTATTTTCAGTAGCGTGGTTTCTCATCGAATGTGCTTGTTGAACAGTGCTTGTTATGAAATAGTAAACATGTCCACTGGCTTTATGCTAAACCACTACAGAAGCTATCATGCTTTTAATGACAGCCATTGAAATACTCCTATGATGGGAATGCATAAATACTTACCATGCGAACTAAAGGATAACAGAAACAAATTTGGAAATCATGACTAAAAGATGACAATATAGCATACTGCTGAATTTAATTTCATTTGTGTATTCATGGCAAACTACATTTACTGTTAGCCTTGTATTCCACACAAGTATTTTTTAGCATGGCTCACTTCTAGAACAGCATGTGCACATAAATACACCAGCTGGGTGTCTAACTGATATCTCCTGAGCATTTGCAAACACTTGGGCATCTGGCTGTGGCAATCATGTAAGTTGTCTGTGTTCAAGTTTGCATGGGTGATTCTTAAGATCTGGCTGTCATTCTTATCTAAAAGTTCACTGAGCAGCACATGTATAGAAATGTCTTTATGACTGGTAGCAGACAGGTTTTTGTGTTGTTTTCAAACTACAGGGAGTCATATAATAAATGCACATCTTTTTCTGGAGCATGGACTTATCCTGTCAGTCTTTGCATCATCCTCAGTACTTAAAATAGGAAAGAGCTCCATCATAGTGGGGACCTAAATTGTAAAGATACTGCGTGGCTCTGGGCAGCATGTTGGTGTTCATTGCAGGAACTGCAGGTGTGGCTTGTAGAAGAAAGAACCGTAATGACTGTAACGGATTTTCTATGTGTTCCCTCAATTCCTCTTCTGTTTTAACTGAGCACCCTCATCTCTATGGAATAAGCTTTGACTTCCATGAAATTATTCTTCCACCACTTCAGAATTCATCTGAACTTCCATAAATCACATGTAGCTGACTGTTATGCCATGAATTTGAAGAGCGGTTTGGTCTTGGTTTTGTATTTATTCCCCAAGTAGAGGGTGTAATGAGTACAACTACAAAGCAGTATTTTGCTCAAAACTTCTTGACAGACATGTAGTTTCACCTGCTGTTCTGCATGTAGCAAACAGAATGTAAGCTTTACCTCAGCTGCTTTTTAGTGTGCTACATCTATGGTGTGTATGCATCAATTTTTCCTCTTGTATGCTTACATACAAGAGGGTGGTGGCTGGAGTATGATTAGCAGCAGTTTACGGTGATTACTTTGCTGTGACTCCAGTGCATTCCCGGACGCGGAGGGCAGACCCCCGCTTAGCTCGTGAAGTTTGAGGAGCTACTGTGATTAATAAGAAAGGACCGGAGGGAAAGCGTCATTCTAACAGTTCTGACAACTAATGTTCTGTGCTGCTTTGATCCTTTAGAAACAGCTCTGTATTTTAATTTCAAGTGGTTTGATGGAGTTTATTAATAGAAGGCTCTTTCTGGTAAAAGCAGTGCAGTAACAATTCCCCTTTGAAGCTCCATCTATGGCTGAGGAGCTCATCAGCCCACACTAGTTCAGGTAGTTTTCTGATGTTAGAGCGAGCTAGGGCTTGCCCTCCTCCTCTGTCTGTCTGATGGGCAGCGTCTCTGCACCGCTTGTCTCTGCTCCAGACACCAAGCAAGACTTACCTTGTGTGCAGTTCTCACCAGTGAGCACCAGGCACGAAGGGTGGTGGATGCTCAGCGGGTTTTCCTTAACCACATTGTGTGGACAGAACAAGCTGGGTTAGTCCAGGGAAGGCTGAAATGAGTCAGGGTAACAGTTTTTTCCAGTATCAAAGCCTTGCTACAGAGAGAAAGGGGCAATGGGAATAGACTAGAAATACTGGAGCTAAGTGGTAGTGAGGGAGATCAAATTCAGACACCAGAAAAGATGCTAATGGTAGCAGTAATTAAAGGTAGGATTAGGTTATCTGGAGATGCTGCAAAATTTTTGTCACTGGAGGCTTTTCATGTGGCTTTTCCCAGGTGTCTGTTGGGGAATGATTTTAGGGAAAGCTAAACCTGTGACTTAGGTGACTCCACAAGGCCATTCAAACTTAAACTCTTACGATTTTCCATATATGAAGTAGTGAATATTTTTATGGTATGTGTCCCTTTTGGAACAGCAGCAAATGTCTGTAAAGAGGATGATAAAAACAGGCTGCTTCAGTACAGGCATGAGTTCAAAAACGGCTTACTGTGAGGTGAAAAGTTACACCAGGCTTACACTGACATAGGTAAGAGCAGAATTTGACCTGGGAAAGACTGTTTTACTTTGAGCTCCACTCGTGCAGTGCAGAGGATAGCAGAGTTTGGTCTGACGCTTTCCTTCCTCTAAGGCAGAAATGAAAAGCAAAGTTAACAGTTCCGCGGGAGGAGGGAAAGAAAACACACTCAAGTATTGTATACTTAAGGACTAGTCCTTTAAAAGCTTCCTCATCTTCTACACCTTACTAAGTAAACTTTATTAAATAATTCTTTTTACTTAGTTGAAAATATTTTTTTCTTCTACGCGAGAAGAATAAGCTGAAGAGATGTTTGTGCTTTGTGCTACTGGACTGTGAAGTAATCTTTCCCAATGCAAGTGAAAGCTCCGAATAGTTGTATGCTTGCTTCTAGATGGAGGGGGGTATTTCAGGAATATAAATTTTAAAATGTAGGCTGACTCTATTCTATTGTAGTGCTTTGATCTGATGCTGAGTCAATAGCAGGAAATACTCCCAAAACATTTATAGTTCAAAAAATTGCTGCAGCTGTTTGTCAGAGCAAGTGCTGGGTAGAAGAAACATATTTTAGAATTCCCTAGCTAGGTGATGTGCTGTAATAGGTTGTAATTGAAGGAATGCTTTAGAGAGATGCTCACTGGTAATAACTGAAGGGTAACAACTGCATGAACAGCAAGTCCTGTCAATCAATTGCAGCCTGTGAAGGTGACTGTGCCACTAGCTCTCCTGTCAGCCCACAGCTCAATGTGCTGGAGAGTAAAAGCAAATGAGTTGATGCTGATTGCGTTGACTTATCCACTCATACTGTAGAGAAAAGCAAAAGGGAGAAAACCCTACCTGCTTTCCACTACTTGTAGAGATCTCTTTCTTTAAAAACTTCATTGGAAATTAGTGAAGTTACTTCATTGCTTTGAGTCCACCCACACAAGGTGGGGTACAGAACCAACGTGTGCTGTCGCTGGGGCTATGTGTAACAGAGCGGGTACTTATGCTCTTTATGATGCTAAAGGGTGACTGGTCCTGCAGTTCTGTATAGGGGACTTTTTCTAAGACGAGGAAAAATAACTACGGTTTAGAGGTTGCTCTTTTAGATAATACAGCATTGAACGAACTGTTTGTGTGACCAGAGAATTCTTTGGAGGGAACTTAATTTCTTCCCTTAATTTTGTCTTTTAGGTAAGAGAATATATGCTTATGGAGTCTATAGAATAATTTCTGGAGTTTTAGTTGTACTAAAAGTTATGTAATGTTGGAATATGGTTATGATATCCAAACACTTTTCAATGAAGTACAGTAAAATCACTTTGTAGCTTTGACTGGGACCATGCTGCTTAAAATCATATTTACTGACTTAATGGAGCCAAATCTGAACAGGGTTGTTCATTTTTATGCTAACTGCAAAGCTGATGTGTACCACTGGTTTAGTTAACACGATCAGTCAAGATCATGTATTGTTATGTTCTAGTTTTATTTAATGAAGGCAAAGCTCAGGTTATCATCCTCGGTGGCTGTTCTTGGTGATGGGTTCATACAGATTGCAGAATCCTCCGTTGCTGCAGGAGGATGTGTGGGTTTAGTGAATCCCGTGGAGCCCCTGACAGATGTGGGCTGGTCTTAAAGACTTCTAATTAAGCGATTCCTTTAGGATTATATAAACCTAGATCACTTATGCTTTCCTGAGAGTTTCCTTCGTCTTTCCTCTCTTCTTTCGGATCTGGTCATTCCTGCTGTCCTTTGGGATCTCCCAGCATCCCCAAAGTGCATTGTGTAGACTGAATTCTGTACTCAGGAGAAAGCACCCTTGGGCTAGATTAGACCAAGTACATTACCTCACTCGCCTTGTTAATACATGAGGGAATGGCTTGTCTTTTTTGCATAACATGACCAGGCTGGCTTATGTTACTCCTTGACTTGGCAATTCTTTTCTGTGCACCATTTGCCCTTCCTCTTTGATTTGGTGAGTGCCAAAGTGCAGCGTATTAACACCTTTTCCTATTGAGCTGCATCTTATTTATTTCAGTCACTTGGTTTTGTCAGGGTATCTTTGAATTAGGTAGTGAAATTAACTGAAAATAAACTCAGGCTGTTTCTTGTGCCTTCTTAATGTGTCAGACTGAGCATACAGTTAAGTGTAGTCTTTGGTCCTTCTTCTAAATCCTTATTGAAAAAACTGAACTCAAGGTTTCTGTGAAACCGTGCTTTGAAACTTCAGTTCTGAGAATGTAAATCACGATGCTGATAAGTGGATATTGTTTGAGCAGATCTATTACCCTAAAACAATTTTATTGACATATGCTTCTTTACCTTGTTCATGAGAACGTCAAGTAAGGCAGAGCTGTGACCACATACCCAGTGTGATGTTTAGTTAGCATGTATCATTCCTACTATTTTGCAATTAGAGCTGCTCATTTAGAAAGACGGTAATTTCTAGCTTTTCCCCCCACCACCACCTGTGGGGTTTTCACTGTCACTGTAAATTTGGGAAGCTGAAAAGGATGAAGCTGAAAGGACTGTGTTGTGGATGCATTTACATAGTGTTGCTGGTGGCACATCGACTCAGCCCCTAGGCAACCTGTTATTTTAAGTCACTTGTCATTAATGCACGTGTCCATCACTTTAGAACTCGTATGAGCTGCTGGTCTGACCTGGGCAACGGGTGGGTTGTCCATGTAATTTGCATCTATTTTTCAGCAAATAGGGACACACCAGCAGCTCTAATTAGGTATTTTACCACCCTAGTTAATGCAAAACATGAATTTGAGCCTGAGGAAAGTTGATAGCTCACAGAAATGTTCCTGTTGTGCTGTGAACTGAGTTGAGTCTCATCTTTACAAGTATTACCCACTGGGGAACATTAAAGGAAGGAAGCAAAAATATACACAATCTATGTGTATATTATAAACCTAAATTTACAACAGTTCATAAATTGTTGTAAACAGCGTTTCCAGCTATTTATAGACATCAAGATGGACCTGTAACCACAGACACTTAGACAGTCTTCGCTTTCGTTCCTCTCTCTATTGGCCTCGGGTTTTACTCTTTTCACTTTTGTCATTGCCAACTGAAGGGCATAAAAACATGAACCAAAATGCAGCCTGTAGCAGTTGCAGTCACTATGTTAGCCTTTCACTGAAAGTGTGCTACTGCACTGATGTTTGTTTAATTAAATGTCCCTTGTTCACTTCCACTCTGTTTAAGGAGAAGGAGGGCAGTAGTCTCACCCTGTTATTGGTACTCTAAATTTAGAGTTGTGCGCTGGAACAGCTAGTTTCCTTTGCACATACTGCTTTCTCATCGTTTCCTTCACTTAGGTGTTTAGCTTAGGGGTAATTAAAACAGTCCACTTTTTTTCTGGCTAGTGAACAGGTATGTCTCCTCTCTGTGTCTCCAGGGTAAAACCACTAGACTGCTGCTGCTGATGCTTTATCATTCGCAGCTGAGGCTTAAAGGCATTGACTATTGCAGTGAGTGAGCAGGAGCTTTAGAGCATCCTAAGCTGACCTGGCAACTCAGTTATAACCAAGCAGCTCCATATATGTAATGCCTTTAGGACTAGGAAAGTAAATAAATCAAGGCCATCTTAGCATATCGTTGGGGGTTTTGGGGTGGTTTTTTTTTTGGTTGGTTTGTTGTTTTTTGTTTTTTTTTCATATTGTTGGGAATTTGCTGTTTTGTTCAAGGGTTTTCTCCCTTTGGGTAAGTTGAGCTTTATGGTCAAAATACCTGTGAAAAATCAGTTACCGAATGCAAGAGACAGTTATTTGTTCATTTAGGTTCAATATCCAGCCCCTAAGTATCCTGATATTTGGTGGAGAAGAAAGGCTACAAATTATCTTCTTTTCAAAGGGTAATTTTAAGCGCATTGGGACACTGAATTTCTGTTCAGCTTGTAGCAAGAGGTGAGTTTGGGCAGTTATGTATGACAGCTGCACTGAGGATATACAAAAGGAATGCCAACATTTTTCTTTAAACTCCACCATGTAATGACTGACGGTTCCTGAAGAAAGTCCTTTCAGGGTGCATAATACCAAAATGAAATGGGTTTAGTCAGGCTGGAGGATTATTCGGTTACCAGTTGGAAGGGCTTAAGGCAGCCCTGCTGAGTTACAAATGCTTTGGGACATGGTAACAGGCACAAGGCCAACAGCTTTAGGGATAAACAGTTTATCTCTAAATGATGGTGTGGTAATAAAGACAGATTAGTAGTACAACTATCCGGACTGTAACAGCAACAAAATCAATAATTCACTATATTGGGATAGACTTAATATCCAGGCTCAGAGAGTTGTATGTGACCACAGCTGTCAGGCAGGCAGGAACCAGGCATGGCAGCTTTTCCGGGTGAGCTACTTGGACCGGTTGATGAGCTTGAGGAAAGTCAAATTCCCTCGTGGGACTGTCCTCTCTGTTGTTGTGAAACTCCAACTCTGTTGGAGTTGTGAAAGCACAGTTTGGGATTGTTCACCAGGCTTCACATCCCGTGTCCTGCCACTGACCATCATATCCCATGTCCTGCCAGTTCTGTCCTTGGTGTGCACAGGGTTCAAAATACACTATAAGGCAATATTAGTCTTACTCTGACCTATTGGTATGTGGTAATTTTGCATCCAATGCTTTTAGATGTGATTTTTTTAATATTTTTTATATTCCTATTTTTATTTCAAGTTCCCCCAGGTACCAGCCAGTGTGTATGTACAACAAGCTGGACTGCATTAAAAATGCTTTGCATGGGACATATCGTTGCAAGTTTCAAAGGACTTTCCAAAAGGGACTTTAAAAAAGGGTCTTTGCAGAAGAGGTGTGCCAAAATTTTCTTGTAAACCAGCTTTTTCCATATCCTAGTTCACTGTTTTTTCCATTGCACCTCTTCTCTTGAGTCACAGCAAGTCAGTAATTATAAAACAATAACAGACTGGCAAGTGATGTAGTGTGACCAATGCTCATTGAGTTTAATTCCAGCAAAATAGATTATTATAACTATGACTTCTCAAATTACATTAATTTGTTAGGTGTTTGAGGCAAGCCTCACCTTGTTTTTATGTATAGGATTGAATGTGGCTGGTAGAGCTTTCTACTGAAGAGAAAATCCTCCCACAATATCTGCATGGGAAAATACACAGAGGCCTTGAGAACTGACAGAAAATCAGCAAGTGTGAAACAACGTGAACGTGAAAGTTTATGGGGGGAGACTATCAAATACCTGGTTGGTGTGGTGGTAAAGGAGGTTGAACCAGACTCTTCAGCAGTGCCCAGTGAAATGGCAGGAGGCAGTGGGCACAAACTGAAATGCAGGGAACTCCACTTAAATGTAAGGGGGAAAAGCATTTTCAATGTGCAAGTAGTCAAACATTGGACCAGGTTATCTAGTGAGATTGTGGAGTCTCCACCTGTGGGGATGGTTAAAACCCAAACAGGCACAGCCCTGAGCCCTGCTCTGAGCTGGGAGGTTGGACTAGATGATCTCTGGAGGTGCCTTCTGATCTCTGTGGTGAGTGGAAGTGACTTCCAGGGTGGTCTCCTCTTGCCAGTATAAACGTTGTAAGAGCTGACGCTTCAGTAGCCTGGTTTATTTATGTGGGAATATGGAATAATTCCAGGGTGAATTAGTCTCCAGTAATCATGAGAATCTATGTGATTGTAAGACTCCTTCAGCATTCATAATGGACAGAAAAAAAAACATGTTACCAGCCAGAGAGATAGTAAATGACAATGCTTAGATCAGCTGCTAAGTCACAATTACTGTGCTGCTTTTTGAAGTTGCTTTTATCCATGACTTCAGATAAAAATAATGTATTTCTGATGGTAGCAACATGGCATTTGAAGACACGTCACCAAGAGGACCAAGTCACGCTCTCTGAATGTGACCATTTTGCCAAATTGGTGTGGCATAGATGTGGTACCACGAGCGGACCGCGTGGTCTGTTTTCCATGTGTAGGGGATCTTAAACAGTGTCTCCCCTTCCACCAAGAGTGTTACGAGGTGGGAAGGAGGGTGAAGAGAAAGAATGGGGGGTGACTTTCACCAAAAACACTGAAATAAGATAAAACCATTTGGTGATGTTTTCCTGGTAAAATAGGAATAGGCCTGAAGTTTTGGCGAATACTTTATAACTGATACAGGGCCAGGACTTCAGGAAGGCATTTTAGTCGGGAAGACTTCTTAATTGGATTGCTATTTTATTTCAGAAGTGGGTCATTTCACATTGTCAACCACACAGCAGGTTTTGTTCCCGTAGTAAAGGAGTTGCCATCGATGTTTTGCATCCACTGCAGCATGTAAGTTCCACTTCACATCTTATTTGTGCTGCTCTTGTATACCCGTGGGTTTGTACCTGTTCCCAGAGTCAGAACTAGTGTCTAGGGCCGTGTACCACTTCACAGTGATGGGACACTGTCTCCCCTTTGTTTATATGACACAAGTTGCCCCACTGAAAGAGAGAGCACGGTACGCTGCGGGCAGCAGGGCATACGCTGCAGCCGTTCCTTCCCGGGGAGGGTGCAAGTCTGGTAGTCACAACGTTTTGTCACATCAGGCAGGAGCACTGACAGCCCAGACTGACACCGCTGTTGGTACCTGAACAGCAGTGGGGGGTGCTCGGCTCTGGCTAGCCACAAAAGCTTCCTTTCCGTAGTACGGGGTCTAAGGGTACCAGACCCTGGAGCTGTAGAAATACAAGCTTTACCCAGTGACTGTGCTTAAAACCAAGATGGAGTTAGACATTTGCTTCTTCTTAAGGGTATCCTCAGGGGACAGGCAGACATCCTTGCCTCACCGTTCTTTTAATACCTTGTTTATTGCATGAGTTGTAAATTTTCCTCTTTAAACTGCAAAAAGTTCTCCCTGTGAAAGAGCTCATGCTTCCTGGTTAAAAACTGATTTCATCTCCAAGAAGCTTTTGTTTAGCTTTTCAGATCTTCTAATAAAAAGCCTTCCCTCTGGAAATGCCCTTCTATATGGTTTAAGAGCAGAGGTGGCAGCTTCATGAGAAAAACTTGTCTTTCACACTAAGACAAGAGTTGGTCTGTTGGATGTTTTTCCTCTCCATAACTGAATTGGGATATGGAATTATTGATCATGAGAACATAAAATTGCGTTTCTTTGTTTTAAAGGAGGTCAGTAATGGTACAAGGCGTACCTTAGATGGTTCTATGTTACTGGGGGGTGGTTGTTTACTTTTGTGATATCCTAGCTTTGGAGAGATGGTATATCAGAAGCAGAGAGAGCCTCCACTAAAAATTATGTGGTCACTTATGCTGTACATTTAAATGTAACAAATGTGACCTTGAGTAATGTCATTCTTGTCTGAACTGCAGTGACATCAACATGAAAGGTGGTGTTTGTATACTCTCCGCAGCTGGGCAAGGGTGATAAGCGTGTTCCAGGCAAAGAGCTCCTTTAATGGTTTGGTGTGGCTTATGATTTGCTTGATTTGAAAAAATATTGGTGGTGTGATTGATGTTGTATTTCACTAGTGATGCTGATTGTTTTATTTGAAGTTGTAGAGGAATCTCCACCCTGAACTCACTGAAGGAACTTGGGAAGATGATTAATTTGGCCTTTTAGGCATGTGTCTCTGTAATCCTGATGGACAGTCCAGACCCATGGCAGACATTCCTAACAAACAGTGTACAAGCTTTAAAGCTCTTCTTTGAAATTCGGTTGGCAAATCTTTTTGTTCGTCGTTACTAATGGTCCTGGCAGTTTCACTTGCCATCTGTTTTCCTGCTACAGATAACATGAAGCTGCATGCTTTCTTCCTTGTGCAACCTCAAAACTGATTTTGGGTACTGTGTTACTTGATCTACCGATTGTTAGCCGAAACTGTTCCTTAATGATAGGGGGAAAACAAAATTAAATTATATTTTGGATTAAACAGGAGAGCAGTAGACTAGACCTGTAGGTCCTTAGAGCTGATACATTAGATCAAGTGCACAGTAGCAGCTTTAAAATCTGCATCGTGCTTAGCTATTGCAGTCAAAGCTGATATGGATTGATACTACTTCTCATACAAGTAAGTAGGTGTAAGTACTCCTAAAAATTGACTTAGAAGCTAGGGTAATTAAACACTGCACATCAAATAATCTTAGGAGCTCAAGTGTTACAATAAGCCAGGGCAGAAATGTAATTGGGCCCAGTTTTTCTGTTAACTTCATGCTTAAAAAGTTACCTGTCATGTTGAACACCCAAAATTACTAATTTTTCTGGAACACACAGGCCTGAATGAAGATGTTAACAACCTTATTCATCAGTGTCCCTTGACTTTTGGAATTTGTCCATTGTATCTATGCTGTAGAGCAGGGCAGACTGTTAACTGATAACAGGCACGTGTGTGGAGGGAACTTGGCAGAATAGCAGGTGTTGATTCCACACAGATTATACTGTTCACCTCTGAAGGAAAAAGCATATCTGGCCCCACTGAGAAGCAATGGGACCAGGTATCTTCATACTGGACCATCTGAAGTAAGAGCTAGAGAGAAGAATCCACATAATGGAAATAAATTCTGCACATCGTGGATTTTGATGATGAGGGTGAAAAACGTGTGTTTTTCAGTGCCAGAAAAGATGGCCAAACCAAGGAAGAAAAGGTTTTGTATCTGGCAGATAAAGTCACAATTTGTGCTTGGAGAGTTGCAGCAAGTGAGGAACAGAGTGTTATGACGAAGGTCACTTGGTTAAACCACAGAGGGAGCTGGTATGTGGCAAATGGTGAACAGCAGAAGCATGATAAATATGGTGTGAAGGTAAAGAGGGTTTAGGGCCACCTGTTTTGCGCATTCTTTTTTATTTTGTGTTAGACTCTGGAGTTTCAGGTTTAGCTTCTCTTACCCTCATTTTGTCTGTGTCCTAAACTTAATTTAGCATCACTATCCTATAAATTGCAGGCTTTGAAGAATTAGCTCATTAGTCTGGTTTGTGACTTATTTAATTTTGTATTTCTGTCTGTGATACCAGCCTGCAGTGTTGTTTGGGGTTTTCTTTAAGTTAATTTCTTCCTGAGTGTCTGTAATTGTTTTTTAGTGCATTACTGTCTAGATTGGCAACTGGTATAAATCGGCATAGTCATAATAGTTCCACTGAGCTACTCTGCCTGTTTTCATATCAATTTTCTTACAGTTCAGGACAAACTCCAGCAATCTTTGTTCTGGCAAAACTCAAATTTCTTCTCTGTGAACTTCTGTAGTAACAGCTACTATGGGAATTGGCCCAGTTGGAATGTTTGTTTTCCTTTATAATTTGTGTTTGTTTCAGATGGTAAATAGCATCTATAGTTCTAGGACAACATTTAAGTAATCTTACTGAGCAAGTTATTCCCTGCATCACTGCAAACCCATTAATTCCAAGAAGTTCTTAGGAAAATTGCTATATAACGTAGAAGCGCTGCTATAATGGTCAATAGCAGATACCCAGTAAAAAGTGTAAGAAGCTGGGTATCGGGCAGTGCCACGTATCATATACCAACACCGCACAGAGTAGTGTGCTGGTTGACATAAGACATATAGAGGTGTTACCTATTAAAGGAAAAAATCTTTTCCCAGTACAATTAGGTTCTAAAACTGAACCAAAAAGCCAGCATGCAGTAGTCTGGAGTTATAATTCTCCCTTTTCTTGCTACTTTGGAATGTACTGTGAAAAGGCTAAAACTGTGAAATAAATGATTCGTGAGAGGATTGATGTCTATAACATTAAAAATAGATAATTTAATTGCTTTTTCATTTGTGTGTCTTGATATTAACCAAATTTTTGGCCTGCTTTTACAACTACTTTTGCATATCTGCAACTGTATTCCCCCGAGAAGTTAAACAGAAATTAATGTGATAACCTACTTAAACAATTTGTGTGGGACTGTTTCCCAGATCATTTTCTTAGGAAGCAAGAATCTTGTTTTGGTTTGCTTCATGACTTGGCCAAAGCATTTTCTGTGGGAATAAAATATTTCCCAAAGATATTCAGCAGGTGGGAGGTGGTACTGTTCTTCTGTTCAGGTTGACTTCTTTGCCTGTCTGTGGCAAGAGAGAAATGGAGTATCAGCACTTCAGCTATTCGGAAAGATGACAGTAGTCATCCCCCCCCCCCCGTGGATGCCCCTGTGGAACATGGAGCAGATTTCTCTGGAGCTGATGTCCTCCAGCTCTTCAACCCCTGGCAACATCCCATAACCAAAGGACAGGCCAGGAAGTCAACCACTGATGGGGAGGAAAGACATGCTTTGGTGTAAATGACGAGGCAAGCAGTTACAGTCTGTCGCTTTTCTTTCCATTTTGAATGCAGAATGAAGAAGGTTTCCTGCAGGAGGGAATGGTGAATAATACAGATGTTCCTGTGGATCCTGAGAATGAGGCTTATGAAATGCCTCCAGAGGTAAATCTGTTGTAGTGTTTGCTGTGAATGCATGTAGGAGAAGGGCACAGGAGGGGACTGCACGCTCGAGTTGTGTTAGCCTGGCACAGGCTGATGCTGGGAGGGCACAGCAGAAACGTGGTCTCTTTGGCCAAGATCTCCCAGAGTTCTGGGAATCAGAAAATCTGTTGCTTTCTCAATAATAAGGAAGTTTAATAGGAAAAATATTGTGTTTCAAAAAACTTGTGCTAGGCTTTCTAAGTAATCCACAGTAAACTAGTCTTTCTTATGTTTGGTAGGGAGTATGGGGAAAACTGCATCTTCATAGATTAATAGCTTGGCCACTTATCAAAGCATCATGCTTTGTAGAGCATGATAATTCATTATTATACTCTTAATACAATTATGGGAGTAAATTATTTTGTTATTTTTCATGGACCTACTATCTGAACTATTACTACAGTGTCTGGCGTGGTGCATTGGTAGTTGGAGTGGCAGTTTTACAGTAGCACAGATAATTAGATTGAAAATGAGAGGTATAAAATATTTAGGCCATGATCCATAAAAGATTTATAGGCACACTTCACTGCTAACAGCCTGAATATCACTGAAAGTATGGGGGCTGCTCGCATACCTGTAGTTAAACACACACTTAAATTATTTACTGACTTGTACCAGTATCTGCAATATGTGGTGTGCTATTCAGCCCAGAGGTGGTTCTGCTCCCTCTAAGTGAACTGCCATGGGTGGTTTCATGAGCTTCTGGTAATGATCAGCTGAATGAAGTGTTAATCACTGTAAAAGCCTAATTCTTCTGTAAATACCACAGCTTGTAAGGTACAGTATCTGGCAGGTGTGACAAAATAATAAATGGCAAGATCCTGATCACTTGATGATTATCCATACTATTTTGACATTGATTCCACTAGGACTACAACAAGCAGTGAACGTAGGATGTATTTATCTAAAATACTAGTAGCGCTGACTTCTGCTCTCCTCATTAGGAAGAGTATCAAGACTATGAACCAGAAGCATGAGAGTCCTTTTCTTCCTTTATATCTCCTGAAATCTACTAACTACTAAAGATGTCCCATCCTGTACAAGTGCTGAGTTCCAATGTGCCCAGTCGTAAAATTTTTTTACAGTTTTTACGGTGTATTTTGAAGTCTTCCATCAGCAATGATTGGAGTATCTGTGACTGCATCCACCTTGTTTCAGCATCTCCCTCCTGCTGAAATGAAAGCTGGTTGGCAGGGTCATTGTTGTGCTGTGGATATTGTGGCTTCAAGTTTAAAAGTTAAAAAAGAAAACATTAAATAAAAACACCTAAGTGTCTACCGCTTAT
Source organism: Microhierax caerulescens (assembly GCA_035590215.1). Taxonomy (NCBI): domain Eukaryota; kingdom Metazoa; phylum Chordata; class Aves; order Falconiformes; family Falconidae; genus Microhierax; species Microhierax caerulescens. Next base: position 75,395,322 of record JAVJGJ010000001.1, read on the forward strand.
TTCTAACTCTGTACATGTTTTGTTGATAGGCTGTCAGTAATTTGATATTGTTTATGATACTGTTTTTATTTGTTTCCTATGACTATTCTTTCTGTGCAGAGATGACTTATTGTGAGAGCTTTATATATATGTATATGTATCATACATATAAAAAAGTGAGAGCATGAACTATGCACCTATAAATATTAGCCGTTTCAATTTTACTGTTTTGTGATGTGTTTTATTAACTTGTGTCTGTAAATAATGGTGTTTAACTGAAGCAAATAAAATGTAACCCGTTAAAAATGAACTTCTAAATTAGTGATGATTTATAACGCCTTTCCTCTCCAAAAGCCCCTGTTAAAGCGTTCGGGCTGTGTTTCTTCCCATGAAGGAACTGGAGGAGCAAAACCAGCAAACAGAAGCCCAGTCTATGCAAAAATAAAGGGTGCAGAATGAGAGCTTCAGGGCCAGTAGCTGGGCTGGAGTAAAATGTTGACAAAATAGATTAATTTGTAGTGTTAATCAAGTTTCTGTTGTAAGGAGAACCTGGGAGTGGGTGAAGCCATTAATAATGGGCTGCAGCAGATTGCCAGGCCTTTGGAGAAGGACTGTTTCCAGGCTGTTAAAGCACTGACCTATACAGAAGGGTGATGAATTAGTTGCAATCAGTTTGTCTTGTATAAAGTCCCATTTAGCAACAGTACAGTCTACTATCTGTTGTTAGACATGGTAATTCTAATTATTATGTTGCTTGGATAGTTTTCCATACGGTAAAAAGATTTAAATGTGAGATGTTTTTTACTGCTCTCATTTTTATTAGCTGTCAATTTGGGTCAAATGTTGCCTCGAACCTGAATGATACAGGGCTTTTTCATTTAAGGTTCTTTAATCCTGAGTAGGATTTTGAGCTTCCCTTACAGCTAGTCTTTCCAGTGTTCTGGGGCATGGATCTTAAAGCAGGTAAATACAGTTTTCTCTTTTTGTCAATGGGGAAGCTTAGGCACAACCACATAATGCACATCACTGGTATGTACAAAAGGAGACCAAAAGCCCCGGAGGCTGAACTCCCAACTGGTTCTTGAACTGAGCTCCTTTCTGGCTTTCTGCAGCCTTCCTGGTTATTAGCACACCCAATGTGCAGTAGATCTTTCCAGGTATGTACCCCTCCCAGCTGTGTACAGTGGGAACTGGTGGTGTAGTACTGTTAGCCAGAACCACATGAACATAGTGGTTTCATGATGCTTAGAAAACTAGTGCTTTGCCTTCCTGTTGTCACCCAGTCCCAGCACCGTATTTCTGAGGAATTTAATTTATTTTAGAAGAATCGCTGTCAAGCTTTTTTCAAAGCAATTGAAAATTCCCCTTGATCAATCAAAAAACTTGTGGATATTTTCTTCAATAGTTAAATTGCATAGTGGAGCCTAAGGTCCTGCGCTCTTTAGCAGAAATTTTTCACGACAAACTGGAACAGCCCGCTAACTATTTGCAGTCTCCTTCACAGGCACTGTATCAAAAGAATCTCCTGACCTGGTCACCTCTATTTTTATAATTCATCTTAATGCTTCAGTGGCAAATCTATTGAGTGCGGCCATAAAAAATTAGTATCAGGACAAGGCACAATGTAAGATACTACTTTTATAATTACAAATGTTGTTTAAGGATCTTTCTGTGCCAGTAATAGGAGTCAGGAAGAAAAGCCCAGTGCTGTACTTGGGAGGGGTTATACTTTTATTCCTCCACCCCGCATGTGCTAGCACGGACTCATCCACTAGAAGCAACAACTGAGAGTAGTCAGATGCCTGATCCTTCAGGCAATAGCACTGGAAATAGCAGCCTAAGTAGAACAAATATTTCTTTTGTTCATCTTCTCTTCCACAGCCCACAGGTCTTGATTGCTGCGTTGTTTCTCTGTAAGGGAATCAAGTTCAACTGTTTGGTTGCTCACATGTTGCAGATAAGTTGTGTGCTGCTTTGTTAAGCTGTGGGGAGCAGTATGTCATAAAAAACAGTAACTCCTGAGACTGGCCCATTACCTGAGCATGTAGGAGTTAATTGTTTTCTTTTGTAGGTTAACATCAGCAAATCATTCAGAGTTTTCAGGTCATGTAAAATGTACTGTAGGCGATCAGTTCAGTTCTTGTGCCTCTTGCAAACATGCCCTCAGATGGCCCCAAAAGTCCATGGGACCCCTGGTTACTATGGTAGCACAGTGTGATGCACAGCTCTGGTAGCAACCTGCATTTTAATTAGATTCCTTAAGGGCTATCTGACCATCCTTTCTAGGTAAACTAAATGCCATTTTCTCTTTATTTCCTGCACTGAGACAAATACTGACACGCAGATTGCAAACGTCTGAATTGTGTTGGATGCTAAAGCTGAACTAAATAGATACTGCTGTATTCAGATATTTTTTTTTTTTTAAGTGTCTGCCCTGGGTATTAAAAAATGCTTCTACTGTTGTGATAACATTTGCTTAAGCAACGCCTGCCTCAGAGCCCTCTTTTCCTTAAAAGCCTAGATTTCATCTTAAATGGAAAGCAGTTTTGTTCCCCCAATTACAAGTTAATAGCATGAGTCTTACCATATCCCAGTCCTCCAGGGAAAAAACACATGTTGCTTTTCTGTTCTGACAGCTTTAATTGGTCTTATAATGGTTCCTAATTAGACACGTTGTAATAATGGGTTTACTACTGTAAATCATAGTGTTAATACTTGCGTTACGTGCCTTTTGCATAATGACTTTCAAGTCATTGTATTTGTTTGAGGGATAAGGCAAGAAATGCTCTCCACCTCCCGCTGACACTTTCCTTCATTCCCTCGAGGCAGTTGTAGGAAAGTTAAGGTAAATTACAATGTCCTAAACTTGAGAAAAAGCAACACGCCTGCATCACTTCAGGAAGCACGGTTTATTCTCATCCTGGCTTTCCTAGTGTGGGCAGTCTAGGCTCAGGGATTCTCACCTGGGAGCATCTGACACAGTGAGTCAATCAGTTACAGCAGAATCTGAATAGAGACCTCTGCCTCCCAGAGCTGGGAAGATTCAGGGCTGACCATTTAATGGCTGAAATTATTCCAACAGCACCACGGACAACAGGTACAGAATGGCTGCCTGCAGATACTCATAAAATCTTAATACACCAAGTAGAGCTATGTAATCATCTCTAAGATGTGATTCAAAGTTCACTGAAATAGGTGGAAAGATTTCTACTGGCTTCTCGTGGGCATTTTAGGATGTGAGTAGCTCCAGTATACATTTGATCTTCCCACACAAATTATGTGTGGCAGTCTGTACTGATGTGATGAGTTTCCAGTTCTATTCTGTATGCTTTTTAGGGAGAAAATAACCGCCAAAACCTTTTCTTCTGAAGTTGCCTAAAGCACTGGCTATGTGGTATTTTTTTTGTCAGGTAGGTGGTGCACAGTAGAGGTGATGCTCCAGGCCTCTGATCCCTAACTCACTGAAAATAAAGAGAGACTTTTTGTTGACTTTACATGGGCGTGGATGATTCCTGGTGCCTCCCTTAAGTCTGCAGAGAGCTCAGAGATCAGAAGATGATCAAGGTCCCTCAGCAGAATATGTAAAAGTAGCACTAAAACAAAGATTACCATAAAGTCCCACAGCTAAGTCCTCACCAGGCTTTTTCAGCAGTGCTGTGGTCTTATATGTTGGCAAAAATACCATAATGTAAAAACTGCATGGCACAGCATACCCCAGATGTTGGGTCTGAATGGAGTAGTTGCCCTTTAGGTATCGCAGCCTTGGAGGTAATTACTCCTTCAGGTGGTTAACATCTAATGTCGTATTAATGCAGATGAAAACTTTGTGTTCTGCTCTAGAATAGCTTTCAAGGTAAGTGGGAGAAGGTGGATGGTTCCCCGATACTGGTTTTGGATTTGATTTCAATCCACACAAGTCTTCCAGTAACTTTGACTAAATTATCTGATGCTTCTTGGCCCCCAACTTGAGGCCTTCAGTATTACTGGAAAAGACACTAATAATGGTCTTCACATGGTATCATTCTATTTGGGTATATGCGGGTCTGAACTATTAGCATCAAGTTATCACAAAAGCAGGCTTGCTCTTGAGTTGTGGTAACCAAAAGCAAATGAGATCTTAGCCTTTAGTGACTCCATGCTGCATTTTTAATGGAAAATATAATCTGTTTAAATGCAGACATAAACAACTTTTTCTTAAGCCTGCCTGACATTTAACGTGTAACTCAGAAGGTTCCTCTGATCTAAAAAAAAAAAGCTGGCAGATGGAGAAACAGCAGGTGGAACCTCAGATGAGACAGCCAGGAGGTAACAAACAGGGTAGGAAACTAGGTCAGATGAGATTTCTTCCACATTGGAAGAAATGCTTTGAAAATGCTTCTTCCAGTGAAGGCATAAAAGTGGGTTTTCAGTATTTGCTCTTAATATGCACATCTCCAGATAGGCCAGAGTCTATCAGCATCTGATACATTTATGGGGCATATTTCTTTGGGAAAGGGGAATGTCTGAGATTTACAGGTGTGCTTTTTTCAGCCACAGCATGGAAGATCTCTTTACAAGAGGCCAGGGCACCCATGTGTTTCTGACTATTAACTTGAGATTTAACAAGGAGAATGTTGTTAGGAAAAGCCAACAGCTGGGATACCTTGGCTTCTTTTTCTTTCCACTCACCTCTCTCCTGTTTGTTTCTTTCTCTCCTCTAATCTGCTAAATTTTCAGAGGGTCAAGTCTTACCCCGTCTCCATTGTCAGGTGTCTGTTTTATTGCAAAATCTTATTCCAAAATCTTTGTGTCTAGTACATTGTGATGAGGCTGTAAGCGTGCCCGGAGAGTTAGGGCTTAGTCTTTGACCCTCCCTCTACAAAGAGGAAGGACCATAGCTCGTCTCCTCCTCGAGATGCTCCCATCGCTGCTGTATCCAAAGGCAGGGGGAAGGCAGAGGCGCTGCCCAAAAGCGCTGGGGCGGAGAGACACGGTGGCTGTTGGAGGAAGGCAGAGGAGGAGGTGGGAGAAGCAAAACAGGTATGAGAGCGCTGCTGAGAAATTGGCTGCCTCATCCTGCCTCCCTCCCCCGGGCCGTGCTTCTGGTGTCAGAGGCTAATGACAGAAAATAGCCGGTGGCTTTACAGTGCTGCCAGGGAGCGGCACCGCAAGTTGCTGGGTGAATTCAGAATGGAGCTGCTTTGTGTGCTCTGCAGCAGAATTCCTGTGCTGTGTGAGCAGGCCTGGCTTTTTATGTTGAATTCCCTTCTGTATTTTTCTGCCACCTGAAGTCCTCTACCAAGAAAAGTAAAGCCATTGACCAAGGAGAGTTCTAGATTAATAAATATAAAACAGAGTATGAAAGCTGATTTTATCAGTCTGCTGCGTCGAAAAGGGAATTGCGCAATGCCCTGAGGACTATATCCTCTGTTGTTCTATCAGGAGTTCTGTTCATGTGATATTTCATTTGTAAAATTCCATGAAGCCTTGCAAATATAATAAAGATGGTCATCTCATGTTAGCATTTGGTAAGATGGCATCCTTGCTGAACTGGTAACACTGCCCATCTCCCAAACCCAGAAAAGTCTTACAAGCAGCAGCCTTAGCAAGAAGACAAGACAGTGCTGTTGAGTAAACGTAGACAAACACGTTAATAGTGAAAATGTAAAGGACGATAATTTACAAAAGCTATGTAATAAGGCCAAAAAGAAATGAAATCTGTTACCTCAGTCCACTAAGTAAGTGGCAACTTCCATTGGCAGAGAAAGGTGATGGCAGCTCCCACGAAACACTTGAAACAAAACTCCTATTAATTCAGCCCCCTCGCTCCAAAATAGAGTTCCCTCCTGGCCCAGATTTTCAGCAAGAGTGATAGATTTCATTTGAATAATTGGATGTTCTTTGGTGTGAAATAAATGAAAGTGAATTCAAAGCCTTCAATTTTCTTTTGCATTCTCAGTTTTATGAAAGCTCAACAAATTCAAATATGATGAGAATTCCAGTCTGTTACAGTGTGTGCAAAAGGCACTTGCAGTGCACTAAAGGGACAGGTCTCCTGTATTAATGCATTTCACGGACAGGTGAGTGTTTACTGCCGCTGGGAGTTGTTCAGTGCCTGAGTGTTTATAATCTAGGTTTACTCTTGACTGCACCTGATAAGAGACCTGCTATTTGGAAAATGCTTGAAGAAAGGAAAGGAAATATCCTCTCTTTTTCTTTTTTTTCTTTTTTTTTTCTTTCTTTTTTTTTTTTTTCCCAAATTTCATACATTTTATAAGATGTATGAAACATGATTTTACACATCTTTATGAGGACACCATACTGGATCATGTTGGATCCATAAAAGTTTGCATATATGTGTGTTTTTTAATGGGTGCTCTCGGTGCGTGCACCCATACGGGTAAGTATGTATGGGCCTCGCCATTAATTACGGTCAAGTGCCGTATTGTAATAACCGTCTCCGTTGGGGTGGGGATTATCCCAGATTCAAGGAATGCATTTTTAAGGCATTTAATACAAATATGAGGTAACACAGTTGAAAGCTTCCAATTTCTAGCCTCACAATTAACAGACCAAATCTGTATTAGCAGAGTATTGCAGGTGTAACCACGTAAAACTACAAATCCTACAAATCCAGATGGGGCTTCTCTTAACTGCAGTGCAGCTACCGGCGATGTTTGGGCCCTTGCGGTGAAATATGCGACATTAATAAAGACGCACTGTTGCTACTACACTCCCGGACTAGGTGTTCCTGATGATACAGCTACATCAGTCGAGAATCACATTTATTCTCACTCGTGTTGTGTTTAGTGTTCTTTCAGGGGCTGAAGCTCTTGTCACGGTGCCAGTTCCACTTGACTGAGCGTAGCGATAGAAGCGCCCTGCCCAGAAACCCTGGCACTGGCTAGTTCCACAACGGATTGCTTGGCGGTAAATGTTTACTACGTGGGGTTGGCCGCCTGCTCCTCGGACCCGCATGGTTTTTCTGAACCTCTGACTGCCAGTGGGACGTTGGCTCCTATGAACAAGCTCTTTGTGTCAACTGCTCTACAGTGAACTGTAGAGCATCATGTAAACAACCATGATAAATCAGGGTAGTCTGTCTCTCTCTTGTGAAGAGAGAAGCTGTGCTGATTAAGGGAATTATCCTGAGCTTGAATATACACCTGAACAGGTGAGTGTTAGCAGAGCAGCTCTGACCCACTAGCTGGCTAATGCAAGCCAGGCTGGAGGAAATTAAAGCAAAACCGTGCACTGCCTCGGGAGGGTGGGTAGATCTGAAAGAAGAGCATTGCCAGGGAGTGCACTTTGGGGAGAAAACGTTTAACATGTTGATAAATCACCCATCTGTTCTCTGTCTTTAATCACTTTGTCTTGTCTTACATGTTACAAGGTCGCTGAAGGAAAAGGTCATTGCCTGTTCCATGACTGTTCGCTCCCTCGTACAACAGGACCCCAGACATTACTGAAACGTAAGTGACGTGTGGGGGTAATACTGTTAAACTGGAGGTTTGTGAGTCAAGCACGTTGCCCCTGGAGACCCTTTTGAAATCCGCAGAACGGTATGGGTGGTGGTGGAGCGGAGCTCAGCTCTCGGCTCCTGCAAGTGCTTCAAGTCATCATCAACACTTGCCTGAGTTCCTGCCAGCCTTCTCATTACACAAAACACAGGTGCTTCTAGGGAAAATAAAGTTTGAATTTACTCAACAGGGAAGAATTTTGGCATTGTTTAAAATGGTGTACCCATGCCTGCACAGCTCCCACCACTGAGTGTCTGGACCAGCTCTACCTCCACCTGGCTGACAGGGGTGTGATTTTCAGAGAAGATGCTGGCTTAAAAGTAAGATTTACTTTATTTTAGCACAGAAACTGGGAAGAAGGAAGAAGAGTGTGTGGCTGCACTTTTGCAAAAAAAAAAAAGATGCTTTCTAGAGGTAAGTGGGAAGTATTTGCTGATCCTTCAGTACCTGCAGAAGCAATGCACCCTGTGTAGGGCTGTGCCTTCTGCTCCTGGTCTGTGATGGGCATGAAGGGTTGCCATTAGATAATTAAACTAGTGGGCAAGTGCAGATCCTACAGCACTGTGGCACAGCAAGGGCATCCTTTGGTAATGTAAGGTACAGAGGCAGACTTTAATTCAAATTCTGCTAATTGCTTATGGTGTTGTGGTAGGATAGTCACCCCAGCTGAATTGATGACCCCAACTGTAAATCAGAAATAGCTGTACTTGTAAAGTGCTCACAGATCTGAGAGGTGTTATTACTGCTAATTCTGAAGCTAATCTGATGCCCTTGACTAATGTGGCAGAAGAAGATAAAGAACTGGAAATGAATTTGAAGCTAGTTGCCACAGTTTGACATTTCTTTTCCTCTACCTTCTCCTGTCACATGTTTTTATGTCTTTTACCAGGGCTGAATGGCTATCTTAACTTTAAGAAACACAGTACAAGATCAAGACAACTGAACTGGAAAGCATAAAAGAGATTGCAGGCTCTCTTGTGTCATGCAGATACTACTGCTAAAGTGTCCAAGCTATACTGTTTGTAGAAGGCTGGCTTTTAAAAACAGGAAACATAACTACAAGGAGTCTTTTTGATATTCCATTTATTGTTCTACTGGTGGAAAAGACCAACAGCAGGTCTTTTCCTCCAACTTCTTAATTTAAACTGAAAGCAAAGAGTGGGTTCAGTTAAATGTAAAATGCAAAAAATTATCTAGTTTTCTCATTTAATAAACTGAAACACGGATGTTCACGTGGGATATCAGTAATTTGCACATCAGTGTGCAGCTGAGGTACCTGAAGATTAACATGTGTCCGTCTCCCCTGGCCTGAGGTCATGCCACAGCCACGTGCTAACCCTAAGACCCAGGTCCCTGCTGGAGCACCTGGGCTGGAGGAGAGCTGTGACATGGTCTGGTCAGCTCGGAGCTTGTTCATTGGGGCAGCAAGACTCTAGTTGGAGCTCTGGTACTGTTGTGCCCAAGGGGTAGCAATCTGGGTGCATCCTTCCTAGCTGTACTTTTACCTCCAGGATCTGGAAAGAATTTCACTCACAAACAAGAATGGTTCTGACAGCTGTTGCCAAAACACTCTCCCCAAAGAATAGTCTTCTTTCTCTTTTAACTTTTGTCCTTGTCTTTCTGCTGATCTTGGAGTATTCAGTTACAAAGCCGAAGATGTGTTGACTTGGTCATAACCTTGCACATCACTAATTCCCAGTGGAATCTCTTTAGAGACATGACATTACAGAAAGTGCAGGGTCAGAACAATTGGAGATGTGCTGTCTAAAAAAAAAACCAAACACGCCACCACCACCCAGCTTTTTTCTTCTCTCCCATTTTTGTTGTTTCCATATTAAATGGTTATGAACATGTTCGGTTTTGTGGGTGCAGTACTAGATAATAAGGAGGTAGCTTGGCCATCTGAAGGGGAATAAAGCAACAGAGCCAGTGAATGGAAACCAGCATTGTAGTAGCTTCTCCTTAATTATCTTTCTGTGTCAGTGTTTCTAGTGACATGTCACAGTGTGGGGAGTCTGGGTTTGCAGAGCCAAGAGGGAACCTTGGAGTCAGTGGTCCAGGTGAGAACCGGGTGTGAACAGGCACCAGAGAAGCAAAATCCATTTTTAACTATAGGGACAATTAAGAGTCAGGCAGACCTCAGGCTCCAGATGTAATTAATCTGCTCATTGCAATCCAGGTAATTTATTTTCATGCTTGTCAGTCTGATTTCCTTCTCCAGAAAGGAGACTGGAGTCACCTCGCTGTTGCTTTTGAATCCCACTTCACACAGTGCTTTGCTGTTCAAAAATCCTAAAAGAAGCCATTTCCTTCTCCTGCCACCAAGACCATTTGGGCTTCAGGTTCCTGCCTCTCCCTTTACTGACACATATCACATTTACTTTCTCCAAAAGTAACTTGCTACAATTTTTGTTGGTGTGCAAGGCTTTACCTATCGGTTGATAAAAGCTTGCTGAAGCACAGAGGGACCTATGACTTTCCTATTGGCATTCACCCCAGGCTCACATAGCGGTGTACTTCCAGTGCCGTTTTTAATGGTATTGTTTGCCAGAAAATCAGTATTTGTGACTGTCACGTACAGTTTATCAGCCAGCTCGCTAGTGTCGTTTCTCTGTTTTCTGATGAGACTAAATTCCCTGGACAGGTCTGCAGCCTGTTTCAGAGCTCACTTTCACAGTAGTTACATATTCATGAAATCCCAGGTGCTTCAGTTATTACTATTTATTGTCTGCATTAGGAGCTCAGGACCTAGACATGGAGGGCCAGGAGCTTCAAAATATCAAGTCGAAGAAACAAACCTGACAAAGAGTGTCAATGGATTAGCTGCTATTTAAAAGCTGGGAGATGAGGTTTTGGTGATTTTTAGAACATCTGGCATATCCCCACTGCCATGCAATGCAAATAAACAACAATGTTGCAGAGAACCACTGGAACACTTTTGGTTTAAATGCCATCAGTCCCCCATTTGCCACAAATTACAGACACTTGAGGCTGAGAAAAATTGTTTTTCAGAATCAATGGGAGAAAAAAGCTAGATTATAGACTGACCCACTGGGGACTGAGTACTGACCCTCCAATTCAAGGTTCTTGCATTTTTCTGGTGAAAGAGCGGGTAAACAGTAGAGTACTGTTGGCGACTGACCATCGAGCAGCAGGAGAAGCCAGCACTCGGCATGCTCCTCGCTTCACTAGGATGTCACCGCAAGGTTGGAGCCAAGTGTTCCCTCTCCTAAGCTGTGTGATCACACCTTACCTCGAACTCATGATCAGCTGTGTGTAATTATAAACTACCTGGATCATCAGACTTTAAAGACTTGTCTGTTGCTTTGAATAGTTAATTAGAAGTTTGTCTCTATAGTGGCTTCAGAATAGGGTAGAAAACTCTGTGCTAATACCAGGCTATCAATACTAGTTCTCCATGAGAAAACTATTGGAAATTAGTGTGGCTGTACTGGTCTGAATAAACAACAGATCAACCCTTTAAAATGAAAGAGCTGGGGAAATAGTGCATTTTACAATGCAGTTTAAGTTTATGAAGCTGGAAGATTTCAAAACAAGAAGAAAATCCACACTCGTATTTCCAAACCCACTTTGCAACTTAGGGGGGGTTCTGCTAAATGAGATTTTGGCAAAATTCACTCTATCCTGTGAGGGATTTAAATTTAGATGGAAATTTGTAACATTTTTCATATTACTTCTAGCACCATATACTCTAGTAAGATCTTTCCGGCATCTCTACTTTGCAATAAGAAACTGTCTTAAAACTGTCTTGTGTTATTGCCTGGTTAGAAATACCTTAGGCCTTTCCTCCACCTCCAGCAAATTGTGGTCTGTAGATTTATCATAGCTATTATTTTAGGTGAATGGCTCCCTGACTTCTGAGAGTAACCTTGTTGTGAGGTATCTTGAAAACCAGCATCACCTTTCTGGGTCATGTCTGAATATACTTTAAAAACCCTACCAGGTATGGTATTCATATGTTACCATTTACGTACTGGTTTTGAATAAGTTCTTAAAAAGGACTTTAAAAACCAAACCAACAAACCCACAACCCTCTCAACTGATTTGTAGCACCAATATGCCTTTTTTTTTCTTTCTTTAAATATAATTTGCCATTCAGGCTGTCAGACAAGGAACTGAGGAACAGACAATCTGTTTAGGTAGGAGGGTTTTTTTAAAAAAAGGTTCACCAAACGATAGCGTGCTGCTTATACGTCAGTTAATCTAGTGACAAAATGGTATGAAACTAATTCCAAGTCAGGGTCTCAGTGCGGGCAAGGCAGAGCACCTGAATCACAGTGCCTGCTCATCCCTGCTTTGCTGCTGCTTCTCCTGCTCTCCATTTTCTCCTTTCTTTGCCACGTGTGCATATGCAGCCTGATGTGCCTTGTACGGCTGAAGGGCTTGATGAAGCCTGGGGAGTTTCCAGGTAAAGGCTTTAGGTCGTTTGCTGGTGGACACACAGAAATACAAATATCAGGGTTACAGACAGGTACAACCTTTTGCCCTGGGATGTTTCCAGGAAGGCAGGGTTACTGTGCTGCCAGCTGGAACACTTCACCTGCTGTGTTTAAATAGCAGCTCTTTGTGCATACTTGTAAAAGCCTGACCTCATACATTTTTAGCTCTAGAGATGTCAGAGCATAAGCCAATGTGATGGAGATGACTAGGAAGATGTTCTTGGTTTGCCCTTTTATTTGGGAAGAGGTTCTTGTCCTCATAGCCTGCCCAGTACTTATGGGCAGTCACACCACAGAGACTGCTCCTGATTTTTTAATTGCTATTGATTAGAAGTCACAGTCATCATCCTTTTGCCACTTGTAGTCTGTAACTTGAATGGAAAACAATATCTGCTAGAATGCAAGAAAACAGGCATGTTCTGTTCAAGCAGCTCTAAAAACTCATTTAACTCTGTACCAAATATATCTCATTTCACGTTGGTGAATTCATCTTTTTTTGCGTCAGCTGTTGACTTTCAGTGAGCCTCTTCCATGTCACACCTGCATTAGACTATCTTAACAGCCATTTTAAAGGAGACATGGGGTGTAGGGTTTGAGGTGGGAGCTGATTTTGGTTTTGAATCCAAGATTTTAATTTTTTCTATCAACAAGGAGAAAGCCAGTATCAAGTCCCCAAGGAAGAGGGGAGGGATTGGGGGTGGGGAAGCCTGTTCTTCTTACTCCAATCTCAGGAAAAACTACTGTAGAAATGCCCAGCAATGCAAGTCTTCCAGTCTGTCCTTTTCACACCAGAAGCCTCTTTTCTTTTTTCATCCCTATTCGTGCACTCCCAGTTTCTCTCCTTACCCGCCCTGGAGCTCAAGGCAATCTCAGGAGTTTGGCAAAACTCCGGCATTCACTAATTACTTTGCAGCATCCAGCTGTGGCTTCTAGGAAATGACTTTTAGATTTTGCACCAACTGCCCAAAGGCTGCGACAGAGGAGATGTGTGAAGAGGATGGTAGTGAAGCTGAGGAAGGAGAACAAAAACGCAGAAAAGTCTGTTGTGAAGAAAAACAGAAACAGAGTGATACTATGCTGCTTTTTCTACCCTTAGCTGCTGGTTGGCATTCTCTGTGTACTTGAAAATCTGGACCTTCCATCTCAGAAAGGCTGTGGTCACTACCGTGTTTAGACAAAGAAAAATGAGTGGCTGCTTGATGGCAAAAATAACAAAACCAGACTGGACTCAAGCTGTTGATTCAGCGTAAAATAGCACACTGCAGTTATGCCGTGCCATTTGTTTCTAATCCACCTGCTTCTGCTTGTTGTTTATGTGTTTAATATTTCTATATTCCTACATCACACCACCCTTCTCCATCCTTTGCCAAAATTATACTGCTAATGATTAACTGCATGTGACACGCCTGCGGTGCGGTGCTCAGTGCTGGGTTATTTCATGCAGCGCTGTAATGAAACAGCAAGTGAGAAAATTCAAGCCTAGAAAAGCAGTAATTTATTACAGGAGAAATGAGCGAGAATGAGCCACACTGCTGGCAGATTCTGACATGCAGCAGATCTATTTAGAGTTTTGCTTTTCTGTGAGTTTTTTCTCCCTCTCTGTTCCAGATGTCCTCTTCTTAAAGGCTGCACAGACAAATATTTCCTCGCTTGGAATTTTCTGTCTGTTCTTATCTACAAAATCTTCTGAAAAAAAGACCCTGAACCTGGAAATTGGTAAAAGTGTGAAAATGTAGCAGGGCTTTTCTTCTGTCAGATGATGTTTTGATATCATTAGTAAAGGATGAATGTTAACAGCATGTATTTCAGCTCTGTAAAATACAGTGTGGAGGTTGGTAACTACCTGGTCTGTGAAAAGATACCGATGCTAGGCAAAGTTTTTACAAAAAGAATTCAGTGTCGTCGTCCGTTTCTTTGGATTTAAGGGCATTTGCCCAGTGCCAAGATATGAAAACTTAGGTTAAGGCAGCACTTTGAGGTGCACCTTTGCTCCCAGCTCTGTACTATAAATACTAGGTCAAGCATCCTTTAGCCCCTAATGAGCGGTAAGCAGTCCTCCGAAGGAGTGGGCTATAGAAACCTGCTGGTACGTCCCTTAGGGTGGAAGGCTGAGTGACTTGGGACTGCAGGAGGTAGAAGCCTTGTTTATCCTCCTGTCCACAGAACTGAGCTGTTCAAAGGGCAAAAGGCAGGAATCCTCTTGTAGAAACTGCAGCCACTTAGCTGCCTTCTCCCTTGATAGGTATCTTGCACAATTTGTCAGTCGTCTAAGTTCAAAGTGCAACTATATGTTTACGTTGTGGGCTGGGGAAAGGCAGAAGAATGCGACTGAACTTATACTTGGTAGTCCTTATGTGCAGACTGTTTCTGAATCTCAGCAGGAGTAGCTGAGAAAACAGTATGAAATAATATTTGAATATTGACAGTGACGGGGTGAGGTGCTGAGGCCTGAGCAACAGGCCTTGAGCCAAAACTGGCCTCTAGATGAACCTGCAAGCCAAACATTTTATATATATATATTTAGTATCCGATCATTAGCGAAATATGCATGATTATTATTGAACTATGTGTGATCATTAGCGAGAGATGGAGCTCAGATAAAATATAATCATTACGGAAGGTATAGTGCATCCTTCCTTGCCCAGAGGCAGGTGGCCAAGGCCGTGACAGCAGCCGTGCGGCCTTGTTTGCGAACGGGTGGTTAAACTCCAGCAGATAAAGGAAACTCCCTGAGCCCTGGCCAGGCTTCAGTGGGGCCTGAGGGGAGGGTGAAACCAGATCTTTCCACGTTTGAAATTATGTGTGCGTGTTCATTCCACAGTATAAAAGCTGGACCCTCTTTCAGCGACTTTGTGGACCTCACGCCGAGCTGGGTGATGGCAACGTATTAGGGCAACTGGGGACGTATCTTTCTTAACCACTGTCGCTAACCTGGAGTAGTAATGATTAGGTTCATTGCCTTGCTTATCTGTTTTATTGCTTGAATCAGGGTATCGTAGGCTAATCCTTTTGTATGTGCATATGGCCTTATTTTCTGTATTAATTTGAAACAAACAGTAAATCAAGGTTATTTTCTGTATTAGTATCTGTGTGCTATCCATTGACCCCACCAACTGGCAAAACACAGGGACTGAATAATACTCTGGTTTCTGATACTTCCTTAGCCTTGGGTTGTTTCTTAAAGAAAAGGGAAAGCAGCACAAGAAAAATGGTATATATTCCATTCTGTGCATGTAGATGCAGACATAATAATGAGAAACTTGATCAAATCCTTCCAGGAGAGGAGGAATGGGTTCTGTTTAAATACGGTGTTCATCTGCTAGCTTCAGTGGTTTGGGGGAGGTAGGCTTGTTGTCTCCTCTGATGCCATCAGAAAAACTTTTTGTAAAGGCTGAGGGGACTCAAACAGATAAACTCTTTTATAAGTGTCCTTATCGGAGAGAAACAGCTTTTGTTGTATTCAGCTTTCAGTTGTTCTGAGTATGTACCTTAACCTGAGCTGCACTGCTGAATTCATAAAAAGTGCTTTTAAGACTCTGAAGAATTCTGAAAGACCATTCTTGTGTGTGTTTGTTGTTTTTATTTTTAATGTTAATCTCCTTTGCCAACAATTTGGTCAAAATGTGAACATGAAAATCTTGAAAAATGTCAGTCAGCCTGCTCTGGTTAGCATCCAAAAACTTACAAATTAGCTTGATGTCTTTCAGACATTAATAAAAAGTGATAAATAGGATGAAGTATTTCTCAACTGTGCACCAGAATTGTAATGTTGGAGTTTGGTTGTTTTTTTTTTTGTAAAGTCATTGTTTCTTAGAGGACAACTGCAGTATATTTTTCCCCAAGCAAGGGAACAGTGTAGCGCTGGTGCTAGGAGCAGTGGGACCTCCAGGGACTTACTCATCAGTTATATCATGGAGAGAGCAAGGGAAGGGGCAAAGACAAAGCCTGGAAAAGATCCTACAGAAAGTAGGTTTGTGGCATTTCATTTCAGTGACACGAGCAGTTACAGAAATGAGCACAACAGAAAAGGCCAAGGGCATGACAGAGGCTCCAAGACCTCTTCCAGCAGGAACTTGACTGAAGGGCATCGATGGCTGGAAGGAAGGGAGGCAGCTCCAGACATCTGCTCCGCAGGACGTGTCCACTGAGCTCAAAGAAGGTGGGGAGGTGAAGAAGTGGCAGCAGGGGTGGGCTCTGGCATGAAGTCATAGGCAACGCAGGACAGAGGTGAAATTCTTAGCTGGAAAGCTCCACCATCTAAAAGTGCTCAGCCTGCTAATTAGAAGGGGCTGTGTAAGACTCTCCACTTCCACAGAGCTATTAATAGACTCTTGTGTCGGGTTTGTTGGTGTTTTTTTTTAAAAACTGGTTCCAGGAAGGTGTCTTTTTGCCAGCCTCACCGTGCTGTCTCGAGAGGGAGTTAAGGCAGCGCTCTCTCTGGCAGGCACAGCTGGTGGTTCAGACAGGGCTTGCAGGAAAGGAGGCTGTTGGCTTAAGCTGGTTTATCTGCAAAGGCTTTGCTTCCCACCAGAGACCTTGTGTGCACAGCATTGACATCTTAGGTGCATTATTAACAGTAACAGAATATAAAAGAAAAGGAAGCAATCATTAAATACACGCTGGCATGCATGGTTACATGCTCTCTGAAATTGCCCTTCTGTGCTCAGTCACCTCTTGGGAAACCTGCTCTTAAAGCGCCAGCAGATTTCTGTGCCCAGCACAGTGGGGGTTTTAGATCAGCCTTGAAATGGGATCTTTTGCATCCCTACAGCAGTAGTTACACCTAGCCTGTGCTTTCAGCTGCCCTTCTGTTTTTCACTGGGAGGTGGCAGGGCGTTGGGGTCAGGTTCCCTGCATCTCTCCAGCTGGAAAGGTTTCTGGAGAGATGGAGAGGCAGGTAGGGCTTGGTCTGTCACTGCCCACAAGGCCAGAGGGTGGACTCAGCCTGCTAGCAGTTTGGCTATGGTGTGGCATTATTCCTGAAAAGTGTTTTTAACTGCAGCTAAAAACATGTGAGCCATGGAGATTGAAAAATATTCCTAATGGGCAGGAAGAAAGGTGTAACTATTGGCAGTTATTTGCATTTTAGCTCTCAACATAGGTGGCTTGATCTCTGTACTACATAGAGTTGTATCACTGGCAGTGAAGTTTGGAGGTGGGTAAGCAAGTATCGAAGCTGGGGTGGTGGAAGAGCTGGAGAAGTGCAGCGTGAGCAGAAAACTGCTGCATGGGCCAGACAATGTTTCCACTTAGGAAAGGGTTAATAAAGCAGAAATGAATTGTTACAGTTACTGGCTTAGCTGAACAGAGGGACAAGGCAAACCTTCCCCTCTCCAGAGAGATCAGCATACCATCCTACTCAGCGTACCATCTTACTCAGGACTGGGCGTACAGTCAGAGAGAAGCTGCTGGGGCAGCGAAGTGACCCTGCCCTTGCCAAGTGTCCTGCCAAGAGCTCAGGGGCTTGAACCGTGCAGTGGGAAGGTCTTTTGTGGTGCTTAGTGGTCTCCTCACTGTAAGGAAGCACGTTTTGCCTACTCCGAGTGTAAGGTGTTCACCTCTCAGCTTACCAGATGCTTCTACCTGATCTTGGTGTTATAAAAGGCATCACTCATTCTGCAAAAGTAACAAGAAAGACCCATTCAATGAAAACAGTTTCCGCAAAACTGCAACTAATCCCTTCGCACAGACTCAAAATATTTGGAAGTCCTTAGACTTTTCAGTATGGTTGGGAAAAAAACTGCCGAAGGACCATACATGGCATTGCCACCATAATGTTTCTTTAGTGACTGGAGACTGATGGTACCAGACTGTTTCTAGTGTTACAGGAGCTGAGAGCAAATCTCATTTTGGGGCTTATCTGAATAAAAAACCCAAACAAACAATACTCACCACTCATTTCTGGTGCCAAAGGAAATACAACTTTCTTAGCCCGTACATGGATACTCAGATTATCGTTTCTTATTTTCCTGTAGGGAAGCTATTACATGGGCATCATGATGGTAAAGAGTTTTGGGTTTGTTTTTTTTTAATTATCTTTTTCTCATTGCCTCCATAAAATTCATTATTTCTTCCTCAGCTTTTTATGTCTCCCTTCTGAAGACAGATTCTGTTTATGGATGTACTATTGTTCTCCTCCCCCTTTGTACATTTTTATCACTATTTCCAGTTTCCACTAATGAGTTTATTTCTATCTGGAGCAGGTGCAGAGGGCTGGAGAGTTGCAATAAAAGTTTGACTTTTAATGCTAGCCCAATTAAAAATTTGCTGATAAAGCATTTGATGTCTCGAGTTCCAGGTCAGTAAAAGAACTCTTTTCCATCTCTTGGCTTGTCAATACAATACAGATTTCTCACTGTCATCCAGTTCCCAACAGCACGTTGGCTAGAATTCAGCGTGGGAGAGATGGAAACAAACATCTTCTATCCTTTCAGCTCAGGCTTAAAGCCCTTTCACAAGCTACTGGTTGCTGTATTACATTTCCAACCTGTTTGGCATCCTGAAAATTATTAGAAACAAAGACCGATGTGATTAGCCCAACTGCTGGAACACTGCCTACCAAATATAAATGGTAAATCAGCTTTCCAGACAAAGCCCTTATGGAGCGCAGCCTGCTGCTCAAAGCATTGGCATGATGTTCCTACTTCTCCCTTTAGCTGATGTTGTGATTCTGTCTTGGTTGCTGGTATTTTTTCTTTCTGGATCTGCTTTTCTCCAGTGTTGTTTCCCATGAGAGAGATCTTAGGCAATTGAAATGGGTGAATAGTAGCATCGTTCCTTTCCTTTCTTTTCTTTTAAAAGCATGCATTTTGTTGTTGGCTTTTTTTTTTTTTTTTAAATAATTTTTTCAAGATTCAATCCTTTATCAGCAGTTTGTTCACAATGCTCAGCTTCATTTATTTTGGAAGTGCCTGAGTTCTTCTAGGGAAACAAGTCTGCTATGATTGTTAAGCATCTCTTTATGTTATGTCAGGGTCCGATTAAAGAGACCTTAAATTACAGCCTTCCCTGTCCATATACACCAATTACACTTCCGTGTCTATTGAACAGAAGTCTGAGGAAAGAATTTTTTTTTTAAAATGTACACATTACATATAGAATGTCAAGCATCCATAGGCTGCAAGTCTACTACTGTGTGAAGCTATGGGAAATATATATAGCCTTAGGAGTAAGATTTTAAAGAAAATGCAGCAGTCGCTGCAATACAGATGTTGCAATACACTGCAATTCTCCTGCTAAGAAACAGCTGCATATTGCAATCTGCAAATACATGCATATTAATTTGGACTAGTTTTAATACACTCATGGTTACTGCTTGTTAACTTATGATTCAGTGTATTGTCATTAACAAGAATGATATTGTACTATGTGATGAATATTTGCTACCGAGGGGTACTTAATTGTTAGGTCCTGGGTGGAAAACATTCCTAGTCAACGACCCTTAAATACTTAGACAATACAGAGCAATAAAATGACAAGCAGACTTGCCTGCCGCTCTTCTAACATAGCATGGGATTTTTCAAAGGAGCCTACAGCATTTAGGTACCCGCCAGGCTTCGTACTGTAATTTGTTTAGCTTACTCCAGGTAACTCTTCAGTTTTCTTTTAGCATCTTAGCTGTAACTCCAAGCCCAACGTGAAATGATGGAGTCTGGAGTCTGCCTCTAGGGGAGCTTGCAGGCAGGGCAAAGAACTGATTTTATTGATGGTGGTGTTTTTAAATGGAAAATGACTCGTTGCTTTTAACAATCCATTTTTTTCTCTACCTGCTGTGGAATTGTTTTCCATTTGTAGAGTCTGTGTTTCTCATGCTATGCAGCTAAGGCTTTATTCTACTGAAAAAAATCCATAACCTCTAGGGTTTCAATTATTATTAATGTATTTCTGTGTACTGTCCACAGGGAAAGAAAAGTACAAACCATTACTGGAATGTGAGTGGAGATGTATGTAAGTCATTAGGCATCTGTTTTTAAAATTCAGCTGCTCACCTGGGGGCCAGCACAGCTCTCGGCTGTGCAGACTAGAAGCTTCTACCCAGGGCAAGACTGGGAGTCGGTGTCTAGGTGCTGTTTACAGAGATGAGACGTCATTTTCCTGCCCTCTACCTTTACATCCCCGCGTGACCAGCCTGCGCCTTTAGTCTGCGAGTGTTTTATATCAACTAGTGCTGACAAGGGCAATCCAGAAACGAGAGTGGAGCTTTTGAATCCCCTGCTTTGGGTGGGGAGTCATGCCTGTGCCCAAATGTGCGTGTTTAAAGGTGGAGTGATGTTTTCAGTGCTTCCTCCTGCTGACATGGGAATCCACCTCAGAAGCGTGTCTTCAGGCAGTGGCGGGTGCAGTGCGTCAAAAGGCAGTGTTCTGCCGGGGGTTTAGACATCATAGCAGTGACTTTGGTGGAAAGGCCTGACGTATTGGGGTGGAAAAATGACAGAATAATATTCTCAGCCATAATTTTGAGGGAAAATCAACACGAGAACACATGAGCACCAAAAATAAATGCCTTCAAAAACACCGGAATGTTTTGTGTATGAAAACTCAATCACTTCTGCTGGGGAACAACTACCGGTATGCATGAGGAAATTTCCAGTAGCTGTGAGAACAGAACAGCGCAAACACAAAGCAGCAAAGCTCTCTTAGGTCCAGACACAGAAGGACTGCAGGGAAGGTGACCCCACAAAAAAATTGTCGCTGCAGCTTTCTGTCAGCAGATGAAAGCAAGTCTCCTTTCAGGAGATGGGACTGCTTGGTGGAGAGGGAAAGCAAAAGCATTTCTGTCCCCTTCAGCTCATTGCGTTCCTGAACCAGCACCGTCATCTCCTGGGCCTCTCCAGCTCCCTTCTATTAAGTTTATCCACAAATTGTTTCATTTTCCTCCTTCTCTGATCCACAGAGTCAGATGATCTATGGCTACTTTCAGTTACTCTGTCAACTCAAGAGGCAAAAGACTCTGCAATTAGTCAAAATGTTGAATATATAAAGAAATCCCATTAAAATATCAGGAGTTGCTGAGGAGGTGATGGCTAGCAGTTCCTGAGGGGTGGAAAATTGTATAGAGACAAGCAACATTCAGAAATCCCATTAACAAAGCACACAGGATGATACACTGAAACGTCTAAAAAGATTTCAAAGACTCAAAAATGAGAAAATATTTGGCATTGCTTTGCCTCCTTTGTATTACTGCATAATTCAGGCTTAAATTAAATAGGCATCTTCGCTACTGCCTGATCTCCATCTCATTCAGAAAGATTGTCCCTACAAAGCCTTCACCTTCTCCTGCCTTACAGCTCTATACAGTATTTACCCTGCTCTGACAGTACCTTGAGAAAAGCAGCCCTAAGAAGAAAAACTCGGCACAAAAAGCGAAGAGGACTGCCTGCCGCCCGGGTGCTGGCCTGCAGACATCTCTGCCATGGTTCACCTGAGCCCCTGTCTGCCAGGCTGTCGGTGAGGTGGGGGGAACAGGCAGAACAAAGCTTTAAGGGCTTCCAAGCCCAAATCTCAGACACGATGTGCTGTGAGGATGAATCATGCTTTCTTTCACCCTATTGAAACAAGATTTTCTTCTAAGGAATTCCTTGAAAACATCGTGGCGAGACATTTGCTCTCACATGCAGCCTTCTGTTTCAGATATCCAAGGGCAAAATCCTGCTGTGAGTTTTGTGCTGTCCTGCGCAAAATGGTATTTCCCTTTAACCTTTTTCTGCCATAATTTTCTCAAGCTTAACTGAGGTCTGAAAGCGCTCAGCTGCTATGGTGTAGTTTGTGTTAAATGCACACAAAAAATCACTGTGATTTGAAGAGATTCTCACACTGCCCGACAAATAACATGTGTGCCTCAAATCAAGTCCCTCGAGACTTTCTTCTGAAAGTAATAGAGGCGGTCATTTTGGTTAGCATGGATTCTTTCACCAAAGAAGAAAAAAAAAAAAAGTCTTCAGGATTAAGACTGCTTTGCTGTGAATTATTTCAGGCTTTGCTCCAAAATCCATTGAAATGAGGGGTAGGATTCCCCTTGGCTTTGGCTGGTGTTGGGTCAGCCAGTGTCTCAGTGAGCTGAGTCAGCCGCAGGGCTTGGAAAGCCTCGTCACCGGGTGGAAGCTGCCACCCTCCCTTAGATGTAACAGTGATGCACAGGCAGACCTGGGCACGGTGCTGCACACTCTGATTTGAAATTACCAGGTGGTAAAGTGGTGGTGAAAGGCAGTCCATGGATCATCTTGCTCTCCCAGATGTGTCCCTGCCTTGGCTGTATATAAATTTTAAAGTAAGAATGGCACTTTTTTTTTGCCTTTTGGCCTTTAAACTGTTTATCTTGATATTACAGTTTTCATTTTAAAACCAGAAATGGAAGGGACATTGTTCCTCTCAAGACAGCAAGCTTGTGCTTTTAAAATATTTTTGATTAATAACTGTATTTACCCACCTTCTGTTTGCTTCATTTTTCTTCTTCCGATCCTTTTCATAGTTATGCCATTGGAAATGTTATTAGTAGAGGTAAGGAATCAGCGCAAATGCTAATGTGCCTATGTTTCCTGATGCCTGACCAAGCAAGGTTTTCTTCCTTCCACTTTTTAAGTAATCCTGTTTATTTTTGTAAGTAATTTTAGGCTGATTTCCTTTATGCCGTTCCCAGTTATTGGCTGCTGCTCAGGAGGGCATATCTGCGTGGCTTGAGGACAGCTGTGCCCAGCAGGGCTGTGGGCACGAAGGAGCCCCCCCCCCCCCCCCCATAAAGGCGCTCCACAGGGAAGGTAGGAACTGGCTGTGGGAAAATCCAAGGAGCACGTCTAATTCGGGGGCCATTCGGCACTGACTGTGCTGCCTGCTAACCTGGTGTGAAGGTTTCCTCTCCTGCCTTTCGGTACTGTGGGCTGACGTTTTCTGCTGGATTAGCTGCTTTGAAACGCAGCATGGCCTCGCCTTTCCCGAGCCCCCGGGGAGGTGGGAAGCAGTTGCGCTGTGATGCATCCTGTAAAGCAGTCAGCAAAAACCCCGCCGTGGTTGTGGATGTGACAGTAGGAGTGGGGAAGGACGTTAACCCTCAGGCTTTAGCACTTAAGCCAGCCTCTAGCTGACTGGCATCGAGATGGGGTGACCAAGGACGACTTCTGCATCTCGCGGTCTGGTCCTGGCCTCACTGTGCTGAGAGGGAGCGGTGGTCTCTGCATGTCTGAGCAGCTCAGAGCGATTTCCATAAGAGAACGCGATCAGCTTGTGTTTTAATTCCTAGTGTTAATAATGTTACTGATCGTAGGCTGGCAGTTCATATGACCTTCAGCCTAATCAGGAATCAGAATTCTCTTGTGCTAGGTGCTGTACAGTCATAAATGCATGTTCCGTGCCCCAAATGCTTTCTAATAGTCCTGTGCGGTATTGTGCCGTTCAGTGACACCTATATTTACTTATTGCTTTTGCTTATTTTAGAGAGATTTTTTGAAGAGCCAGGTGCTACACTATTGCCAGGATTCAGGTAGTGGCAGATGCGTACTTTTCACGGTACTTGAAGGTAAACCTGTGTTACTAAATGCTGTTGTATCATAACACTGGGAAAAAGGAAGGAATCTGTTGTATCAATCCGTGTACCCAGTAAAGGAAAATATTTAACAAATCCATGATTTAACAGAACCATGAGGTTTCACTTATTGAAGCTCAAT
Organism: Microhierax caerulescens; assembly: GCA_035590215.1. Taxonomy (NCBI): domain Eukaryota; kingdom Metazoa; phylum Chordata; class Aves; order Falconiformes; family Falconidae; genus Microhierax; species Microhierax caerulescens. Next base: position 75,418,917 of record JAVJGJ010000001.1, read on the forward strand.
GGATTTTATGTAATATATTGTCACGTGTAAACGTAGCCACGGAGCTTTTCTTCAGGAGCTCAGCATGTCTCGGAGGAAAGCAAGGTGTTTAAGAGATTGGTTGTGCCTTTCTTGGAAGAGCATGTCACCTACCTGCTGGTAAACACTGATGTTCTCTGCCTGCGGCAGGCACTGGCACTCTGGGTAAGTGTTGCCTGGTTAAGGTTTCTCATACTTCACACTGTGAAAAATGTGTTGATAGGACATTTATGGAAAGCCCTCGAATCCACTCGACACGTCAGTTCTGGCATAGGCCTGGATTGGGCTTTGGAGCAGCATTGGTGAACCTGGGTAATTCCAACAGATGGGAAAAAATCAGACATCAGTACTAATATAATTAGATCTGTCATCTGCTTAGAAGTTCAGGAATTACGAGATACAAGTGACTGGTGTCTGTATCACTGATCGCTGGGTTTGACCTGTCACATTTGGGGCCCTCACTGAATCATATATAATCCTGAGTGTGGAGCAGGGATGTTCTGATGCAGAGATCTGGAAGCAAGGAGCTCAGGGTTCGGCTGTCCCCAGGAGACAGCGGTTTTGCACATCCTTTATCTCAGCCGAGGACTGAGTGTGGACGACATTGTGCTTGCCCTGAGTGGCTGTCACAGAGAGGGAGAGATGGTGTAAGGCATCTTCCAGCATTATTTCAGGCAAACCTGGCACAGCGCTGACCCCGCTAACTTCACTGACATGGGTGAAGGCTAGCGCTAGGTGTTGGGGAGGCATCCTTTTTACGTTACAGCAGTGCTTTCTTAGAATCATAGAATCGTTTAGGTCGGAAGAGACCTTTAAGATCATCAAGTCCAACCAATAGCCCAGGACTACCAAAGTCCATCACTAAACCATGTCCCTCAGCACCACATCTACATGGTTTTTAAACACCTCCAGGGATGGGGATTCCACCACCTCCCTGGGCAGCCTGTTCCCACGCTTGACCACCCTTGCAGTGAAGAAATTTTTCCTAATACCCAATCTGAACCTCCTCTGGCACAGCTTGAGGCAGTTCCCTCTTGTTCTGTCACTAGTTATCTGGGAGAAGAGACCGGCCCCCACCTGCCTACAACCTCCTGTCAGATAGTTGTAGGGAGCAATAAGGTCCCCTCTGAGTCTGCTTTTCTCTGGGCTAAACAACCCCAGTTCCCTCCGCTGCTCCTTACAAGACTTGAGCTCCAGAGCCTTCACCAGCTTTGTTGCCCTTCTCTGGACACGCTCCAGCACCTCAACATCTTCCTTGCAGTGAGGGGCCCAAAACTGGACACAGTACTCGAGGTGCAGCCTCACCAGTGCCCAGCACAGGGGGACGGTCACTGCCCTGGCCCTGCTGGCCACGCTGTGTCTGACACAAGCCAGGCTGCTCTTGGCCTCCTTGGCCACCTGGGCCCACTGCTGGCTCCTGTTCATCTGGCCACCAGCCAGCACCCCCAGGGCCTTTCCCACCAGGCAGCTTTCCAGCCGCTCTTCCCCCAGCCTGTAGCATTGTGTGGGGTTGTTGTGACCCAAGGGCAGGACCCGGCACTGAGCCTTGTTGAACCTCATACAACTGGCCTCAGCCCACTGATCCAGCCCATCCAGACCCCCCTGCAGAGCCTGCCTGCCCTCCAGCAGATCAACGCTCCCCTGCAACTTGGTGTCATCTGCAAGCTTACTGAGGATGCGCCCGATGGTGTCCTCCAGATCATTGATGAAGTTATTAAACAGAACTGGCCCAAACACTAAGCCCTGGAGAACACCACTTGTGACTGGTTGCCAGCCACTAAGTACTCTAGATATTTTCCTTTCCATTTTCAACATTGCAGAGGAGTGTGCACTCTAATAGAGGTACTTCTTCACTCAAGAAAATCATTTACTTCCACTCCTTGGGCTTGTCTGTCCAGCCAGCTTTTTACCCAGCATGAAGTACACCTGTCCAAGCCATGAGCAGCCATTTTCTTCAGGAGAATGCTGTGGGAGACTGTGTTAGAGGCTTTACTAAGGTCCAGGTAGACAACATCCACAGCCTTCATCCACTAGGTAGATCATCTTGTAAAAGGAGATCAGGTTTGTCAAGCAGGACCTGTCTTTCGTAAACCCTTTGCTTTGAGAAATTTTTTGATCTAGTCAGCTGAAGGGGGATTGTTTTCGTACCTTCAGCTGAGGACATGTGGCAGCATTGATTATTAAACTCTAGGGCCACTCTTGAACAATGAAAATGGATGTTTCTTCCAGTACAGGTAAATGTCTTCTTATTTTCCAGCCCCGGTATCTGTTGAAGTTTGAACAAATCTATCTCTCCAAACCTACACATTGGGAAAGAGACGGAGCACCCTCACCTATGATGCCCAATGAAGCCAGACTGAGAAACCTTACGTAAGAATGAACTCTGTGGTGGATAAACAAAGAAGGACTGGCTCTGCATTATTTATTGATGGTCTTTTTCAATTTATTAGTGCCTTGAAAATTTAATAATTGCTGCTATATTTATATGTTGATGTCTAGTTGTTAAGTCTAGGTGATGATTTGGTAATAATGGTTGATACACCAGTGAGTGCTTGAATAACTGCATTCATTATCTTTACAACCTCAAGCAGTAACTGAAGGTAACACAGTGGTGTTTTCATTCTGTAGGTATTCAGCCCCCTTGTATGTGGATATAACTAAAACAGTTATTAAAGAAGGGGAGGATCAGTTACAGACACAGCATCAGAAAACTTTTATAGGAAAAATTCCTATTATGTTACGTTCAACATACTGTTTGCTGAATGGCTTAACTGACCGTGATCTTTGTGAACTGAATGAATGCCCGCTTGATCCTGGTGGCTACTTTATCATTAATGGATCAGAAAAGGTAAGGGATTATACCTTCCACAGCCATCTTCACAGACACTGAAAGTTCTGTTACTTGTTTTAATACGTTTTGCCATAAGGATAAGCACTCTTATTCCACTGTATCATGGTTACTTTAGGTGCTTGTGGTCTCGTAGAAAGATGGGCTTTTGGTCCTCTGTCAGATCTTGAGACACTTTTTCTTCTCTGAGGCATGTTTTCGTTCAGTTTTCACCAACTGTTTTGTGTTGAATGCCACTAAGTACTCTAGGTATTTTCCTTTCCATTTTCAACATTGCAGAGGAGCATGCGCTCTAACACGAGGTACTTCTTCATTCAGTCTCCTCCAGTTTGTTCACAGCTGTGTAGATACATTTTGTTCTAAGAATAGGTTCTTCCCTCCATTGCTGTGGATTCAGCTTTAGCAAAATCATATCCTGACCACGCTTGTGCCTCACCAATGAAACTGCGGGTTTTTTTGTAACTGACATCTGGGCAAACACAGCAAAATAAATAGAATTGTATTTTTTTTTCTTGGGGGGAAAAAGAAATAAATCTGGCTTTGACTGTCAGAGCTGGCATTAAAAATTAAATGCCTCTCTAGTGCTTTGGCCTTGGAAACAGCGAAGTGCTTTATCAGTGTTGTGCCTAAAGCTAACAAAAATGTCTCAGCACAGCTAGTAGATATGGTAAGTACATCATAGAGAACAGTGTTCTCAGTCTTTCGTTTTGGTTATTCTATCTTATCTAGGTTTATATTTTGCTTAATACTATATTTTTAAAATGTAGAGTGTAATCCAGCTGAGTTTGGCAAATTGACTTCATGCTGTGGGGTGCTCTTAAGGCACCTAAAGGGATAGTAGAAACACACTGTGCTTGTTACTTTCAGCATGCCCTTTTGTCAGTTGTTTACTAATGTTTTTGTTTCTAACATAGGTTCTGATTGCTCAAGAGAAAATGGCTACAAACACAGTGTATGTGTTTGCAAAGAAAGATTCAAAATATGCGTACACAGGAGAGTGCAGATCTTGTCTGGAAAATTCCTCTCGACCAACAAGTACTATATGGGTTAGCATGCTGGCCAGAGGTGGGCAGGTATGCCTAAGCAGCAGTTACCCCTGCCCTGGGGCTTACGATAAAGATTGTGTTAGGAGTTTTGTTACTGTCCTTTCTCTTCGTGTTACTTACCTTTGGGATTTTGAGAAGCGATTTCTTCTGAAGCTAAGTTGTAAAGAAGGTAAAATATATCCTGTTTGTCATAGATTATGCCTGTCTCTGGGAAAAATAATTTGAGGATTGAAATGAAAGCTTCGTTTGTGGCAGGTTTTAGAGCAAGGCTATAAAACAATTTTAGTATTACTGTAAATGAGTTTTTAGAAAATCCAGACAATCTGAGTCCTGTTGTTTTTTTGACAAAGGATGAGAATAGGAGCAGGGACCCTGTCTTTGCTGACAGCCAAGCTAGTGTTTAGATGTGTTTTGCAGACCACATACTAATTCATATTTAACATCAAATTGTGCCACCTGTAAGTGCTGTTCATAACTTCAAAAGCAGAAGGTACCAGTACTCATTTACCATTGCACTGATGTTTGGAAACTGCCAGGCATCTTCCAAGAGTAACTTTAATAGAAGCCTTACACCACTCTAGCTCCTGATGGCTGGGGCACTCTTTAATGGTTGTCCCTCTGCATTCCACAGTGTTTGTTTCTTTCTGGGAGGAGGGAGCAGCTATTGAATAATTGCAAGAATGGAGAGTCTTGCATAGTGGATTAGAAAAGCTGGGCTGAAGCTGACGCAAGGAAAGGTGGATAGGATTGCTCTTTGCAAATACACAAAGGGAGAGAAATGATGCATATGGGTGAACGAGTAGTAGTATTTAAATTCCTTTATATCGGCAAAAACCTTCCAAGTTTTTGCAGACTTCTAAAGTTAGTAATTTTTTTAAAATAAAAAAAAAATTACTGCTGGAGTAAGGTTTCAGAATAACTCCTTAGCTGGCCTGCTGAGAAGTCATGGTTTCCTGCAGTGCTTGAATAAATACACTTATGATGCATCATCCAAATCCAGAGAGATACACTTATTTAAAGGCAAGGTCATTTAAGACTAATGTATGGTTTTCCCCATCTTTTCAGGGTGCGAAGAAGAGTGCTATTGGTCAGCGCATTGTAGCGACTTTGCCATATATCAAACAAGAAGTCCCCATCATAATTGTCTTCCGTGCACTAGGCTTTGTGTCTGACAGGGACATTTTAGAGCACATCATATATGATTTTGAAGATCCAGAAATGATGGAAATGGTAACATATGTTAAATAAGTTATATCCTGGCTTGATATTTGGTGATGTATAGGTGTGGCTAATCATCATTCAAAGTACTGTTCGTTTTCCAATTTTAATTTATTACTTTATTATTTTTGTTGGATGCCTATTGGAAATGTCAAAAGTTCTCTGCCTAAACCTATTCTAATTAAGTGAACAGAGTGCAATGGACATTTCAAAGAGTTAATATGTATTTGGAGAAGTAGGGTCTTATCCTGCTGCCATTGAGTAATTGTAAAATCCTGATTTATACCTGAAACAGCAACAGGCCTAGAATGTACTTGAATGAGAACTATTTTCTGAAGTCTAAAGTATTTTTGTGTGCTTCCTGCATGCTCCCTTACTGTTTTCTGCTGCTCTTGAAAGAGCTACTATAGTAAAGCCAGAAAGAACTGGATTGGTAATTAGCAGTTCCTGAAAAGAATCATTAGCAAACTACTGTATAGTTTCTTTCAACTCCAACAGGCACTAGATACTACGGGATTTTGCTGTATTTTGTGCATTAGGTCAAACCGTCTCTGGATGAAGCATTTGTCATTCAGGAACAAAATGTTGCTCTAAACTTTATTGGATCAAGAGGTGCAAAGCCAGGTGTCACCAAAGAAAAGAGAATCAAGTATGCTAAAGAAGTCTTGCAGAAAGAAATGCTCCCGCACGTTGGTGTCAGTGACTTCTGTGAAACCAAAAAGGCCTATTTTCTAGGGTATGTCAGTATTTTTTGTCACACATCTGCACATGGACCCTGAATACAGATTTTATTCACATACATGACTGGAAGAATGCTCTGGATGGTAGTTTGTTTTTAACCTCAGCCTTCTGGATACCCATTGATAAACCTAAGGGCACTGGTATATTTTCAAAGCTGAGAAAATGCAAATGTTGATAACAGAAAAAAAACTGAAACAAACCAAGCCTGTAGCACATTCTGGATCTTAAATTAGATACGATGTCAGTGATGACTCTTTGACATCACATTGCATGGACCACATATAGAACTTGATAACTAATGTGTAGATAATTACTGATAAGCTGTCTGTAATGTAAACCCACTCTAAAATTACTAGCACATCCTTTTGATTGCTGCTTATTGGTATGCAATTGAACTGTAGCATCAGGAGACTTACCATTTTACACTTGATTCTATGAGCTTAAACATAGCCTGAATTACAGTACAGGACAGACATGTAGCAGAAGATGCATTGTCATCATGATGTAAAAAATTAAACTTCTCTCAGTAGTTACCTGAACTTCTAGTGTGTCATTCACCTCTAAGGACATAGGTGCTGAAGAGGTCTGTTTTAGGACATAAGTATCCTAAAGATCTAGAATGGACAACCTCTAGGAGACAGTTCACTATCTATGAAAGCATGTCATCTTTGTTGTGACTGTCTGCTGTCAATTTAAAACATAAACTGTCTTATTTGTTTAGGTATATGGTTCATAGATTGTTGCTGGCAGCACTGGGAAGAAGAGAGCTTGATGACAGAGATCATTATGGCAACAAAAGACTGGATCTTGCTGGGCCACTATTAGCTTTCCTGTTCAGAGGGTAACTATAATTTATACATTTTCTTTGGACGTAATTAATGGTAGAGGCATTGCCAAGTCTGTGCTTCTAAATCAGTCAGACTATTCTGCTGTGTCTCATAGCTGGCCTTGGGCAGCACAGCCTGTATCTGATCATGACTTTTTTGTGGAGTGGGTACTTTAACAGTAAGTGGCTAGCATCCACTTGTTTTGAAGCATATTTTATGCATGTTCACAAACAGGTTAATTTGTGGGGTTTTTTTTTTCCTCCTCCTCCTCCTCTAGTTACAAATTGCTCCTTTTCAGGAGGCCAGCGACTTTTTTTCCGAATAGTACTGAGTAAGCTGAATTGCTACTGTACTGTTTAATCGCGTTTCTTGGCATCTTCTTCTGCAGAATGTTTAAGAATTTGCTGAAGGAAGTGAGAATATACGCACAAAAGTTTATTGACAGAGGGAAAGATTTCAACTTGGAGCTGGCAATTAAAACAAGAATTATTTCAGATGGTTTGAAGTATTCATTGGCAACTGGCAACTGGGGTGACCAGAAGAAAGCTCATCAGGCCAGAGCAGGAGTATCTCAGGTACAATAGCTGAATAAGGCGTGGTAATATTTGTCAGTTTACAGAGGAGTGAACCTATGTCATGGAAGAGTTTAATACTGCTTGGCCACTGTGAACATTGTATGTTAAACAGAACCATTTTTAAAAGGAAACTTTCATAGCTGAAACAGATGAAGATCCAAATAATTGAGTCTGGTGTGGGGGCTGGGTTTTTTTTGTTGTTTTTTGGTTTTGGTTTTAGCTGTTGTGTGTGCTGCTAAACAGTTGGTGTAAGTCTTGTAAAGACTTCTTGTGTTACAGCATATGCTTGTGTGCAAGTTCTAGGCCCAGGGAACCTTTAGGGAGGATTGATTTCTTCACTTTAATTACTTCCAGTGCTTCACAGGTGGTTAAAGAAACTTGAGTGACACCTTGTAATATAAGTTATGCATTCCATCGCTAATGATGATGAGCACTAATTTTATTAGCCCAGAGAAGTGCTTAGTTGAGCCTGTTTCTCATAAAGGTGGAAACAGGAAAGAAGTGACAGTTTTTAATGCCAGCACGTTTTGTTGTCAGGAGCCCTGGTGAGATCGTAATTTGGGGAGAGTGGACTTAGAAAAGGGGCAAAGATAGTAGCTGTCCCTGGATGGTATGTTGTTGGTGTAGGAGGGGCTGGTTTGCTTTTTAAATAAACTCTCACATTTCAGGCTGTAAAAATAGATTTTTCTTAAATTTTTGAAAAGCCTTGAGCAGACTCTGAGAAGAATGTAAATGCTGATTTGCTTGTAACAACTGAATTGGTTTAGTGTTTCAAACTAAGTTTGAAAAGATCTGTATCATTGTACTGGCAACCCCTCCTGGTGAAAACACAGCTTAAAAAGTATTTTTACAAGTATCATTCATTCTAGTTACCTAATCAGAGTAAGCTATACGACAAAAACCAGCTCTCTGCTTGAATAAGTTGTTTATGCTGGGCCTTGCTGTGATATAAGCATGCTCTGAAAACTTCTGCAATTACAACACTGGTTAGGAGCTTGAGACTTTAAGGGTAAACTTAGTTTAAGATTAGTGGAGGTGAACTGAGAAGTGTAGCTAACAAAAATCAGAGCTATTTTAGTTTAAGTACATCATTTCTGGAGGGAATTGATCCGTTGCTCTAATGTATCATGATGCCTGTCCAAAACACACTTAAGAAACATTGACTGACTGAATTCTTTACTACACGTAGGTGTTAAACCGCCTGACTTTTGCATCTACACTTTCCCATCTGAGACGCCTGAATTCTCCGATTGGTAGAGATGGTAAACTAGCCAAGCCCAGGCAGCTGCACAATACGCTGTGGGGGATGGTTTGCCCTGCTGAGACCCCAGAGGTAACAAAAGTAATATTTATGTCAGTACTTAGTCATGTCTAACTGCTTTTATCTGCTAGTTGTTCTATAGCTGTGGCACTTCTGATGATCACTTGCACTTTTTTTCTTTTAAAAAAAAACCTGCTGACGTGAATATTTAGCCTTGTAGCTAACTCTGAATTTGAATGGTAGAAATTAATGAAGTACTTTCTACATAGCATGTTTTGTGTCCAGTTCCTTGAGGACTTGAAGTTTCAAGTTCTTGGATATTCTTGGGGGATCTCTTTATTTGGAAATGCAAATTAACTTTGTGTTTCTACTAGGGTCATGCAGTAGGACTTGTGAAGAATTTAGCCCTTATGGCTTACATTTCTGTGGGGTCTCAGCCATCCCCAATTTTGGAATTCTTGGAAGAATGGAGTATGGAAAACCTGGAAGAAATATCTCCAGCAGCAATAGCTGAGTATGTGCAAGTGAAACCTTTGAACAGACCTAAGCTTTTTTCTCCTGCACAACACTTCAAGTGTTTGGGGTTTTTGTGTTTTATTTGTTTGATTTTTCCCTTTTTCTAGTGCTACCAAAATCTTTGTTAATGGCTGCTGGGTAGGAATACACAAAGATCCAGAGCAGCTCATGAATACCCTAAGGAAGCTCCGTCGTCAGATGGACATCATTGTGTCAGAGGTATAAATTTTACATAGAGTTTGGGTGTTGTCTTAGATGAGAATGATGTCTTGATACTATATTGCAAATTCCAAACGGCATTATTTGCAAGTCTCTTTCTGAACATACTTCACATTGCCTGGAGTTTTTTGTTTTAGGAGTTTTTTGGGGTTTGGTTCTTTTGGGGTTTTTTTGTTTGTTTGATGTTGTGTGTGGTTTCTTGTTTGGTTGTGGAGTTGTTTTACTCATTTTGGGGGTTGGATTTTGTTTTTTTTAAGAGAGGATCCAGTTGAAAAAAACAGTTGAAAATAGTCTTTTGAAATGCTTCTGTTTGTAGGAGTGTTAATGTTCTGTGTTGCTGCTAGCATCTCTGAGGTCTTAGCTTTGTTATCCCATTTTGTTTTCTGTCGGTATGATTGCAGCTAAGACTTTGTACTCATGGAGTGCTGCTTTCTCGTACAGGTCTCAATGATTAGAGATATTCGTGAGCGAGAAATCCGCATCTATACTGATGCAGGCAGAATTTGTCGACCCCTTTTAATTGTGGAAAAACAGAAGTTGCTGTTGAAGAAGAGGCATATTGACCAGCTGAAGGAACGAGAGTATAACAACTACAGGTGAGATATGCTCCTGAAATTCACTGCGTGTCTAATTTTCCATTTTGGAAGCTGCAAGTTCCCTCAGCTTGGAGAGAGAAATGTTTAAAGCTTTGTGCAGCACAAAGATGCTTTCTCTGCCTAATTAATTTTTATTAGTTTATTTTTTTTATCACACGGAGGCAGTGGTAGTAATAATAAGCTAGGGAAGTCCTTGTTCTTGTTGCTGCTGAAGAGAATAATTTTATGTTAGCTGAGTATTTCAGACATTGGTTATTCAGTTGGCAGGATCTCGTGGCCAGCGGTGTAGTAGAGTACATTGATACTCTGGAAGAAGAGACTGTGATGCTGGCAATGACTCCCGATGACTTGCAAGAGAAAGGTGTGGCATATTGTTCAACATACACACACTGTGAGATTCACCCATCTATGATCCTGGGAGTATGTGCATCTATTATCCCTTTCCCTGATCACAACCAGGTCAGTGCATCACTTCTGACATCCTGCTTTTAAAGTTGATAGAAAACCCACAGATATATATGTAAAGAGCTTTACGTACATATATACTGGTCTTCCCTTGTCTGTCTAGTCTCCCAGGAACACATACCAGTCTGCTATGGGTAAACAGGCTATGGGAGTTTACATTACAAACTTTCATGTTCGTATGGATACACTGGCACACGTGTTGTATTATCCTCAGAAGCCCCTTGTAACTACACGCTCCATGGAGTATTTGCGATTTAGAGAGTTACCAGCAGGTATGTTGTTAGTTAATGTTTATTAAATAACCGTTTAGTTTAAACTATGTTACAAATGTTGTGTGTAGAATACCTGAATATTTAGCAAATGCATGTAATTTTAAAATTAATTATAAGTTAGAAGTTAACTTGTAGCTGGGCATTTAGACTGCAAAAAATTTTTTTTTTTTAGATTTAGATTGCTAGCGTTGCAGCTGAAATCCATATACTCTGCTAAAATCTTAACTGGAAAAAAAATGCATTCGCTGTATCAGTATTTGCTAGTTCTTCACAAGGGGTCACTCTTGACTCTCTTTTCTACCCAAAGTTCCATTTGCTGATACTACATGGTTTTTGTGTGTGGATCATGGAGATTTTATCTTAGAAAGCACAGAACAGCTTCACTGTAGAGAATACAGCTTACAGAGTTACAAGTAATGCCTGTTTGGTATGTGTGCATCCTTTCAGAGTATTTGTTCTGTGTATTATAGGTATCAATTCGATTGTAGCCATTGCATCATACACAGGCTATAACCAGGAAGACTCTGTCATCATGAACCGTTCTGCTGTTGACAGAGGCTTCTTCAGGTAAGACTTTGTGATTATTTTTTTTTAGCTACTTGGAAGAGAAGGGGGGGAAAAAAAAAGTATACTGTGTTGTCCAGAGGCTCAAGAAAAGTTTATCTTACACTGGAAGACACTATTTTCCAGATCTTTCTAACCTGAGAAATGCTTTAGTATTTTTTCTTTCTTTTTTTTTTCTTTTTTTTTTTAATTGGAGTGGAAAGAGCAGCACAATGAAAATGGTGAAATGTGCATCTTAGCAAAACACAGTGAGGAACGGTTCATCCTTTGTGTAACCTGACTTCCCCCTTTGTCTTCCCAACTCTTACATTTGGATCTTTACTATGTTTACTGTTCTTTGTACGATGGTTAAATGAAAAAATATTTGGACTCCTTGCTGTTATATTTTCATACAACTCTTGCCAGTTATGAACTCTTTAATGGCAATATTGCAGCTTTGTAATACAGTCTTGTCCTTGGCAGCATTGACAGTTGCACCAGTAAGTTGCCAGGTTCCTCTCCTTAGTAGACCCTGCTGTTGGGACAACTGACAACTGATGTGACTTTGTGCATTATAGTTTTTAGATGGCTGTGCTTAGCTGTATAGCTGGTCAATAGGTTTCTAGTTTTGCTCATTTTCTTCTTTTGTCCAAGTTGAGCCCAAGAAGTGTGTGTTCGGTATCTTGGATCTACTGCCTTCCAATGGTAGAATAAATATGAGACTATTAGACTTTTATGGCTCACATGAATCTTTTCTAGAACCTCCTGTGTACAGTAGAGCAACTAAATGTGGATAATACTTATCTGAAAGGCTGCGGCTTTGGTGTGCTGGCAACTGAGGCAGCTAACAAAAACCCCTAAAGCCCCAGAAAAATGCCTGTATAAATTGAAAGTTTTCCACTACAGCTCGTACTGAGTGCGGTACTGCAAGGTAGCAGCAGAAGCCTAAAAATGCTTGCAAAATGGCAGGTATAAGGAGAAATGTAATATGAAAAGGATATGATGAAGATATGAATAATCTTTAGGAATAATAAATGCTTCTGAAATGTCAAGCAGATCCAAAAGTCTCTGCCGTTCATCAAAAATTAGCATGCTATCTATAGGTACATTGGCAATATTTGAAAAGCGACCAGTAAAATGCGATCTGAAGCTTTTTTGTTTGGTGAGGTGTTTTTAGGTTTTGTGTCCGTCCCCGCCATCCCCCCTGTGTCCTCCCCGTGACAGTGAGATTAACAAGACTTTAGAGGAAAGGCGGTGTGGCATATGAACATTATTTGTCTTGGTTGTCACTAATAACAGTAGCCATAATGTGTGGTAAAAGGGTGATTACAGTGAAATGGAGATGTACAGATGAGGAAAAAATTACACTTGTTTCACTGGAGAAGGCTTTGTAACTTTGTTTCAGATCTGTGTTCTACCGCTCCTACAAAGAGCAAGAATCTAAAAAAGGATATGACCAAGAGGAAGTTTTTGAAAAGCCTACACGTGAAACTTGTCAAGGTAATACACTGGAGAGTATGAAGGCTGAGTTTTTAAGTGAAATTTTTGTGGGCGAGATTGTTATTGCTGTCAAACTGATCCATTCTTTATTTTGGGACATATAAAATAGCAGAAATGCCTGTACTAATAGCATAATACATCAGTGTGAGATATTTGCATAAAATTGTCTTTAAGCATTTTAGCAGTCGTCTAAAGTTGCAAGCAGACTTGTTGAATTTCTACGGAACATTAGAGTCAGTATGTTGAAAAATTTGGGAGTCAGACTTTTTTTTCTTTTTTCCCCAAGGTATGAGACATGCAATCTATGACAAACTTGATGATGATGGTTTGATAGCACCTGGGGTACGTGTGTCTGGGGATGATGTGATCATTGGCAAAACAGTAACGCTGCCAGAAAACGAAGACGAACTGGAAAGCACTAACAGACGTTTCACAAAGAGAGACTGTAGTACTTTTCTGCGAACTAGCGAAACTGGGATTGTAGATCAGGTCATGGTAACCCTTAACCAGGAAGGATACAAGTTCTGCAAGATTAGGGTGAGCACTGATGTGTGTGCTTTCTACTTTTAATGATTTTTGTTCTGTATTTAAATTACCAATTGAGTATTTTCCTATGGCTTACAGGTACGCTCTGTGAGAATCCCACAAATTGGAGATAAGTTTGCTAGCAGACATGGTCAGAAGGGAACTTGTGGTATACAGTACAGGCAAGAGGTAATGAGTTTGGGGGTTTTTTTCTCTTTCCTTCTTAACATTTTATCTCTGATCATCTTAGCATTGGAACTGCCTTCAATGAGTTTTCTGTGGAATATGTACTTAGGCATATTGACTTAAATTTAGCTAAAGTATGTTTAGAAGGGGACACAGCTGCTTCTTACATGGTACTTCAGTGCCTTTGAAATGCTTTAAAAGATTTAATTTGAATCCATGCAACTGCTTATCTTAAAGCTGATATTCTGGGAAGTACTGACTCTCTGTTTCCCTGTTCTAGGATATGCCCTTCACCTGTGAAGGCATCACACCTGATATAATTATCAACCCCCATGCCATCCCTTCCCGTATGACCATTGGTCACTTGATTGAGTGTCTTCAGGGGAAGGTAAGAGGAATCTTTTACACTGCATGTCTAAACAATGTGAATTTTCTTTTTTGGGGGTAAAGATACTACTTCTTAGTAGGTGTTGATCCACTAAAAAATAAGGATTGTTCTCCAATTACTTGATAGCAAAAGCAGGTTTGTTGGGGAAGATCAACAGTCCTTTAAATTTTGTCCAGCCTGTCAAACTTAAAGTGTGCAGTCTCAGCTGTTGCTTTTATTCCAAATATTTCATGTGACCTAGAAAAAGGGGTAGCAATATTGTTGATAACTGTGCATTTTTAAAAATCTCACTTTTACACAATTTAAATTGTATAGCTGATAAACCAAGAGAGGGTACTGTCGCAGGCATGGAATCTCAAGCTCTGGCATTAAGAGTTAAAACTGAAGCAGCTTAATGTTGTCTGACCAGTCTTTCAGAAATCTGACAAGCTTTTGCAAATACCTTCTCTGTAGGTATCTGCAAACAAGGGAGAAATTGGTGATGCTACACCTTTTAATGATGCTGTGAACGTGCAGAAGATTTCCAATCTTTTATCAGATTATGGCTATCATCTAAGAGGAAATGAGGTATAAACAAAATACCAATTCACTGTAACTTTTTAATATACATTTGATGGATAGTAAGGCTTATGATTCAGTGATTGCATTGACTGTTTCAGGTCCTTTACAATGGCTTCACTGGTCGCAAAATCACATCACAGATCTTCATCGGTCCTACATATTATCAGCGGTTGAAGCACATGGTAGATGACAAAATCCATTCTCGTGCAAGAGGGCCAATCCAGATACTTAACAGACAGCCCATGGAAGGTAGATCTCGGTAAGGATCTTTATTAGTTTCTATACAGTGTTTTCTTTTTCTTCGATGTTTTTAGCCCTAAAAATTAGCTGCCTCAGCTTTGCAGCTAGAACTTCATTAGCTCATCCAAGTTAGCTACCCATTCTTGTGTGTTTGGCTTAAGATGATGTACTGGGTGCAGGTGTCAAGGTTTTGGTAGCAGGAGGTACTGCTGAGATGGCGTCTCTGAGAAAGGACCCGGGACCCAGTGCTGGACGCAGCTAATTACAGCTGGCTCCAACAGACCCACCAAAGGCCAAAGCTGAGCCCATCAGCAATGCCAGTGGTGCCTCTGTGCTAACATACTTAAGAAAGGGTAAAAAACACTGCACAGCAGCTGTGAGAGAAGAGAGAAAATGTGAAGGCAACAGCCCTGCAGCTACCCAGGTCAGTGAAGGAGGCGGAGCAGGCGTTCCAGGCACTAGAGCAGAGCTTTCCCCTGCAGCCCATGGTGAAGTTGGTCCCCCTGCAAGTTCATGGGGGACCATGCCAGAACACCTCCAGCCTGTGGAAAGCCAATGCTGGAGCAGGCTTCTGGCAAGAGCTGTGATCTGTGGGGGACCTATGCTGCAGCAATCTGTTCCTGAAAGATTATACCCCATGGGAAGGGCTGAGGCTGGAGCAGTTTGTGAAGGACTATCCCACGGGAAGGACTCTGCTGGAGCAGAGAAAAAGTGTGAGGAGGAAGGTGTGGCAGAAAGGAGCTGTTGCGGACTGAATGCAGCTGCCGTTCCCCCTGTGACCACAGGGAGGGGAGGAAGGAGTTGGGAGTGAAGGAGCAAAGTTGAGTCTGGGAAGAAGGTACAGGAGACGGTTTTAGTTTTGTCTTTGTTTCTCACCATCCTACTCCATTTTTAATGGGCAATAAATTAAACGAATTTTCTCCATGCTGAGTCTGTTTTAGCTGTGATGGTAATGGGTAAGTGATCTCCCTGTTTTTATGTTGACCCATGAGCTTTTCCATCTTACTTTTTCCTCCCCTGTCCTGTCAACATGGGGTAGAGTGCTGCTTGGTAGGCACCCGGCAGCTAGCCAGGGTTAAATCCACCCCAGATAAGCAGAGAATGATTTAATTGTTTATCTCATTTTGCTCTACAGTTGTGCTGTGGCTGTTCGCTGTCTGACATCTGCTTTAGAAATGCTCAGCAGCGGTTACAAATTACCGCGTCCGCATTCTCCCTACCAGTTTTATTCTGAGTTGTCAGAGGAAAGCTAATGCAGAGCTTTACTCCTGCCTTGTAATACTGCTGTTGTGTTTCTGATAAATTACTTGTTCCACCACTAAGAACTGACGTATTTTGCCAATGAACTCAAAAGTTGAGGCTTTTTTTTCCTCTTTTTTTTCAGTGATGGTGGCCTTCGTTTTGGAGAAATGGAACGAGATTGCCAGATTGCCCATGGAGCAGCCCAGTTCTTGAGAGAAAGATTGTTTGAAGCTTCAGACCCATACCAGGTCCATGTCTGTAACCTCTGTGGGATCATGGCGATTGCAAACACAAGGACTCACACCTATGAGTGCCGGGGATGTCGTAATAAGACTCAGGTACGTGTGGTCTTCTTAAGCCAGAATCATGGGAATTCAGAGGCATTGCCCTTGTGCCTGTCCCCATTAAGATATTTATGCTTGTGGAGCTGGGTCCCCTGGGAGGTCTTTTGCATTGCATTTTTTTTTTTTTTTAAAAAAAAAAAAAAAAAAA
>JAVJGJ010000001.1:75435295-75462283 GCA_035590215.1 Microhierax caerulescens
AGGGCCTTTCCCACCAGGCAGCTTTCCAGCCGCTCTCCCCCGGCCTGTAGCGCTGTGGGGGGTTGTTGTGACCCAAGGGCAGGACCCGGCACTGAGCCTTGTTGAACCTCATACAACTGGCCTCAGCCCATCAATCCAGCCTGTCCAGACCCCCCTGCAGAGCCTGCCTCCCCTCCAGCAGATCAACGCTCCCCTGCAACTTGGTGTCATCTGCAAGCTTACTGAGGGTGCGCTCGATCCCCTCATCTGTATCATCAAGAATGTTATAAACAGGACCAGCCCCACCACTGAGCCCCGAGGAACACCACTGGTGACTGGTCACCAGCCAGATGTAACTCCATTCAGCACCAGTCCTAGGGCTTGGCCATCCAGCCAGCTTTTTACCCAGCACAGAGTACACCCAAAGCATGAGTAGCCAGTTTCTCCAAGACAATGCTGGAGTAGAAATTGCTTCTACAGTCAGCAGAATTTCTATGTGTCCAAAGTAGATAACAACTTGGGCCTTTGTGAAACAGAATAGAGATATTAACCATGAATTTACAAATATCCTTACTTGCCAGGGTGAAGAGTTTGCTGGCCTCTTTTGGTGGCTTTTTCAGTAGAATAAGGTGGCAAGAGCATCTTTTTCCTGTTCTCCAGCTCATACATAGAGGCTACAAACTCCCACTTGTATGCGTGGCACGACAGCAAAGAACTGATGACCACAAATTGAATTTGTGTAAGCAAAACACTGCTAGGTGTTTCAGAGATGGCAGCTTTCCCAATTTCTTACTATGCTGCAGTCAAATCTCCATAGTGCAGTCTGTCTATGGAAAAGGAAAGAGGTCATTGCTGCCTTCTGTCCTCAGGCAGAATTCCTGAAAAAGCAAAATGCATTCATGCCTGATCTCTCTGTCCTTTATATTCAATGAGGTGGGCCCTTGGACGACTGTCAGCATACCCCTGTCAGTGTAGGACTCCAGGGAGAAGGCATGTTGGAAGGATGAATAAGAGTGGGATGGGGAAGCGTTCCGTACAAGTGCCAAGTCCCTGCTGGTCACTCATCCCTTAGTAGTCCCAACTCGTTTTCACAGGTTAGAACAAACCTAGATTGCTCTGATTTACTGCCAGGGCCAGGATTAGAGCCACTGTGGCTGCAAACTGACCCCAGAGACTCTTGCTATACGTTTGCTAAGACACCGTTTATTCAGGCCCCGATCCCGGCCCTGTACCCTCCCTGGAGAGCAATGCAAGGCAACCTCGTCAAGGAGGTATTAGCCAAAGATGTGGAGGGGCAGAAATCTGAAACAGTGCAGTGCAGGGGAATACAAATGCATTTAATCCTCAAACGTCCTCTCAGCATTAATCATTTCCATCTGTAGCATGTGCTGCCGTTGCTGTTGGAGCTGATCCTTGTCCAGCTGGCTGTGGCAACTCTCACACAAGATGCCAGACCTTCGCAGAAGCCAGGATCATTAATGCCATGAATCACACAGCCTCAGCTGGCTCAGCCTGCAGAGCTTTGTTTCAGAGACCTTTGTGTCCGTGCCCTTTCTCTTTTCTTGCTCGCCGTGAGAAATGCAGACGGGTTTACACTGTCATGCCTACCTCTTCTCCTGTGCAATGTTTATCTATACGCTTCCGACAATTAATTTGTTAGCCACTGTGCTGTTTTAACTGCCATCTCTACCAGATCCATGTGAATACTACGGAAATACAGGAATTTTTATTTCCGCTTTCCAACAAATTTGCATCCTTTCTGCCTGTGCTCTTTCATTCCTGGGTGTAAGGGATGCTGCCTTTTGTTCTGTGTTTATGAAGCCCTGCAGCCACAATAAGGTGTCCAGGCCCCTGAAGGTGAATGGGAGCTCTGAGGTGCTCTTGGACCTGAGCTCCCAGAGTAGGAGGGATGGTCCCAGGGCGAGCTGTGCTGAACTTGTAACGTGAACAGCCATCCATTTTTTTCCTCCTTTTAGGTTCCAGGAGGAAAACCCGACAGGCAGGGGGAATACGCGCAGCCCTGCCCTGCGTGGGACCGTGACTCTCCTCTCCAAAGCTCTCTCTGAGTGAGTGCTGCTGGCAGGGAACTGTGGGCAGGCTCCAGGAGAGAGGGGGAAATCAAAGCTGTTTCCCAATCCACCGCCAGGTGTAGGGATGGTCCCTACTCTTGGAGCTGAGCTTGGATCTCTTCTCAGAGTCTGGACAGTGGCAAAAGCCTTTCTTGTACTGCCCTGGATATGGCTCAGGCTATGCCACCACATCAGCCACTGAGCTTAATGGCCTGTGGCATTCTTGTATGCTCCTGAAGGGCACCCAGTCTTGATGAAGACATCCAGGGATGGAGATTCGGTTGCTTTCATTCACGACGTGCTTTAGTGATTAATCACACTCTCATAATGAAAAGTTGTACTTTACTCCCAGTTTTCATTTCTCTGCCTTCAGCTTCCAACAAGTGATCCAAGTTACACTTCTTGCTAGATTAAATAACACTTCAGGACCTTCGTGTTCCCCCCACACCCAGGGAAGTACTTGTGCACTGTCAGCACATCACCTTTCAGTCTTTGATTCGATGCTCACTAAACAAACAGATTGTCCTTTTTAAGCTTTTCAAGTGCAAGGTGTATTTGTTGTATCTCAGGTCTTTGTGGAAACATTTCTTTTTCAAATCTTTGCAAAGGAATTAGTAACACTTCACTCAGCGTCACTGTGATATGCTCCTCTTTCTGCTGCAGGACTTGCTTTTCTATTACAGTGTGACACTGGGACCTCAGGATGGGATTTCTGGACATTGTGGCAGAGTGCCCCTGCTCCAGGATGGAGACTGTCATCTTCTAAGGTGTAGTCTGTGAGTTGTGTAGTCTGTGTGTTGAGATCCAGTGCTTTGCACTGAAACCTGTTAAAATGAAATTTTCACTGTCTGGCCCATCGTGTCAGATTGTCTCTGTTGTGCTGTATGACTGCTTGTTTGTCTCAATATTTTCATTCTACCCATCTTTGTCATCTGAAAATTTGATTGTCAAAGTTTTTGAAAAATACTTCTGGATCACTGGTGAAAACAATTGAGTTGTATCCATTCCAATATACTTCCATGCACAAAATCACTAGAAACAATGTGATTTCAATTATAGTTCTTTAATAAAATTGTGTTCTTGTGATCTGTCAGCCTGTCAAGTCAAATCCATTTATATGAGGCAGTTTTTATCAGAACATGCTGCAAAACTAAACTGAGCACTTCAGCAAGGGTTATGCACACCATGCTATATACATCTGCAGTTTTCTTCATTAAACAAACCATAGATCTTCAAGGGTGTTTTCCGTAAAAATGTGTTGATGGCGTTAATTACATCCTTCACTGTTTATCAGTTGAATCTAATACTAATTTCCCCATGATTTTACTTGGGACTGATGTTAACTTAATTCCTCTGAGTCATCTTCCTTTTTCTTTTTGAGTTTTGGGGTAAGAAAATTCACTAGCTGTTCATGCCAAAACTAATATATATCACATCTTTGGAATTTCTGTCCTGTGCTGTGGTATCCACAGATTTAACTTGTTACATTACTCAGGTGAGTGTTTCAGACAGCAGATGATTTCTCCTGAAAACAGGTTCAAATAACCAATGTTGCTTGATAATCAAATGATAAATATTTGTCTGTTCATTAACTCTACATCTGCTTGAGAAACTTCATTCTGTTCTGTTCAGGAGCAAAAAGAAAATCAAACTCATCATCAACTGAACACCTGGTTCTGGCACTTTTTTTATGTCCATGCTGCTTTCTTCAGTAATTCTTTGACTGAAGTTGTCAGGAAGAAACTATTGGCAGGAGATAACGAGGGACACAGTAGCATTAGCAATAGCTGGCCTTAATTTGCATGGGGGAAAGAAAGTATTGTGTTCACTTTAAATAAAAGCTATTTTTGCAGAATTGCAGATGAAAATATGTGTATTTTAGCAGTTTTCTCTGTCACCAAAAAGATTATTTTTTTTTAACCTCATATTTAAGAACCTGTAATGTGAATGTATGCATAGCTTTGCACTGCCTATTGATTCTGTTGTCACTAGAAGTCTCTGATCTCTGCTCTCATGGGGCTGCTACTGACCTGGGGTCGTGTAACATAAAAAATACGGGCTAAGCAGACTGTGGTTCACTAGAGACTTAACAAGGGTTTCAAAAGTTTTTTTCCCTCTACTCTTCTTTTTGTGCATAAACGGTGAAAAAGTATTGTAATTGAACCCTTTAATTTGTTTTGCTCCAGCTCTTCAGCTTTGAGCTGTTGTAATTGCATTTGAGAATAAAGTTGCTTGCGTTTTTATTTTTCATTTTAGTTTTTTATTCCTAACAAGCTGGTACATGCAGAAAAGAAACTAGATCATAGTCCTAAAAGCATAGTCTGAGGTTTACAGAAACGGGATGCTGTAATGTGTGAACAATCTAAATATTTCTTAACAGTAACTATACCCTGGGAACTATTAGCAGCATCACTGGCATGCAAAGGTACAAGTTAGAGAAACTTAAAAGTTACTATATGAATAGTGCTTGACTGATTTTATGCTTTTCAGGTTTCTTGGACAATTCCCAGATGATGGGAAAATATGTCAAAATATGCTGGAGATGTGCATTTGGGTTCTGGAATTTAATCACACACACCCCCCCCACACCCCCCCCTTATTTTTTCACCCTAGTCTGACTGATTCCGTGTTTGGATGACTGTACAGTGAGGATGCTCTTACTCTGAGCCAAAGCCCATCAGAGTCAATTCCAACATTTGAAAAAGACTTCAGATGATGTCCTGCTTCCCTCAAAAGTATTTTAAAGGTTGGTAAGAGTCTCACATGTACAATGTAGAAATTCAATTCCTCTGCAGATCAGGAAAACATTCAGTGCACCTACTGCTGTGAGAGCCTTACTGAGTTTTCATGCTCCTTGCTCCCCACGTCCCCACCCCCATTTCTGTTCTACAAAGGCTCTGTTTGCAATAAATTGGAAAAAAGTTTATGGGTTTTTGAGCCAACAGTGTGCCAAAATTCTTGGGTCCAACATATCTCAATATTCAATAGGAATGTCTTCACTGAAACTCCTTCTGTCGTCTAGATTCATCTCCTGTTGTTTTACAATTCCTAAATGAATGATCCAATTTACTACTGAGAAAGAATGTGAGGCTACTTAATGCCTGGGAATTTAAAAACCCATGAGGTAGAGAGGCAGTTAAAAAACCCTAACAAAACAAACCGAAAAAAAACCCCAACCAAAAAAAAAAAACCCAAAAACCATTTCCTTGGCTTGTACTTTTATCTCACTGCTACCAGCTCGTTTTATACTCCAATTAGGCAGGCAGCATGTTGACACACAGCCCAGACTGTGTGTTCTTACATGAAAAAGCAGCATTTTTAATTAAACACACTCATCTACTTTTGAATAGTGACAAACCTGCTGCAATTTACAGTGTTATTCATTCTCCTTAAAACTGAATTCCTTATTTTTTTTCTCAACCAAGAGCTTTCATTCTCAAATGCATAATTTTCTCTACTGCACTATTTGCCCTGTTTCCCAAGAACAATGTCATATTAAGGTTCCTTATTTTTCCTTATGAATTAAGTGTTTCATTAGACATCCTATCAATACCCTGGTCATTTTTCACTTCAGCCATTGCAACAAGGAGCAGGTCCAAGGGGGTGCTCTGCTGCAGCCCAGCAGCACCAGTGTCGTGCCCAGCATTCCTGGTAGTGGTGGGTTCTTCTCAGACAAAAGCATAATACAAGACACTCGCTGGAAAACAAATCTCATGAAAGGCCAGTTTCAGTTTGAACTGGTCAGAAGGGTTCTACTGAAACTGCTTTTACTCTTTTTTCTTCTCTTCTTTTTTTGTCTTCTCTTTTCTCTTTTTTTCTTTTCCTTTACTTTTTTCTTTTCCTTTCCTTTTTTCTTTTCTTCTCTTTTCTTTTCTTTTCTTCTCTTTTTTCTTTTCCTTTTTCTTTACTTTTATTTTATTTATTTATTTTCTTTCATTTCTCCCTTCCTTTCCCTTCCCTTTTTCTGAGACAGACTTCAGTCCAATGCCTCAGTTCACCATACAATCCTTTCTATTTGAGCTCCCTGATTAGCAGTAATTTTTAAGTGGAAAGACAAGCGCTTTTTACCAATCATAAAAGGCAGCAAGTTTATTAAGTGTAAAACAGAATATGTTCATGAGCTGTTAAGTAATAAACTCCTTTAACGACAAAAACATACTGTATATTTCATTTTGCTAGCAGAGGCCACAGGACATATTCTACGGCAGGACAGTTTGGTAGGTACCGTTCGACTTTATTCTCACCTTTGTTTGTATTTCAGGATGTACTGGATTAAAAACTGGTCACATTTTATGCATGTTCTTTAGAAACACCTTCCAGCCCAGAACAGAGGACGGACCTCTACAGAGCACCCACACTGCTTGCAAGCTCAGAGCCTCCATGTAGGTCCCAAAGCCCTCTCATAATGTTAAGTCAGTCTGCACGCTTTCTGGTGACTTCATTGGGAAGCTACAATATCTTCCACAAAGACACACTTCGCCTGAGTTTTGCTGAATATCAATGTATTGAAAATCAGTTCTGAAACAGTATGTGCACCGAAACGAGTACGGACGGTAGGACTGTGATTCTGAAGAGTAACAAGGGCATGAGAATACACCAGGTGATCTCTTTGGTGAAAAGATTTCCAGTGAGGAATGTGAACACTTTATCTGAACTGCTTACAAAGGATAACTGCAGATAGTATTTAGTGCCTGGTTGCCCATTAAAGCCTATTCAGGAAAAATAAACAACATGCTTTTGGCCTGCACACAAACCTGGACAGAAGCAGAATTTGTCAGCTTCACCCTGAATTACTCCTTGAGCAAGGTGAACTTCTCCACCCAGCTGTTGAGCAGCTTCAGGAAGGCAAGAGAGTTCATTTGCTGGGCCTGAGAGAACGCGAGCGTTCGTTCGGCTGCTGAGCATGAAAGGAAGAGGCCCACGAAGCTCAAAAAAAAAAAAAAAATTAGAAATTTGATTTGCTGAAGAAAACGTGAGCTGAAGTGCATCTGGTCTAGTCTTGTAGATGTAATTGCGATCCAAAATTTGAATTTGTCAGAGGGGCGTGTTGATCGGCAAGTCACTGCAGCTTGTAGAGTTACAGAGAGAACTGTAGAGGAGTTCTGGCCTCATCGAAGTGAGTTTGTAGGAAACCGTTTCTACCGTATTTTCTCCCTTCAGGATCTCCATTGGACAGAAGTGTCTCCAAGGGGCTGTGCAAGATATGCATTGCCCTAGAGATAAAGACTGTGATTTTCCACCTATTGACAGATACCACCTAAGTACCTGAGGAAGAACAGGAAAAACTGCAATGCCTATCTCCAATTGCTCAAGGCTCTGTTCCTCGGTACTTTATTTTTCCAGGCACATTCACATTGGACTTCTTTAACCATCCATTTGAAAAAGTGTTTCTTCTCAGCTGATGTTGGCATGGGTGGAATTCTGCATGAGGCTGCAAAGGCTCACACCATAGCTGCAAGTTTCGTTCCTCCAGCCGACTCTCCATGTCATCACTGTTAACAATTCTGAAGGAAGGACCTTCTTAGACAGAAACCATGCTGTTGTATTCTTTTTTCTGCAGTAAACTTGGGACCAGAACACTGGGACAAGCCTGAAACAAACTTTTCTGAAAAATACCTTCCAAAATTAATCTTCCAAACTATTACAAATTTGTTTGTGATAGTATGTAGCAATTAAATTGGAGAAGGGCTCATCTTCAGCATAATGTACACACATTATCCAGTGAATTTAACCAGTAAGTCACCTCAAAATGTTACAAATTGTAAATTGCTTAGCAAAGACAATTATAATTCTGTTGGAGCCATATGTTCAATTAAACTATTAATAGAACACTTAACCATTTTTTTTTACTCTCCTGAAATGAAAAAAAAAACCTACCCTACCCTAAACCCTCTTCTGTATCCCATGATGTTAATAAGTAAAGGAGATTTAGCAAGCGAGTTGATACATATGCAGAACGCTTCTGTTCTGTAAATTCCAGCCTATTAGCTACTGCTTAAGGATTAACATATGAAAGCAATGTCTCCTTTGATTAATTTTCTTTAAATTACATTAACTGTTTCTAGGAAATATTTTAATATGAGAGTGACATTACCAGTTTCCCTCTCTGTTTTTCATAATGAAGTAAACAAGCTCAAAGACCACTCTAAGCTGTGCAACAGCTTTTGAGAAAAACATTTTGTAGGCTGTCTGACAGCCAGGGTAACTTGAACTGGCAGGATTTATTTTTCTTAGAAAATCTGGAGTAAATGCATCACGAAGCTGTTCATTTAATTTAAGTATACTTCTGGGCTTAAAAGTAGATCTGACCCAAAACCAGTATTCATGAATCATAGTCCATGGACATCTCTGCCAACAGTGAGGCAAAGCTAAGAAAAAATACATTTGGAAATTCCCTCCTGACCTCGAATTCATATAATTTAACAAATGTTTACTAGAGTGTTAATGCATCTAGTAAATCATGCCAAAAGACACGTATGGAACTAATTTTCTAAAGCAATTAGAAATTAATATTTTATTTAGTATTTTGTTGTATCAGTTCTCCAAATTGCCAAGGAAATATGGAGGAATTCATCACCAAAGGCAATGGGGTGATGTTCACGCTGGACCTCTTGCTTGGGGGTCCAGGTGCCTGCTGGTCACAAGGGTGCTGCATCCAGCGGCGCTGGCTCACTCCAGTATCTCTGAGCCATACTGGTGGCAAATACTCTGAGCAAACAGCATGCGGCTGTCGCAAGGCTCACCCTCTCTAGCTACTTGGAGTTGCATTCGTTTGGGGGCACTTTACTGTCAAAGAACGTCTTCAGAGAGCAAGCTGCCATCAGGCGCTTAAGTCAGGCACTCAGGGTGCCCACCAGGAGGGTTGTTTTCTGAGTGTAGGCAGTGGAAACCTCTTACCTTGCTGGCTAGAGGAAGAGTGTGCCTTCCTTTCTGCTGGTAAGCGGAGACTGAGCACCACGGTGTGTGTTGGTGCAGCCTCAGCCATGTCATGAACGTGGGCTGTCCCCAGTCCCACTCTCTCCACCCGCTAAGTCAGCCTAAACTTTGAGACTTTGAGGTGTAGGTTTTCAGGGTTACTTTCTTACCGTTTCAATTTTTCAATGAACGAAGAGATGGGACAGTCGTATCCAGCTGGATGCAGGAGAGCTGTCGTTCTCCATATGTCACTGGTTTGGGCTTTAATTTGGTTCTGTGATTTCAGAGGCAGTGCAGATTTGGCCTCTGCTTAGGCTCAGAGCATAATTGCATTGCCTCTGCTGACTGCACTGGCTGACACCATCCTAGGAAATTGTTTAAGTGGCTGGCATCCAGCTTCCAGGACCTTCAGAGACTTTCCTGATCTGTTGTTGTTCTACACGTTGAACTGACCAAAGCTTGCCTTTGGCTAAGAGCCCTACTGATCCCTCGTATCTTAAATACCTCTGGAAAAGTCTGGGCATACCTCTGGGAGGGGGGTTGTGCCCTCCGCTCAGCACATCAACTCTTTTGAAGCCCCGGTGCTGTGGTCGTGCAACCAGCTGGATTCTGCCCGCCAGTGAGAGGTGTTTCGCAGAGCTGCTGGAGAGGGCAGCAAAAGAAAATCACACTGCCCCCGTTTCCTCTGAAACAGAGGCTACTTTGCCAGTCTTTGGTAAAGTATTTCCACGACACAGCTGCTGTTTGGAGGATGAAGGCTAACCCACTGAGCTGCCCAGAGAGCAAATGGAGGTTGGCAAGTGCCAGGCATGGTGGGAAAAGGAGGAACTCTGCTCCACACGCCTGCTTGACCTCATTCACAGAAAATGTGCTTTAACCAGCAAAATAATATTTCGCTATCTTGGACATCGTTTGGGTAGAGAGGGCGCCCACCAGCTGGGCTGCTGCAGGAGCAGGTTTGCAGCGTGCTGCTTGGGGAAGGCGGGGAGGAACATAATTCCCCAGTCACCTTTGCTCCTGTGCTGCCAAGTTTCATTGAGATACAACTGAGCAGGAAGCTGAAATTCTATAGGGATGCGACATGAGTCAGAAAAAGGCATGGGAAGTAGCATTCCTGTTGGTGATCCCGGTGGAGGTTTACCAAATTGTCCTTTTCTTAAGGGAAAACTTAGCAGCCTTTAATGTAAATTCATTGCTGTCCCTCCTGTGCTCTGGTAGAGGTTGCTGCAGGTGATGTTAAATGAATACATTATTTGGCTGAAAGTTGTTATGGATCAGAGCCAGGGTGCTTTCTACTCCCACTTCACACGTTGTTTTAAGGATTCTTGCATTGATTCATGTTGGCAAAATTGTGCACGGCTGTTTCTTGCACAGGTGTTAAGGCTGTGGTTACCTCGTGCTATTTTGTGGAACCAAAGCAAGCTGCAGTAGAGCTGTACCCAGCACCCATGTTATTGATTTAGCCAGCAGCAAAAAAGCAACGGGCAACATCCTCAAATCAGCTTTTATTCTATGAGATGGCTGTACAGGCAGGGTTCACTGTTTATGAGACATTATTTGATTATTTTAATTTGATTTCTTCTATTTCAAGCAGAAATCTGTGAACCAGAAACCAAAGAAAATTTTATTTCAGAAGCACCTGAATGCAATATATTCAAACCAAAGTATTTCCCTCGCTCAGCAGCCACTCCAGGGGACAGTAATATCCTTGTTGCCAGCAATGAGGTCTGCAGAGCGGCGAGGGGCTCCCAGGGTGTCTGTCCCCTGGGTATCCATGCTGTACAAGTTGCTTCAGAGCAGCCCAAAACTTCCTGCGCCTCCGTCCCAGCTCTCTCCTGGGAACACTGGCATTTCTAAAAGCCCCATGTCCAGCTCTTTCAGGATATTGCTCTAGAGGCTGGAGCAGGGTGTGTGCAGGTTCTGCACCTTCAGTTCATTAATTCAGTACCCAGGAGCCCAGAAGAGTACTCAGACTCAAAATCTGTAAGTAACTGGACAAGAGTGCAATGTCAGACTGCCTTACAGTTCTGCATTACTTGCTGTAGGCTTCCTGTACACAGCATTTTAAATTATTTCGATGAGAAGAGAACAAGCATGCCACAAATGGGAACATTGATGCAGTCTTAGATATATCAGGCATAGCTTTTTATTTCCAACGAGATTTATAAAACCAGTTACCTCCAAACATGGTGCAGTAGTGCTCACTTCTTCTTCTCTGAGTAATTCCAACTCATGCCTAGCAGGGCTGACTTTGATTTTAAAGGGAATTCTGAAGAATGATTTAACTTTGGTTTTCCTTTGCCGTGCCTAGGCTGAAGGTATCTGACAAAAATACTCAAAAATATAGGTGTCTGAGGTAAATGTTAGTACTCATGATCCCTGTGTTCCCACTGCAAATTATTCACCTTTGTGTATTGTAGAGGGTGATTAAAAAAAAAAAAAAAGGGAGTGACCCAAACATTTTTTTATAATGACATTGTACATCTAATTCCTCTCTTCCTGGTGACATTCTCAGATGTGCAGAGTGACTGGATCTTTTTCCAGCCCTTCCATCAAGCTTAGAGAATTCCTTCCAGCAACTCATTACTGAATTATAATAAGCAGGATAGACTGATTACACTAATAGTTGGTTTGGATTATGACTTACAGGCTTTCCTACTTTAATTTAGATGCATACAATATAGAGTTTAACAACCACACAATTACACAGATTTTTTCCTAGAAATAGCCCAGCAGGGATGGATGATCCCCATTCAAATTTTCCATTGAAAATCGTAAATATATGAGCAGATATGCCGTTTCAGCTTCTCTGTCTATTTTTTTTACAGCTGAGGAATATGTCTGTAAGCCTCAGGATACAAACATGTGTCTCTGAACTTACCTTTTTTTTTTGTTTTAAGAATTTGGCCACAGAGCCAAGTGGAGTTTACACTACACGCTAAGACTTAGAGGAGCAAAAAGTATAAGATCTCTGTTATGTCAAGAAAAGTCCTGCAAACGCCACAGGACTGAGTTCTGAATAATTTGGGGGGCATTCATATAGTTTCAGAAATTTCAAGGCAAAATCATAGTCTTAAGGAGAAGAATTTTACTGACTCCACAGCGTACTGACTCCGCTGCTGGGTATTCTGTTCTTCAGATGATGCTTGAACGTATGTATTTTTCTTTCTCACTAGAACATTAGTAAGCCAGCTAGCAAGCCTGCTTCGGATTGATTTAACCTGGAAAAATACCATTCATATAATCAAGTTACTTCATAGCAGAGGTTCAGGATATATTTGTTGTTTTCATCTTCTGGTAGTTTTAATTTTGGTTCCAGGCACAGATGAGGCAACTCTTCCAGTAGAAAAACAGATAAGCTTGGTATAGTCTAAGCAGGGGCTTGAATATCCAGTCGCGGCTTACACGCATGCGCTCACCTGTGTGCACCTTCCCCGATGAGCTTGGCTTATGCTTCTGAGCATTGTACTGGTGCCGGGGGGTGTACCCAGCTCAGCACCCGGCGCATGGAAAAACCAAATCTAAGCCATCAGCGCAGCATAGACATCCCCAAGAAACCAAGCAGTAATCTACAGTGGAAGGGAACTTCCCCCCTTTTCTGTTCCTTCTATACAGCCTGTCATTTCAGTGTGCCTGCTGCTGATCGCAGAGTATCTACTTTTACCTTTATAATAGTTACCTGGTCAATGGTGTTCAATTGCTCTGAAAAAAACTAAATACTTTCTTCTCTCTCCTGGGACACTTTTACTTATTATTTATCTTTTCAAGCTGCTGATTTGAGCTGAAATGCCTCCAGACAGTTTTGAAAAGGTGAGCTCCACTTAATTTTTTTTAAAAATGAAGTATTTTTTTTTTTCTAGCTAATTCCCAAGTTAATTACCACTTGCGAATTTCTTTTTTTTTGTTGTTGTTGTTGTTGTTGTTGTTTTTCATTCAGGCCTGCCCTAGCTATTTCTGTAACATTTCACACTAGGGAGTGCTGAAAATTTGGGGGTCAGTTCTCAGGCTTCACTGAGAGTGGGTTGTGACACGTCTGCTCATCAGGTGCAGATGGAGCTCACAGAATAAGCCTCCTTCACCTCCTCTGGGATTTCCAGGCCCTGGAAACATCTTACTAGTGGTCTGCACAGGTGATCCAGAGACAAACTGCCCTCAGCTGCTCGTGCACCAGGCCAGCCACTTCGATATCACTGTATCACTGGGTTAATATATAACTGCATCTTGGTTTTAACCCCAATTGCTCTTAAAAGAATGACAGCTTGTTCAATTGCAGGTATAAAAAAACAAAACAAAACAAAGCAAAAAAAAAAACACCAAAAAACCAAAATAAATCGACAGGTTTGAACTTTTTGGGTAACTCCTGCTTTTGTTTAGGCATATGAAACTCATTTCTTTAAGGTAAAATAAACTTAGGAACTGCCATCCTCCTCTGCATAGCAAATGACAGCGTAGTGCATTTGGCAAATAAAAATCCACTTCTGGATCAGAAACTAATTCATTTGAAGACCTACATAGAGGGTCACAACTTGAGGAGATAAAGGGTTGCTGTGGTCTGGTTTTTCATCATACTTCTAGGACAGCATTGCCAGTGTCAAGGAACTGGATTTCCCTGCTGGTTCCCCAGATGCTGGCATGGATAGACTTCAGGAGGAGTTCAGGAATACTCCTGGGTTCTTGCTACTTACTTGGATTTTTACCTAGAGAACAGCTTGTGCTTACTTGTAAGTAGATCTGTAATGGGGAACGTGGCCCTGTTTGTAGATTTGGCAGTTAATGGCCTTGTTTCCCTCCTCCTCCTCCTCTTCAGTTGAATGTAAACTCCCAGCATCTAATGTAGTGCTCTCTGCTCATTCTTCTTTTAACTCTGGAAGATTTCAAGGTAGGTACGAGTTTGCCTGAAATCCCACTGTGGCACCTTCTGGATTTATTGAGTACTGCTGACACAGACTGAGGTGTCATGAAGGGAATCCCAGACACGCATCGAAAATAAAAATTCTCTGTCATGCTAATGTTAAAGTTCTTTCTCCTAGTGACGTCCTCTTACGTCTCCCCACACTCCCACCTCAAACTCCCACTCGGTAGAGGCTTCCTTTGTGCAAGATTAGTCACTGCTTCTTCCTGCCAAAATAAACGTACCTACATTTTTCTTGTTACCTTGTCAGAGAGGGCCCTGAAATTCTCTCTGTCTTGCTTTGTTTGAGCAGTTCATCCCTTTTCATTTCTTTCCTCCTTCTTTGCCATTAGAAGGCACTCATTACAGGTCTTGAGAGGCCAGGAGAGGTCAGGAAAAGTTGCACGTGCCCTTTCAATCAACTGTTTACTAATGGTAAGTAAAATGTTTGCAGAGCTGTGCTCCATATTAAGCCATTTCAGCGTAGCTTTAGAAATTGTGCAGCTTTTGTGAATTTTACTTTGCAGTTTGGTGGTAAAGCAGAGCTCTGCCCAGCAAAACGGAGATGACTGTAGTGAAAACATTTCATTCTGAGACGCTGAAATTTCACCAGTCACGTGGTTTTGAAGGCAGCTTATTACTATGAAAGTACTGCAGAGCCATGCTGCCTTACAGAATAAGAAAAAAAAAAAAAAAAGCCCATAATTAACTTAGAGAATATTTCCTTTTACGTATTATGAGAAGTTGTTCTCACCTCCCTCCTGAGGCACAGCCTTGAGTGTTCAAGCTGAATTGCAAACAGTTGTTAAGAAGTAGATAGAAAGGATGGACACTAGTAACACAGCTACAGTAGTCTCAGTGCAAAAAATCAAATGCATCCTCAGAAGATACAGGTGCAATCCGTATTAATCTTTTTTAATTCATGCATCTTTTTCTCAAAGGGGCTGATTGGTCTTGCAGAGCTAGACCTTCCATACTTAGGGAATACAATCTGAGGTGACCGATCCTTTTGTAAATTCACACACTGAAGTCTCCTCGTGGTGGAGGAAAGGTGGCCCCAGACACAAGCCAAGCAGCTCACCCGAGAGCACTGAAGATTTTTGTCTGTTGCAAGGCACTTCAAGACGACTGAATATAACAGCAGCTTTGATTTGAAGGAAGTCTTAGATGTATATGTTCTGCTGTGACATCTCAACTAGCCCAAGAAACTACTTAGTCAATGCAAATGTTAAGACAAGCTGC
The DNA here is from genome assembly GCA_035590215.1 of Microhierax caerulescens. Lineage (NCBI taxonomy): Eukaryota > Metazoa > Chordata > Aves > Falconiformes > Falconidae > Microhierax > Microhierax caerulescens. The sequence continues at coordinate 75,450,392 of JAVJGJ010000001.1, forward strand.
GTGCAGGAAAAATTGCTGTATTTAGTAATAATCTTGTCTGGTTATGTTTTAGAAAATAGATGGGAAACTAAAGCAAGGAGCAAGTGTCAGGAGTAAGTCTTGTACCTTTCTGAACAGGATTTGCAAGTTCTCATGATGTTTCTCGTGATGGATTTACCCAGTGAATACAGCTCGTTGGGAGAGGGAGAGCTAATTAAGGAAATATATGACATGACCAAGTATTTAAGCATCGAGCGTGCTCAGAGAAGGGCAGTGCTCACCATGCTGGGCTTAGCCAGGGAACATCTCCCAGGGCAGGAAGCTGCCAGGAGCACTTGGTTTTGCTGATGTCACATCACAACCTGGTGACTTGCCAGGGCGAGCAGCTCTTAAACCAACACCTGCCCGTCCACCACCACAGAGACGAACCACCCCCTCCGCCGTTGTCACTGCTAACAGCCAGCCCCTCACAAATTCCAGCACGTCTCCATCCACACAACCGTGCCCACACGTCCCCCCTTCTGCCACGGCTGCAGCCAAGGCAGGTGAGAGCTCTTAAGAAGGGGCACTAAAATGCTGATGATAACTTTCCAAGAAGAATTAAAAGTACTGACTTGGGCCTAGAGGGTGATGGGCTTGGGCTCAAAACTGGTGCTGTTTGCTGTCCTGTCCTCGTCGTCTCAGGATCCTTTTGCTCCTTTTTTCAGCTTTGAAGGTGGTCTTGTCCACATTCCTTCTGTGTCACCAAATGCAGTTTTTCCCCTAAAACGTAGGGAAAAGTGGAGCTGGTGAGCTGACATACATATATAAACAAATCACCCCTTAAGAACTTGGTGAAGCAGTGCTTCATGTTGGGACAAACAATTCCCTTACTTTCATCTGTGCGATCTTTCATCTGTATAAAAAACAACATAAGAAAAAAAGCCAACTACAAAAATTACATAGTTCTGCTCATGCATCACAAATTATGGCAAACTACACCAACAGAGAGAGACAGAGCTGAAGCGAGTTGTGAAAATCTGACTGTAAGATGCTCAGTCTTTAACAAGGATAAGTGAGTTATTTTGACCACCAGAAAGAATGGGGTTTATTTGTTCAGAAGTAGGAAAAAAGAAAAAAAAATGAGCCCAGTACTTTAGCATGTGAAATAAAGAAATGAGTCACGCTTTGAGAAGTCTGTATGAACCACTAAAACCAGAAAACGCTCTTGAGATTGCAGCTAAATGGAAAAGAGACTTAAGACCTCAAATGCAGTAACTGAGTGACCTGGTTATTTTTGCCAAAAGTATCTTTTTATCTTCGAGAGTGAAGGGAAACTCTTTGAGGGTTGAAGAGTTACTATAGGCATAAAATGTATTTATGCATTCACTAAGAGTTTTATCAAGATAAAGAGTAGTATGGAAGCTCCCTGTGTTAATTGCACTTCAATTTAAGCACATTAATTACACTAATTAGAAAGTCAGCATGATGGGTCTTATTAACAAATAGCGCCATGTTTTAAAAATACAGCTTAGTGAATCTTAATTTTTAAAAAATATTGATCGGAGTTCCAGAAAACTTCACATATGGTGAACTTAGATCTGACTACTGATGTTTAGCTGGAAGGATTTCCTGGAAGTGTAACGTCAGCAAATCATCTCCTTTAACCTGTCTAAAGTTCCTGTGGGCACCTATCAGTGCAATGCTCCGTGTGCTCACTGCTGGATGAACTTAGAGGAACAGTCAGTGTTTCATACCAGCTTTGGGAAATTGGAACAAAAGAAACCCATCTGGACAAGCTGCATAAGCACAAGGCTCCAACAGAAAACAGCTGTATGGTGGAGACATAATGCTTGAAAGAACACTCTTGGAAGAGATTCATTCTAGACTTGAATGAACCAAGAAGAAACCATCATCTGTGAACAATATTATTTCTTTTGGCTTGAAAGAGAGACGCATCTGTTCACTGCCTAAAGGCACAAACAAGTCATATTGGAGAACCAAAATCTGGTTATATAAATAAAAAATAATCATAGATGGAGCAGTGAGGGAAGAGCCACGGCTGCTCAGGAAATCTACGTAGTACTAAAATTCCTACATGTGCTTCTTAATTTTGAAAGTTCTGCATTATTTTCTTGGCAATTAGTGAACTCAATAGCCTATATAAAAGTAACAGAAAGCAAAATTCTATTTCATTCCAGAACTTGCAAATCTTAAAACCTCTGCTGGAAAACATTCAGTATATACCACACACAAATGCACAGTTTGACTGATCAGTTATCAGAGTATTACATTTCAAAAAACTTCAAAAGAGCATCTGCTGAAAAATAGAGCTTTAAGTATTCACAACTACACTGTCCTGTATTTCTGTTTACAATCCTGTTTTTTCTAACTAATTGGAGACTGTATTTTTTCTCCCTACTAAAGAAGCCAAGAAAAAGGGCTTCTGTAAGATACCTTGACAGCTAAAGGTGAGTGGGATGATCACTCATGATGAAGAGCGAATGTGCTAAGTGAATGGGTGATCACAGGCTCAGGGAGGCTCCAGGGAGCCACGTGAAGGTCACCAGCACATCACAGCTTGTCTTGCCCTATGGCACGTTTCTCAAGATCTGTCTCCAAACATTACAGAAGTTTAGTAGCTGAGGCCAATCATAAAGGAGAAAAAGCCCCCAAAACTCCTGCATGTTGTTTATTCAGCATGTTAATTCATTTAAGCAGTTGAGCATTAGACTCAGCAAAACAATATTGCTTTCCCTTAATTCACAATTAAGCTTGTACCGTTACAGCTAATGGCAGTTATAATTATTCATTGGACATTTTGTACTACCCAGTACCATCTTGTATTTATATGAAGACACCACACAGGCCAGGTCCCTGAAACATATAGGAACTGGCTGTCCAGTCTGAAACCATCTGCTGGGGTCCCCCTCTAATCAATGTCCTTCCCATTTCTTGGTTTTACTGATGCTCAGGCTGCGAGTGAAGCATCCATGCACAGATACAGCCCACCTCCTCCAGGAGAAGGTACAGTGATTTCAAGCAGAAAGGCACTTTCTGCTCTTAACGGTAGCCACAGCCTGTCATTTTCAGGCGGTTTGGCTGCTCAATTGCCCAGTCTTGATCGTGAGCCTAACAGCCAAATGGCAGGGGACTCGTTCCTCAGCTAGAGCTGACGGTGCTTTCCTAGATGGCTTGCTGAGCTCTGCTTTGCCTTTTCAGCTTTTTTCATTTCACAGGTTTAGTATGAGGGTAATTGGGTTTTGCTCCCTTACTGCTCAAACACCAAAGAATGGAAAAGATGTATCAAAGCCAGAACAAAATAGCTGATCAGGGGTGCGACTAGAAAGTCGGTTTTCTCTTTCTTTTTTTCCATTGTCTTCTTAGAGGCAAAGTTTCCAGAGGAAAAACACCAGGCCTGTGGAAACAGCAATTGGGGCTACCCTGTGAAAATGCGTGTATTTAAAAACATCTCCTCTTAATGGGAGGAGAAACTGTCGTTCAGGCTGTTATATCCCCATGACTCTCACCATTTTGTTTTGTCGGATCATTTCTTTTGCAAAGACCGAACTTACATGATTGCGTGACTGTGCCATAGAGTGGCCCAGGGCTTGGAGGGGGGACTGCAGCCCTCACCTGGGGGAACAGCGTTGCTGACAAAGGACTTCTTGTAGACTCCCTGGCCTTAGAATTCCGCATAGATTACCACAGAAAGGACGGCTGGAGTTTCTCTGGCCTCAGACCTGCCTCACCTTTGGCCTAGCACAAGTATTTGTGCAGTCAGGTGACAGGCAAGACTTCGGGAGCTGAAAAACAGCCTGGCCAAAACAAGTAAGGAGGTTTATTTTTCAACCTCCTCAGTACCCCAGTATATTCACAGAAATATGTGCAGGGAGGGAGTGTGGAAGAAAAAGATGATCAAAGGGGAGGGCAGGACTGTCTCATTCGATAGCTGTGCTTGCTTAGGTTGGCTGAAAGTGTCCTTTGAAGCCCAGCCAAAGGCTAGTCACCTAAAAACGTTCGAGTCACTGCATAGCCCAGCTTGAATCCCTCTCCTTTGGAAGACACGACTCAGACTGTTAATGCTGTTAGGGAATTGAAAATTTGGATTTTTTCCCACATCTGGACACTTGCTTTGGGAGGAAACCTTGAGCAAAGTTGGAGGAAAGCAATCAAACTGGGTGACACACCATCGCTGAAGGTTTTATGAAAGTCTTTGTCAGCTTAACAGCACACAGAGGAGCAGCGTCCTTGAGAGGCTCAGCTTCGCTAACCAGTGCAACTGCAATGGCAGTGGGCTGATACACACCGGGATCTGCTTTTGGCAGCTGGCTCTTAAGGCCATGAAATCTTGATTCATTCCTTTAACTGAAATATTTAGGACAGGATTACAAGGATATTTCCTTATTGCATGAGAAGGAACTGAGACATAGCCACTGGGCTGCTCTGATGTCAAGGACTTTGTGAAATATTTGCAAGACAGCTGTGACATTGCGTTGTTAATACAGAAGTTATGTAAATATAAATGCATTGATGTCTATCTGCTACCACCATTTTTATCCCACATGTAGTGGTGGGATAAAAGCTTATAGCTTCCTTTAAATTAGCAGGTAATTTATCTTGCTTAGACTGTAGAAGCACATGTTTGCAGACAGATCTTTAGAGTGTCACCTTTAATGGGTGTCAATCACCTAATCTGTTTTATTTAGGAGATTATCAGCATGAAAGGAAAAACCTGCTGCTAGCAAGGTTTTACTTTGACTTTGTGACCAGAACCAAAGATTTCTGCTGAAGTTAGTCTCTGCTATTTTGTAATAATTTCAGTATCAGCAATGAACCAAGCCAAAAATGACCAACACAAACTAGAGCCTGTCTAACCTGGTGGTCAGCAAGATGCAGCAGATCACTGAGGAAAGATTGCCAAGGGTGTGGAGGATGTGAAACATCTGCCTGGAATACAGCAAACTGCAATAGCAGCAGAAACAGCACCAGCAGTAACAGCAGCTGAGCAAACCCCTGTGGTACAAGCATTGGCGAGGCTAGAGACAGGCTGTAGACATTTATAATGAATTAGTCAGGGATGAAGAGATAAAGAAGACCTTGTAAAATCACTGAAGAAGTCAGAGCAAACCATTCAAAGGAAAGCATTACCTACAAGGAGTGTAATTTTTGCAGGACAAAATCAAGGTCATTCTAACTTGGCAGCAAGGGTGTACTTGTTTCAAGATAGGCAGCAAAATCCTTTGTGTGTGAAGCATGTCAGGAAGGTTTTGATAAACAGTGTGGAAGCAAAAGGCTGTTTAATTAGAGCCAGTAAATAGGGACAGGGCTTAGAAGATCAACGCTCGTTAGTTACCATTATCAAGGATAAAATATGATCAAAAGTGACTGAGTTACACAACTTATCATCACCCACCAGCTGAACCGTGGTAATTTATGTGGAAGTTGACATCACGATTGATGGAAAATAGAGCACATACGAAGAAGATGAGGCAGTAGGCAGAAGTACACGTACACTGATAAGACTAACCTTGGGCTGTATCCTTAGGTATGGATTAACCAAGACGGATGTTTAATATTCTAGTCCAATAGTGATGACTTTTCCCTTACCTAGAGAGTTTGTGGTTTGTTTGTCTGAATATTTAAAAGCATGCAAATCTAAAGATAAGGTGGGATATGGCCTCAGGTTTTCTCCCCACACATATGTATATGTTCTCAGTAAAAAGCAAACGTTCAAACTAAATTTATGTTTCAGAGCCTGTTTTGGCAGTGTACGGACTCTTCCGGCTTGTTCTAGTCATCAGCTAAAATATGTAACCTTCAGTCACCTTCAAAATGACCTACACAATTCCAAAGGTAACATAACTTCAATGAAAAAGTAAATATGTGTTCAAGGGCTGCTGGATGAAATGGTTGGCAATGGAGAGAGAAAAGGGCTCACTCTTCCTTCTGACCATCTGGGGGAAGAGTGTATTTTTATATCTGGGGACTTTTCAAGGGCTTTCTACTTCACATTTAGGTGTGACATCTAAAAAGTCAGAGAAGTTCTAGGCTGGTGGATGTCAAACAAAAAAAGAAACTTTCCTCAGATACGATATGTGCATAGCTCTGAACTCATTCATACCTTGTGGTTTTTTTTTTCTCCAGGGCTAGTCACCATTAAGTATGACACCAGCTGCCTCACGTGTGTTCGGTCAAACCGCTACTGCGTCCTCAGAGTGCTTTACAGTTTGGGGCTGCTCTTGCCTTTACCTGAAGTTCATTGAAAATATTATTAGAAATAAATAAATAAATAAATAAATAAATAATAAATAAAATATATTAGAAAATAGGGTTCTGTTTGTCTGTGTACCTGGAGAAATATATCCCTAGCAAGAATCGCCCTGGTGTCAGAGCAGCGCAACGGGCTGTGTCTAGGACAGGCTGCAGAAGAGCATCAGCACCCAGCATCGCACCTGACACTTCCCTTGACAGTAGCAAAGCTGAGTGAAAGACTTCAAAGAGTTAAAGTTGTTCATTCATTACAGAAAGGATCGGAGCAGGCTAAGCTGGGAAGACTGTGAAATGATATAAAATTGAATGTGATAGGTGTAAGTGTTAATTAGGAGCTAATTATCTTCTGTTAGCAACTGACTCACAGGTGTTCTGAGCCCCATAAAAAGAGGCAGGAACTGAAGCAATGCCACCAGTTCCACTTTGCATGCTGTGAGTTCTCTGGATGTGGTTAATCTAAGGTTATCCAGAAAAAAAAAAATGCAGGTTCTGGAGGCTTTCATTTGTCTTTGAATGAATTTGTCTTTGTTTGAATGCATGTATTTTCATATAGAGTCAGAGGAAATTCCAGCATGGAAAGAGGTGCTGGGAAGCTGGTAATGCAAGCTTATAGATCTGGAGAGGTCCTCCAGCCACCTGATGTTACAATTGTCCTCGGCAAACCATTTTTATTTTTATACAATGGTAGTAAGCACTATTTGAATATAGTTCTGATGGGTTATCTTCTTGCTGCTGTTGGAAGACTACTCTGGAAGCTCAGTCCCAGCACCAAACCCTCAAAATATTCAGCTGAAATACATTTTTAACTGGTTGGTAGCTGTTTGTTTTGCTGTCAGTACAATGGTCTTCTCCTTTTGCACTAGTTACTGTTCTGTAACATTCTTCGAGGAAAAATGTTACCCTTCTCTACCTTTCATTTTGTTAGGTTAAGAAGCTATTCTCTTTCAGTTTTTTTTCCTCGTGGATTGCCTGCAGGCATGCAAAACATTAAGCAAAAATACAGGGGAAAATACTGAGAAAGATAATCTCTCTGCAGAGATAAAGGAGTGGAAGGGGTCATTTCAAAGGACATAAGAGTGGAGGAGAAAAGAAAGCAAAATTTTCTGTACCCTGGGACAGAGTAGTATGAGGCAACATGCAGCCAACAAATTCAGCTAAACCTTCTAACTTTGATTTCTTTGTAATCTGTAAGAAAGAAAATGAAGGTATTCATTGACGTATAAACCCTTTTTCATACCGTTGGTAGATGCAGAATTGTAAAGAATTGTTCCTTTTCATCTTTGAGGGAGTTATCTGCTATTTTGGGGCTGTTTCTGAGAAAAACAAATTTCCAAATACTTGCTAAGAAGACTGCACTGAAACGAAGACACGGGTATAACAAGAAATAGTTGCTGTCTGTTTCTTTGTAGAAAACCACTGTCCTGTGCCCCTCGAGCACTGCTGTACCTACCTGCCAGCCACATGTGCTGGTGACAACCTTGGGGTTTACAGACCCAGCTGGAATTGACCACATCCACTCTGATGTGATATCCGATTCACTCTTCATCCCTAGAAAACTAGAAGTGCTTTTTTGATTGCTTTCCATTATTCACAAGCAAGACACAAAATAGCAAGCTCATTTGGTACCAGTGCTTTGTGCCCTCTTCATATTCCTACTACGACAGACTACTCTACAGCAAGGTCTCCCGAGCGTTTTGCAGGTGTAATTTTGTCTAAGTGCATCGACTCGTGCATTTGGGCTACCAGGTCTGACAAAGATAAGTGGCAAAGCTCTGTATTGTCTCAAATTAAAACCAGACAGGCTGGGGTACAGACTTAGATCTTCCTGGGTTTTCTCTATGAATTTCTACGATTCTGCAGCTGCTGGTATGGTCTTGTACTCAGGTGCCCTACCATCGCTGTGTTGTAATTAGATCAACAGGAGGAAGTTGCTAGAGAACGCTGGAAATCCCAGGCATTTTTCTTTTTTTACTGTATTTCAACTAAGGAATAAAAGTTAGAAAGGTTCTTCAACCTTAAAATAAAAGAAATATATGAAAAAAACACTAAGAGGAGTCTTTAAAAAATCCTCAGACAGAGGCTAAAACTGTCTAAAATGCTTGAGCAAGTGACAAATAAGTGAATTAGCCCAACTTTGGATGCAAATATATCATATGAATAGGTCAGTTCAACTAAGAGACTTAAATTTCTGGTTTAAGTACAGAAGTTAACTACCTCTTAAAACGAATTCCATTCCCAGGTAAAAAGGTATGTCACAACTGCAAAACTGAAAAAGTACAATTTACATTTTTGAACCGATAAAAGGAAAGAAAAATTGTGTTTCAAAGGCTTAGCCACCCTTTGTCAGATCTTCAGACAGCATCAATTTAACACCATTATTTTCTGTAAATGTTCTATTTTCATCTGCGGTTATTATGCAGAGTTCATCAGAGAACAACCAAATTATCTGAATATGCCTCTCGCAGCCAGTGGTTTATTCCCCCATGAAGCTGCTTGCTGTGTATAGATGGTAAATTATGTGTTTTGCTCACAATATATATTGAGTTCCTGTAATTTTCCAGGAAATCCAGCAACTCCCTTTGTTTAATATACATGTAAATGTCTGTCAAGCGGAGAAGAGAAAGCCATACCAACCATTCTGCTTTGAGGAACAATTACAAAAGCTTTTACCACCTGTAGACAGGGAGAGGGCTCTTAACCTGAACTCTTGGTTGGAAGGAGATTGGCTCTGTGGAGAAAACCAGGTTGATGCCAGCAAGCATTTCTGATCTGCCTGAAAACAGCAATTTACATTTTATTTCAGTTGTATTTGTCTGCTTATTCTCTTTATATGTTACAATTTAGTAATAATATTCTAATTCATATTTATTTTAGTAAAAGGGATAATAAAGATTGCAGTAGGGGGATATTAAAAAGGATATTAGCAGACTATACAATAACGATAAAGCACAAATTGCTGCTGCTCGGGCAGATACTGACCATGCAAAGGAAATTAGAACAGTCTTGTGGAGAAAAAAGCAAAAAAGAAATGGGACAGTCATGTAAAGAGAATGGGATTACGTTCAGCACAGTTTGCATCAGTTCTCAGTTAAGATTGCAACAGAGGCTACTCTGGCCTATAGAAATAAATAGTTAGGCATTGAAACTAAATTACTATGATGGTCCTAGAGGTTAAAAGAGACAGGGAAACAGGATGTTTCCATCCCAGACCTCTGGCTCAAGTTGTCAAAGATTTTATTTTTTATTTTAAATAAACACCAAATTGGGGTGTCTTAAATACTTTGACCATCAAAAAACTTTTTTTTTTTTTTTTTGAGAAAGATTAAAAAATGAGTTGTGGAAACATTGCATGCCGTCATCTGGCTTCGGAATGCACAAAATTCTGAAAGCTGACAGAGAAAAATAGAAACGTTGTGCAGTGATAGATGGCAGACGGAAGCAAACTAACCTCTGGATTCATGAGACGTATTATTTTTTTAAGACAAGAAGGTAGGACAGTTACGCTTACACTTAAGCGCAGTGATTTCATACCACGAGAAAAAATTACTACTTATATTGAGGGAGACAACATTTAATAGAAAAAATATAAAGCAGGTAAAAAGCTGCATATAAAAGCATATTATAAAAGGGGCATATTGCAGTGGGCAGTCTGGGAGCGCTGGCTGGGCGAGGTAACAAATCCAAATCGCCGGTTTGGTGATGATCTCTGTGGCCCTTTGTGGTTGTGCGGGTGAGCTTTGATCCCATGATTTATACTGTAATTATTAGTGCTAGATACTGCATTATATGGACTGTATTTGCCTGTTCCGGGTGCTCAGCACAGCTAGGTGCTCCTATGGTAGGCGGCAAAGTTCTGCATCTACGGTAGCGATGCCACGGCCGGCCGCACGCGAGCAGCTCTGCACTGGCTGAGGGAGCGCACAGCAAACGCCACACTAAACCGCGAATCACTTAAGAAGCTCAGAGCTATTTTTTGAGCTCCATGAAGAAGCTGAGGGAGGTGAGCCGCCTCTGTCTCAAGGCAGGTGAGACAGAGGTGACTCTGAAACGGAGCAGGCCAGCGCTGTCATCAGGACTGCAAGTCAGATGCTGAACAGGGTCCAAAACTCAGCGTTTAAAGAAGGCTCTGACTGCGCTGCTCCATCGTTACCATCTTTGTACGGCCACCGCCCCTTAGCAAAATGAAACGCGGATCTCTCCAGATGTTGTCACTTTTTCACACATTACAACAAAGCGTGATCACATTCTACTAATCTCTTTGCGTGGCTGAACAAAGCTGTCCTAGTGACTGCAAATAAACAGAATGTAACAAAGAAAAGATCTTGTAAAGCTACTGCCACTAAGCTTGAATTTTAAGGAATGTGAAAATGAGAAAAGACAGACTATTAATTCCATCTAAATTACTGGCCTTATTTCTATTTTAGTAATCTCTTTGAGCTCCATGTAATCACAATATTATGTTGATTAGCTCACTGAAATGTAATCTCATTAGTGGTTCACAAGGTTGCAGTTAATCTAGCTGATTATGGTAGTGCTTCTCTGAGTAGTTGGTTCTGTATTGTTGTGGCTCCCAATGAACTGTCTGTGCATTAAAATTCACTGAATAAAAGTTATTACCCAGCTTATTCGGATTTGTTCCAGTCTTCTGAAGACACTAGTCAGTTTTCCTTTATTTGAAGTCTTACGTAAACTTTCTATTGCTAGAAGCCACTATAACCCTTATAGAGTATGTTTTCTGTGTGTCAGCATCTATTTGCAGTCTTCATAATAATTAAAAAAAAAAAAACAACCAAAAAACCCCAGGATTTCTTCCCATGAGTATTAGTATAGCCTGTTTCTGCACTCTCACTCTGTTGGTAACCTCCTCGGTGAAGAGTGACTGACTTGGTTAGTAGCTCCACAGCTCTGGTTGTAGAAGGAAATTACAGCTGCAAGACAGGCTTTGCAGTGGTTTTATTTTCTTTCAATGCTAGATTAGTTTTTATATTAACACCTATTAAGACAAGTAATTGTTTACAGAGGGCAGCTTTAATAGCAATGTTAAGGTTTTAGCTCTGCTTTTGCCTGCGTATTGGAAGTCACTCAGCTGTGAAAGATTACGCTTCCATCTGGGGACCTGTGCCAAGGGAAAAGGAAGGTCACCCCTTGCAAATGGACAACAAAAACACTTTATGCAGCAATTGCTGGTTTGGTACAAGAGTTACAAGCCAGGACAATGGAGCTACAGCTGGTCAGGAAAAAGGAAACGTGGAACAGAGGAAAAATTTTAGCCTGGTTGTAAGGAGGTTGCAACCTCGCTGAAACCACTGTAATTACACCAGGGCTGGATTGAGCCATTCTGTCTTTCAAAGAAACAAGCTGTATCTAGGAAAAATAAAAAGTGTAAGTTATTTGGCATAGCCTTTTGAAAGTGCGTTAGCTGACACCTTTAGCCATCCCACCCTGCAGCACCCAATACCACAGAGAGCTGGTAGAGTGCGATGTGCCCATCTTCCGGCTGTCCTCCTCTCTACTTGTCTGGTTTACTTCCCTGTGCCAGGGACACACTTGCCTGCACCCTGTCCAGAAGAGGCTCAGCTTTGCAGGTGTAAGAGACGGTCCGAAAATCCCTCATTTGCCTCACAATCATCGACAAAGGACAAAGACTGTAAATATCTCAAA
>JAVJGJ010000001.1:75482627-75498495 GCA_035590215.1 Microhierax caerulescens
GCAAAGAAAAAACAAAAAAAAAAAAAAAAAAAAAAAAAAAAAGAGGTTATACTGCTACCTGCTGCTAACCACCTGTCTTAAATGGTATCACCACCTGCTTCCTATCTATATATCTGTATATCCTCCCTCTTCCTCCCACCCCCTCCACTGCGGTATCTGTCTAGCTCACTAGCCTAAAGGATAGGTGGTTACCCATGCAGGTATCCTGGCCCAGGTGCTACTACCTTAGCACCTGAACAAGTGCTGCACTGTTTTTCTTAGCTTAAGTGACTAATTTACTTTCCTACGTTCTTGTGAGATAAGAAAATGTGTGGGACTCCAACACAGGAGGAAGCAAAGCAATGTGATTTTTCAGGAAGACTGTATCAGATGTGTCGGAGCTGGGCTTCTGTAAGCAAATCCAGACCTGAGGTGTAAGCCGTCTTCCCCCTGCAAGCCTTGCTCCTTTTCTGTATGTTCTACTTACGTGACTGTAGACACCCAGCAAGTTAGCAACTGGCTGACTGAAACAGCACAGGTTTGATGTGACGTGTGATCCTGATTAGCAGTTTACTTATTGCCATGTCTTTTGGCACAGATTTTATATGCCAGGGCTTGAGACTTGACTTTTTGTCCCTTAAGTTCCCTTCTTTAGAAGGGAACCAGTTACTTTGCTGCATTTACCCATTTAGGCACATTTTAATTTCTTGTTTCCCTGCATACAGTCCCTCCATTCTACATAGTCTTATCTCATAGAACACAGGGTAATTTTAATAAATATATCAAAAAATGTATATATATTATCGTTGTACACTAACTTGACTTTCGAGTCGGTTGTGCTGTTTCTTACCAGGCACTGACTGAACGTGCTTTACTAGTCTATTCTAGTGAATAAGCACAACTGTGTTTGACTTGGGGAAGGCAGAAGTAGCTACAGTCAGAGGAGCTGTATCATCTTTTCCAGAGCTGAATTCAGATGAATGTATATATATATCTGCCTTTTGGTTCTGAAATTATAGTGGTTGGAGTACTTGCTTAAAACATCCTCTGCTTTGTTTTGCAGGTTTGAGATACTATGGGATTAGAATAAAATATTAAGAGCTCTGCTGCTTAAGCAGTGTTTCTAAGGTCATAACTTATTCCCTGAAATAATTATTTCTGTTCTCCTGTGGAGGTTGAGATGTGGAAGTGGGCAGGTTAAAAGAACAAGGGTTTGTGCTGTTCATTGAAAGAAAAAAAAAATATCATTCTGAACATATTGTGGAAGTCTCAGAAGGAAAGAAAATGCAGCGAAAGCTCATTTCCACCCTGCATGCTGTATGCCCCTACACAGTCAGGACAGAGATCAAAAGACAGAAGGGAAGTGACTTACTCATAAGAGTTACTCAGAAGTTAATAACAGTCTGAAGCAGATCTCAGCCCTAGAGCACTGCGGTGCGGCGGGGCTGTCTGCCCCCTTGAGTGCAAGTCTGTGAGAGGTGAGGCCCTGACCTCACCTGCTCGATAACCACGAGACAGTAAATCCATTCTAGATCTGTGAACTTGCTAACCAGAGAAGCATCAGAAAAGAGCAGCAGTCTATGCAGCTGCCTCGGGTGTAATGACATAGAGACTAAAACCTCCAGATAACCAACAATGTAGCAAAGGTAAAAGCTGTTTCTTTCTTCCATAAATATCAAACAAGATATAACCTCTGAAGAGTTCTGCCAACATCTTTCACTACAGAATTTATTTATTTTTTTAATAAGTGGAGGTGAGTATTGACAAAATTCACCTGACCTGTTCAGTTCTGGTTCAGCCATGTATTTGTTTCTATAACAGGAATGCTTGCTGTTCATTAAATAAAAGCGCCATGGGTGATCCTCAGCTGGTGCAAATCAGCACAATTCCACTGAAGTTTCAGGACTTCATGCTAGGAAAGGATGGACTCTGCTTATCTGGGCTCCTCCCACAGCGACAACAGGGCTGTGGTTTCTAAATTATTGCACCACAGAAGACCAGACAATCCCTTCAAGCTGCTATTGTTAGTTTTTCTTGTGAAATCTAAACCTGCTTAATAATATCCCCTTTGATATTAAACTTTTGGCCACACCATGTCTGGAGGTCACCAACTAAACCGGCTGAAAAGCCAACTGCAAGGACAATTTTTCTGTGTTCTTGGTGTTTCCATTTTCAGCATTTCAGTCTCTAAGAACAGAGCAAATATTTTCAACACCAGGAGTTGAGACAGTTTAAAACTTCCTGTAAAGCCCACTTAAACTTCCAGTAAAGACCATGTCAGGTGACAGATGAAGCTTTAAATTCTTTCTTATTTTATATGCACCATCTGTCCTTAGCTTACCATCAGCTAGAGCTTGCTACTGGTATCCTTTGATGACTTCTCAGCAGAGTAAAGATTACCAAGTGACCTCCCAAACACATGCTAATTTAAAAGCAGAGAATGAAATTATGATGTTAATGGATCACTTCTTGCAGCAATAACACTTCCTTTGCACTCTTCCCCACTCCAGGACCTAGATTCCAAACAGTGTGAGGTGATGGCTCCAATAACAAACATTTCACCTTGATAGTCACTTGGTAACAGTCACCTCCTGCCAGAAGAGACCCAGCCTTTTTCTGGGAACCACAGCAGTGCCCTGCAGGTCACTGGGGACAAACTCAGGAGCAGAAGGCAGCAGAACTGGAGCCAAGCCAAAAAGGAAGTAGGCTGTGTCAGTTGATGACTTCAAACTGATGAGAACCTGAAGAATTCCTGCATTTTTCCTATGGAAAATAGGACGGACTTTGTTTTTTTTGTTCACGTATATAGTTCATCTCTCTGATGGTCAGGGTCACGTAGGTATTAGGATGCCCAAAGGAGCTGTGGAGGGCTGGGAGCACAGGGTTACTCTGGCAATGCCAAGGAAAGCCATGGGCAGGCCTTCTACTTTGGATGGCTGTCAGTCAAAGGAGACAGATGTGCATCAGGACAGGCATATGGGGCAGAGCTGAGAACATGTGGATGAGCTGGCCGGTTCAGGGGATAGGTGAAGCCTGAGGTGTTGTTAAGCAGGAAAGGCATGAAGGCAAGATTTTGCAGCAACTTAATGTTTCTGAAGATTAAATAACCATTTTCAGTCAATAGCAGCGTTCACCCACCATACACCCAGTGCCTCTGTCTGTAGGCCGCAGCTCCCACTTCGTGTAAATGAGCATCAACGTGCTCTGTAGTTACCTTACACCGAAAGCCATGAAGTCCTCCCTGCCTGTCGTGCTGTTAGATGGAAATTACAGTGGTTCCCTCTGTGATGCTGTCTGTGATAAAGCAAAAAAGAGATTAAGCCCCTGTTTCACCTAGTAACAGGTAACTCCGTCAGCAGCAGCCTGGTATTTTGGTAGAGATGTGCCCTTGTTTCTGTAAATCGGATCTGCGTATAAACTGAAGCAGTGAAGAAACCCATGACGGGCACATTCACACTGTTAAGGCAGCGCATTTCGAAGGCGTTCCGTGTCACTCATGCAAATACACTTGGTGCTGGGCCTGGTTGCTGTCTTGGAGCAGGGCCACCAGACACAGGGGCTGCCAGAAGTGCTTTTGGCCCAGGAGCAGGGCTCACGGCTTGGGTCCTTCAGCAGCCACCCTGCGCTGGTGGGGAGCCAGGAGCTCTTTGGAGAGGCCCAGGGAAATGCATTATTTCAATAATTCAATAATTCCTCTAGATGGCACAGCACCTTGACAGATCTGGGAATGAACACACAGGGTGGACAGCAGAGAGCCAGCCAGCCTCAAGTTGTCTCCTGAGAACAGCTTTTCCTGCTGAATTGTGGTTAATTGTTCTGATTCCAGCCTTTTGCTGGACCTCTTTCTGAAGGCAAGGTGGGCTTTTGTGTCCAAAAGCCTCCCCCGCCAGCCTCCCAGGCCATGTGGGCTTTGCGCTGTCTGCTCCGTGCGCTCACGCAGGGATGAGGCACGGCCCACTGGAGGTTGGGCCTTGTGTAAGAGCTGGACAAGATGAAGCAGGAAAATTTGAGCGGTGTCTTATTCTTCTTATTCTGTAGCACACCGGGATTTGTGCTTCACTTTTTAAACAAGTAACTGTATGCTAGGGATTCAGCAGCGAGCTGCCATTGAGTTGAATCCCTTGCTCTCTAACACAGGCAATTTTTTTCGCGAGAGAATAGCTTTCACAAAAGCCACTAAGTGGCATTGCTGTCCTGTAACCATAGCCCTGAGAGAGAGAGACACACACACACAGGATGGTTCCCACAGAGCTACGAGCCAGGCTGCTCCTTGAGTTACTACAGGGAAGCAGTCAGGCCAAGTGCATCCAGCTCTCAGTAACGTGGCCAAATTCACTTGCGGTGGGGGTCTGCTTGTCTGCTGAGTCCCATCGCTTGCTTCTGAAGCTTCTGCCTCATTTCTAGGAGTGGATGACAAATTGCTTCAACTCCCACCTTCCTACAACACACAGCTCCTTCATGAGGACAGAAGAGCTGTGAGTTTTTGAACCTCAGCAGAGGATGGGTTCTGATGACAGATATTTTTGGATTTATTTCTAACCCTGGTTGGCACCTCTGCCACTCTAGCCCGGTGAGCGAGCAACTCCTTTTATCTCCTGGAAATGTCCTAGGGACCAGTCCTAATTAAACAGTTAGCAATTATATATTTGCCCCCAACAAACTCCCCACCAGGCTTTTTGCCTCCCCAGATATTTTGTTTACAGTTAAAAACGCAGTAATCTGGGGAGAAGGACCTAATCCATACAGTAAATGGACTACATTATACACACGCTGATACAGAGCACAGGAGATTCACAGAAGGCTGAGCAAATTGAAATATATACCAAAGGGGAAAGTACATTTCCCTTGACCACGCAGCGCTCATCAAAACTTAATAAATATGCAAACTACTTTTGACATGCACGGGAAGTTGTGGGCCCAGATTGCACCAGCTGTACTCGAGCAGCGTTTTCCCCCAAAGTCACCTTGGCCACTTCACTAAGCGGGGAGCATGTATAAATACAAATGAGCAAACTGCTCTTCACCAAGGCCACTGCTGTTCTTTAACGTGCAAGGTGTTAGAGATCGTTTCTCAAACACCGCGCTTGAAGCACACAGGAGATCTTTAACGCAGAGTATTTTTAGTTGTAATATTTCTCAAGGCACGATAGATCTGGAATCAAAACCAAGCAGAGATTGTTAATTTGTGATTGCGCTGGCCTCCTTCTGAGTGGCAGCTTGTTAAGGTAGAGAGACTGTTTATGTGGGAGCTGAAGTGTGAACCAAAATCATCATGCTGATTTTTTCTCGTTTACGCCATTCGCTTAATTTGCACTAGATGTGCTGCTATACAAGCATACACACAAAAAAAAAAAAAAAAAAAGGCGGGAGGAGAGCAAGTAACCTGTCTACTTTGAGCAGTTGCAGTGTTTGAAGACTCCCAAGTTTTACTGCACACAGTCCTCCCTTTGGGTCAAAACCATAATTCTAATTGTGCTTACAGCTCGTAACCTAAAGCACAGTCATGCGTTTTCTGTCTGGTCTGCTGCTCTCTGGTTGTATAGAGTTGCATCTGCTATAGCTTTTTTCCTTGCACCACGGATAATGATGGTTTGAGTATTGGCAATCAGAAAGCAGGTATGGGCTGTCGTTCCATGCACCACCTGTTTTAAATCTTGAATAGAGAGATTTTGTATAAAATGAGTCATTTAAGTCCTCATCTTTTTTGTGGTCTGTGGCCATCAAAGTCCTTGCTCTTTGGTCTTCTTTCTCCAGGTGGCTAAAAAAATGGAAGATCTCTGCACTAGGGCTTCCAGCAAAACTGCATCAGCCTTAGCAACAGCAGAGAGGTTTTCAGAGAAAAGCATGTGTGTTTGCAAAGTTTAACAATGTCATCCTCCTGTTGTGTATGCCTCTGCTTTCTGTGCACTATCCCCAGAAATTCTGAGAAGCGAGGAACAGCGCGACTTTGCTTGCACGCTTTGTTTTGCATCCATAATTGCCCAGGTTGCGTGTACAAAGTCAGTCTATGGCTTTGGAGAGCTCAGCCTGCTGTTTCTCTGGGTTATTAAAGGGACTCTGGGATTTAAAAACAACACTTCTGGCAGGAAGCTTTGCACCTGTTATTGCCATAAGTAACAGCTCACATCACCTGGGCAGGCCAGCACACGCTGCAGCAGCCATGTCATGGACTGGATCAGTCCATGTCATGCTCTGGTGAGTGAACAGATGGTCTTCAAGCCTCATTTGCCCCTACTTGCTAGTCTTCACAGCTCAAACAGATCGTACAGCCAGGGCTTGGTGGTTTTATTCAGAAAGGAGCTAAGCACAGTGACACACCACTGTGTCCCCCCTCTGCCCCCATGCTGAAGGCAGTAGGCATCAAGAGACCTCTGTACTTGGCAGGGTTAAGTTATTAATGCTCCTTACCTGGTAGGGTTAAGTCATTAACATATGTAAATGCAGCAGCAGAAAAGAAAACAGAGATAGACAGATGCATGCTGCTTTGGCATAACTTTGGAAAGGAAAGAAAGTGATGCTAAACTCTGCTGGAAAGGTTGCTCACTAGCAAAGCAGTTGGGACAGGGAGTGCCTATTTTGTGTATTGCCTCATTCCTGCCTGGTCTTTAGCAGTACCATAATAAAACAGATGAATAATCATAACTTTGTCCCAATGCACATTTATAGTCTAAATCCTATGCTAATCCTGGCAGTACAGTCTATCGTACCTGAGAGGAGAGGGGGGGCTGGGGGGGAACGAGTCCAGGCTCCAAGCTAAACAAGTATCTGGAAAGGTAATTAACAGCTCGTCTCCATGGAGCCTTTATCACAAAATCAATAGTAGTCAGTTCTGATTTGCCTTGTTCTTCTTTACTTTGTGCTGCTTTCACTGTTTATAAAAATGTTCGTGGATCTGGCTGTTGGACTCTCGTTGGAAAAGTGAGGTCAAGAGGGTCTATCAGCTGAGGTGCATGAAATCAGCCAAGTTTGCTTTGTATAGAAATTTTGGCAAACCTTAATTGCAGGATTTTACCCTGCTTTCACTTTCATGAGCTTCCTATTGCAATCTACCATTTTTATTTTCCTCGTGCCATTACAGAAATCATGTAAGAATTATGACTTTCCATTGATTTTAACCTCAATAATCCAATTTAAGACTTCTTTATTTTTAAGACTACAGTGAGAGCAGCTCCTTCTTCCACAAGATTTAAGGACAAAACTGGTAGCAAAGTGGAAGATGGAGATGTTTCTACATCAGTGCACACAGACTTATCTCCCTGTAGGATCACCTGGAAAGACTTTAGAAACCTGGATTTGATTCAGGGAATCAAAAATAATGAGACCTAGTAATCATGTAGCTAAATGTACACATTTTATCAAGAGGGGAAAGAGCAGATGGACGTTTATTGAAATGAGGATACTCTTGCAAGAGAGGAATTGCACAAGAAAGTTGACACTCTCTATCTTCTAGAAGTCTTATCATGGATAACAGAGAAGTGGCTCCTGATGTGGAAATCGCTGGATGAATTTCTCTGGCCAGCATTATGAAGGAAGTTAGACTAGATGCACACAGTGTTTTCTCCTGACCTTAATCACACAAACATTTTAATCTTTTAGCTGCCTGGTACAGTTAGCATGGCTAACTTTTCATACGTCTTCTGAGAAAATAGGACTTTCTCTCAGATAGCTTCTACTAAGTCCACAGAGGACTCAGAAATGAAGTCTGACTTCCCATGCCTTTCCAGATCAAGCTAACCTCTTGTTACCTTTCTCTCTACCCTTTGCTTGGCTTTTCCATTTCTCATTTACCCTGACCTTCAGAGCTGTACCAAGAAGGGACTTGCAAGTAGAGTACGTTCCCTTATCTGTTGGCTACAACCCAAGAGAGCAGATCTGCCTGGGAACACAGACTTTATGGGGTACCAGGGTGTTAAATATTTATTATATAAAGTGCAACCTATACACCATGAAGGCCTTCTTTCCTTCCTGTCCTTTCTACCTTCTTTTTTCACCCTAATAAACTTGCTAGGCTACAAACAGGAAAAAGAGAACTCAAAGCAAGCCCTGCTGCTCTTACTGTTATTGGCAGGGAACAAAATGTTGTTAATAACAAAGCAGAAGGACACCAGGAGAACTTTATTTCTCATAAGCAATGTACAGTACTCTGAATTTTTTTCCTATGGATTCTGTATTGGGTTTTCCCCTTACTGTTTGTAACAAAATGGGGAAATGAGATTATAAATTCAATACTGAATGCAAACAGACCATTTAGGTTATACTTTGTTCGGTAGTGCTTCATGTTTACTTTACCGATATAACCTTTCCGGACATTGGCTACTTTGGTACGATAAATAAATATTATCTTTAAAATAGAAGCCTTACATCACTGCATACGTAATAGATCTGAAAACACAGACACTTAATAATCACCATAAATAACAAATAGCCATTTATAGGTACCAAGCTGTCTGTCAAGCCACGAGCTTTAATATGCACAGGAAGGTGAAGAATGAGATGAAGAGTGATAATGTGTTGAACCAAAACCACATCTGTAAAAGCACCATCTCCATGGATTGTTAGGAAATGGAAGTTCTTTAAAGGAAATGTCAGATTTTTCTTCGAAGTTCAGATACATCTTAATCTTCTTTCTGCTCTTGAAATTAAAAAAAAAAAAAAAAAAAAAAAAAAAGACAACAAACAAACAAAACCCCAAAAAACAAACAACAAAAAAACCCAACTAGTTCCAGAAACAGTAGCAAAAGCAAATGCACCTATATCTAGATATATTCTTAGTGTTTGGAGGAAGGAATAGTAGCAAATCCAAACAGAGCATGAATAAGGATTTCTGGGTCAGGGTCCAAGCTACCACCATACTGGAGAACCGAAGCTGGGATTGAGACTCAGTGGGACAAATGAGCAGCTTCCTTCTGCTACCTGCCCTGGACTCCAGGGGTTTTCATCTGACACTGTCAAGGTTCTTAATTTTAAAAAATACAAAATATCAACAAATGAGACCCTGTCCCTTCTAAAGTCAATAAAAAGATATTTAGGGAATTCAATGCAGCCAAGTTCTTACAATGCAAAAATGTGTTGAAATCACCAGGTTTCTCTTTCAGCTCTGTAAATCAGAGAGGTTTTTTTATAAGTTCATCTCCAAGCACACAGTACTGCAAGATTTGAAAGCTTTTCTGCAATCTTGGATGATTCTTTAGCTGATAATAATATGCAAGCGCTTCTTACAGCATTACAGGCACAATGCTAGAACAGTCACAACCCTCTCTTTTGTAGGGCATATATCTTAGGCTAAGAAGGTGGCTTCTAAAGGTGCTAAGCATATAGCTGCATTTTTTAATTTGCTGGTGAAACTGGCAAATTACTATTGAGATGGAAGAATATTAGCAAGGAATGTAGCCTAACAAAAAGACTGAGCACAGCAATCTGCTGACCTCACATACAGAGAAAAGTTTCTCTATATTTACTCTTACTTGCTGTGATAGGGTAGCTTCTTCCTATACATTAACTGTAGGAAGTAGTAAAATGAATTTTCACATTACAGAAAGGATGTCTTATTTTCCTCTCAACTGAAATGATTCTCCCTACCCTTTTGCTAGTGCAAAACTCATGTGTGTTCTATTTCACACCAAGCTCTAAGAAGCACGTGCTCTTGTGGGAAAGACAGGTTCTTCATTCTTCCACCATCCCAACTCTCCTTGGGATGTAATGCAGAAAGTGATTTTGGATTTTCAGTATGTAACTACGGTCTGATCTATTAATTCAGCACATCTGTGGTAGATACCTGGCCCAGAACCAGCTCTGATGCATAGACCTGAATCTGTTCAGATGTGTAGTTTGTGCTTTGAGCAGTTCCACACCTGGTTTTGGATTCTCTAGCCCAAACCAACAGGCATGAGATGAGGTTGAAGGTGGTAAAGGACACCACACCATTGTAGTTGTTATTCAACAGCTAACTGAATTATAAATGAAATGTGAAAATAGATGGAACAACAGCAAAGAAAAGCAAAACATACATTTTTTTATCTGTTTGTTCCCCCTCAAGATTTTCTAAGGATACCTTTAAAAGCAACCTTTTGTTTCTTCATATGTAAAGGGGCTGGTGCAGGGAAGCACCTGGGTTGCTCAAGTTGTAAACCTGCTTCGCGTCTGAGGAGATTTTGTACTGCATCTTACAGCTTTGTCACATGCAGCCCTAATATCTCTGTGCCGTTAATGTATCTGGTGACTCTTTTCAGAGCTGCTGTAACTGCAGCTTTAATAGGGCAGATATTGTTTGTTCCTTACTCAGGAAGTGAATTCACGTTGAATTCTATGTGATGTTGACCTGAATAGGACCAAGGTAGTAGGTTTGTAAGAGCCTGACTTAAACAGCAATCAAATTAATGGGCACTCTAGCTGACTTCCAGGGGCATGAAGTTGGGAAGTGCAAAGATGCACGTCATGTGAGACACATCCCCAGCTACTGCGACCTAAGTCACTGAGGTAACTCAAGCCAGTGGGGCTGTGCCAGCTTGTGCCAATAAACTCTTCTCTCTGTGTGGAGATATAGGAATAAAATGCGTTACACATGGAGAGAGCCTGTAAGGCTACACAGGGAAATAATTAGAACTGTGGGAAGACAGTGAATAATTTCATCAGCATTTCACTGGGAAATAGAAAATAATATCTCTGGTTGACTATTATACTAAAAAAAAAATAATCCTGGACAGCTTTATGGGAATCTGCAGGATATTCCAAGACCAGCTCAGAACTTGTCCTAGTGACTATGAGGGGACACGTGCACAGCCTGGCACAGCAGTGAGTAGGCAGTTTGGGATCACAAACTAGGGTGGCAGTGGTGTCACCTGTCTGTCAGGGAAAGGGATGTTCTGTGCTTTTGCTGGCACCACTAGCACTGGGTCTATGGGAAGAATTACATCTTCTAATGTGGCCAAGTTAATAATTTATTCAGTGGGGTAGGTTCCTGAATGCCAACAGGATGAAAAAAGTGCCTAAACGAAGTAGCCTAACACCTGCCTTACAGCTCGTTGGGTTAGCAGAGCAGCATAACTAGGGGTCAGAGCAGGTTGCAGCAGGGAGAGCCACCACACAAAGAGCAGCAACCGCTTTTTCTCTTGCCGTGCAAACTACGCAGGCACAGCTTGGTTCTGATCCAGTCACCGGCACACTAGTCTACATACATCACACAAGGATTTCTTTAGCTTCCCAACTGTCACACGTGAGTACCATCCAACGGTGAGGAGCTGGCAAAGGAAACTGAGGCAGATGGCTTCTCAGACCCTTCCACATCCAAAAGGCTTCAAGTCCTTGTGTTTCTCTGGAAATCCGTCTGCGTCTCCATTCCCCAGCAGGGAATAAAGAGAAGTGTGACATCTACCACCTTATTTTCCCATGGCTACGTCCCCCGACAACTAAAGCCTGTGGGTGAAGCCAATTCCTTTATCCCCTTCCAAAGGGAAACGGGTGCTGAGGCCTCCCTCAGCACCAGTGTGTCTTGTTTTCACCTCACGCCTTCCCACTCTTTTTCCTCCAGCCTTTCCGCTGCTTTTCCAGCTCGGTACAAACACTTCAAAACCTGTCTCATCTTCCCGCACCAAGTGCTCGGCAGGGCCAGGGTTATCCGCGGGAAGTCTCGGATCCTGCACCAGATGGCTGAGAGAGTCTAGCAGCTCCTAGCAGTGGGGGAGGCAGAGGAGTGACAGCCGGACACGGCTACAAGGAAACACTTTTTTGCTCCCACAACACACTGGTCTCACCATGTGCAGAGTTGCTAAGCCATACGGTACAACCGCCCGAAGAAACAAGCTGCAGGGAGGGGAGCGGGGAGCACCACTTCAGACGATGGGCCGCCTTCCCGCGGGGACGTTTTACCTCCTCTACTCTTCCCTTCGCTTTAATGTTGGCTGTTGCAGAAGCAAGGGGTTCAGGAGATAAATAGAGTGCCAGAATCAGGTGGCTGAAAGCGAACTCTGGGTGTTTGGGCTCTTGGATTGTCTTTTTTGTTATGACGGGCTACGTTGTGGTGGGGGCATGGTTCTGAGTGCCAGGAAAGGGGCTTGCTGAGGACAGTTATTTTTTTACCTGCCGTTACAACAGCTGCCAATGGGGTAACTGCTTATAAGCTATTTTTCTTCAGCTTTCAAAGCCTTTGAACTGCTCCCTGTCTTGCCTCTGTTAATGAGACAAACTGTAGCTTGTCCCCATTACTTGAACCTGACCTCAAATAAATTAAAGCAGATCATGATGCTCTGGAGGAACTTGCTCCCCACACCCCAAAGCCACCGTAAAATGTCAGCCCTTTGTGACATTTGACTGCAGAAACGTAGGAAAAGTGTGTGCACACCGCATAATGTATAGAAAAATGAGCTGTGTGAGATCCTTGCTGGCAACCAGTCAGCTGTAGAAGCTCACTGTGCTTCTGGCTACACAGTGCCGAGCAGGGTGTGCGGCTTGGCAGCGCCGCAGCTGAGCCGCTCGATGTGGCTGGTTCAGGACAACCTGGCGATCTCCCTCCCCGCTCCACCGCAACAATGCAGCACGGATGTACCTTTGGAGGTTGCTTCTAACCCCCAAGGTTTAAAGTCACAGCAGACAAAGAGGAGGGGAACGAAAGCAGAATTTTCTGCTTCCGTAGCTGATTTGGCTGCGGTCAGCTCAGGTTGTGTCCCGCTCCGCAGCAGCAGAGCTAGAAAGAGAAACTCAGTCTCCTGAGTCCTGGTCGGTTTCTGCACTTGACCAGAAAGATGAGGAACACTGGGAATGTCAAAGCTTCACTTCACAAGGCTGCTGGCAGAGACTGTGCTACAAAGAAGCAGTTTCCCAGTAGGTTCATAAGCAAATACTGCCATAAAATGAAAGTTATTCTTTCCTGCAGCAGAGCCTATCAATCTGACAATGCACGTATCCAGATTTAATTTATGCTTCCAAGTAAACTGGCATTTAGAGCAATTTGCATGTTGGGTTTTTTTATTGGTTGCACAACCCTAATGTGGACTGAGCATAGATTCAGCAGCATTTCAAATAAACAGGCTCTCCGCCCCAAGACAAATTCTCCAAAGTGACTGAGATCTACATAATTCAAACTGATATGTTAGGAGAGCTGGAGATGTGTTCAGCTCAAGATGTACAGTGCTGTGGCAATAACATTAGCAGCACCAAGCTGGAAGGTAAACAAAATGATGAAACACTTCGGGATGAACATCAATCAAAACCTCAGGGATCCTGGGGCAGGTTCAGAGCAGGACCCATGCTCTGCATGTTAGACCACTTCTGCCAACCCTGGCATTGCTCCCATAGAGCCATATTCTGGAATTACAGATCATCTGGCAAGAGACGGATTTCATACAAGTCCAGCCAGGAAAAAAAACTGTTCCCTCCCCAAAAGAACATGCAATTCATGATTTTACTTTAAAGCTTGACACTACGTTCCCATCTCCAGCATGTGAGTGCCTTATTTAACATTGAACCTCACCAGTTTGGGATTGATTTTTCCAGCATCCCGGCTGCCTCTTCTACCAGGATTTCTCAGCCTGCAAAATGTAATTATGCTGAGATACCTGCTCCCACGGGGAACATCTTTACTCCCTGACTGTATCCTGTATGCTGCAAGCTGGGGAGGCTCAGCATGCTGGGTGAGCAAGATTACTCTTGGCATGAAAAAGAGATGTACTTCTTCCTGGTAGAGTACAGGAAAAACCAAAGACCTGGAGCTCCCCAGAAAATGTAGAAGCAGGGCCCCCAAACCTCTCCCTGTCCACTCCCCCACAGATTAAAGAAGTCTCATTGGGATAAAAACACCTGTTCTTTCTAGTCTCTAAATGTGTTGTTCAAAAATTCTATAAACCTTTTGGACAGGCGGTGGTTTGCCTACATATCTAACCAGGAAAAAACATATTTGGCTACCTTGAAATCACTTTCATGTTCTTCACCTTTCAGTGGTTTTGCCTGAACCACAGAACCTAAACAGTGTCATTTGATAGAGGGGATTGAATCACACCTTGCAAACACAGAACATGTGGAGCAAATAGCACACATTCAAACTACAAGCTGGGATAGGTTTACATTTGCATTTACAGCTGAAAACTCAATAGTTGTCCCTAGACCATTCTTGCACAGAAATGAAAAAAAAAAAAAAAAAGCACCATCAAATACAGTATTTTCTAGGAACCTCTTATTTACTAGTTTGCTTTAAAAACAGTCTTTAAAAATGGAAACACCTTGAGAATGTGAAATCGAGGATATGGAGAGTTAATACGTATTTGATATTGAATGTGTAATTGTTATTTTTCTCTAGGTATTTATTACACCTTTGAAAACATTTGTTTGTTTCCCCTTAAGTCATTGCAAAAATAAACAAGCAAAATTGTTACTAATGTTGCAGTAACAAATACAAACAAATAAAAATATATCATTCCATTTTAGTTAGCTAAATGAAGTTTGTGGTTAATTGCTTTTCTAATGACTTTGGACATAAGGATGATAGTGTTGGTGGAAGGAAGGAAATGATACAGTAGATAACAGTTGATTAAATTATTATTATGCTTGTGGCAGAGAAAAGAGCTTATCCTGTAATAAGTATACCCAAAATCTGCTGAGAAAGAAAAACACAACTCTGAACGAGCTTGTTCCTGCTTGCATTAGGGGCTGTGGCACACCAAGGTGAACTCGGGCCCTTTGCAAGTGGTTCAGCTGTGTCCTGTTTTGGAGACACAGGTGGAAGCCATAGGGTCCTCCAGAGCTGCCTGGACATTAGGGTGAGTTGATCTGGGAGCAAAGGGATCTCTCTGGGTGTGCTACAAAGCCAGCATGAGCTGGGCAATGGTAGGGCATCTTCTAGCTCTCACCAAGCCCCTGAGGTCAAACACAACGGACTCTGGGAGACTCAGGTCAGTTCGGGGGAGAAGGAACTATATTCACCCATATTTTCCACTGATGCTTTTTATTCTCTTCTGCAACCAACACCCTTTCCTCACAGTCTGCTTTCCTGGGCTGTCTTGTATCAGGGTTCCTCTTTCTTAACTGGGGTCACATCAAACTACAGATTTAAATTTAACTCTTTCTGAAATGTGAAGAACTGATTACCCATATCAGTCTGTACCGTACCACATGCAGCCTCCAGCTGGAAACCAGATCCGTTTCCTGCTGAGAGCTAAACAAATGAAAATGGGCTCTTTTCCTGCATATTCGCTTTACGACAACCTGTTCTCTTTTTGAGCAGAGTGGTTGTGTTTGCTGGAACGTGCAAAGGGTAAGAACAAACACTTTCAAATAAGAAATGAGTGTATCTTGACTGGAAACAGATGCCAGAATGGCAGTGAGGGTAAACTGAGGTATTTACAAACTGCTACGTTTGTGTAGGTAGTCCCGAGCACTATGGTTACCTACACCCTCATTTCATACTGCTCTCTTTGATGCACAAGGTTATTCTGTAATGCATGTCCAAGATGATGAGAGAAGGGCTGAGCTGGAGTCAGGGATTTTCACTGCCAGAAACAGTAGGAACAGGATGGTCTTAAATTCTGTTGCTCGGCCCTAGTCGTTCTCATGGTGGAAGCTGTTATTTTGTTTTTTGGCCCCCTGCCCATCAAAATTAAATATGCAATTAATGTTAAAAGGAAAATGGGATCCAACAAAGATCTTCTCCTCTGCAAACCTTTAGGACTGAAAGGTTTTTCTTCTCCTGTTCTTACAGACCCTGGCGCAAAGCCAGAATAATAGCAGGCGGCTGGTGTGGAGCCAAAGTTTAAGCTTATACCTGACAAGGCTGATATAAAACTAATGTGCCCTTGTTTGTGTGCCTTATTATGCCTGGAGATGGGAAGGAGGCTGGCAATTGGGTATTAGTTCATGGCATGTGAAGGCTGGAGGCCCTATTGCAGAGATTGCGTGTGTGATG
>JAVJGJ010000001.1:75498505-75518025 GCA_035590215.1 Microhierax caerulescens
GCATCTATTGCCCTATATTGATCTTTAGCATCATGTTTTAATGTACTGCTTGTCATGCCAGGGTTATGGAATTACTGTATGCTACCAAGTGTTATGGATTTCAGCAGTGATCTGTTTTCTCATTGAAGTGTGAAAAAGGGACACTGTCTGCTAGCTTTTGAAAAAATAGCCAGTGAGATTAAATCTAATATGACTGGAAACATTCCACAGTTTCCTTTTAAAATTGCAATCAGACATCTCATCGTTGTTTCTATTTTGTTTGCCCACCGTGATGAAGGATATCACAAAACATCATCACATTCCTTGGGCTAAAGGATGTGAAATACAACAGAAACAACACACTAAATCACCCATTTCATTCCTTTCTCCAGCGACCCTGAAAAACCACCTGTTGAAATTATATCTGGCCAAAGTCTGAACGTCAGCTGCACCAAAGGAGAGGGAATGGCCAGTGGGGCTGCAACTAGCTTGTGCAGAGGGATGGGTGCCCACACCTCCCCACCTGGCTGGTCGCATAGGCTCTGCCTGCTGCAGAGGGTGAGCTCTGGCTGTGCCTGAGCCTGCCTTGTGTTCACCTGCAACATAGTGAAGCTGGTCCAAAGAACACCTCTGGTCTGTAGCTGCCCTGCGGTTGTCTCCCTTGGTTGTATCAGGTCAACTTTTTATGCAGCTCATCTGTGAACTGGATAGTAATTGGCACAGGATGAGCTGGGAGAGGGCAGGGGGATGGATGAGCTGCAAAAGACTGTAAAAGGTCAGAACAAAGATCTAGGTGCTCCTTGATTTGCATAACCAGTTTTTCTGAGGTCTTCTCTACCCATGTTTGCTACCAAGAAAAACTTATCATGGACCAACAGCCTGGGTAAGGCATAATTCTACTCATTTGATTAAACTGTTGTGTCTGGCTATGACACTATTTTGTTTTAAACTAGTTTGGCTGGAATGAATTAAGCCTAATTTTGAGGGAACTATCAATCTTAAATCAGGTTTTAAAATGCCACAACCACATGTAAAGTCTTGATCCAGTTTAAGTTCACTCAGCTGGTTTCTATTTGTACAGCTATGGCATCGAGGACCATGCAACCACAGCCTAGGAATCAGTTTAGGGGGCTGGGGAGGGGGAGTTTTGGTGGCGATTAAATTCAATTTAGGCCTTTTTCTCAAGGTCCTCTTATAATTATGTAAAAGACAAATTGCCAAACGAGTCCAGATCTGAAAACAGGCAGGCAAACCCCAGCAGTGATATGGTGCTAACTGCATAGGTAAAGCATGTAGATACTTTCTGCTTTTCAAATCAACATTCATGTGCTCTTTGCTAAGGATTTCCCACAGCAGGTAGTAGTAGTAGTCAAAGAAGGCGTATTATTTTCCTCCTTCAATCTTTGAGCATTGAAATACTACCTGCTTTTGTTTCTAACTGAAGTGTTTTTAGCAAAAAAACCCCACTTATGCATAGGTCTTTTTGTCATCAAAATTCACAATTTCAAACCCAAATACTATTAATAAGCAGTACTTTAAAATTTTGACTAATTCTGGGAAATATCAAAATATTTTTATTTTCAGGAATGAATAAAGCTCTGCCTACAGGCATGGGAAAATTGTGGTTCCCATTAAAAAAAATTAAGAAAATTTAAAGGGTAAGGTACAGGATAGGTACAGGAAAAAGAGAAATTGCAGCATACTCCATGCAGTTACCCGTCTGAATGCCATATGGTTTACATTGGAAACTATAAAAATATTCTCAGGTTAGAAACCTGTTTTGTTTTCCTCTTCTAATGCTGTTATTGATAGTGTAAATGCATGAAATCATGACAGATTATGCATTTAAAGCAGGGGTTTTTTAAATGACTAGGACATAGGGATGCCTGGTTCCATCCACTTTAATAGACACTGGGAATCCCTGAGGCAGCTTTTACAGTTTTGCATTAGGCTTGTCCCTGGTTCTCCAAACAAATATAGTGTGTGGCTGCCATCGCATAGGAAGATGAAGTGACAGTGTGTCAGCACTGGTCAAAAGTTAAGGTGACTTTGAAGCCCTTTAATGCCTTGGCAAGAGTGACCAAGCAAAGGGCCAAACTGGGATGCTTGATGCAGGCAGTGAAGGCTTGGAACTACTGCAGGTATGCAGCACAGAGTGGGTTGGGGAGAAGAGCTTCGACAGGTGGAGGCACCCTGAAATAATCAGCCTGGGAAGGATAGCGAAGGACCTGGTTCTGGAGAGGAACCATGGACGAGAGGCAGATGGGTCATGCCTGGTGCCTGTCTATTTAAAGGTTAAAAAAATTCACTGAGTCTTCAAGCAGCAACTGGGACTTAAACAAGAGCTGCATTCCTTTAACTGAGGATGACTAAGAGCGGGTAAAACAGTGCTGGTGTTGACACCTCTCTTGAATCAAGCAGACTCTGTCCAAAGGTCCAGGTTGTCCCTCTGCTGTCTGCTGTGCCTCCTCCACCACATCTCCGTGTGACAGAACCGTCTGCCTTCTCTGTCAGTGGGAGAGTCTGGCTGTTAAAAATGATACTTCTCAAAGCATACCCGAAGGAATTTATCCACAGGTACTAAAAAGTCACTATGTTGTGAAATGTTCTGCGCTTCTACCACAAATTATATTTTTTAAGTAATTATAGGTCAGAATATCGTGTTATTTTTTTTGCTGGTGCTTTATAAATACTGTTACAATCTGGAATTTGTAAAGTACCGTATTTTTGCACTTCATGCTGTTAACTTGTAAGTGTAAGGGTCAATTATGAAGACATACATTTTTGCCTTGTTAGGAATAAAGCCAGAAGGTGGCAGTTAATGCTAATGATTGCGAAATGGAAGCTGGTGCCCCTTTTGCAAAACGACAGTTCAGTTTATACAAATGAAACATGAAGAGGGCAACAAATTTTGAGTAACATTTAAGAACCAAGCAAGACAGAGAGGTGTATTGTTGGTACAAAAAGCTTAATGAAATTGGCATTTGCTTCCTCTGCATGGCACTCGGACGTAGCACTAAGCAATTAACTTGATATCTTTGGATTACTCCCAAACTGTATTTGACTTCATTGCACACCCACAGAGAGTGGCTGCTTCTGCTTCCACCAATACCAGGAGCGTGCAGTCAGATCCCACGCTGACCATGTGGATCACAGGCAGGGTTTTCTAGGATCTTGAATTGCTAGGATATTCTGAAGTTGTAATCTTCTCCTTCTCACAAGTTACCTGCTTCATGGCTTAACCCACCCACAGTTCTCTCTTGGCTGGAAAGGAGTGGGCCAGCTTTGCTAGGAAATGAGAAAAGAGCCATTGGCTATGGCCTATACATGGGGATTATATGACATATCAACCCTGGCATATGTGTAGGAGTCTGGGAGACAAAAAATAATGTTCTTATATATCACAGCACTGTCCAAACTAGCTGGCTGCAACAAGGTCTTTTACCATCTCATATTGGCACACTCTCCATCCCAGTCCCTCTGCTGCCGCCTTCTCCTCCTCCTCACTCAGGACATGCTCTCTCTCCTCTTGCTTCTTCCTCGGCTACTCCCTCTTCACTGGCTCTCAACCCCTTCACTTAATCAGCCACAGCTGCTCCTTATCTACATTGACAAACCCGCTGCCCCTGAAGCCAGCCCACAGCTGTATATTATCAATGATAATTAACTCATCTACATTCTTCTATGCTTACGGAGGAATAACTTACTATTCCAAAGGAAAAAAACCTCCATCAGCCAATACTGAGACAATATCCATTGTCCCAAGATCAAAAATCCCCAGGTGGTTCAGTCCTCACCGCTGCCTGATTTGAATCAGGCAAGGTAAGAGCTGGAAGTTCAGAAGGTTTGCGTACCCGCAAGTGATGTAACCATGGGGTGCAGAGTCCATCTTGCTTGTGATCTCTGTGGTCAGTGAAGACTTAGCTGACAGCACGACAGAGCTCCGGCTGAGCAGCACTACAGACCAACTACGAGGTAGCAAAGGAGCTGAACAAACCTCAAGTCCCTTTTTGACCTGACAGAGGAAGAGATGGGTCTCTTGCACCATAGAGGAGTCTCAGATTTGGAGCTCGTTTCATTAAAGGGAAAGCTGTCTGTGTTTTGTCTGCCATTTTTACTGGCTTTGCTTTTTCCAAAAAGTACTCTGTCCTTAAAAGCTCATAGTTTTGTTCCATCTGCAACAGACAGGATTCCTGAAATCCTGACATTTCATGAGACAAGGAAAACAATTCATGCCCAAGGAACGTCTGACTGAAATAAGAAACAAAATTATAAAAACAGGAAAAAATAAAGCTTGCTTACAGATAATCACCATGGAAAAAGTAGCTTACACTGGTACCCTGTGAGAAAACCTGAGAATCTGATTTGAACAATTATCAGCAACCATGGTCCTACAATATAGCTTAAAGTGCTTGCTTTGCTTAGAACTTCAAGTTTCATCTTCGTGGAGAGGAGCACTCCGATAAAGACACAAGTCTGTTTCCCCCTATGCTTAAATCAGAAGAAAACCTAATTGCATTTGGAGTTTCTCTTGAGCAAGATACACACTGAATTAAATAAAGATGGTAGACCGTGGCACAAGACAAGCCACAAAATACGTGTCAGTGTACCAGCACATACTTTCAGGTCATTTGGTGGTGACGTGTTTGCAGTCAGATCTCTGCTTCCTTTGTAAGTGGAAGAGTGAAGAGAGGGATGCTAGGAATGGAACTGTGAGAATACACACCAGTACGTGTGGTTGCCAGATGTAACTATCTGGAACATTTCACATTTGTTTGAAAACATAAATGCAGTGTTAATGTGCGTGAAGACTGGAATTTTGAGCTTTCAGAAAATACAGGAATTGAGATTCTGTGCAATCTTTGTTTAGGTCCCTGTGTATGTCTCTTGTGTCATACCCTTAGCATCAAATAGGAAGGCTGCAAGTGACCCAGAACCTCTGACTCGTTTTCTGATGCTTTGAGCCCAGAAAAAGAAACCAGCTGTCTTTTCCTGCAGTTCTCTTCCTCATGCCCACTCTGTATACTCCATGAGTTAACAACCTCCCAGGGCCACTAGGAAGAAAATAAAGATTGTGTTGGTGTATTATTGGAAAAAAAAAAAGGCATTTAGATCTCTTACACAGACTGCTAACGTTTACACTATGGAAATAACTAGTAGAAAAGAATAACAAAGTAATAGCTTTTGGCTTATGCAGACTACCTACTAGGAGTTGATGCATATGTGATTTATATGTGATATATGTGATTATATATGCTGTTTTACGGACCCATGTCTAACCCGAGTGTGCTACCTCCATCATCTGCAACAGGGTGCAGTGGCAGAGACTGGAACTGGTATGTTAAACAGCTAGCAGCATAGTTCCTTAAATATGCTTGGGAAAGCCACTTCAGGGCTGAAGCAAAAAAAAAAAACCACACCAAAATTAGATAGTGGTTTTACTTTGGTGGAGTAGTTCAGCAGTTATCTGGCTTCCTTATCCAGATCAGTTTGTCCAGCGTTTTGCGTTTACAGTTTTGCACAATCTGAAAAATGCTGCATTTATATTTTCTGTAATCTTTCTAGCAGATAGAAGAGGCAGCAGGAAGAATTTGCAGAAGGTCACTAAAGCAGGAAGGGTGTTATTGCAGATAAATTGTTGGGTACGCTCTACCAACGTTTCTGATCAACCTAGGAGCTCATCGACTGGGGAGTCAGTTCAGATGGCAGGTGGGACGTCACAAACATGACAAACTGAATCAGAGGAGCTAACCTGGAACACTCTGCTTTCATATATAGAAAACAGGAGGATCTTGGTCTGTGACACACGCTCAAGGATGCCACCATGCTGCATGAGATGCCACCTCCCCTACTGAGTGGGCAACCAGTGGCACATGTAAAGGGCAGCACAGTGTCCTGCAAGCAACAGCTATCCGGCAGGCAGTGTTAGAAACTGGCTTGTGCCCTATTTGTATATGAACCGTACATACATATGGATGTATTTCAGTTAGGGATGCGCATTAACATACCCCAAAACTGCTTCCTCCACACCATGCACTTCATTTCTTTTAACCTATGAGTCCTTCAGGTCAGGGGTTGTCTCATACATTTGCCAGCTGGGGGTTATTGTAACACAGATTAGAATAACTACGCAGGATTGTGCAGACGGACGCTGTTGATTCTTGAGATCTTGCCACGATGCCTGAACCAAGTTTTTATTTCCTTTCATCAAAAATACCTCTTTCCATTCGGAAAGCAAGGCAAGGCTAATCATTATTATTATCCTGTAAAGGAGTGATAAAACCCAGTGACACACACAAAGCAGCTGTCACAGCTTCTCTCAGCCAGCCCATCAGCCCCATCTATTTCTTTACTACAGTTTTAATGACAGTGCCATGCTGGTGTCAGGGACAGAAAGGGCTGTAGGAAGGGCAGCGCATCATGTAGTTTGTCCTGTTGCCCAAGGCGACCGCATATGCAGAGACCTTTGCAAGCTGTATGAAAAGACATTATTTTCACGGCCCTTGTCTTGCTAAATTATCACTTCAGCAAGATAATTTCATTTCTTTTTTTCCTCCCGTCCCTGCCTATTCTTTATAAAGATCTCTCTTGGAGTAGAAAAGGTCAACTATGGAAAAACTCATAGCAGAAGCCAAGGCTAAATAAAGGTTAGGTGATTTGGTTTGACTCCTGTGTAAACAGCAATCGTGCTTTCTTCTTTGTGATTTATTAATGAGGGAGCTGACAGAAATGTCTATATTTAGATTCTGTGAAAGATTTCATTATAATGGGTTCTTGAGACTTTTTCTTTGCTTGAATAAGCCTGATGCTTGACAGGAGGACTGCCCTGTGGCTGTAGAATGACTCTGCTTTGCTTATGGAGCTCCATACAGCTCTTATCCATGCGAACAGTACGTACATCCCGAAAGGTGGTACACGGTACACACCTCTTCAAGTCAGTGACCAAAATGCTCATCTAACCAAAGTGCTCAGCAGCTTTCAAAGAGATGTAAGCTCTGCACTTGCTGGAAGAGGACATTAAAAATTGCTTTGCCTCTGTTCTCTGTCATCTGGTAAATGCAAATTTTTACAATGGACCATTTACCCCATTTGATTCCTAGGAGTGACTGCAGCTACTCCAGTCCTAAACTGACATGGATATAGATAGATAGATATAGATATATATAGATAGATATATATAAAGTATATATAAAAGAATATACACTTAAGGGGCTAGAAGGTAAAAATAGGAAGGAACTTTGCTGGATGTTCTGAAAGCATGGAGAAATGCTCTGGAAAAAATATAGCTAAAGTTGAGGTACTGAACCCTTTAGGCCTTCTGTAACTTGTTTTTTATATAATGCACCTCCTTTTCCAAGCACTCAGCATGTGAAGTTGTGAGACTTAAGAGTTCCTTGGATCTTACTACGTGTGTTTAATGATATGATACTTACACCAGCTGTCACATCACCTTCCTTTTGGTCCATTGGACTGAACGCTATGGAGCTCAGATGGTCTGTCTCTGCTCTAAAATATCTGCAAGGTAAAGTCTCTTGGATAAAGGGGCTATAAAATAATAACACAAGCAAGAAGCACAAGGGGGTGGGAGGGGAAAGGCTTGCAGAAACAGCATAGGGTTAAAGGGAAATTTAAGGTATAAGACAAGAGGAGTAAGGCAGTATCACTTCAGTTGCAGCAGGATGAATATCGTTGAGGAGTACCAGAAAGCCAGACAGTTTTCACAACAGGCTTTTGCCTTTTCCTGCCCATTTGTATGCAACACATCACACATTCAAGCTTGTGGAGAAAGTGACCTTACACAAGGGAAAGTGAGAGTTAGCCCAACCACTGTGCTGCTCCAGGGCAGCCAATCCACAGCCAATGCCTTGTTGCTAAATTAAGCAACAGGCCAGGGTCTAAAGCAGACATGGACTCAAGGCTTCATAAATCAAATTTCCCTGCAGCTACAGAAGCTTACAGGAAAAAAGCAAACAGTGTTCTTGCAAACTCATTCATGCATTTCCAGGCTGGCCTTTTTTTTTTTTTTCTTTTTTTTTTTGGCCATTTCTGATGAGTTCAGAGCTATTAGCAAATAAATGTTGCAACAGATCTTTACTAGAAGATAATAGAGCAGTTATACTATTACTGAAATATTTACTGAAACGAAACAGTATTATGTGTGTAAAACCCAAATCTCATCTGCAGGAAAACTGAAACAGAAGCAGTATAAATGTTGGTTCATAATTATCCCTAATTGCAAAAGCTTTGAACTAAAAAAGAACTAAATCTTTCCACTTGCTGGGTTTGATTTAGTACTTCATTAGTCAGATTTTGCACCAGTTACAGAGCTACTTTGGAATTCAGCTGGAGTAGCACAGCAGTGAATAATGGACACGCTTTACGGATGTACTGCTTGTGGAACTGGAGATTTTAGGGCTTCTAAGGTTAACTTCTAGAGGACCGCCAACCAGGCATCACCTGAAGTTCCTCTCAAGGGAAGAATCTGCAAGCTTTTACTTTTGTGGGTGAAATCTGAATGGTATTTCCGAGCTATGGAGTTGCCCTGCAAGGATGCTAGACCCCCTTGAAGTTCTTAGCTGCAAAAACTTTGGTGACTCCTGTAAAGACATTTTCAGTGACAGTCCAAAGAAAAGTGGTCAGGGCCCTGGAGCCATCTAGCCTCATTTCTGCAGGAAACCTTCCCACTTTGCCTGTTCAGCTGCTTTGTGATATATTGTGGTATTACTTATGTGGCAACAGAGAACAAGGTTTCACTGGTGAAATGTTGTGCGAATATGGAATAAGGAACATCATATGCCAAATGAGTTTAGAGTATCCATCACGAGTTATTCTCTTGTGTGGGACCACGCGGCCTCTCCAGGACAATCTGTTTTTCTAAGTCCACTGGTTTTTATAAGTTCCCTGCTTCAATAGTATCCATGAAAATATTCTTTAAACTTTCAGACCTTGAAAAAGTCACCCTTTCCTTTGAATTAAACCTTGAAGTATGATGTCTTACTGTAAGAAGGGCATGTTTTTATTTATAGAAACTGAAAGTCCCACTTCTCGTTTCTGAAGCAGAACTGAGAAACAATTGGCTTTCATATCAGCATAGAAAAGAGAAGTGGTAGAGAAGCACTGAGATCTTACCCATAACTCAGGTATAGTTCCACAACAGCTTAGGCTAAGTCTGTGATCTGGAGGTTTCACTCCTCTTCCCACCCTTCGCTTGACCTGGCAGGGGGTCCCTACACAGTTGTGGTGATGGAGTTTGGAAAGCTGGTACAGCTAAAACAAATAATTTGGGGAATGCTAGTTTTTTGCATGGATTAGCCCTCTGGTCCAGCTCACAGTGGACGGAAGGAGTGCTTATGCTGATCTAGGGAGAGGCAAGAGCGTGCAGCTGGCAGGGAGGAGGCAGCCAGGACTGTGGCTACTATAGACTTCCCTGAAACTACACTCCCACACATGTTTCTGGAAGTCCCCAAGCAAAGACTGTGTCTGTGGCCCCTCTGCTGAAGGGTGAGGCCAAATGTCACGGAGCAAACTCTATCATACTTCGTAAATTCTTGTATCTGCCACGACAGTGCGATTGCATCCAAAGTGCTGTTGGGCATGGACCTGGAGCCATCCTACCTGCCAGCCAGCCAAGCCCAGGAATTGCCTGGGAGAATGCCAGCTGGCACAGATAAAATTGTTAAAATACATGGAAGGCTCAATGTTCTGGTCTACAGGTCTATCAGGTTACATCAGAGTGCCTCCTGGACCCCCCAAGAGCTTGGACTTTGCTAGTTCAACATTAGTTCTCCAGGAAAACCACAGTCCAGCTGCATGCCCTGTGTTGTATGAGCCTTCCGGGTTGCATGAGGATTAGAAAAAACATATAAAGGGAGAAAACCATCTTAGGCAAGTGCCTTTTTTTCCCCTGTTGAATTCCCTCTGCATCTTTATTTTATGTGTCTGAAATTGCCATCCTTGCTCCTGTATCATACAGGCAGGGAGAAGTCCTGGAGGAGCTTGGGCAAAGTCTGAGCTCAGTGGCTATGGAAAGCAAGCATATTGCTGTCCTCTGTGGAAATGCAATTAAAATGAATCAGTAAACAGCACATGCAGCACAAGAAAAAAATCCACACAGTGCTGACTTATACGGAAAAGCAACATGCTGATTACAAACACACTGCATCTCTTTTGTATGAGATACTTGAAATTTACTCATTTGTCTCCATTCACTTTACAATTTTGTTTAACTTCTGAAGAGTCCATAAGTGAAAGCTGGTACATCAAGGCTATTTGACAGAACTGCCCATGTAAATATTTCCAACTTACTTTCCCACAGACAGATACAACATTTTCTCAAACAAGAATAATTGACTGTATAGAGGAGGCCTCACTAGGAACCCCGTATTTTCCAGAATTTAAACATTTTAAAACTATATGGATTCTAATGTTTTTGTGAGATTTCTAATGGCTGAGGGGTTTTCAGAGGTTGGGTTGCTGAGTCTTTTTATTAGGGACTTGGTTCTGCTCCTTCTGGAATATTACAGAATTCCCAGTAAGTTGTAGAGAAGGGCCTGACTTTGTCCTACCTCTTCCTAGCATGGGATGCATCTTCTTTTCCCTTGAATACTCTTCTCTTACGCAAGGCTAGCCTGTGCCAAGGAGTTAAAAAAAAAAAATTAAAAATTCTAACTTCAACTTTGGCCAGTGTTTCAAAGGGTGGTATATCTAGTATAATTCTATAAAGACTCATTCATCTCACAGGAGTATCCCAAATGTCAAAGACATTTGTAGTGTTAAAGGTGCTAAATCCTTCACAGTCACTTTGACTGAGTTTAGGTCATCTGTGCCATTTTCTTTGAAAAATCAAGTGCAATGTGACTCAAGGCACTGCTTGAACTGTTTAGCCCTAAGACCTGCTCCTGACCGTGCCTTCACCCAGTAGAAAACCAGGCCCAGGTGTTATAAACCAAAAATGACCAGAAGCATGTCCTCAGAACTGATGTCTAGGAGTTAGAAGTGATTGCAAAACGTAGTGGCTGAGTCAGTCTGGGGTGGAGAGCTGTGGCAGGCCCACCCCGGTACCCTGCAACAGGGTGACCATCCTCACACCATACATAAGATGCAGAAGTGCAGCCAAGCCTGGAGAGGAAGAAATGGCAGGACCACCCAGATCACACCTGTGGCCTGGGAGAGGCATGACCAAGCGGGGAGAAGGCACCCAGGCTCCCAGTTTTGGAGAGTGAGCTGCTGTTGGTGCTGACTGTGTGCATCCTGAGGGAGAAGCATCCCAAACTGAGGGAGAAACCAAGTCTTTCTGAGAAAGGCTGACTTTGCTGAGGAAGCCCAGCTGGGCAGTAATGACTTGATCCGGTTGTACATACTCAAGGGTAAAGGCTATGTATGTCAAGAACCTTGTCATCTAACAGAAGTCCTGATCAACACCGTGATCATGTCCCCTTTATGGGGTGTCACTTCATGAAGGTACCCCTTCATGGGTGTCACACAGCAGCACAGGGAAGGCAGGCACACGGAGCGCAGATTCCCCTGTGCCCTGCCGCTGATACCCGTGGCCCATCGCCGTGATGTGGAGCGGACTGCCTCCAGAGATGGTACGGTTAATCTGTGCAGTTGTGTAATACAAATGAACACAGGAGGGAATATAGCTTGCAATCCTATAGCCTCTTCTCATCAGCCTCGGTAAACAGGTTTTCCTCTTCAGCCCACTTTTCTCTGAAGTAAATGAGACTAAGGAGAATCTGCCTCTTACTGTGCTCAGCTGAACCTGAGCCTCCTCTTAGCAATGCCACTGAGATCAGAGAAGCACTGCCAGCCATTAAGCTAGAGTGAGAGCACAATGCGAACCAGCTTTGACTACAGTTTTTAATAAAAAGCCTCCAAGTCTTTGATAGACTCTTTAATGCTATCAGGATATTATTTTTTCTTCTATTCCCCAGCCCTATTTCAAGAGAGCCATTCAGTGCACCGGTGATATCCAATTTATTCTTCTAGTTGTGAGTGATAACCTCTGTTAACAGTATAAATTGCACCCGTTGCCCTTGGCAGAATTCTCAACAATTCTCCTGCTGCCTATTAAAGCAGTTTCATAAATAGACACACTTCATTAATATACACTTTTCAGAAGACTAATTGAATTTTTCCAATATATCCCTCAGCAGCCATTGAATTATTTAGCTAGTGGTGGATATGTGCAAGCTCATGGGCAGTGATGCTGACAAGTCACCAGTGGCTAAGGGAAAGTACAGGATGTGCTCTGCTAATGTGTTGGTTGAGACACTTCTGAAGGCCACAGTCCTGAGAAAGCAGGCTAAATAAGTAGTTCTTGTCAGCATCGTTGTGCTGTGACAGTGATGCTTGCTTGTGGGTCAAAAGATTTGTCAAAATCATCTGGCGAGAATACACTGGCACAGAGAAAGGTAAACCTAGGCTGAGAAAGAAAGGAACAGCAATGGACTCTATATTCAAAACCTGGCATGGCATCCTGGGGAGAAGATCATCTGCAAAAGGCATAGATTGCACTGTGACCTTTGATAGAAATCTTAACAGCCGAGTCTGCCTTGGAAGTATTCTGCAATGACGATAAATTCAGTATCCGTTTCACACACAGGTAATTGGCATAACTAGAAGTAAATGCAGAGAATCAGTTCAGGAGGAGGAAAGAGAACCACAAAAGAGTGAGAAAAACCCCAGCTCTCAAGACAGGGACCAAGTTCAAAGATAAGAAAGATAGTCACTCTTCTTACATCAAAACTGGCATAGACAAATGTGTGTCTAAGTCTGACAGGAACGAAATAAGTTTGTGCCACAAACTTGTTACCACTAACTGAAAAGAGCCACACGAACAATTGCACAAGGGCTCCTAGCATCACCTACTGTGAGTCCCAACAAATGTTTGCAAGGAACTCATAAATGGACTTGTGACTTGGTACAGGTGAAACAGGAATTAACTTCTCCTCTATCGTTTTCCACCTCCCCCATCTGCCTATTCCACTCCTGCGCTGCAGGTTACTGTGTGCGGAATGAAATCATCACAGAGAAATGTCTCCTTGAACCCCTGAAGCTTCCGAGCTTTTTATTAAAATCATAGTAAAAATGGCTTTAAGCATCACATACTTTGCTCCCTCAGGCCTGGTGATGGCAATTCCTGTCAGGAAGGATGGGCCATGGGAAGCTTTCAATCTCTAAATGAGGATTTCCAGGGCTCATTTAGAAGATGCCCCAGCTGCCTGTCATTTATTCTAGGGCAAAGAATTCAGCTCACTCAAAAAAAAAACCAGACGGGCTGAGTCAGTTGAACAGATTCAGAAGTAAGTTTTCTCTGTGTGACTTGTTCATAGTTCTCTTCAGCTTGATCAATAGATTTTTAACTTTTTTTTCCTCTTGACAATATGAATTCTTTGTATCTATATGCGTAATAGGCAACAATACGTATGGGGAGATAATCCTACTGCCATTAGTATCAACAGCAAACTCATTCATCTTAGTGAAAAACAATCCTGTTCAGACTTACTTAAAAAGCAGACTTGCCAGTACTGACTGCCCTCAATAATTACTAAAGTTACTGTTTATCTTTGGCTGTGTTAAAGGTAGATGCTGCTCAAAAGAAGTTACACAGGGGCAGAGTTTCTCCCAGAGGACGTGCAAAGGATGAGGCTTTATTACTGACCGTACTATCAAAATGGCTGTACGCCATCTGTTACAGGCTGCTGCCTTTGTTTCCACTAGTACAAGCCACTTAAAGACCAGTCACAACTGAATTTCCTATGCTGAAGAGAGTTCACAGACTGCTTTTCCAACGAGCAGCGTGACCCTTCCCAAAGAGGAGCAGGAATAATGTGAAGTAAACACATACTCTTACAAAACTGGGGACA
Source organism: Microhierax caerulescens (assembly GCA_035590215.1). Lineage (NCBI taxonomy): Eukaryota > Metazoa > Chordata > Aves > Falconiformes > Falconidae > Microhierax > Microhierax caerulescens. Next base: position 75,512,353 of record JAVJGJ010000001.1, read on the forward strand.
TCCCAGTGCAAAAAACGTCTGTAGTGAGTCCTGAAACAGGGTATTGGTGACTCCTGGGTCACCATGGTCATGCAGGTCAAAGGGATTAGAACAAACCTGTAATGACTATAGCTGCAAATAACATTTACCAAATACAAATCAATTTTTCAATTATACTGAAGGTATTATGTCAGCAAAGAATTCACTGCCTTATAAGATTCTGCTTTGAACAGTAAGCCATTCTCTAGCAAATTGAGATGGCCACAAACCTCTCAAAGTTCATGATGTTCTGTGGAGAACATGGTTTGTATAGTAGTTATGTCAAAGTCAAGTGAACAATAGCAGGGTCTTATCCATCCTTTGCAATCTGGCAGTTAGTATACTATAGATTTATGGAGATGACTAGTTTGACTTACATCTCTCAGATATATCTATAAGGTTACTTCACAGCTGAGTTTTTCTGTATGAGTCCCTTAACTACAAGAATGTTTCCCAGAGAGCAATGCAGTAAATCTTTCAGTTGGGAAATGAGTAGGTGATAAGAATGTCAAGTCATATTTATGGGGGTTTTCTCCTGTAATGAGTAAAAGTGATTTATACTTAGGCAAATAGCTGATATAAAAGACCTCTATAAATTTAAAATGTTTGTTACCCCAGTGGCATAAAAACATGCTGTTTTGTTGGAAGTAAGAAACGTGCTTCCTCTAAGTGTTACTAGAAGGTAACACCAAAAGACTTAAAATTTACAGTTGTTTTTGAAAACTCAGGAATCTTTTCTGGTGGGACTTCACTGTGTCTTCCTAGGATCCAGCCTGGTTCATGTCACCGCCTTGTTCCCCTGCTCCTTACAGCTCTCAATACCCAGCAAGAGGAGGGGCAGTTTCAGGACTACTTGAAGTCACAGCCCACCTGCTTTATCTCTCAGGGGTTTTGCAGCAACCAGGGGGTCACTGTATCTGACAGTGTCACCCTGTGAGTCCCCAGGATGACCACTTCACCCAGAGCTTTCAGCTTCATAGAATTATAGAATCAATGAGGTTGGAAAAGACCATTATGCTCATTATGGCAGCTTTATGACTGCCAAGGATTGCTGTGTCTTCCTGGACCATTTAGATCAGCTTTAAACCTTTCTCTGTTGCTAAAGGCAGATTCTTATCCATTATAAATTGCCAGAGATTCATTGATTTTGGTTTACTGATAATGATTTCTTCTTACAGTGTTACCAGTTGGCATCACTTTGATCAAGAGGCTGGATCAGAGCACTCTGGCAGGAAGAGCAGGTACAACATTCTCATTTAAATTCAACATGGTCATATCTGGGGTATTAAGCATTAAAAAAAAAAATGAGGAGGTCCAGCTCTTTTGAAGCAATCAGTCACACGACATGAGGAGTTAGGCATGCAAAACCTTAGCCTAGAAGGTTATATAGATAGATGTATGCGTGTGTGAGTATGTGTGTGTGTGTGTGTGTATAACCACAGAAAGCATTGGCCATAACAGCTGAGAGCTTGGATGTTTTTCATCTACGATGCAGAAGCAGTAGTGGAAAGAGGATTTTTATTTACTGTATTCTCTTGCTACCTTGGTATCCTATTCCGTGATCACATCCAGGATCTCATGCCAGCTGAATCTGATGATGAGACGGAAGGCAGGACTACTCCCAGGCCTTCGATGTTGGAGCCATCCCATCAGGGTGCCATCAGAGCAGGGAAAAAGCAGCAGCCGATTCATAAGCATTTAGCACAAATAGGGAAAAGACAGGAGGGCAAAAGATGCTAACACCTGAGGGCTGAGGTCATTCCTAATGGGAGCATGGGGGAATGTGATCCAGTGGAGACTCATAAAGGTGAGACCTGTCCGTGTGTTTAATAGTGGGGTTAGAGTAAAGAGTGGATTTTGTGGCTATTTGAGGAGACTGGGAGGAGTTGGCAACTGGATTGGGGGAAAGCCACTGGGCTGCCCAGAGGGTTTTGCCAGCTGGGAAACTGTTCTGTGCTATCTGACAAGGGAACACGGTGTCAATATGTACCCCTTAATACTCGGCAGCTGCTTCTTCAGAGCACAGCCAAATGGATTTTGCCGTGCTTGTTTGGCTGTCTGGGCAAATGTGTGATTTCCCTTTGCACAAAGCCCCAGGGCATAAGGCTGCCACCAGGGCTGCTGTTAAGGGAATCTGGAAAAGATTTTCTCAATATTAAACCCAAACCATGCCACCCTCGTAGTACTTTGCTTTTAATATTTCTATTTCCTGGGAGACAGTAGAAATCAGTGCCTTAGGACCATGTTCGGAGAAAGCTGGGTAAAGAAGCATCACAGGTAGGGAGATCGGTCAGCCTTTCACAACGACAATGAGGAAAAGCAAGCCACTGTGATGGGACAGAGATGTCCTCAGCCTGAGCTGGCTGGCTTCTTTCACATGTGACTGGTGTGCAGCAATGTCAAAGTCCAAGAGAATCTGTCAGACCCTCTTAGCCTTTAAAAAAGGAGCCAATTTGTGTATCAAGCAGGTTTCAGGTAGTTCCTATTCCCAAATATCAAACCTGAGTGTTTTGTAAAAAATTGACCGGCGATATGGCTACCACTGATTTTTTCTGCCTCTTGCTGTTTCACACAATGCTAGCTCTGAAAAAGCAAATGTAGACTGAGTCCTTTCTGTCAGCTCTGGTGATCACAGTACTCAGATATGTCATACTCCACTGCAAGCTTGGCAACAAAGAAAAAAAAAAAACTCTGAAACCCCTGCAGCCCTGTTTTACAAAGAGCTATCTCTCCTTTGCTCCCAATTCTGTCATTCTTGCACACCTGCCCTGTGCTTATGGATTTCTTTTTGCAACTGTCCTGTAAAGAGAACCAAGGCCCTAAGGGGTTGACTCGGGTCATGAAGGAGGTCTGTGGTCCTCAAATAGATATAAAATAATGTCAGAATCCAGTGCCCCAACCACTGAACCATTTCTGTCTTTCTCATATTTGAAAAAAAAAAAAAAAAAAAAAAAGAAAATTATTTCCCAAAGCATTTGAGCCAGCCTTAATCATTTGTTAGCCTAGTAAAAGCTCATACTCAAATGCACAATAAAAAATTCAGAGTTGTCCAGCTCCAAAACACTCGCATTTATATTAGGAATGTTCTGGTGACTACTTTGTAGACAGTAGTGAGGCATACGAGCGCATCTTTAACGAATTTGTTCTGAAATATTCAGTCTCTCAGCTAGCCATCTGGGTAATTTGTTTCTAATTTACAGGTTTAGGGTTTTTAGGGGCTTTTGGGGGGTGGTTTTGGTTTGGTTTTGCTCTTACTGTGCTGGCGGTTTGGTTGATGTAAGCAAGTGCTATGTAATGCCTTTGGCTACACACACAACATTGATCTTAACACTCTTCAGCTACACATCACTAAATATTCAGCTAAGAAAAAGGGCAAATTACAATAGTAGGGGAGTAAATGAAAGGCAGATCCAGGCTTGTGTATTCTAGATTGTGTGCCTTCTAAAATATTATCCCTTTCCGGAATTTTGGGAGTTTTCACCACTATCAGTACCTAAGCAGAACTGCGAGAATTATTCTTGATTAATCTCTGCAATGCTTCCTGAGGTCAATAAAACAAAATGCACACATGGTGGAGGTTTTTTTCAGGTACATCATAAGAATTAATATTTGTTGCTTTACTGTTACACCATAGGCAAAAAACTGAAGTCATTTGGTCAAATATAGTGCCTGACTTTATGTCATGGAGGCAACAGTGAAATGCTTTTTCTTCCTGCATTGTTACCCCAGAATACACCTGAAATACTCAACTGACCTTCATCAAGAAATTCGTCTTACTTCTGCTATCTTAAGGAAAGAGATTTTACGATTCTTACAACAGTTTTATCAGGTAAGCTACACTGTAAAATGCATTTGCATTCATGCCCAGTTGAAAAGATTAACATCTGTTGAGAAATCAATACTGCTTCAAAAGAAGAGGTTATAACGTCTTCCCTAATAGAAGATGCCTCATATTCTACCAGTTCTAAAGGGAAAGGACAGAGGAGGTGACTGGACTCAGGCAGGTAGATGACAGGTTGGAAGAAAATTGGAAGAGAAGACTGAAGGTTGGTCTGTGGAAGTGAGATGTTTTGTAATTTAGCCCTGATGTGGGATAAAAGGGGGATGCTACTCTGAGCATCTCATTTTGACTTGTCTTGAATGTTTTGACATCTTGAGTACTGGAGAGAAGTGGCTTGCTTTCTCTTTTTTCCGTCATTCCTCCAGTGTTGTCACAGCAGTATTTAAACTGAACTTTCATGAAAAGGAAAAATTCCACAGCACACATCAGACATCACAGCTAGTGTTTCACCTAGTATACGTGTAGTCCCAGTACTAGGAATTGTAGGAAGGCACACTGCTGGACTGCAGGTTAGCTTTGCAAATGGGCCCAAATGCACATTGATTCATTCATTCATTTACTCCTTCCTTCTGCTACTTATCCAATACGTACTTAGAATAACAAAGATTGCAAGTCCCAGAGTGACACTGCGTGTGAGGGCTCCTTAGCTCTGCGTAGCGATACGAAGTCTAGCATATGTAGTCAAAGCCAAGGATGTGTGGTTGTGACTGTTGGTAATGCAAACCTGCTGAGCGTGTTTTCTTGAAAGTGAATTCTGAAGGAACAGACAGAAATAAATACCAAGTCAGTGGGTTTTTTACATTAATGGATTTCTAGAGCTGAGCTAAACTCACAGACCATCAGTTTCTGAGTTCAGAATGTCGCTAATTAATCAAACCTTCTGTCATAAAGCAATGTGACATTAAATTCCCATTAGATGTGGATGCAGAAATTACTTTTTTTTTTCCACGCTGAACACCATTCAAGTAAGTTATCAGTAGGCAAGATAATACAAAATGATCAGAATTACTTTCAGCTATTTCTCCCTGCCTCTTTTCCCTGGTTAACAGGAGTCTGAAGATTTTTTAGCTCAAAGACAAGATCAGGTTCTTCTGAAATTATTTTAAGGAATGGTGGCTTTAAATGGGGAGTAAAACATTTGTTCATCTGCCACCTGTGACTTATTCTTTTATTTTTGCCTTGTCCACTGAAATCAGTAAGAAATCACCTAGAAACTTCAGTGTCAGTTGTGCTAAACTCAAAGATAGTTTTTGGCATCCGTACATTTCCTTAGGAATGACAGGAAAATGTCTTCTTCCTCCACAGCTGTGAGACAGGTATCTTCCAAATCTACCCACGGATCACTGAACCTTGACTAGCTCATGTTCTGGAGGGATATCCCAGACTCCAGAGGAAAAAAACACCTTTAAAGAACATGCAGGCAAAACACCTTGTGATAACCATGTTGCTACCCCTAATGCAATTCACCAACAGTCAAAATGGACATGTTCTTTTTGTGGAATTTGCATGGGAAACACCGATGGTCTATACTGCAGAAAGCCCATCTCAAAATCCTTTCCATAGGTTCACAGGTCATAAAAATGCTGAAATCATATAGAGTGGGCCCTGTACGTATCCCAAATGAATCAGTTCAGTCCTGGCTTGAATGACTCGCATCCTTGCTGTTAGTGACAGAGTTTGGATGGTCCCTGTAGCGAGGAAGGACTTTACAAGGGTATTAACCAAGGAAAAGTGGAAAATAAGCCTAGAAGAAAGCATTACAAGGACAAAGGGGGGGGGGGGGGGGAGAAACTCCCAGCCAAACTTTTGCCGGT
>JAVJGJ010000001.1:75527851-75588830 GCA_035590215.1 Microhierax caerulescens
AGGTGTGTCCCCGGGGCTCCCGGTGCCCTCTCTGGGGGCACCGCGCCGGGATGTGGCGGCTCGGCCGGCCGTGCCCGCCCGTGTGGGAGCTGCGCTGCCGGCTGCAGCCGCCGGGCCTGGGGTCCCGGTCGGGCCCCCTCCTCCTGACGAGGTGGTGGCGGCGGCGCTGCGGGTGGTCTTGCCCGCTCCCGGTCGGTGACTTGTGTTGTCCGCCCTCAGCCCGCTCCTCGTACCCCACGCAAGCCTTGGCTGTGTTAATACTTTTCCCCTTTATCCATCTTTTTTTTAACTCGGGAGAAGGTAACGATGCTGCTGGCCAATTTGTTAGAGTCGCAAGGAATTACTGTGATCCCATCGTCTCTTCCATAATGTAAAGCGCAGGCTATTCCATTCCCCGGGGAGCCCCAGGGCCAGCCCACCGGCCTCTCCAAACAGTCTTGATTTAATGACTTCCACCGACGGGGGATTGACTGCATTCCTGGATAATTGGCTGTGATTGTTAATCTCACAGTTAACACGCTGGCATCTTTTTTTCCACTTTGAACTCTTCTGACTTCATCTTCTAGCAACTGGATCTTGTAATGTCTTTTGTCTGTCAGATCAAATAGCTATCTAGTCTCAGATCATCTCTCTCTGCTCCAAGAATTTAAGGGCAGTAATTAAATAGCCACTTAATGTTGTCTCTGATGAGATAAATAGACCCGGTTCCTTGGGTCTCTCCCTAGAATGTAGATGCTCCCCAGGAGAAGGGGCTTGGCTGCTCTTCTCCAAGACCCCCGGCCGCTGGGCCTGGCTGGCCTGAGCCCCCTGCCATGGGCCTGGCTGGCCTGAGCCCCCTGCCACTGGGCCTGGCTGGCCTCTGGCCCCCGCCATGGGCCTGGCTGGCCCCAGCTGCTGGCCTTGCTGGCCTCTGGCCCCGGCCGCTGGGCCTTGCTGGCCACCAGCACTGCAGAATAGATTCCAGGAAGACTCTCATTATCATTAACGTCACGTGTGGAGATAATAACCTCGTGCTCAGTATTCCCCTGCCTATTCACCCAATGGTACAAACTCCTCTTTCCCACGACTACGCGGTGGGAACTTCTGCCCCGTTAGCTGCACGCAGTGATCCCTGCGGTTCTTGGCGAGCCGGGGTTTCCTCAGAAGCCAGTTGCCTGTCCTGTAGGGGGCATTTAAATTAAATCTTCCTATATGCATGATTTTGTATCTGCTTGTGTTAAATGGATTTTTCTCTCCTCCTATCACTTTACTTCCAGAGAATCAGCAGCTGGGGAATGGTGGCAGAGCTCTGGTTTTTCTCCCCCTAGAAGTAAGCTGAGCTTTTTCCTGGGACCTCCATGCTAAAACTGCCTGTCTTCGTCATGGTAGCATTGGCTGCAGATGACCTTAAAGTTATTTGATGTTTACTGGGGGAGAAGTTATGCTGAGTTACACAAACTGCAAACTGAAAGTGCCCATTACAGCGAATCGGTTTTGTAACTGCTTTCGTTCAGCTGTGCCTCGAGTGTTGGCGAGGGAGAAAGAGGTTTGCTTTCCTGTCTTACAGAACTGTAAATCCCACTGCTGGGTGTGATGTCTAGGCTGATACCTATGTTGTTGTTCTGTTGCAAATCTTTAACTGAAATTTTGTGAGTTTTACTTACTCTGGAGTGTGTTTAAGCCTGGCTTTATAGCTCTCTTTAGAAAGAAGAGAGTTTGAGAGTATGAGCCAGAAGTAGGTGGTTTTGATAAGATAGTCCAGTTTTCCAGTAGCATGTAGCAACTTGATGGGGACTGAAAGGATGAGATTGAGTAGTCTGAAGGCACCTGCTGTGGGAGATGGTACAAAATAATAAAGTTCTTTGAAGAAGGCTCTTTTCTTGGTTTTATTATTTTCCTTTTGTGATTTGTTTTGGTTTGTTGGTGTTGGTTTTTTGGTTGGTTTTTTTTTGGGGGGAGGAGGAGAAACACTGTGGTTTTTGTAACCACACTTGACATGCCTTGCCTACAAGCTTAATGCACGCTGAGGGAGGGTGATGTAAAAAAAGGTCCAAAAATTAAAGACCTCACCTGTACATGCAGACCGTCCCATGAAGTGAGGTCATGATCCTTGTGAGTAAGGTTTGTTTGCATGAATGAAGATAGCAGGTTTCAGCCTTTCAAACTACCTAATTGTCTTCAAAATGTTAAAATTAAGAAAAAGTCCATTCTGATTGTGTAATGACAAGTGTTAGGACAAAGAGCTTTCTTGAAATTGCACAATGATTTTTTGTTTTTCTTTTCAAGTTCCTGGGAATATGTCTATACAAAAGATTGCACTATGTATAAACAACCCTTAAAAGGTCTAAAAATCATTACTGATATCACATCTGATTGACTAGAATAACCCTATGAGCTCAAGAATTGTTGTGAATTTTCTACAGGCTGGTGTCAGTATCTTAGGAATTGTTTATCAATTGTTTATATAATTGCATATTCCCCCTCCCCACCTCCCTGAAATTTTGAAATTTTATTGTCTAGGAGATACTGTTCCCCATCCATTGAGACTCGGCTTCCCTCCTCCAAACTGGGCTGATGTCTCCTGAGTCTGTTCAACATATGTTTTCCCTTCTTTAGGGTTGCATCTTCTCTTCAACTCCTTTTACAATCAGAAGATTATGCAGATGTTTTCATAGGGTGACTGGTCCCAAAATTTACGCATTCTTGGGTCGTGATGCCCAACCAGGGTCAGCCCAGCATTAAGAACAATGGCTGTTAATTAATCTTACAAGGCCAGGACAGACAGAAAGCAGTATTTTTATGAGTCTCAAACTTACAGTGTCAGCTGAAGATGGTCCAGCAAGTGCTAGGTTAGAGCTAGGCAGATATCGTTAGCAAAATATGTTTGCAGTAGTAAAATTCATCAGATTTGGGTCCTACAACTGTTACTGCCACCTTTATTTTTAACAACATAAACCCCCTCTGCCACATGCAGCCAAAGCTAAGGAAAACCTGGTTATATTAAGAACATCCTGCCTCCGATCTGTCTGTGAAATTGTCGCTGATGTAGGAGTAAAAGCAAGCTGCTCACAGTCTTACAGCTACAAACAGAGTAAAATTCTGTACGTTGTATGACTGTGCTTCTAGCAGCACATCATTTCTATATTTATAACTCACACATTAAAGGCAAAGGTAGGATATAGGCTGAATGTATTGCTTTTGTGGATTTAAGAGCAGTTCTGGGTTAAGAGCTGATATTGTCTAATGGCATGTAATGACTTCATAGCTGATAAAACTTTCATACCTGCCCTAGGGGTTATGAACTGGTTCTATTTGTGCTAAATTCTTTAAAATCAGTTGTGTTGTTACTGGCAGTACTTCAACTTATTACGGAAAAGTAGAAATGTAACAAAAGTAGCCCAGGATTGTTTCTGTATCAATCTTGGATACAAATTGGGTGCCCTAATTGTAAGCCTTAGTGCTACCTGACAAGAGGTCTAATGCGATCCAGTGGTTGGTCTTTTACATTGGATCATTTAGGTAAACATAATCGTCTTGAGAGTCAGAATAAAACAAAGATTAGTAATATCTACTGGGGGAAAACAAGATCTGGGTATGTTCTGAATAAAACTGAATTATGTTCCGGTAGGAAAAGCTTTTGAGAGCATGTCGGAGCACAGTCTACTTCTGCAAATAGTAAAAATAGAAGAGGGCTGTATATAATCTGGTTTTTTCTGTACATGGACTTTGAACCCGGTAGCAGTTCTATAGAAACAAACACTTGTAGTAGTTTAAAAAAATTAATCACAGATTATCAGTTACTTATTAAAGTTGAGTGATTTGTTTCTTGGAGTCTATGGCTGAGAGTTCACATTTCTAAACTGGCAGCAGGTCTCGAAGGGCAGAGGTGTCAGCACGCTGCTGAGCAAATAGTGAAAAAGCACAATGCCAACACTTGCAACTCCATGCAGGGTGTGGGGGAGAGAGACAAAGGGAAAGGTGGAGACCAAGGGAGTAATGACTAAGAACCAGCACAATATCGTTCTGCCTCAATTTGTCCTTGGTCAGCAGTGGACACATGTACTTGGGGAAAATAAAATTAAGTGGAGGGAAGAATGCCAACAATCACAAATAATATAATGAATTGCTGCAAAAATTTTGGTCAGGGTGCTACAGACATGTCCACAGAGCACAGAGTGAATTCTTGCTTTCCCCCACCCCCCTGATCTCTAACTCCATGATCCTCTGTTAAAAACTTAGTACCACAGCTGGTATCAACCAGACATCTAGGGAGATCCTGTCATTTATTTCTTTTTAAATGGTCCAGGAACAAGAGCCTGTATCCATTACAGCTGTGGTTGCAATTGTTAGCAACACCCATTACTTTTGATGTTAATTTTCCTATATTTATTATACATAAGTAAAATGTGGTAATAACAGGCAAGTTTGCTCACTGCCTTGTCCGCTTTCCTCCTTCTAAAAGCAGTTCACTTAGAAGGACAAGGAGGATTTAATTGACGGGGACACAAACAGACACCCCAGTGCTTTGTTAAACTATCGTTATCTGTATTGTTATCTGTATATCTATTTCTACATATTATTAGTAGCTGTAGCTAACATAGTGGAGACCAGCTCTGAGCTGAGGCTTTAAACTTTTATCATTTGGCAAATGATAACAATTCATTTTCTGAGCTGGGTTTTATCACTGTTGTCTAGCCTTGGAAATGAAAATATTCTGCTGAGGCAGTAGAGAAGAATTTTTTTAGAACAGGATCATAAGAAGAGTGTATTCTGAACCGAGATATTTCTTCTCTCTCTCTTGGGCAACACTCAGTCACTACTAAGGGAGAAAACTCAATGAAGCACATTGCTAGACAGGAATCTTCATTGTGGTCTGGTGAACTTCTGATCCAGGAAGCAGAAGAATTGCTGAGTTTAATATCATTCATATTGTCTACGGATTGATTGTAGCTACATAAGAATAATGTATGCACTCTTATTTGTGTGCCTATACATTAATGCACACATACCCACAAATGGGGGGAAGAGCAGTGTTCCCTGAAGGGCTGGTAGTCTAGCAAAGCCTAGCAAAAGCTAACGAAGCTACCTCAGTAGTTCAGGTAGCTACAACTATGTATTTGTTCAGCTGAAACATAGATTAGGACAGAAGTAAGAAGTGTAGGAAAGGATGCTTGAAAAGAGCCTGCAGTCGGAGGTAATGTATTCTTATTGTCCGAAAAAACAACATACCAGTCGTAGGCAGAAAGTAGTGACCAAACATTCAGCTTTGGAAAGGCAGATCATGTTATTTTTCCTTTTTTCTGACCTTTTTTTTTTTTTTTTTTTTCCTCCTAAATGGACCAGGTGTTCCTAAAAATCTTGAGAAGTAATCAGTGTTTGCTTGAATTTTCTGACACCTGTATCTTGATAGTCTGCTGGTGATGGTAATTAATAGTGTCAGCTCTTCACAAGCGTCATACCATTATCACCAGTTGGAGTGTTGTCCTGAAGAACATGATGACTTTCTATATGCATAGGTGGTTTTCCTCTTCTTTTGGAGAAAGTTGAACAAATACTAGTGATTTGTACTGAAATTGAATTTGTTTTGTATTGAAATTGAACAAGTTACTGTGATCGGGATCACAGATTGCATTCTAGTGGTGAAGAACTCTTTCCCAGTGATGCTAATGTACAAACAAACTAAATGCTCAGTTTTCAAAAGGGAACTCGAAAAAAAAAAAAAGGAAAATTAAATTTTTACTGCTCTTCATGCAAAAAGACAACAAATTCAAATAGAGGATACAAATACTATGCTACATTATGACTGCTGTTAAAAGGACACTATAAAAAGCAATGGCTTCTCTCAAAATGACAGTGAAGATTTAATTCAGTAATTTTCCAGTGGCTCCAGGCCCCCTTTTTACATGCAAGGCTAGACTTGCTGCTCCATGGAAAAATCACTAGAAAAGTGAGAAAATCAGTCAAGGTGTTATCATGGAAACAGTGGGAATATCCAACACAGGATAACAAAGGAATCTGATGTTACTTTAAATCTGCATAAACAGGAGTAAATTCATTAACATGTGTGTGCAAAAAAAAAAATACTATGTGGTCGGGCATAAGTTTCAGACGGATGGATTTTTCCCTGGGTGGAACAGGAAAGGAATAGAAGAGTAGACTGGTTACTAATCTGATTTGACGTGGTTTTGGGAAGAGGTAAGTTCTGTTGGTGGAGGGTAGAGCTGAAGCATGGTTTCCCTGGTATGAGGGAAACGTGGCATCCGTCAGCATGGGGGTGAGGGAGTCCCTTAACCTAAAGACAGACTGACTGGAAGTGTTTTTTCTACTCTAGGGCAGGTTTTTTGCCTTAGTAAAGAAACTGTAGAACACTTTGAAGACCAAGAATTGGTGCTTTACCTCCAGTGTGTTGCCAGTGGGATGTTAGTCCAAAAGGTAGCTTGTCTGCCGAGTGCTGAGGGAACAGGCCCTGCGCTTCCACAGGGCTCCAGGACTTTGGCTGCGGAGTATTTCCAAAACTAGAGTCGAACAGCCGAGTGAACCTGGGAAGTCAGTCTAACAAACTAGACAGGAAATCTTCTAGCAAAGAAGATGATGTGGACAGAGCACTGTTGCATTATAGCAAGTCCCCATTTTCTTAGGCTGGAGGAGCTACTATTCAGAGCAGCTTTTAGAATGTCCTTTGGGCACTGAGTTACGAACTAAGTACCACCGGGTCCCAACCTCAGGAAGCAGAGAGATGTAAAAGTCCTATAAATCTTCCCATCTCAGCTCTCCTAGACATAGTTTGGCTGCTGGGGAGTTAGCTAGCCCTTAGGCTAGAAAATGTGGAAGGATAATCAGCCCTTAACATTTAATGAATTAAAGGATCACTGTCATTAATATCACTCTTGTTCCTCTGAAGCATCAGTTTCACTAAAAACTTCACACAGTTGACAGACTTTGCTTTAGAGATGAGTCATTAGGAAAATAATAAAATACAATAAGCATGCTGGGGGGATGTAGGAAGGGGTAAAGCAATGTGTTAAAACGTTTGTCAGAAAGATGATGCTCTGAGAAGAGCTGTATGGAAACAAAATGACAGAATTATTCCACCCTGAAAGGCTGGTATTTCACAAGTGCTGAACTTTTTTTATAATGCTGCAGCACACCATGGCATCTCCATATTTATGAAAAGAAAATGTTAATCTTCCCCTTGAGGTTAATAATTAGGGAGTATCTGTTAAAAGCCAGTAAACAGGCTATGAAGGTCTGCATAAGTTTGAGAACCCAGATTTCTGCTTGAGCTAAGCAGTAGCCTTACAAGATCCCCTGTTTCAGTACCCAAAGGTTATGCACCGGTTTCCATCCAGTCTGCAGGGACAAGTATCCCAGGTACAAATGCAGCTGTAGCAACATTTGACAATCCTTAGTTGTGGCACCAAAGGCATTTTCACAGAAAGGGTAAGTGATATTTCAAAGGGTCACCCAGGCTGTGGTGTGGCACAATAAAGGACTAGGCTTTTTGGCCCTGCTTGCTCTCTGGTCCTTCAAATAAACCTGTTGATGCCATAAGCATGAACACTACTAATAGCAAACGTGCTTTCACCTGCCTCAGCCAAGGGCTGAATAGACTTGGAAGAGCCATACCCACACGTGGTCACTTCACGTCAGGACCGTGCAGAATTTGTGCAGTTTAGCTCATGCCTGAGAACATAGGGCCCATGGGGCTAAATTCAGCCTGTAGTTTTGGCCATGTGCTAACGGTGTGAGAAATGCATGAGGATGCACTGCAAACTATGACTGAGGGGTAAAAGCTGTTCATTTCCTGAGAAGTCAAGCAAACTCCATCAGGAGATGCAGAGGAAGGTTTTAACAAATGGGTATTACGGAAGGATTAACTTCACCAATTTAGCTGCATGGGCTTTTGACACTTAGGAATTAATTCAGCTTTTATTGATTGTTTAAGTCTCCATTAGCTTGATGCGTAAGAAGTGGAAGGGACAAACGGTTTCCTCTGTGTGTAGCAGGCATAGAAACTAACAGAGATGGGCTGCCCTTTCTTGAGGAGAGGGGTCTTTACCTTTTGGCTGGGTTCAGCGTACACCACAACTTAAAAGGAACAATTCGAACTTCAAGTTATGGGACCACCTTACACCACCCACAGTGTGACAAAAGCAGGTAATATCCTATCATAAGGCCTGGGAGCCTTCCTTCAGAAATACTCTTGTATTAAACAGCTTGCTTTGACAGTTGCTTCCAGCTGGACCATGCTTGGCCGTTATCATAGAAACACGTGCATTTGGTATTGGGAAACAGGAGAACAGTATTTATCCAGTTCAAAAGAAGCTCTTCATATGAAGAGCCCCAGGGGAATATTGCTTGGAAAATGTATTTTAGTATAAAATGACCTATTTTAGAATTAGTTTTCCATGCTGGGGGGAGGCAGGAAGGTTGCAGGAGGCTTGCCAAAGAGATGGACAATAAGCACGCTCCCACTTGCTCCCTAACAAGAAGATGAGTGGACTGAATTTATTAATAATATAGCACAGGGAGTTTTTTTAGCTAGGTTCCTGCATGCAGGCTATTAGTATGTGTCTGCTATATCCAAGTCAATGTGCCTGCCGGAATGTGAGCAGATGTTCCTATCACTGGCCAACCCAAACACGCAGATGACACAGCCCACACAATGTCTGCTTGAGCCACTCCTCAAAAAGCCTTGGGAGAAGAAAATAAAGTAAAAGGAGGACAAAGCTAATAATAGTTTTGTTAAGTATTTACTAAGAAAGCAAGCTTCAATTACATTATGCTTCTAATACTGTGATCCCAAGTAGTGAGCTGTGTAACAAGTGTTACTTGCTGTTACTCATCAGTTCCATCTGTATGGATGCTCCAAGGCAACCCACGTGTTGTTGCTTCTCCAGTAGCAGAGCCTGCCTTCTAGTGACTAATGAATCCCAGTTACTCAGCCTCAGTTTGCCTGTTTTGTCTGTTGAAACCTTCCTTCATTTTCAATGTGATTTATAACCTAACTTCAGCAATCAAATTAGTCTTTAACATCACATGAGTTCAACTAGTTGACGATCAAAGTCGTACCTGTTACTGTAAAATCACATCAGAGTCAGTAGCTAATGTGCTACTCAGAAAAAAAAGCTTAATTAGATGGTTGAAATTTGACCCTGCAGTTAAAGGCTGCAATTCCTTTGATGCAAACCCCATTAATGGAGCTGCTGTGATTTATATGAGGTATAAATTTGGCCTTTTACCAGATGTATCTAACCAGAGTTAGCAAATTCATATGAAATTATTCCAAACATCATAGTTGCTGTTCTGACATGAAGCCAAACAGCATCATCCTTTCAGTCATTCTGTCGTAGGCAGCTGACTCAGAATGAATTTAGGGCAGATGAGGTAGAGATGAATGGACAGGGCATTTGGCCATGGTACTTCAGCCAGCCAGTAGCATGCCCTTTGAAATCCTCGTCCTCTGCAGTCTTTGGTGACACTCCTGAAACACTCCTGGCTTCTACAGAGGAATGTTGCCACCCTGAACAGCAGATAATTAGGATGAATCATTATATATTATGATTAAATAATGAACTCCCAAGAGTTAAAAGTGTGATTGTTCCAGGGCTTCTGCCGGAATGTCTCCCGTGTGCTTTGCATGGATGCAGTGCATTGTGCAGAAGGTTTCAAGCCCAGAGTTTTCTATGCGATCGTTTGTTGCAATGGCTTCCTACCACTGGATTTAAGAACAACAGAGAAAAAGACACTGAACGGGTCTGGTCATGACCTTCTCGGTTCTGTGTCTGGTTGCAGAAGGGAGTTTTCTAATCGCTTTTGTGCAGTCTTTCTGATGCTTCTTTGAATCTTTTTGGGAGCAGTTAATGATCCAACTTCTCAAATCTTGAATGGAAACAGGACTGTAGAAGTACCTTTTTTCTAGCGGATGATATGGTGGTTCCCGCTAAGCTTTTGCACAGTGGAGTTAAAGGCACAGTTAAACGTGTTTTGGGGTGGACCCTTTAGCTTAGTTTTGGAGAGCTTTTTGAAGAATTGTGCATGAAAATGTATATTACCCCTTGTTCCATATCTCCTTCCCCCTCTTGAAGGCTGCCTTTATGTGTGGCATGTGGAATTTCATCCATGGGCTCCTGAGCTGAGCTCCATGACCAGAATTTAACAGGGTTAAATCTCCTGTAATCATCTAATCTGGATTTGAAATTGTTCACTGCTGACGGTTGAAATGGTTAATCAGTCATATATACTTAATGACTAATGCTGCCTTTCTTGAGAGAGGGTTTCCTGTTTGTGACTGAAAAGAGGGCAGTCTTGGGGAAAATGGGCTTTCCCCACCAGCACATAGGCAGGTTTTTTAGTTAAGTCTTATTTCCTTTCCTTTTTTTTTGCTTCTTCTGTCTCTCTATACAGAAAAATACTTTCTGTGTAGTCAGAGAGCAGCCTTTTCAATAGTGTTTGCTGTTAGTCACCCACTGAAAGAGACTTAACCAATTAAAAAAAATAAAATCAGGCAATAAGGGAAAAAATACCGATCAGAGTCTTGGAAAGACAGAGCAGTGCTTACGATGTTCATGCTGAGCATGCAACATGAGGTAGCAAGAGGTACAAACACGGTCAGCATCACAAGTATTTAAGCCGTGTTAAAATTGTCTTTCAAAATTATGCTATACCAAGGTGCAAAACATGATTTAAAAATGTCCATTTCTTATGAGCAGTTTCCTGGCCCTGAATTATATGAAGCTGTGAATGGTCTGGCAAGGAGCACAGTAAGAGACAGATGGGGAATCAGTGCTGGAAGAGCACTGAAGCCTAGGTCCAGGAGGCAGAGGGCCAACAAATTTCTGTATCACGTGGACCAACCAACCTACCTTCTCCATCCTCTTTTTCCTGAAAAAGCTGCTCTGCCCTTCGCCTCTTACCGCCTCCTGCCTTCTTACCTGGCCAAGATTCACTCAGCAGTTGTAGAGATAGGTCAGCCTCATAAACGGAATAAAATTGTTGAGTCCACGTGGAGAAAGGCTGGTGTTCCTGGGATCAGCATTTAGCCTACTTCTCCTATTTTGTGGGAGAAACTTAGGACTGAAGCATGCTAACCTTGACATTCAGCAGCTGAGCAACTCAAATCTAGTTGCTACCCAGAGAGAAGAGCAGGGGGCTAAGGAATTTCTAGCGATTGTGTCTTTTTTTTTTTTCCTTAAAATAAAGGGCAAAGCCCCTACACATGAGGGGGGAAAGAATCTGTCCTTCTGGGAAAGGAAAAGGGTGAGAGTTTTGAGGTGGTGATGGTGGATTTTTGCATCCCGTCTGCAGTGCTAGCCAAGCATCTTTCTCTCGTGACCCACCTCCCGTGGCAGGCTGCATTTGCAAAAGTGGTTTTCTCCCGTTGATGTGGAGTCGAACAAGCCCCGCAATTTTCCTATGGCTGCCCACACCTGGGATTTAAAGTTATTAATAAATAGAGGAGGGAGCAGAGCGAACAGAGCTGAGGCAGAGAGCACCAAGTTACAGTCCTTATGTGGACTCTGCTGACCAGCTGCTGAACAGGGATGGAGGGGAAGGTGCAGGCTCCT
Organism: Microhierax caerulescens; assembly: GCA_035590215.1. Lineage (NCBI taxonomy): Eukaryota > Metazoa > Chordata > Aves > Falconiformes > Falconidae > Microhierax > Microhierax caerulescens. The sequence continues at coordinate 75,539,398 of JAVJGJ010000001.1, forward strand.
TACCTTAGTGACAGCCAGGTTTTTTGGAGTGGGGCCTGAGTTTTTGATAATATGGTTGTACAAGGAACACTTGATAAATTGCCATTCATTTCCTAGCTCTATAGCCTGGACTTAACTTGATCTGACTTAATCTACCTCTCTGTCCACGTACTGCTTCCATTTCTTCTTGGTCTGCTGAGTCCCCATGCTCATCACACAGGCTACAGGTTTATAGGAGGGGTCATTCAGAACAAATTGCTAGCCTGGCTCTCTACAAAGCAGCAGCTCACCTGCAAGAAGAAAATAAGATAATTGAGTTGAGTCGCTTGCTCAGTATCTCAATGCCTGCTGCCCTGTTCACACTGCATGTCCTCCTCTCTGTTGTCAAATGTTCATACTCCATCTGATCCCGTGCCCTGCCTGAGCTTTCTGAAGAGCAGGAGCTTGAACAGAGCCTTTTCTAAAAGTGCTTACCTCCTCATATGAACGCTTGCAGATTTGCAGTGGTTGCAAGTTCTTTTCTTGGTTAGATGGCCTTCCTAGGTCAGTAGCATCCTTTGCTTGTTCAGCTTTAAGGTGGTGCTTTTGGGGTTTGGGGTTTTTTCCTTCAGAAATTCTGACAACAGCATATTCTGTACACTTGTTTGTTTTTCTAGCTTGTGCTTTAACAGAGGTACCAGTCTGCTTCACCTCTTTATAGATTCAGGACTTGCTGTGTGGCCGTAATCCATCAAGGGGAGGCACTCCTTTGAGTAGTTTTTGTTAATGTTTCAGAGGTGGATCTCTAAAGCCAGATTCTTAAGCTCCTGATTGCAAAGAGCTTTTGGCAGTCGATGATGAGATGTAGGAGAAGGGTTCTGCAGTTAAATTGCTGGTGTTAGATACTGACTGTTGCATAGTTTTTTCTGTGATCCTCAGCTGTGTTAGCTTCTAAAGAAGAGGCAGAAAAAGTACCGGTTCCTACCTCTGCTTTTTATCTTGCCTGCTTAAGCTGTGACTGTTTAGTATCTCTGTGCTCACACGTAGCATCCAGCAAAATGGTAGAGTACATTAGGGTCTTCTGGCACTTCTTGGATAAGAACAGGAACAAAAGAAATGGTATTTTCAAAAATGTTGAGCAATTTTTGACTCCCTCTGGCTTTACTGGTATTTCTATTGCGAATCAGACTTCTTTGATTTCAGCACCTAGCTTTAATCACCCAGATTAGGCTAGATGACTACCTCTGTGTTAGCATGTATTTAATTTTATGCGTGTCTGTCTGTCTGTCTGCAAATACGTTCACGTAGTTTGTGGTAATACAAATTGTATCTGTGATTAGGATGTCAATAAAAATGAACTCTGGTAGGAAGCCTACCGTGCATCCACAGCTGTCAGATGACCGGCTGAAGTATCCAGTGCTCATTTATCTTCAAGAAAGTCACGTGTGGAAATAAACCATCTTGTCTGGATTTTCTTATTGGCTCTAAGGTTGTCGTGTGTTTTCTCACTCTTGAGTATGCCTCTGTGAGACATCTACGTTCAATGTAAGTCCAGTAATTAAGCCCTAAGCTGTGAATGATCCTTTTTCATGCCCTGCCAGCTTTCACTCCAGCTGACTTAGAAGCAAGGACAAAGCTATCACACAGCCCAGCTCGCTCACAGCTCTGCTCTAGCAAGGTACCGCCTGACCTCAGCTCACTTCCAAGATTCGCAGGTTAAATATGCTGGCAGTTTGAGGAAGGGCAGCTTCCTCGAGGAAGGAAAACTGTTCCAAAGGGGACTAAAAGGCAGTGCCGCCTGATGTGAGGAGCTGGGCGTTAGGTGATAACCGCAGTAATTGCTTGGGGCTGCCACATCATTTTTTTTTTTTTTTTTCCTTAATGCTTGGGCACGTTTTGCTTTTGTGAAGCAGCTGTGTGTAGCTTGAGGCGCTTGTAGCTTTACCATATGTGAAGGTGAGCTGGAGGGATGGCTGCCACAGTGAGTGCCAGTCACGCCACCCATGGGGCTGTCTGGTTTGGGCTCGGCCAGGTGGTCAAGGCAGTCAGTTTCAGTAAACCTGAGACTTTGTTAAACCCAGATGTGATAGATCTTATTCGAGCTGTCATTTTAATTAATGCTAATTATACTCATTAACGAATTTGGCAATCATCCTGAGGGACAGTGATTCAAGTCAAAGTGTCTTTTACCAGTGCCTCCATCACAGTGTGTGTTGCTTCAGTTGTCTGATAACTGGAAATGTGAATGTGCCTGGTTTAAATGCAGAAGAAATGAGGAGAAGAATGTCCAGCATCAAGCTCAGTGTAAACCTTGCACTAGCTCTGGAAGATCCTAGTCCTCGACAGGAGTGGGGATATCACATTAGCTGGTGTGAGCCGTCATGGCCTGGCAGAGGACTGTGTGTATGGGTACGGGAGAGGTCCAGGGTATGGATACAGCTGTGCCATAGCACAACAGGCAAAGCTTTAGCTTGTGACAACTCCAGTAACTGACTCCCAATGTTATTATTGTTAGCTTTGAAAGAGCTTGCAAAAGAAGTTATGCTGGGTCTCAGTTTCCAGCATGCTTTATTGAAGTCCAGATTTTGCATTACTCTCTCTTAAATGTTTGCTCTCTTGAGTTTTAGTTTGGTTCTGACATAGACGGGGCTTCCCAAGTCTCAGATACTAAATAAGGATTTGTCTTACGAACAGTGTTATTTTTAATAATTCAGAAGCGGAGAATGTAACTATTCTTAAGCCTGTGAAAATCCCCATTTAAAACATAGTATGAAAAGCTGCAGGCAGTTGGGTACTTTAGTCCTCCTTGTTAGAGCTGGAAGGATAGAAGTACATTCAATCTAAGGATAAAAATACGTGTTATGAATAAGCCATTGTTAGGAGACAATTCTAACAGAAGGGAGGACGGTTCCTGTGATTGTTAGCGCGAGAGATTTTTACACCCCTGGGCTGCCTGCAAGGGCAATTCTGAAAAGCTATTACCATCAGACACCTGTGGGATAGACTGCAAATAACGACTTGTTCCTAAAATAAGCTGTCATACAGCACATCTGTTGGTGTTTTTCTTTGCTGCAGGAAGGCAGGGGTGTTGAGTGAGTGACTTGGTGACTGAGTTGGCTTCTTCACCCAGCGAAAGCACTGCAGTCTCTTTGTTCAAGCACATCCACATGGTGGATGGAGAAGACTTAAGAGCCTCTCTTTGTCCTGAAGAACTCTCTGGCTATATAATGAATTTCAGGACTCAGAGTTAGTGAGGTAAGGTTTGGGGGTTGGTATCAATGCCAGTACCTCCTTTTTCTCAAGCCAAGAGGCAGAACAATCTCTTTCAATTTTACCTGATCGTATCTGCCACAGTAGCAGTTGCTGTCGTGTGGGGAGGTTTCTCAGATGTGTCTTTCAATACCTTCTGTCAGCTCTGGGTAGAGACTGGGGAGGACATGGTGTGGTTTGTAGTTGTACTATTGTACCAACAGGTTCCTCTCTAGCATTTGCCTTCATTAGGGTCAAGTGGCTGGAAGCCCTCACGTGGCTGCAGTGCTGTGTACACGGTTAGGCTGTTCCATCATTTCTGGATGTAAAGATTGATGGTGTCACTGATTATCTGCAGCATGTGACAAGTGGCATTGTTCCTGGCTTTGCAAAGTGCCATTTAGGATGTGTCATCCTGTCCCTGCTTGGTTAGCCCATCTGCTTTCCTCATGTCCCACACACAGCACCTCATCAGTTAAAAAAAAATGAGTTGCTGGTCTCTGGTTTGGTACCATTCAACAATAATAATGGACTTGGCAGTCCTGGGTTACTGGTTGGACTTGATGATCTTAAAGGTCTTTTCCAACCTAAATGGTTCTATGGGAGTTCCCACCAGGGTCAACGTTCAACAAAATAAAGCGTGTCGCCTCAAGTAAAATAAAAGAGTCTGAGGTGACAGCTTTCACTGTAACGGTCCCGCCGAAGTCACATCGTAAGCTCGTGTGACTGAGGTGAGCAGGTTAGAGTCCTCAGCTGGATGTGCAGCTTTGAGTCATTGCCCTCAGAAGAGCCCTTACCAGCACTGTAAAGATACCGCTGAATCGCTCCGCTTTTATTTCTGAACGCTGAAGGCTTCCAACCTGCAGCCGTTTGGTTTCCTGCAGAGCCCCGATCCATCAGACAAAGCGTGGCCCGGCACACGGCGCTTCCTCTCGTGTGCTGCTGAGAAGGTGTTTAGCAGGAGCCGGTTGACTAAGGAGATTAGTCTGTTCTTTTTACTGCTTATTGTCGATGACAGACAGCAGCGGAGCGCAGTAAGAATGTGAAGGAACAGGAAGCAACTGTTGAGGTGGCGGCAGGAAGAAGGCAAGATATTTTTAACTGGGATTTTTTGTGGGGTTTTTTTTTTTCCTTTTCTTTTTTTTTTTTTTTTTTTTCCAAAAGCCATGGCGACAGCTGTTTCAGCTGCCAGCCTCTTTATTCACAGTAGTTGTGTTTCTGATAGCCAGGAGGCAAGAACAGACATGGTGAGATCATCATCGTGCCTTTCTTAGGTTAATCACACGCTATGGCAAATTTCTGTTAGAGTAATGACTGGTTAGGCTCTGCATCCTCCTTCTCTAATTACATGCCATTTGGAGTACTTCTTTCCTGTCAGGATAATGCCTGTATATGTCAATGGATATGTCCTTTGCCAGGTGCCTGTTATGTACAAAACTATTCCCTTCTCTAATACTAAGCACAGCATCTTCATTAAAATAATACATGAGGAGAACTTAATTTTTCAGACGGTGCGTGAGAGTTAAACATTATTCTTGGGTTTTACCTTATGCAAAAGACATTCCTCCTGTTATCAGCTCTTTCAAGACAAAATTTCCTTACTTGTAAGGCTGGTTAAAAAAAAAAAAAGTGCTGCTACAACACACTTCTCTGGACACTGATAATATGGTTACTCAGCAGCAAATGAGGCCCCGTTATCTAGAGTGCTGCCACCACTACTGGGGCTGCTTCAGTCCCTTGGTGAGTGCAGTCAGTGCGCTGGGGGAATGTTCTTAATGAGAAGGTCATGGTGAAACTCTGGAAATTTGCTTTGGAGGATCTGAAAGCATGTTAGAAGTAGATACCATCCTTTGTCCCATAGAGACACCCTTTCCAATGCACACGTACTCAGCAGTAGTTATGTTTTCCTGGCCACACAAAATGGGATTTTGGTCCTGGTCCAGCTCCCAATAGCTGGATGTCTATATAAACCTCACCAACCTGGTTGCTGCTAGTCAACTGGGAGTCTTAGCACAGAAAGCAAGAATTGCATGAGCACTAAGCCAGCATTATGCTTTCACCCCCAAGACAAACACCCTGCTTTATAATGAAGTCACGTTGGCATTTCTGTGTAGAAGAAAATTATTTATTACAGGCTATTGTTAAACTGCCTTCTTGAAAAACAGGGCTTTTGTTTGTCAGCTGTCAACGTTCAAATGCATTCAGTTGCATGAAATGCATTAATGAGGGGTTAGATTTCACCATGCTTTTATCAGACAGAAGAAGATAGTGGGACAGATAAGGAATGAAATTCCCACTTGGTTAATAGACAATTCTGTTGCTTTCGACATCAAAGTGGTGTTTGAAAGGTCCGTATGACCCTCCTGTTCACAGCCCTCTAACACCACTTCTTGTTTTTACTCAATAAGTTGAAGTAATGTGGCTGTGAGCTGTGTGAAATGGAGTCACCTGCCTGACGTGGACAGCAGGCTGCTGATTTCCTCTCCTGTGCACATCAGGAGTGTGTGTACAGATGTTCCTCCTGCAATGTGGCTTACCCTTGAAGTCAGGCTGCATTTCCTTAAAAGTGACTTCCAGTGTCAGATACTGAAATAAAAATTTGCACTGATAAAGAATAAGGCTAAACACAGTCACATGGTTGTTTTGGGTTTTTTTTTTGAAGCAAAATAAGTATCCCTGTGGGTTTTATCCATGTCATGTCCCCTTTAGGGTAGCCCAGGATGTGAGGTAGGAATGTCACTGTAGCTTGTGCAACTGTTACAGCTGGCTGCCTGTTGGTGTAGGTGATTTATCTGTTCATAAAGCTATTTATCCTTCCCTTTCACCTTGGAGGAGGAAGACTGGCAGGCTTTTGGCGGTGTTCTGCAGCAAGCCTGGTGTTCAGCAGGGACTTCCACATACTTGGACACCTTGCTGAAGAAAGCCTTTTTACAGGGCACTGGAACCCTGGGAAGAAGTGTGCTAAGAGAGACTCTGTCCTTGCAGCCCCATGCTGCTGCCCGAGACCCCTCTCTGCTGGCAGGGGGGACAATCAGGAGCACAGCGGAGCATGAGCTGAGTGCGAAGGTAGAGGGGGCAGGATGGGGACGTGGGGCAGAGGAGGGGACAGTGTGGGAGAAGGGTGTGGAGGTGGCACGTCTTCAAGCTGCCACCCACCCCTCCTGTGGTTCCTTCCCGCATCACACACACACACACACACCCTCTGAGCATGCGCTGGGCTCCTGTGAGAGGTTCTAGAGGCTGCGACTACGCGAGGATCTCGGCTTCCCCCAGAAAAGGCTTTTAATCTGTGAGGAGGAGGTGAACTTCGAAGGCTCAAAACTTCAGGGGCAACAGATGATGCCACAGTTCTTAATTTAAATCAGGATTATCAACCTCCTTTCCAAATGTTGATTTCTAGCTATCTTTTCAAGACTATATTTTTTACTATTCCTAAATATTGTTTTTCCTCACATCAGAGTGTTAGAGAGCAAAGCAACCCTGTTTTCCTTCTGGAAACCTGACAGAATGTTGCAAAACCGGGGTGCGCCTGTAAATCCGTAACTGTTTGGTCCTTACTCCCGTGAAAACAAGCTGCTCTTGCAGCACTTCCACAGCACATGCCAGCCTGCTCCCTTTGGCCGTGGCCAGAGGACAGTGACCTGGTCAGCAGAGCCAGCCCAGCTTTGGTGCTGGGGAACCCTGGAATGAAACACTGGTGACCGTGGTAGCTGTACGCATCAGGGTACAGAAAAGGGTAACGCGATCTCTTCTGATACAGTGACTTGCTGGCAGAGATTAAAACCAGAAATGCAACCAGGAGTGAAGTTAACGCGTACGCAGAAAATCGACATCGTGGTGCTGCTTAACAGTGGCTGGGCTCCCATCAGGGCTCCGTGAATGGGCACCGGAGCTGGATGCGGTGGTTGCTGCTTGTCTCCTGGCTGGGGTGAAACAGGCGCTGCCCAAGGGAGCAGCTGGAACACGGGCTGGAACACCCCCTGTCAGAGCCGGGCTGCGGCCAGGCTTCCTTGTAGATGGACATCTTTCTGATTGAAGGGCAACTAATGATCTTGCTGCCAGCAGGACAGTAGAGCTGAATCCAGTAGCTCTTGGTCACTGCACAGTTTTTGTGCATCCGTGGTTATGGGGCTGCCTGTTCAGCCAGCAGCAGATATTCCCACACATCTATTCCTGGGTGGCTGCTGAGGAGCAGATGTGTCTCTGGACCATTTTGAAGTGCTGGGGTGAGGTTCTGCTCGAGCTCCCAAGCCCAGGCTCTCGGATGAGCTTGTCAGCACCGTCCTGCACTCAGGCAGCCGTGGGACTCGGACTGGTTCAGACCCTTTGGCCTGAAGCCAAGCAGAGGTGTACCCCAAATCTGATTCAGCCCTGCCTGCATGGATCCTTTGTATACCAGACTAAACTGCTTAGGCCAGTACTGATTTTTCTGCCAATCCTGAGGTTATGCTAGGGATGGAGTTACATGCTTGCTTATAAACTGGGATTAGCACTGCAATACCAAAATTATAAACAAAACTAAGTACCTGAGAGCACTTTGGAGAGATCCCATTTCAGCAAGCCTTTTCTGCAGCCTGCTGGACACTGCACTTTCTGGACTCCCAGGAATTCAGCAAGAAGTCTAGGGAGCACAGAGGGCATAGATACAAAGAGAACACATCAGAAAGCTCCCTGCAGAAACAAAATCTGGCAATGCTATCTGCATGCTGCAGTGAGAAAATATTGCAAATATTAGATTTTTAAATTTATTCAATCAGAATTGCTTTTGCCTCTAGTTGAGTAGACGGTGTCATTCGCAGTGAGGTTACTTAAAGTGTGTACTTAAAGTTTGTCAAAAGCTCAGCGTAATGCGGGAAGGTGCAAAGCAGTTTGCTTTGCTCTGAGTTAGGCCCAGAGGCTGCTCTGCCGTTCGGTAGGACTGGCTTAACCCATTTTCTCATCTGCAGGTTGTGGGCAGGAGGTTAAACTGAGCTTTGTCTTTCTGAAGTGGAGCTCCCATGCGCTGCGCTCTGCAGTTAAAGCCTATGCGATGCAAGATGAGAGTCAACACCCAGAAAAATACATTTCTTCAACTCGTACAAAATATTGCTAGATAAATTTTCAGTAGCTGTTAGGCTGATCTGCAGTCACCTCTTCTCGGCAAAAAAATGGCAGTGCATCTTCCCCTTGATTTTTCACCCAATTTTCATTTGTGTATTACCACTACAAAGCAAGGACAAGGAGACCCTGATATTTTTCTTCGGTACTTACCCTCTGTTTTTCCTTTTGGACTCGCTTCCCATTTTGCCCTCCACCTTTTCCACTTTTTCAGCATTCTATCTTGATACCTGTTGTGAGCAGGGCTGCTAGGCACTGCAGGCTCAGTCTCAGCATCCAGGAGGAAGAGCCTCAGGGTCCAGTGAAGGAGCCAGGCTGTATCCCAAGAACCCTGGCAGGAGCTGGGTTTTCCTCGGGTCTGTCCCTGCGGTTCGGTTGGCAGTTTCAGCTGGTATAACACTGCAGCGTGCATCATGGGAGGTTAACAAGTGCTTCTAGTCCAGGTGCTGGGGAGGATTTTAGGAGGGGCTGTGGGGTTTTGTTTGGTGGTGGTGGCTTTAATACTAAAATGAGTCGGCTGGACTTCCAGTGAGCAGGCTTGTACAAATAAAGGTCCTTTCTCCTGTCAGCATCCCAATGCATGCTGAAAGATGGAAGCTGTGTATCTTGGATCTTAGGTCTTCGGGCAGCCTCTTTTTGTATTTTAAGGAATATGTCCTTGGTTTGCTCTGTCCTTCCTTTGTAGTGCCTGTTGGTCTTCGGTCCCCCAGATAATTAAGAGAAAATAACCCATGAAGCAGATTTTTCACACACAGACAGAATAACAAACACCCTTCAACACTAACAAGGAAGTTACTGTATTTACAGAGAACAGCAACTTAATGAGATGGGAAAAAGGACCACTGGATGAACAATTAGGAGGATTCAAATCACGCGTATGTTTAAAATTTAAAGTAATGTGCTTCATGTTCTGTATATTCAGTGGTCTAGTTAAAGCATGTCGTTGTCTTTTCCTTAGATCAAGAAGGGAGGCTGAATTTCTGCTTCAGCAGATGTTTATCTGTGTTCTTAACCCATGCAGTTGTATGAAGATTTTCATGACGATCTCAGAGAACATACGATGAGATTAGAACTGTTAAGAGCAGATGTTCAGTTCTTATATTTGTAGAAACACAGATGAGGAGAGGGCTCCAAGAATGGGGGGCTCAAGGAATGGAAAGCTGATGAGATTCCAGAATTGGGGAGGGGGTGCTTGCTTAGTTTGGGAGCTTCTTTTTAATTCTTTTTCATTATTTGTTTTTAAATTCTTTATGAAATTGAGGGTAGGTGGAGATGCTAGCAGTCTTATTTGTGGTTTTGTAGCTTTTCAGATTTTTCAAAAGGGAATGGGAGGCAGAATCTTATACTGGAATTTCCTGGAATTTTTTGTTTTGTTTCATCAAATGTGCAGACTTTCTGGTTTTGTTGATGTTCTCATAAGCAGCAAGGGGAAAATTTGAAGTGTTTTACTGGGGGATAGCTGTTACTGAAATAAATAGGAGTTTCTTTACATTGTCAGCACTGAGTTGCCTCAAAGCTTCTTGAGGTTTAGTGGTTTGGAGGGTTTTGCTTTTTTGTTTTTAAAGCACATAAAGAGGACTCGCTCAGTGACAAGAGTCCATGAAGGTCTGCTGGCCATGCAGGGACACCCCCAGACCATATAAGCCAAACATAGGCTTTGTCAAAGTTAGAAACTTCTTGTTGCAGAAGGTCCAGAAAAATTCTGTGTGAGACTGACAAAGTCAGGCAGACTGATTTGGTCTGACAGAATAAGGTGAAGGAGAACTGTATTGGGGTAGAAAATCTGTTCTTATACTAAAAATTGATTTTGACCTTTGCAGAGATACTAATTTCACCTCCTGATAAGAGAAAATTTTGGATGATTGCACCAGGTCAGGCATATAACACTTGAAAAATTCATCAGCAATCTTAATTTGTTTTGATACATTTTTTTGGCCTGCTACTGAATTTTGTATTTCTGTTTCTTCTAGATATCTGCTTGCAGTGTTGCTTGTTGGTTTGAATCCTCACTGCCTTGGCAGTTGAGTAGTGTTGCCTGCAGGTCTCAGCATTGTTCTTCATTCCTATATAATAGGACTCCAGTAATAAAAATGAGACAGTTATCATAAATAAGACTCCAATAATAAAAATGCCTTTCCAGTTCTTAGTTGGGTTTGATTGTTTTTCTCTTGTGTAAGGCATACCTTTCATTCTGATTTTTGTTCTTTCTTAAGAAAGAGCATTGTCAAAAATTACTGCATTTATGTAGACTACTGTGATGCCTTTGGCTCCCATCACTAGGATGGTTTAGTGAAGAGTGTAAGAAGAAAGTAGCCGATATGACTATGGTAGCAAAGTCTTTATAAAAGCCTTATTCTCATAAACTAACACATTTTCAGAGTCATCCCAGGCAGTAGAATGACCCAGTCCCTTAAGGGGTCACGTGAAATGTCTGGGTTATGCTCTGGTGTCCCACATCAGAAAATAGACCCACGTGGGGTTTTGGGGGCAGAATTTCCTCTGTCAACATTATGTGTCAACTGCTCGGTAATAGAATCACTTCTAATTATCACATGTGGCAGTCATTTAAATGTGTGTTCCTAGCGATGCTGGTGAAGAGCCACTTAAACAGATGGGGAGAATTCATGTGGGGGTTCAGATCAGAACTAATTCACTTAACTGAAAAATTAGGAATCATTCCCCCGTTGACTGGGTGTGAGTTAAAGACAGTGCTCTGGCATGCAGATTGCCTTTCCCAGGTTTTGCATAGTGAAGAGCCAAACAGATTTGCTCTGCCATCTTTATTTCTTCTGAAACTGTTTGCTGAGTAGTATGACTTGTCCTAAAAACAGGGGTTGGTTGTGTTCCATTATGTGTTTAGTTGTTCTTAAATAAACTCTGGATTAAAAAAAAAAAAAAAGACATGTGACCTGTCCAATTGTATATACTGGTTTCGTTTGCATCAATATTTGGAAAAGGAAAGAAGAGTAACAGAATTTAGACAAACAGATGCCCAAAGCCATCTGCTCCTCGCCTCACAGTCATTAGACGTTCATAGTACAACAGCGTGAACTTGGAACGGCTCTCCTGTCCTTCAGGGCTGTGTTGGCTGGCTTTAAAGCGAGCACAAAATGAAGCCAAGGCACCTTGTAGGTGGACACCAACCTCCACCGATTTGCAGTCTGGTTTACATAACCTCAGTCCTTCTCAAAAAGCTTAGCAATCGTTAGCCTTGCCGCAAGGCCATTCGGGGTGATTGCAGATCATTCAGGGTCAGGATCACCATTCCCCAGGACTGGCTTAACCTAGCCCACCGTGTGTATCTGTGGTTGGACAGAGCCCAAAGAGACAGTGTAAAAATAATAAACTATTAGTATCTAGAAGACTTAAAGCTTAATGAATTAGTTGCAGTATTTTCCTTTTCTTAGAAAAATAGACTCGCTGTATTTGGTTTAGCTTTCCTTTCATCAAGCATTTTTCTCCTCTCTAAGTACCCTAAGGTGCTGAAATTTAGGATTAGTTTTAAAGAAGCTAAGGAAGTTTTACTGTTGCCGTTCAGGCTGAGAGAAGGAGAGGAGGGGTGTTTTTTGGAAAAGGCTTTTGCTGATTTTGCTACTGGGCGAGGGAAGGTCTGGAACAGCTGAGTGATTGCATAGCTCTTCCCAGCAGCGTCTCCCAGGTAATGCAGCAAAGGAGACCCTACTGTGTGCCTGCAGGGACATGGGCACACGGAGGTACGATGGTTTTTCCAGCTTCATCCCTCCGGTTAACATAAACCTAAACGTTCAGGGTGTCTCCCAAATCTCATGCCTGTGCTTTGCTAGCAGCATAAGCTGGGGAAAACCTTTTAAACAAGCATAGGTCACCTGCAGTTAGTTTAAGAGAAGGCTGGGGTGGGATTTTATCACTGACCACTACCACTGTGCTGACACTGACAGGGATCCAGCCCTTGACCTCTAGCAGGGTCCAGGTTGGGCAGTGCTAAGTCATTTTGAAAGCCCAGCCAAGGAGTGCATTTGGAGATTGCCTCCTGTTGGAAGTGATGTTTTCTCTGCAGTCCTGGCTGGATTTCCACCTGGATAACTCTGCTCCACCTGCTTAAAATCCCTCCCCAGTATTTCACTGGTTATGGCATGGGCCCTTTCTGTTCTGTGGTGCTGCAGTGTTCCCCTTGCAGTTTCATATCACCTGCTTATAAATTGATTTCTAGATCATCTGTGCCCCCATTTAGTAATCGAGCTGGCTTTCTTGTAATTATTCCGAAGGATTCAAATGTGAAAGCAGTAAGTATGTGCCCAGCCCTGGTGCTGTACAGTGCAGTAGCTTCTCTTGGTGTTCATCTGTGCCACCCAACAGGTTGTCATCCCTCGGTGTTCCTTTTGCCAGTGGGGTTTGGGTTCATCCGCATCAGTCTGAACCGACCTGTTGCCCGCTGTGAGCATGGCTTTGATGGTAGTGGAGTTCGAGAAGGGCTGCCCGTGAGGAGGAAGGGGAACTGGTGCTCAGTGAAGGTCTGGGATTCATTCACGTCACAGGGTGGGAATCAGACCTGTTCTTCACGTAGACACAACAGGCGAGGTAGCACCTTTCCTTCCAGAGGTGGCTTGCTAGAGGCTTTAATCACACTGAGTTTATTTTGTGGCCTCAAACTGCACCCCTTCCCCTTCACCCCTGCTTTCATTTCATATTTCTTTTTTTTTTTTTTCCCCCTCCCTCTTGGCACGTCATTATGTTTTCATTAATAATATCGACAACAGGGCAGCTGTTTTGGCTTTGTCTCTAGCATTGTCTTCTCCATCCAGACCTTGGAATTGGGAGATCCTTGAAATCCCTGTCTTCTATGTGACTTTTAGGCAAATCAGGTGCTTCACTTTCCCCCTTACCTGCAAGTATTTCTCTCCAAGCCATAAAATTGTTCTGGGTACTTTTTCTTCTTAAATCTGACTGCTGCTAACACTGTTGTTTCTTTCATTAACAGATTAGCTTTACAGGGAACCCGTCGCCAACAGCCTGCCCTGTTGTACCCACCACCCAGTGAGAAAACTCCAAGGAGAAGCTGAGGACAAACCACACCTCACAAGGCAGTCCATGGGGACCGTACCAGATCCTCTGAGATCTGCCAAGCTTTCCCTGGTCACAGCTTCTGCAGAGGAGGACCACCTGGGAGACCTGCAGTCTGCTAAGCACCAGCCCCAACTACCCAGCGGAGAGAGGGCCAGCAATGGCTTTCCGTGCACGCTGAGCGGCTCCGCTGGAGTCTGCTTGTTCGACCTGAAATACACAGCGGCTGCCAGCGCACAGAGGTGCGGGCAATGCCACGAGGACGATGCTAGCCAGCAGGAAAACGTTCCTCCCAGGCTCGCCAGCAAAGCTGTGGAGGGGCATCCTGCAACCCTAGAGCCAGCCGGTTGCTCCCGGGCAGTGGGCAACCAGGGACCAGCAGCACCAGCCCCCGCTGCAACAGGAGCCCCCTTGGTGGGGCAGGGGCCAGAGATGATGCCAGCCCCCCAGAACTCCCGGCAGTTTGTGCAAGGCAGCCAGGCAAAACCAAGCTCCCTGACGCAAATAGATGACTCTGCCTTGAAACCTCAGGGGACTGACGATCAGCCGGCACTGGAGGTGTTAAATTATTCTTCCCCGGGCGACCCTGTCAGGGGTAAGGAGTCCTGTCATACTTCTCAGGCAAACCTTCTGCAAAGAGGGGAAAAAGACAGGGAAGCAGAAAAAAATGGTTCTGCTGCGTGTCAGTCAGCCTCGCCAGCAAGGCACGCTGAAGCTGACCTGGGGAGAGACCTGCAGGCGAGTTTGGAGGCCAAAAGCAGGGCTGCAGGCACCGTGCAGTTGCACCCCACAGATATGACTGAAGTGGTGCAGAGCAGTGGGGCACCAGTCCTGTCTAGCCACCGGAGTCCACATCCAGTACGTAACACGGACCCCGAGCAGGGGAGCCCAGACCCCACCCAGCTCTCCAAATTCAGAGAAACGGGTACAATGACAGTTCAGCCAGAGAGCAGGTCTTTAACTCAGGAAGCAGCAAGCAGGACATGGCGAGATGCTGAGGTTCAGGCCGTGGCTGCTGTGGAGAGCAAGTCGGCCTCCACCAGCCCCAGCATCCTTGCTGCCTTCTTAAAAGGGAATCCTCCTGCAGAGGAGGAGGAAGAACTACACGTAATTTACCAAGGAGGTGTGGGGCTGAGCCAGCCTGCGCTTACTGACAGTTTATCCGTCCAACAAAAGTCCCCGTGTTCTCCTGGTATCACGTCAAAATCAACTGTTGTTACGGCTGTGACTGCTTCGGCCCAGACGCAGCCCGTCAAACTGCCTGGGCTCCAGTCTGACGTGATGTCCCCAGTGTCAGCAGACAATGCAAAACCTGTTCTTCCCTCCTCCCCTTCAGCAGTTTCCTCCCAAGGGGCATCTGTGGGTAACACTACAGTGATCGGCGCAGCCCGTGACAGCGAGGATGCTGCTGGCCGGCCAGTGGAGGCTCAAGTCCCACCAAAGCCCACCCCTGTGGAGCAGCTTGAAGTTGACTCCAGTAATCATGGTAAAATCAGTAATTCATTGCAGTTGAATCCAGCACGGTCTGGGTCTGGCGCAGGCGAACCAAGTGCCGCTTCTGCTGCTGCTGTCCCAGGAACCAAGAACGACGTGCAAGACCCTGTCCGCGATGCGGCAAGCAACCGGTTACCGTTACTCTGTAGCCCAGGCAGCGAAGTCAAGCAGAAGGAGGTCCTGGGCAGCTCTGAGCAAAAGCCCGTGCAAAGTAAGGGTGCGAGTCAAGAGGAGGCCGTTGCTAATCCATCTGTGGTAAAACCAAAGGAGGAAAACTCGGTGGTGCGTGATCCTAAAGGAGGGATGGGTGTCAGCAGCCAACCTGCTGCTGTCCGCGTAAAGGCGTGCTCAGAGGATGCAGGTGGAAAGGAGGAGAGCAGAGGCCAGGGGGACGCTGGCCGGGCTCAGACGGTGCCCGAGCTGAGCGTGAGCTCCACACGTCCCACCCCTCCCGTGGAGGCATCGGCAGCGCCCCAGCAGCAAGGCCTGCAGGCCAGGGAGCCCAGGCGCGAGCGTCACACAGCGACTCCTTCTGCTTCAGCTCAGGCCCCGCCAGACCTGGGGGAAAACAAAAAGCAGCCGACCCCGGCCATGGAGGCGAAAGTGCAGGTGAAGCAGTCCAAACACGTCAGGGATGTTGTTTGGGACGAGCAGGGCATGACGTGGGAGGTTTACGGTGCTTCTCTTGATCCGGAATCCCTGGGAATTGCCATCCAGAACCACTTACAGAGACAAATACGGGAACACGAGAAACTGATCCGGGCTCAGAACAGTCAGACCCGGAAATCCATTTCCTCAGATACATCCTCAAATAAAAAACTGAAAGGGAGGCAGCACAACGTGTTCCAGTCCATGCTGCAGAATTTTAGGCGTCCTAATTGCTGCGTCCGACCTGCTCCCTCTTCTGTGTTAGACTGATGTGGCTTGCAGGGGTGCGTAGATGTCTGTGGTGGTAGCGAGAATCCCTCCCCTCAAGTCTCAAGTCCTGCTGTCCAGTTGTGTTACTGGGGTTGTGATGCAGCAACAGTGGAAAATTATTCCCCTTTGTTTTCTGAGTAGCCACATGCTCCATCATGCCATTATTATTGCCACAGCTGGTGTCTTGCCACATTGTGCCCCATCCCTACTACAGTCAGATGAAAAGCTAGGTACTTAGTAAAAGCACAAATCTAAATTGCCACCTTGCTGCAGGGAGAGCAGCATCTTCTGAAAAAGCAAGAAGCAGAGGGATTGTCAGAATTATTACAGGAAATTACTTGTGTGCATCACGAGGTCTTACACAGAGGGTTGGGCTGGGGGAAGCTGGGTGAGGTGACACCGAGGTTCAGCAGCTGTAAAGACCTAACGCAAAACAACCTTCCTGGAGTGTGAGACGCCCACGCTGGGGCAAGTCCATGAAAAGGCGCTGGGCGCTGATCACTGAGCAGCCCCGCTCCTGTTGATGCCGTGGGGCACACTGTTCTCACGTGAGCCCCCGAGAGCCGGGTCTTCCCCTCCCGTTGACATGGAGGACCAGGCAGAGAGGGAGGACCAAGGCTGAAGGATTATCTCTTTGGGAGAAGTGGAATTTTGCTGGCTAGAAGGGGAGGTGAGAGGGATCTGTTCTGCCAACTTTTTCTGTCCTGGTCAGCCACACAGGGCATAAGCAGGCGACGCACCCGGGGCAGGCGAGGCACGAGGGAGCACGTCGGCAGATGTACCCGCGTCCAGGGGGATGGCGCCCGTAGTCGCACTGGGGTGCCCCAGCCAAGTCTTTCGAAAGCAGCAGGCAGTTCTGGCTCCTCAGCTGGGGTGGGCAGCCCCTGCTTCCAGCCTCCCGTGGTGCTGAGCACCTCTGCTCTGAATCACTCTTTAAAGTGGTATGGATCTTTTTTTCTCTCTCCAGAGATGCGCGGCAACGTTTTCCTGTAGGAGCCGGCCATCCTGTGCATCTGGGTCCGTGAGCCCGTGTCTAGTGTGTGACACTGATTTTTTTTTTTTTCCTTTTAAGTCCTTAGCCAGCTCCACTTTTTTTGCAGTATTTTGGTGCTTTTCTTGCTGCCTTTCATAAACCAAATACCATTTATTTAGCCTGTGCGTATTTTGTTTACCTAATGCTCTCTATATTATAAACCATTATATTGTTAACTTGAAACATTTACAGAAGTACTGACGTCTTGAGACAATCTTTGCTGTATTTCTAATGTTAGAAAAGTTGTAGAAACTGCTAATAAAAGGTAGCTTAGTCACTGTTTCTTCAGAATTGTGATATACAATAACGCCTCAAATGTATGTTGGTCACATTTCTCACTGTAATAATGTTTTTCAACCTGGGAAATGTGTTTCCCGCTAGCTTTTTATTCTGTCCACTAGAGCTCATGATGGGAGGCTGGGGAACTCCTGCAGTTCGTAGAAAATTTAGTTTTCAATCCTGCAAAGCAGTGAGGATTTGGATATTGTAATCCTGCCGAGTACTAGAGTTAAAAATAGGAGTTATTTTTATTCCATTAAAGATTTTTCATGAATCATGACGATAATTTATTTCTGTCTCTAGTACCACGCATCTGACTTACTCTGTAGATCTTACTCTTGCAACTTACTCTGTAAATCTTACAGGTTTACACAGTGTAAATGAGTATTGAATTTTATTTTTTTTTTTTCTTTTTGTCTGAAGCAAACCTGAGGTGGTCCCCTTTTATTTAGGAGATTTTTTAGTATATCAACTGCCAAGCCTTCAAAGCAGCTGGTTTGGGGAATTTTTTTCCCCGCAGAGAGGTAAAATGCTGTAAGATACAATAATTTAATCAGTGAAAGGAGTTGTCCCCAAGGAGGACAAGGAAAACCTTCTGGTTTTCCTCTGGTATACACTTAGGAGTTTATGGCACGTCCTTGCTCCGTTTCTGTACGTTGTGTCAAGTCCTGTCCCACTTGGTGCTGAATTGTTACTTCTCAAGTGCCCCATTAGAGTGTGTCTTCCCACCTCTGCCTACCAGGAGGAAAGTCTCCTACCTTTTTTCTGTTAATACTACTTTTTCCATCCCATTCCTAGCAGTGGCCAAGATGTGAGTTTCATGTGAAATTTTGTGTGGGATTAATATTGGCAGTATCATTAGGTGAGGTTAGTTGACAAGTTCGGTGTCTTTTCCCACGTTGTGTCCATGTCAGCCCTGAAGAGGTTCCCTGAGTTGTCGGCGGTGTTTGCTGTGTCCTGTCCAGGTCCAAAGCTTTGCACTGCTCCTTCTGCCTCCCTTCTGCCCCCTCCCTCGCCAGCTGCTGCCCAGCCTGTCTTCCTGCGAAACGGGGGCCCTCGGCTCAGCTCGCGTCCTCCTCTCCCGTGTCCCCCTCACTGTAGCAGTGTGAGCCAGCTTACTCTGAACTGTCCCCTTACAAATACGCTCAGTCTGAATATATAAATGCATTGTTATATTTTTTGCCTGAGGAGAATAAACGGCTATTGCACATTCACCAATTTCCATGAACTTTATCCTTTAGCTTAAGCTCTCCAAAATATTTCTGGCTTATGGGTATGAGTTGCTTTATTGAGATCAAACTGGGCTTGGCACTGAATGAGCAGGGTGCTGGGCCAGCATGGGAATTAACTCTTCTTCGTGAGGGATGGGAGATCTCTTCTGGTTCCCTGCAGCTGCTTCCAGCTGTGAGTCCTCGCCAGCCAGTCCACCCGCACCTCCCTCCCCACCCCGAGCGATTACCTTTCTTGCAGGAAGATTTCATCAATACATACACACCACAAAGCACCAATGGGCAAGTTACGAAGTGGATGCATCTGAACAATGGCGTGAGCATGCTTGGGAAAACTGCACCGGTCAGCAGAGCACTGTTCTTTTGTATTCCAGGGAAATACGAGTGCAAAGACAAACCACGAAACGTCGGCGATGCTGCCTGGTGGGCCCAGAAGTCCTGCAGGCATGTGTCTGAAGCCAAGCAATAACGTGCCAAAAACCAACACACAAAAATGAGTCAATAATCACCAGCACATCTCATGGAAAATATTTTAGGTTTTCACTCTGTCTTGCTAGGGCAGACTGTAGGCAACCTGCTGGTTTAATACTGATAATTTATGCTTTCTCCTGTGTGCAATGTCTAGATGACGATGTGAATCCTTGTAGGGATGATGCATCTTTCACCAGCAGCAAAATAGAACAATGTTTTGGGTAGCAATTAGCAAATATTATGCATGTGAGCGGTCTTGTAGCAGCCAAGAAGGACTGTTCGTGGTGTCACATCAGCACTGAAAATGAAAGTGTGCTTAGAATAATGGTATAGCAGAGGGTAGGGAGGGGTGATGTGTGTGCCACCACCCTGCTCTTTTTGTCTCTGTGACTCAGAATCACATTGCATTGGTTGGATGGTTAGCAACCAAGAAAATCCACTTGGGCTACTAAAAAGAAGGTTGAAAGCAGGAAGTATTTTTCATTCACAAGAGTAAAATCTGTATGAAAAAAAGACCTGTGTTGCAGCCCAGCCAGTTGAAATAACTCTTAAACTTGGTTTGTTGCAAGATGAGAAATGTTGGGGAACAAGCTAATTGTCAGGAAACTGTTGGCTGCATCTTCTGGGAACGTTAACATGGACAGAACCATTAATAAAAGCAGTGAATGAGAATGACAGAGTTCCTTCTGGTTTCACTTCAGGAGTTTTCCACTAGGCGAGACGAGAATAAGCACGTTTCAATGTTGCCAATACAAAACCTGAGTTGAAGCAGAATCTCTGCAGGCAATTTGCGATGTAGTCCTGGATTTCATGTGAGGCTGTGACCTCCGCGACTGTCTCTGTGCACTCGGTTGGTACCTGCCAGCTTTGCGTTGCCTTGGGCACAAGTGCTGAAGTCCTGCCTCATTTCTGCTGATGTAGTTTGGAGAAAAAAAAAAAAAAAAAAAAAAGTGTGGGGAAAGAGCTGGAGGGACAAGGAGGACAATATCTCCCGTTTCCATTTCAGGGGAAGAAAACCTTCTTTTTAATATACAAGAAGGAACTGCTGAGAGACATGGGGAGAGAGGGACTGAAATGAAGTAAAATGAAGTTGATGGAGGCACTTCACAAGGAATTCCTGTTCCTATGTCTCTAAAGCCAATGTTTTCCTTAAGTTTCACCCATTTGTTCATTCTGAGCTCACAGATGTTTTCATATTGTTGGCGTCCCTTGACTTTTAGGAAAATGAACATTTCCAAAGGCTGTGTATTTTGCTAGTATGTATAAATATATCCAAATGCATTTCCACAAAACCACTAGGCAAACAACCTCAGTTTATTACTGCTACTACCATGTAAGAGCTTGTAAAATGCACCCTTTGGAGAAGCATCTTCAAGGGGTTCAGAAAAGGTGAATAAACGCTCTAAAGATAACACTACCTTTTATCTTTAATTTCATGACCATATTGAAGTGTTGCAGTTAGAAGTGGAAATCCAAATGAAAACTGGTGTTGAAGTTGATGGAATATTCAAGTTGGCTGCCACTGGTTTTCAGGTTGGAAACGTGATGGAATCTACCATACCAGTGTTTCATTACTGAGCTCGGTATACGCAAGGTTTGCATGAAAGCACAAATTTTATTAGCTTATTAGCTCTAGTGTCTTTTTTTCTCCCCTGTTTTTGTAACGTCTCATCCTCTGCAGGTTAATTTTTGGTGACTCTGTGATGCCTGTATGAGTGGTCGGTATTTTCAGCAATCCCAAAGATATGCAGATAGATCCTTAGCCAAATGCTGCGCACTACCAAATATCTCCGGACTCACGGGATGCTGCAGTGGTCCACGGGTCTGAAGGTCAGGTACTGTATGTTGAAATGGCTGCAGTGTTCTCTTAGGGGCCTAAATTATCCCACTTGAGACAGTGTAGATGTTGAAAAGAAAGCATGAAGTATTACAGCTGAATTGAGCCAAACTGAAACTGATATTATCCTTTTTTTTTTTTTTTTAAACTCTGAGATTTATTGGGTTTTGTGCTTTTCTGAGCAGCTCTTCCTTCCTAGAGTTTATAATGTGGATTTTGCGTCAAATCCTGGAAAGGAAGGTTTTGCAACATGCAACATATCTTTCATCATTCAGGCTTCCTTAAAGAAGAAAATGATGTTATTACTGAGCCAAATCACACAGAGAAGAAATATTTTTTCCTCTAGGAAAGCATTTGCTGTAGGTAATGTAGGTAAGCTTCTGTGTGGGTATGGCCATGTGGGTGTACGTGTGTGCAGGTGTCATGCATTACTCATACAGAAACAAGAATTTTTCTCCTTATCTGGTCTCTAAAACAATTCCCACATCGGTATCAAAAACCCCAGCAGTCAGCCAACCTCCGTGTCTAGACTGTCGACAGCAAGTGCAGTGGTTGGGCTGTAGAGAGATGCGTGCTGGCTCCTGAGCTGTGTGGAAATCCACACTTGTACGTACAAACTGGTTTCTGCACAAAGACGATGGGTGGTAGCAAGCACCTGAGCTCATCACGAGAAGAATCACACCAACCGAGTCCCATTTGAAATACTAGACCTAAGGTTTTGTTAGCTTTCTGCTTAGACTGACGCTCTCTGGAGTAGAAATAAATGACAATTCTGCCAGCAAAGTCTCCAGCAGTTGTCTGCTGCAGAATACGAGTCTCTCAGATGCTTCTCAGCAGCTCTGCTACAACAAATGACCCTTCTGCTGGAGGGTCCTCCTGACAACGCTTCCCTTAGCCTCGTTCATAATCCATAGTTTCAAGTACATCAAACACAGGTTTAGACACTGCCCGGAGGAATTTCAGTAAAATGGAAGAGAAAGATCCATGTGTTCGTGGTACATAAAATCACATCCGAAGTTAAGGTCTCGGTTGCACACTGGAAAGTGTCTGCAGTTAAAGGAAGAAAGGGTCAGTGAACTTTGAACTCCCGGCTGCTGCAAGCACCACAAAAGTGATGGTCACGAATCAAGTCAGCAACAGAAGAAAAACAGCTTGGGGGGGGCTTCTAACAACTGATATCATTGCAGCTTTATCATTTTTATAATTACAATGACTGAATGTGATGTACTGTACAAAGTAAAGCTAGTATTAGGCTTCCAGGTGTACGTGGCATTCATTCGAGACATACCAACAGAAGTTTGCATGTGAAGAAGTCTTACAGTGACACTAAAGCGATGTTACCCGCCCGATCGAGTCCCTTAGGAATTTAATGTTTTGCTGTTTTACATCTCCTGGTTTCCATGCTGAGTACAATAAAATGAACACTGTCTTAATTATTCTGGGTCTCCGTTTGTACTCTGACATGGGAAAAGAAAAGACTTTGAAGTTGTGGCCTTTCTGGCTAAATCTGTGAATGTCTGTACGACAGCAGCTGCAAAGGGCTTTCTGAATTCAGACCTGGCGACTTGCAAAGCTCAGTGCGGTGGAAGCCACCAGGCGCCGTCCCTGCCGGAGCAGAGACCTGTCTGCCTCCTTCCATGTCTTTTCACGGGTGCCGTTGCCTTTTCGCGGTGGTTCATGAGCACCAGCTTCCCTGCGGCAGCTGCTGCTCTACCCTTCCACGTGAATTCACTGAGCCTTGCAGCAGCCCCTTGCCCCGCAGCGCTGGCCAGGAGCCGAGGTGGAAGGGGCAGCGGTTTAACCCTGCGGCATCACTGCTGTAGCAAATGGTCACCACCGTCCACCAGCACACCTGCACACCATGCACAGAGCTGAGAGCACCAGCAGCAGGGTAACCGCAGCCATTTTCCTCTGAAAAGAAAAAAAAAAAAAAAAAAGTTTTATTCTTTAAAAAAGCGTAAGGTAACAGGCGATGGCTGTCAAGTATTTTGATCTGGCAGTATGGTATTTGACCTTACAAGTATGGTATTTCCATGTGCTTGTCTTACTGCTAAAGGGCACGAGCCCCCACCTCGGCACGCTCTTTCCTATGGTGAGAGAGGAGCAGAACAGACCCCGAGATAACGTGGTTGCACAGTGCCTCTGCTACCGGGGGTGTCCTGGCTGCTCACCCCACGCGGGAGCCCTCTTCCCCAAAATCATCGTTTCTTTGGCTGTATTTCTGTGGCTGGTGGTTGGCCACTAGGGTTCAGGCTGCTTCAGCTAACTACCCAGTGCTTTGGGCAACTGGGCAGGGTATTTTATTAATTAGCTTTGCTGGATTCCATGGCGTACGGTTCAGGTTCCTGCATGCCAGCGGCTGCCGAAGATTAGTCCTGAACCCAACCTGCCAGGAGCGGGGTGTTTCCCTACGGTAGCTGGGCTCATTCAGCTGTGTGCTGCAATTGGCAAGCTCTCGTTGTGTCTCCCTTCCTTACATCATCCCTGTAGTCTTGCTGCAGTAGCAAAAAAAGCCTAGAGAAGCCCCATCCCCGGGGGACTGACCCAGCAGAAAAAGGACCAGCACAGAAAACAAGCTAGCATCCTATCAAACCAGTACTCATCACTGCCCAAAATCTGAGGCAGATTTTAGATCACATAACATCGCAGTTTCAGGGGAATAGTGCAAGTCTGGCTTCTTGTTCACGCACCAGCTGATTTACAGAGGATATGAGGTTCCACCGGCAGCACTACATCCTGGGGTATCTGCGTCGCTTCTTTAACCAGCTACAGAAACCACCGTGCCATTAGGGATGCAAATGCCATCAAAACCACTCTGTGGTACCTGGCAGCATTGTGAGTGGAAAACTGAAAGATTTCCTCATCAAATTTCAGATTACTCCTTTGAGAACCATAAATGGCTAGTTTTGCTGGCCAGCGTTTTAAAAAGCAGGCACTGAAGGCTGCAACTCAGTGTTTAGATAAATACGGGCTCATTTGTGGGAAGCGTAGGGTGCTCGTAGCTCCTGTTGAGGTCAGGTTGTAGAGCCCTGTGGATGCTTGGTGTGTCTACAAAGCAAGCCATTGTTAATGAGACACCTATACCCCGTGTGACAGTAAGTGACTCATGGTAGGCAGCTCTGTAATGACAGCCTGCATGTTTGGACCAACAGAAAGCCGCCGGCGCACGTTAGGAAATGGTAAATGTGTGGTATTTCCCATCGCCACTCGTATTTCAGCAGCGCTGGTAGGAGTGAGGGTACTGCTGCTCGCATCGCACAGCCCCCGGCTCCCTAAAGCATTGCTCTTTGCACTTACAAAAGTCAAATTAAGCGGGATCAGTGTGGGAGAACGGGTGCCAGCCTGCAAAGGAATTTGCCTTTGCTGTGCCATCTTTGTGATGAATTAACTATTTTCTTTTTTTAAAGTGTTTTCTAATAGCCTGCTGTGGACTGCGGCACAAGGAAGGATTTGGATCGTTCATGCTGAGGTTCTGCCTTAATTCCATAATTCTATTTATTTATTTTACTAATTAGAAGCCTGCCTATGGCAGTGCTTTTTCTCTAGATCCACTTATACAACATCAGAAAGACAGAAGCGAGCCGAGCAGTCGAGGATGTGTTTCTCACGGGCTGGTGGAATATACACCTGCAGCTAAAGCACAGCCCCTCGGCACCCACCTTTTCCTCGGCACCCGCTGGGAAACGGCTGGTGTGTCAGAATGGGTGCTGGGTTCTGCGAAGCCCCCACACCGGCGCTGGGCTGGAGACTGCTGGGCTGCCCCCACCCTGGGCTCAGGAAGGAGAGATGGGGTCCACCAGGGAGCTGGCAGAGGTGAGGCCATCCACGAAGCTGCTCCTCCTGTGATCTGGGAGCACCTCACCTTTCCTCCCTCACGTTTGGGTGTCTTCCTTTTATAAGGGCCGGTACTGAGCAATTAATTAATGAGACAAATGGCTTAGGTTTAGTAAGTCTTAAGCTAAGAGAAAAGCCTTTGGGGAGAGAGCGGCTGCATGCATTAGGGTACTCGCCCTTCTGAAAACCTGGGCTCCCATTAGGTTTTTGGATGCTCTGAGCACCAAATGTCTCCCCACACCCAGTGCGACTGTACCTTTATGTAAAGCAGCTATTTAAAGTAGAAAAGCTGAGGTATACGGCAGCTTAGGTAAGGCACTGTAATCAGGTAAGTCTTACAAGCTGTCTGAGGCAATGCAAATGCAGTGTATGCTCCGATTTGGTTAACGATATGAAATAGTCTGTATTACAGGTTTACCTCCTCGCCTGTACTGACATGGCTCTGCATGCTTATATATTTCTCTGCTGGGAAAATTTTCCTGGTGTTCACCCTCGCTTCCCTGCCGCACAGCTTCTGCCACATCAGGCTATGCCTCCTTCATCCACCCAATTTAAGCAGTGCTCGCTCTCTCCTCCCAGACTCACCCGCCTTTCCAGCTTGGCTTTGTTGATGTTGAAAGACAGTTTGGAAGAGTGAAGCACTTGGTTGCTCACTCTCATCTGCTCTTCGCTTTTTGGAGGTTGCCATGAGTGATGCTAGCGACTGTCCTGCATTCCCTTACGTGGGTTGCTCTGCTTTGGGAGGGACATGTCCTGAGATCACCAGTCTGAGTGCAAACAACACAGCCAGTACACGGCTGCTGCTCCCTGGGGTGGATGGGGGTGAGCAGCCTGCTCCTCCCCTGCCTCTCATCTCTCACGTTCCCCATGCCCTTGCAAAGCCGAAGCCAGGTTCTCTGGCCCATTCCGCCACGGCAGCACAGGTGGAGCGGAAAGCAGTCGTATTTTCTGCACTGGCTATTGCTCTGAGGTGGCACCTTCCCACAGGCTCCAGTAACCATGTCCTACGGTCCACTCCTTTGCTTGCCAGGAGAAAATCTGTCCCGTCTCTTTTGTGCACTTTCTTTCTAGCCTGGCTCATACAAGCTGGAATAGCTACTGCAAACAAATTGACAGCACTGGAGAGAGACTGCAAAACTGAGGGAAGTCCCTAAACATCCTAATCTCTCCCAAAAACAGAAGCTGGAGCTTTTACAGAACCTGCCCCCGACAGAAAGAGAACTGTAGAGCATAGCTTACAGCTTGCTTTACAGCTACCTCTGTGGAGATCGCATCCAGCTTCAGCACCGCTGGTCCTTTCTGTCTCCAGTGCAGGTTAAAAAAGAAAAAGGGAAAAAAGCCTACATCTGCTAGGGCACACTTCCCTCTTGTATTCAGCCAAGCACCTATGGCACAATGTACAACCTGCTCCGATCGCACGCTTTTCTGCCATCGCAAGGCATCCAATACCATGTACTTCTGTAACTTGCTCAGCAAGTTTTGCTTGAATAAATTATCCGGGTCTTTCAGTGCTGTGGCTTGTTTCCTTAAAAGGTCATATGCCTAATCAAAACCAAAAAAAAAAAACCCTGCTACAATTCCAGATGTTAGGAGAGAAGAGAGGTCTGCTTTCGTTGTCCCTGTCTGAGAACACGTGCAACAAACCAGTGCAGTTGAGAAGACCACAGCACAGAGCTTACGTCGATAGTAAAGAGAAAGGTCTATAGGGGAAGGGATGGACCAGTTTAAATTCTCCACACCTTTCCAAGTGAATGAATTATATTTTGCAAAAGCATTTCAGCACTGTAAAAACAGTTCAGCTTGGCTTTCAAAAATCCAGTGATTGACATGTTTTCCAAAGTGCTGCAACATGGATGGAAATGAGGAATAGCTCGTTACTGGTTTGGATGAAAGATCTCTGAGCAGCTTTCCTGTAAGACTGGTTTCTAACCAGCGGTCTGGGCAGATTGGACCTGGTTAGGGAGGACGGTGAGAAAAGAGGCTTCCATACCTCCCCACCTTTGCAAACAAGCGTGCTGGTGGTGTGCATTAAGCTCAGGAGGCAACAGAGGATCTGCCAGGTGGGAGGAGGGCAGGGACCCAGCTGCTCTTCATTACTTAATCCCAGTGAGTAGGAGGAGATGGGAGGCAAGAGCCGAACAACAGCTGATAAAGATGCAGTGAGTTGTAGCAGAGACCTAGGTATAGCAGTGGGCAAGATGGCCCTCAGGAGAGATGGAGAGAGCCTGAGGTGATGGTGTGAGGAGACTGTCCTGCAGGACAGCTGAGGGAACGAGGGGAGCCACAGGTAAGGTGCAATATTGAACTCTTATTTATGTGGTGACTTTATTCAGGGTTGGTTCAAAGGGTTGTGAAACTTGAATCTGGCAAACAGAGGGTCTGGGTTGAGAGGAGAGACCCAGAGGTGGGTCATCATGCTACATGGAGTGCAGATGTACATCCATGCATAGCAAGGAAAAGGTGCAGCTCCTGGGAGAGGCTTTGATTCTCCACACAGCGGTGAAGTGGTTTGGGATGCTGGGCTGGACTCGTGGCTCTTGTTTGGCAAATGAAGGGTAAGAACAGGTGGAGTTAGATCCAAAGAAAAGGACAAAAGAGCTGAGGCTTCACCAGGTGTTTCTGTGCTCCTGCCAACCAGGACAGCCTAGGGAGTGCAAAGTGGCATGACTGACTGGGCTGACTGGAGAGGGATGCAAACCCCTGTGTGGCCAGGGTTTCCCCAAGAGGTTTTGTTTCCCTTTTTTCTTGCTAAGAGACCCATAGCCATGAAAAGAAATACGAAGTTCCTAGTAGACTCCTTAAGTTTGCATTGGGTTTAGCAGGAGAAAAATGTGTTGGCTGGGTTTTTGATAGCTAGAAAAGGCTGATGCAAATTGATCAGGTAACCTTCCAGGGTACGAGAGGAATGCAGCACGAAAGCTTTTACATGCATACGTAAAAAGGTGTTGTCAGCAGACTCTAGGGTTTTTTTTAATTTGGGTTTATTGTGGGGGGGGGTGGGGGGGTGTTTATGTTTATTGTGGTTTTTTTTTAGCATTAAGACTCTAATATAAGAATGAAAACGTGCTCTGGTGATTTGGACGTTCTTGGCAAGTTATGTGGGATTGCCATCTCTCTTAAATGAGCTCTCTTTTAAATTGAGCTAAACTATCGAGTCCTCTGTCTCGTCATTCTCGCCCTAGCTCTGCCTGCCCTGTTTACCAGGGAGCGAGCATTGCCTGCAGGTCTGCACAGCACACATTGATTTTCATGTCAGTCTAACACGCTGCATGCAAACACCAGAGCAGTTCTTGGGAGCAGCACCAACTGTGGTGTCGCATGGATGTTTCATTCTTTCTTGCCCTGTGCCTTTGGTATGCAGGGCCTGAAGCAGAGGCTCCACTTCTATCTGGGGGGAGAACAAAACAAAAAAAACCCAAACAAAAAAAAGAACCCTGAGGTTTAGCTCTCCAAGCTGCAAAGATTACCTTGAAATTGTGCCTTTGGCATAATCGATGCAGCTCTGCGCCTTAAATCTGCGGGTAGCTTTAAATCATTTCTTGCAGTGCAAATTAGTATCTGACTGAAGAATCAATTTTAAAGCCCCAAAAGACCATTGGTGATAATTGTGCACAGAATTTGGTCCTCCCCTGCTGTTAGCTATGGCGTACAGCTATAGCACAGAAAAGCTGGGAAGGGTGAAGGTCATCTTTTCTTCTTTGAGCAAAATGGTAAGAGCCTTTGCTTTGCTTCCGGGGGAAGCGAATAAAATCTTTTTCCCTCCTAACTTTTAATGAGCTGTCAAACCTTGATAGAAACCAAGAGGAAACGTTTCATCTTGGCAGGACTCTTGCAGTGCAAAGCTAGCTGTCCCCTCTGGAAAGAGTGACCCTCCTTATGTCTCTACAGCTATGCAACCAAGTTTACATCCTCGACGATAAACTGTTTCAGCAAGCTACAGGCTAAACTGTATTTCAAGCCCAAGGGAACTGGAAATGTCACAAAGTAAAGTTTGCATGTTACAAACGGCAAAATATTGCAGCACCACTGGTAAATGTGCTTTTTAGCAACGGAAAAATGCCCTCACCCTTCTGAGGGCCTGCTGCCATGGCTCAGGGCTGGCACGCTCCGTGGCTGAGCTGCCCCCTCCTCCTGAGATGACCTTTTTAGATAATTTTGCAAATGGATCACTCTCTCTTAAGGAAACGACTGAAACCCAAAAGGAGCATCTACTGAGCAGGACTCCTCAGGTCATGGTGATGCAGCGCTTGCACACAGCCTCTTGTGTGCAAATTTGTACTACACTACTACAAATTTGTAGTGAAGGGGGCAAGTGTGTTGGCCCAGGGTTTAGTGCTCAGATGTTTCACTGTCGTAACACCCCCCAGCAGCGTTCTCTTTGCCTGCTGAACCAGCAAGGCAGTGGTTGCTCTTGGGACTGTGTCACTTCCTATAAATTGCCATCAAAATGGTCAGCCTGGCAATTTGGATTCTTACGTACTTAGACACCTCTTTTATTGTAGGTGATCCCAAAGCCATCAGGCGTTGGGGAATCTTGGCCACTGCTGTGTTGGTAGGTTTCAGCCAGTCATCCAGGCACGTAGCACTGGTCTTCTAAGCCTTGGCCTTAATGTCTGAGAGAGAGGGAGAGGGGCTTCTTAATCTTCTTAATGTATTTTGAGACAGTCTTTCCTTTCATGTTACTTGAACAAATGCCTCTGCTCCCTGTTAAATCCAGCCTAAAAAAAAACCTTTTTCTCTAGGGTATGCTGATAGCAGGGGAGCCAGATGATGCTGCAGGGCATTTTACAGCTTCTGTGCTGAGCCCAAGCATTTTATCCCTGTTGACTTCAACATGCAAAGTGCTCAGTTACTTTGGGTTGGTTTTTTTTAAAGCCACTCGGCTGTTGACAGGGTGCAATGTATGGAGGCCATAGTGAGACAATACTGGCTGGGATTTATTGAATAGTGTTGGATAATTACTGAGAATAAACTCAGTGCCAGAGTCTAGGAATATTGTCCAACTAAATCACTTGGGAGTGTTTCAGGCAGGACCAGCAAGCTCCGGCTCAGTCAGCTGGGTGCAGAAATTAGTGAACATGTCTGTCTAATACATGCCAGAGAGACAATCTGTTCAGGTGACTAGGAGGTCCCTTTGGGTGATAAAACCTGCAGCAGACCTGGTCTTCACTGGGGTTTTTCCGTGTTTCAAAGGATATAACCTTGCAGAAGACGGTTCCTTCCAGAAGCTGAGCTCACTCATCTCCCATAGGGTTCAACAGAGAGCAAAGGCCTCCAGGCTGGGTCCACAGTAAGTGGAGGCAGACAGCCTTTGCATCCCTTTGCTAGGCAGCCAAAATGAGCAGGGAACTTTTGCTAATTAAATGCATTAAATAATGCTGCTTCCTGGAAGAATTTGTAAATCGATGCTCATCTGACGATCTGCCTAAACATTGACACCTTCCAGCCAAATCTGCAGTAGCATCACTAACAGACCGATGACGCATCTCGGCGCTGCCTGTGGCACCTCGCCATCCCTGATGCTGTTATGTAGGACACCTTAGAGCATGCTCTCTGCAGAAGGGTGAATAAGGCACGCCATCTGTGCCGTTTGCTCGGTACTGCCCAGCCGTCCCCAAGCAGTACATGCTTTGGTTAGTCTTCAGTCTAACTCTGGGCATCGCAATCGCCTCGGATGACTGCCCTGGAATATAATGAGACTGCAGTGTATCCAGAATAACAATATGCATCATACTCTCAGCTGCACTGCATTGGTTTTGTATGTAAGGACAGGGAGTCTGGTTTATGTAGGTTGTTCTAAAGAGACCTATTGGGTCTGACTGATGTTAGAATTGAAAACAACAACAACAAAAAAACACCATAGCTGTTAAATGTACATGGAAAAATAGCCTCTTTCTTCCTGTTCTAATCGATGGGCTGTCCACAATTGCATCCGCAGCTTCTCATGGTAGTGCTTAGTTGATTAAAGATTTGTGTCTGAATCAAACCCCAAGGGCCAGATTATCAGCTGGAGTTAATGAACGTGGTGCTATGGACTGCAACGAAGCCATCAGTCACTTCATAGTAGCTGATGAATTGACTTGGATTCTGAATAACTCCATGCACTAGTG
This sequence comes from Microhierax caerulescens, assembly GCA_035590215.1. Taxonomy (NCBI): domain Eukaryota; kingdom Metazoa; phylum Chordata; class Aves; order Falconiformes; family Falconidae; genus Microhierax; species Microhierax caerulescens. The sequence goes on from JAVJGJ010000001.1 coordinate 75,569,947, forward strand.
AACATACAGCCTGACCTGACTTGCACAGCTGCTGTCCTGTTGATCGTGAGCCTGAGCTTTGCCCCTTTTTGGGGAGGTTAGACACAGCACTCTGTTTCATTTTGAGGTTTAACTTAACCACCCTTGCCAGAAATTCACTGTTCAGAGTGGACAGAGCCCAAATATTGGCTATTTTTTTCACCTCCCAGCTCTGAGTCGCTTTGTTTCACTGTTCTGTTTCGTTTCAGTCCTCAAGGACAGGGACCGTGGACCTGGAGGGGCAGGATAACTGCCCCTGCCCCACCATTCTGTCCTGCTGCCAAGGGGCTCTACCTCCTGAATGACCTGCTTGCTGTTACCTGAACGTGGAGTCACTGTGCCTTTGTGAAGTTGATGTGGCTGTTAGTACTGCTTGTAGGGTCATTCAGTCCCTCCACTGAAGTGCCCTTGATTTAATTAGTTATTCACTTGTAGTGTTTCTGTTCAGGAGTGACTGGGGGTGCTGGTGCTGGTTGTTCACTGTAGCTGTTTCCACATCCTCACAACTACAACAGCACGAGCCCCCTCCGATCCCTGAAGCCTCCTTGGGGGTTCCATCCTCGCCACATGCAGGGCCTGAAAACATCGCTGCAGCCGCATGGCCGTGTCCCACAGGCCTGTTGCATCCCCTCTGCTCTGAGAGAGGCTGCAGTCCTACCTGCAGGCATGGCTGCAGCTCCGTGCCTGGTTAACCTGCGCATTTCTCTGTGTAAATCCAGGTCAGTGCTGTGGTCTCTGCCAGGAAGCCACAGGAAACATCTCAAAGCTGCCATATGCTGTCGCTAACAACACTAAACAGAAGGTTTGGGGTGTTGCTGATCACCATCAAATGACCTTTTAATCCCGTTCCCACAGATGTGCATTAGGCTAATTTCTCAGCTGGCAGCGCACAGCTGGGGGTGAGCATGTTGCATCTCCAGGAGTGCTGTGAGGGCAGCTCCTTCCCTTCACCAGGTGGCATCAGGAGGTTTCCGCATGCTGCCACAGCGAAGGTCAATGGTAGTGAGCATTTGGCATCCCAGATTTTATGGCTCTCGAGCAGAGAAGGTTTGGGAGGCAGAAAGCATCTGCAAATTCCTGCTTCTCCGAAGATGTGCCCGAGAGATAAAGATGATCAGCAGTATAATAGCTAATGATCACCTGAGGCAGCTGGGCTGGTAAGGAACAGCCCAGCTATGGTGGAGCTGGTGAAGTCACTTGAAGCAGATGGAGGGGTGGGGGAAACAGTTTGCACCAGTGTGGCTGTTGTCTCTGTGAATGCAGCACCATCAGGGGATGCTAACGCTTCGATCTTGTCTCCTGGGTACTTTTGACACCCAGCTTGAGTGATAGGGAACAGCAAGGCTCTAAGGGCAGCCCTAAGCCCTGAGGGGGTGAGAGCTCAGGGGCTGGGTGTTTAAACGGTCAGGGAAGTTTAAACATCTGGAAGCACCTGGTAGCAAAGAATTCAACATCAGATGAGGTCATCCCTATTCCAAGGACAAGTGTTTCTTCTGTGATTCTTACAGTATCTCCTGCTTTGTATCTGTAATGCACTGATTTCTGCAGCAGTCTGGCTTTTACTGTGGGTCTTTAGCTTGTTGCAGAGGAAGTGGCTGTGGTCGGTGATAGCATGGGAAAGGGCGTTTTGTGGCTGAAGTGTATCTCCACTCTGCAGCAAACATCACTTCATCATCAGTGGGGTTTTTTTTGTCTATTTTTTGAAGTTTGCCCCTATAGGAAGGGAAAAGGTGCACTGCTGCCTTATCTCTAAGCAACATCGTTGATACTCCTTAAATCTACCAGCTAACTGCTCCCTATGTTACTCGAGGAAATATGTAGAAAGAATTAGATGAGCCAAGATCTGATTTAAGGCATTAATAACAGATCTATAACTCCTTAGATATATTCAGATTCAGGAAAAAAATATGAGAACAGCAGGAAATTCAGTGAGTCTTGAAAGGTCATTGTGATTTTATTATTATTATTATTTTTCAAATAGACAAGCTGAGAATATTCAGCGTTATTGTTGGGCTTGAAGCATAAGCTATGAGGGTCTCCTCCGCATCGTTCCCTGCAGTGAATTAATGAAGTTACCCCAGTGCTTTGATTCCAGTCAGATTCTCACTTGCTGAATCCTTATAGAGAATAAGTGTCTTGCAGTGAAACCATACTATCAAAGTAGTAATTTTAGGGAGGGCTGAAGTAACAACAAGCCCATCATTTTCACCAGGCAGAATTTCATTATGCTGAAACAGAGAGCTTGGACAACTGCATCTAGGTTAATTTGTAATGCTGTTCTTTCTGGTACATGGAGCCTAGAAAGACCAGAAATTCATACAAGAGGGATGACCCAAACTTGTTGCTCGGTAATTATATTTATACCTTCAGATCACTGCAAAATCCTGGCCTTTTTGAAGTCACTGGAAAAGCTTCCTCTGACATCAGAAGCTTTGTTGTTTTTTTTTCCTTGAGGAGCATGCCGTCTTTCCCTCTAATTTACCAGCAGAAAAAAAACATCAGACAGAAGTTTGTGCCAGTTTAAGGCCCAGCTGAAAACCAGGTTATCTTGTAAGTGGCTTCCTACAGGGACCATCTTCAGGTGTCTGTAGGATGAGCTGGTGGGCATCAACAAGTCACCTGGATAAGATGTTCCTCCAGCAGCAGGCTAGCCTACGGGGAGCCTTTGGCACAAGTTCAGAATAATATTCGGGGTCCAGAGCAAAAAGATGTTGCTGGGGTCCTTCAGGACCCCTCAGACAGCTCCACATCCAGCACAGAGCTCAGAGTGGGGCAACAGCCCTGACTGATAACCAAGATGTTATTCTGGTGGCGGGACATCTAGTGAAGCGCTCGCCTTTAGATGCATCATGGACACATCCCTTCTTGCTGCTGGGATGTTGATTCAGGAAGACAACCTGCTCCTTCACTCCATCCTTCTTCACCGCAGTGCCCAGGTCAGTACCTGGCAGGTCCCTGGTGACCTTTCCCTTAGTGTTAATTTCTTAAAACATGTTTATATACCATCAGGTATATAGGCGCTGCTCTTCACGCATGCACTCTGAGAAAGTGCATGGGTGTCCCTGGCTAAAAACTGCATGGCTAAGCTAACTGGGACCAGTGTCTGTGGATTAGCCCTAACTCCAGCTTTGCCCTCCATGCTTTCCCAGGCAGATGTCCCTGTATACAGAATTTCAATGAGGGGAGAGCATCCTGCAGATCTTGCAGGCTTCCTTCCTGTTTGGATGAAGCTTCTACAAGCACTGAAAGAAGCTGTGTCTAGGGGATATAAATAGACAACCTTGTTGAACGAAAACATGTCTGTCATCTTTAAAACAGCAGTGAGAAACAGCCCAGGACGTGTGTGACAGATGCCCTGTAACAGGTACCGCAGGAGCCATCTATCAACACTTTCTGTCCCCTGTTGTATCTGGAGTGCCTTTGAAACTAGACAAAATATTTTATTCTCATAGTGGAGCCCAGAGAAAAATTAAAAATCTCCTACGATTTGAAACAGGTATATTTTCATTACAAGCAGAGCTCAGACCTCATCTCACTGTCACCAAATCTGACTCCCCACCCCTTCCTGACAGTTCAAGCTGTTTTTCTATTGACATGCTTTTCCTAAATCTTCCCATCAGTTTTCCAAATCTGGTCCAAGAAGGATTTTAAGGCAGACTTAACTCTAATGCCAGGGTATGCCGGACTTGGAAGTCCTGTTACTTCTATTTGAGCTAGACCATATGTTAGCAATATCATCTCTTACATAAATCAAGTAGACAGAATTTCTTTTGTCTCTTGCTGGAAGAAGCAACGTTTGGCTACAGATTGGGTATGCTGCCTTTTTTCAATACTTATTTCTACCTTTATGTGTATGCTACCTTTACCTTATTATGGTGTAATGCAAATGCTACCAAACCAGTGAGTCCACGATAATGACAAACAGCTAGTAAGCATTTAAACTCTTTCTAGCCATGGTCAAATGAGTTACAGAAACAAGATATCAAGAACTGCTAAAATTGTTGACAAGTGTAGCTTTATGGTACTTCAATTTTGCCTCCATCCCTGGAATCAAGAGCTGTGCTATTTCAGCAGCATTGAGGCAACACTTCCACTCCATTAAACACTTTTTGCATCTATGTTCTGAATGTTTATATACTGAGCCTTTTCCTACTTACACTGGCTGCAGTGGGCTGGGAGTGTAAATGCCTTCGCTACTGATTTTCAAACATTTGGCATTCAAAATTGTGAGGTGATTGATGCAAAAGCTCTCCAAGGTTATAGAGGCTTTGCGTAGTCCCCATGTGTTGCCTATTTTTACAAATGACACCAACACCTGGCAGCAGCTGTGGGAGGTTAGTGTCATCCAAACCTCGTGTTTTGGCTCTTGGCTTGGCTGTGGAAGAGGCACAAATTACTGCAATTTAATGTTTGATGCATATCCTTTTGCAGGCAAAAATGGTAATCGGCACTGCTAGGAAGAAATAAAATAGCTGTGCAGAGATAAACTTCATGGTTAATTAGAAAGTATCCAGTGGATATATAAAGTAATAATCTTAGCTATTCCTATATTGTTTTCAATTTAGTTACTTCATGTCAGTACTGTCTACCCCAAATGTTTAAAATATAACTGGAAATTTATTACATCTTCATCACCATGATAAATATAATCTATTTCTCTCTGTCTTCTGATTTTTAAGCCTCTGGGATTTTTGCCCATAACTAAGTGATCCAGCAACTTGTAATCAGGTGGTGATAAAACACTGCATGTAGCAGCAAAGCCACTTCAAACAGGGTCAAATAATGGTTCACCTTCTGTGACAGGGCAATGTGTGTCTGTAACACTGCTCTAAACACTCTTTCATTCAGCGTAGAAAAATCTGGTCCTACTTTTCTTTCTATAGAAGCAACCAGCTGTAAATGAAGTAAAAGCTTTCTAAAACAAATTATACGGCGGGGGGAAACACCAACACTGGGGTTATTTTTGTAGTGAGCAGAAACTTTGGGAGCCTCAATGGCACTACATTTGCTTGGTACCTGCCTGGTAGGTTACTCTGTTCAGACTGCCAACTAACGACATGCAGAGTTAGAAAGCAGGTTTTGTCTTGCTGGACTGACTCCACAAAAGTGGAGTTTCTTTTTGTTTACTACATAAGACCTAGGCTCTGGCTCAGCTGTGCTTCAGCTCCTGCTCCGTGTTGTCACCAGAGTCAGCCTACAATGCACTTGGTCAATTAGCGTGTTTGTGTACTGATTGCAAGCATCATGATTCGAGTGGGGCTCAGCCTAGCCCGCCCTTTTGCTCCAGTTTGTTTCTATAACTGGGAATGAAGGAGAAAAAAAAAAAATTGGCAGAAAGTGTCCCTAGTTTTCACCTCTCTTTTGAACTAAGTAGAAAATGAGGACAGTGCTCAGCAGTGTTCACCACTATAAATATCTTCTAAAATTGAGTGGCTTAAAACTACACCTCGCATCTTGGCCTGCAGACTCCAGGGCTAGAGAAATCCAAGTTTACTGACTCATTTCTCAACAGTGTTTGCGGTTCCAAACAAGAAACCAGTGGCACTGGTTCCAGTGCCAGCAGAAGGAACATTCGTATTGACCAAATAAAATCTCCTTGTAGGATGGTCATCTACACAGAGTATGCGTGAGAGGTGCTGTTTTCAGCATTTAGTTTCCACGGTTGCAGTATAGCAAAGTCATGAGCAGTTCTGCAATCGGTAGCGGTGAACGATCCCTGTGTTAGATCCCAACAGGAAAATGAAGATCAATCTTAAGGCTACTCGTAAGGTTACCTTGTTACTGGCTGTAACAAGGTATGAATGGGTATGACTGGCATATGGCTGAAGTGAGTTTGAGAGTAGTCACTAAAATCTAATACTAATACTCTGTTCTCTTCCATAGCCACCTTCCACGCTTTTTCTCCTGCAATTCTCAGCAGCTTCACCAGTTTAACACTTCCCCTGGACGGTGAGGGAGGCCAGCAAACCTCCTAGGCCTGCAGCAAGCTGACAATTAGTCAGACCTGGAGAACAGTCTGACTCACCAACAGAGACAACAATCTAAGAGCATTTCGGGCTTCCCAACATCTTGGTGCTAATATGACTCAGCCTGTGCTAGAGGGAACATAAGTATTCCAGGAGTTTACTAGTATTTCCTGCAAGTTTGAAACTTATTTGCTGCTTCTGTGACAAAAGAAGAAACTACAGAGCAACCCTTAGTGCAGCTGGCAACAGAAAGGATTTCTACATGAGAGCAGGTGTCTTTTTTAAAGTGTTCCTGTAACCTTGCAGGCAGAGGGCAAAAAGAAAGGGAACTGGATGCAATTCTGTTGGGTTAGTCTGTAACTTTCTTCTAGATGTTTTAAACCTGAATGTCATGTCAGTATCCAAAGTGAAAATATTGTCCATTTAGATCTTCATGTAAACAGCAGCACTGGCAGCTGTGGAGCAGACACAGTAAAGAGGTAGCTCAAAGGTTGCTCTGCAAAACCCACTGCTCGTGGGATAATTGGCTCTTAGTGCCGTCAGCTTGAGTATATTGCAATGACCATTATTTCATGGCTGAGCTGAATTACAGCATATGGCTGCCTTCTTTAAAAGTTGTACTTTACCCACCAGGAGAAGTAATATGAAAAAACTTAATGTAAATTTGAATTTAGGGAGGGTTTTGTGACGGCTGTTGCTGAAATGGCTGTTGAGAATAAATGGCATTAAGCGTTCCTGGTCAAAACAATGATTTATCACAAGGTAAATGTTCCAGGTCAGTTTGCAATTCAAGATTTATCTTTGGGATCTGTGTTTTACCCCACCAAAGCCACAAACAATACAAAATAGGAATGACAGAGTTGGTTTGGGGGTTTTGTGTGTGTGATTAAGACTGAACTGTAGAAATTGATGAAATTAGGCAGGTATTTCTTTCACTTTCTTTCACAAAGCCACCCCTCAATTTTAGTAATTGCTTAGTCAATCACAATCAAATTCTACTTCCAGTTTTGTTAAAGAGCTTCCTATTCATACTCAGTGAGAATTTTTTCTTCCCTCTAGAGAACTTCACCAACCAGTATAGAATTGTGTGCTGGAAGGTGATTCTGGAGACAATCCAGTCCAACCCTCACGCTCAGAGCAGAATCAGAGCAGGTTTCTCGAGGCCATGTCCAGTCAGGTTTTGGGTCTCCCCAGTGATGGAGACTTCACAGCTTCTCTGGGAAACCTGTGCCAGTGGCTGCCCACCCTCACTGGAGGGCGGGAAAAAGTTTAATTTTGTTTAAATAGGATTTCCTATAGTTCCATTTGTGCCCATTGCCTCTTGTCCTGTCACTGGATAGCACTTAGAAGAGCTGGACTCAATCTTCTCTGTCCTCTCTCCCTATATCAGATGTTTTTACACCTTGACGAGATCTTCCATTATCTGTCTCTTTTTGAGACTGTACGGTCCTAGTTCTGTCTCTCCTTGTATGACAGATGGTTCAGTCCCTTAATTATCTTGTGACCTGTTTGTTCTTCTTGCTCCAGTAAATCTTCCATGTATGGGGAGCCCAGGACTGGACCCAGCACTCCATGGTGTCTCACCAGTGCTGGAGGAGGGATCACTTCCTTTGATCTGCTGTCAATACTCCTGAAGCAGCTCAAGCTGGTGGTCTTTCTTGTCACAAGGGTACACTGCTGGCTTATGGCCATCTTGGTGTCCACCAGGATCCCCAGGTCCTTTTCTGTAAAGGTGCTTTATGCCTGCTTGGCCCCAGCAGGTACTGGTGCATGGTGCTGTTCCTCCCCAGGTGCATGAGGTTCTTGTCAGCCCATTTTTCCAGTCTGTCAAGGACCACCTGGATGGCAGCATGATCCCCTGGCATATTGGCCACTCCTCTCAGTTTTGTGTCATCTGCAAGCTTGCTGATGGTGGACTTTGCCCCATCATCCAGACCATTAATGAAGATGTTTAATGGTATTGATTGACCTCAGTATATTCTTCTGGGGCACACCACTGGTCACTGGCCTTTAGCTGGGCTTCATGCCGCAACTGGACTTCATGATCATGATTTGCTGAGTCAGGCAGTTTGTTCAATTTTCCATTGACTGGCCATTTATTTAGCCCATACTTCATCAACTTGTCCATGAGGATGCTATGGGAAACAGAACTGAAAGCCTGCTAAAGTCTGTTCCACAAATAAACAACATCTGCTGCTCTCCCCTCATCTGCCCAAGCCAGTCATCTCCTCACTGTCAGGCTAGTCAGGCATGCTTGCCCACTCATAAATCCATGCTGACTAGTCCTTCATAAGTTTAGAAATGGTTTCCAGGTTTATTTCCTCAATCAGCTTTCCAGAGACCGAAGTGAGGGAGACTAGCTTGTGCTTTCCCCAGATCCTCTTTCTTACCCTTCTTGAAGACAGCAGCTACATTTCCTTTTCTCCCTTCCCTGAGGACCACAAGCTTCCAAAGACTGGCAAGAGTAGCCCCACAATGCTACCAGCTGGCTCCCCAGCACTTGTGGGTGCATCCCATCAGAGCCCATAGACTTAATGTATGTCCAATTTGTTTAAGTGTTCCTTAACCTGATCCTCTGCAACCAAGGATAAGCCTGCCTTGCTCCAGAGTTTCCCACTGGCCTCGGGGGGCCTCCTGTTTCTTAAGGATGGTCTTACTGGTAAAGACTGAGACAAAGAACGGTGTACCTTGGCCTTTTCTCTGTCCTTTGTCCCCTACCCCTTGCTAAGGGATGTTCCCAGATGATGTCCCTCCTGTAGGCTTGTCTTTAAGAAACCATGTAGAGTTACCCCATGAATATCACTCGAGCAGTTTGTATTGTCCGTACAGCTGGCGGGCAGCAATACAGCAAAGCATATGAGTAATGCTATTGACAGCGAAGGAATAATTCATGTGCCCAAAGTTAAGCATGTATTTAAAAGCTTTAGGAAATGGGCCTTTAATTTCCATCAATGTGAAATGCTTGAAACAATCTGTTGCTATTTAAATCTTGTCTGAGACATCTACAGAGTACGAAATTGTCCACATTCAAAGATCAATTTAAAGAATTGCTGCTAGCAAAGGAAAATGATGGAAAATGAGAGAACAGCGAGGAGTGGTGATTTTAAGGAGGACTAGGAGCTGGACCAGAGTGACTCTCATGCTTGGTATGTGTTTTGCAAGGCTGAATGCGTTTTGTTTGGATGCATTTGGAAAAGAGCTGTAAAACACAGAAGACCTAAGGTACACAGAAAAAGTTAAATTCATCTCAGCTCTGAGCCCCTCCTTGCCTCAAATAGCTGCCTTTCCTATGTGCACTGACGCTTTCAGCTACAGAAATTACAAGTCTCTGTTCTATGGGGCCCCAAGATGTTTTCCTCTAAGCCCAGTAACACAAAGCACATTAAGTGTTTTGCTGGGTGTGCCAGTCCAGCATCCTTAGGGACATTTCTCTGCCTGTGTTATCTTGGCTCATTCCTTCATTAGCCTCCCTGCTAGGGTGCATGGTTCTTGATTGTAATGACAAGTTTGTACAGGGTAGAAAAGGATTTTGCTGCTTCCTGTAAATACAACTGATCTGGAAGTCAGAAGTGAGTGGTTTCAACTTTGTGATATTATTGATTTCATTTCTTAGGGTGGAGGAGTTGCTTTTGTAAGTTGTTTCCGGCAAGAGCACGGTCTCTGCCCCACTGGGAACTACAGCTTTTGCCTAATCTGCTACTGATGAGAGTGATAACATTCAATTACTGTAATGGGGCAAAGATCACAAGTCCCTACTCTGCACAGCAGCAGAGCAGCTACCATGTGCCAACAGGGTGATGAGTGCTAGCTTTTGAGAACAGTTTTTCCCAAGAGATTATAGAGATAACAGCGAGGCAGCAAGTTGTTAAGGGCTCTCTTGTAAAACTGAGAGATTAGTTTGATTTAGATTAGCCCTGCTACATTCCAACCTGGCTGTCTGTATCCTTCTTCCTGAAATTATCTTTGAAGTCTCAGTGAGGCTTGGTGTAACAAGGTTTTTTTGCTACTTGGCATCGGTCTGCTATCTTGTTCTGTCTTCTCTCCGGAGCCAGTCTGTGGGGGCACGCAGAAGCGGCTGCGCCGAGGCTGAATGTGATCTGAGACAAAAATGCAGGTTTTCAATTTTTCACAAGTGCCTTGAGGCTCTACTATGAGGAAAATACAAGTATTTAATATTGCTCATCTAGGTATACTCTTACTTAACGTATGCAGTAATAGTGTTATCACTAGCACCATCTACTGCCTTCAGGACAGCAGGGCACAAGTTCTGCATTAAAACAGCAGAGATAACTAGTGACATGAGAAGAGGGTATCTAACGAGGTTGCTCTCCTCGCCCCATGGCAGTAGGGTGCTGGAGAGCCACTGCATCTACCTGCATTCACAGCACAGGCGATCTGCTGGGGGCCAGGAGGGCAAGTCTCTGTCACTGCCTTTGCCAACTGTTCTCAAGCTATTGAAGCCCTCTTTTCAGACGTGTGTCACCAAAGCATCCCATCTGAATCGGTTATAAATAGCAGGAATATGATTTCTTCAGGTGCTTTGCCTAGTCTTTTCCACTTGCTCTTGCCAGGCTTAAAGCCCATTTGGAAGCCAGCATCACCTTCTCCTCCTCCTCACTGCCAACCCACTGCGCCTGCCTCTCTGCAAGGCCACCGCAGCAGGATTTCCTTTCTCACCTCAGCAAGATACGAGCTGTGGATCCTCCTGAAACTTTGTTCAGACTAACTAAGCCAGGCAAGGGAATGCAGATGAAAAGACATATCTATTGCTGACCCAAACTAAAATCATGAGCTGATAGAAGCCATTGTGGATTTTATTAACCATACAGTGTACATGTTTAAATAGGAGATCGTAACACAGTGTGAACAGCTGCCTGAGTATCAGGGTGACAAGGTCCATTGCACAGGTCAGATTAATTGTGACCTGCTTATGATGCAATCTTTAATTTCTCTTCCCCTCCCAGGATACCATAAGACTTCAGCCCTCTTGGCTCTGCAGAGCTGTAATCCCTTATCTAGTCCATGAAGAGGAAGCCTTTTATCTCAAAGTGAGTGTCAGTTATGGAGGTTCCTAGATGCTCCAGTCCCTTCCCTGGGATTTGATTATGGAAAAAAACGCCCTTATTATTCACTCCAGATTTACCTTCTTGTCAAAATGAACTAACTTCTCTTGTGCCTTTGTTTGGCCTTTTTTGTGTTGTTCCAGGACAGGATGTCTCACTTAGAAATCTAATTATTTTTTTTAAGAGAAATTCAATTTCTCATGCTGCTGCTGGTTGTTCTCCAGCATTCGCAGAGCTGCTGCTCTGCCCTAGGGAACTGAAAGAAAAAAATCATAGGCAAGGAAACAGAATAATCAGAAATGGCCAGTATCAACATGGGAATGAGGCACACCAGGAAAAAAACCAGTTGATTCCAGTACTGCAGAGCCAAGGGCACGTGGGATATGGACATGGATTTTCGGGGGGAGTCTCTGGTGTCTGCAAAGGGGCAAGCCCATGTGTCTACCAACCCTGTAGAAGGGCATGAAAAATATCTCTTTTCTGTTTCCCCACCCAGCTGTAGGAACCTAATGTTTCTGGGGTGCTTAATAATCTCCCAACGCTGGTAGAAACCAACACCTGGGTTCAGCAGTTACTGTGGTTAGGGGCAAGGGATTGGATGGACACAGAGATTGTCCACCTGTGCTCCTCTGCAGCAATGAGCCAGCCTGATAGCCCAGCATAAGGGTCAGACATTTGCCACAAAACTGATAACATCCCTTGTGGTAAATGACCATGGTGTTCCTTGGAGGAAAATATTGTATGATCATGTCGTTAAGGCTATAAAATTATGTGTCTGCCTTTGGGGTCAAGTTAAAGCTGTGCAGATAGCCCTTGTTACAGCTTCTCCTTGGTTCTGAGTGTTTGGCTATGCAGTAAATAGTCTTCTCTTGTTGCAGAATTTGGGGGTGTGGTATAAATTTATGCCATGAGAAAGTCAGTAAGAGACAGCAGTTTAAAGATCTGCTCAACAGAAAAGTAAAAAAAAGAAAAAAGAAAAAAAAATCCAAGAAAAAACCCCACAAACAACAAAAAAAAAGACAGTTGAAGAACACATCAGTTCTGTCTGCATCTGAAGATTAGTTAGCTCCGTAGCTAATATCAAACAGGAGAAAAAAAAATATCAAAGTGCTTACAAGACATTCAGGACCACATCTGCATATTAATTATGAAGCTGCCTTAAAACCTGAGATGCTTCTATTGGCTTAACTGTAGTGATAGTCCGATGGGGCAGCAGTGATGCTGTGATCAAGCACCTTAGTGCTTGGGAAGCTCAGGCATCCTACTTATACTAGTCAATTAGGTAGCTAACCTGTCATTCAACATTGTTAAAGCATGGACAAGCGCTCGTGGAGTATTTCAGCGCTGCTAATCACCGCTGAAGCACTTGGGCATTTACTGTAGGCAACAGGAGGCAATTTTACCATCGAGTAGTTCCTGGGCTTGGCAAGACCTCACCTCCCCGCTTCCCCATGCTGCAGCTCCCCCTCCTCCCCACCAGCATACACAGTGTATTTTTCAGCTCGGTGCCTTTCTCCAGCCACCCTGCTGCTGTCTTGCCAGGCCATTAATCACAAATGTATCTGACTGGAGTTCTGATGGGAACCCGTTAGCCTTCATGCTGTTCATTTGGCTGCCTGTGAATCCAGGTGGCTTCAAAAACAGGATTTTACCCCTATGGCCCTAGGCTGGCAGGCAGAGCGCTGGACTGGGAGCCCTCAGGAGAGGGTTTGCATTCAGTGCTCTGGTGGGTGCGTGTTTCTGTCCAGTACTAACCTCTGTAAAAAGCAATTGACAGCAAAGATCAGTCTAATTGCCACAAGGCAGACTCCAGGCCCCTTCTGGTACTCCTGGACAGGTGAAAAATGTTTTCAGCCCATTGGCAATGACCTGGAAGTTTTCTCTGAGACTCCCTGTGCTAATAATGAGGGATCTTTTTTTCCCACCATGCTTCGAATAGTGGGAAAGGAAGAAGTTGCTTGGGTTGGGGGAGAACAGAGTGTGGGCTGAACGAAGCCATGAGGTTGGATAGATGAGGACATGCACCATCATGTGCTGTGTTCTGTAATACAGCATGAAACAATTATTAGTATGTACTTACAGCTGCTAACGAGCCAAAGACCTGTGAAAATTGCCTTCTTTCTGCTTTCTACTCTTCTGAATCCTGAGCTGGCTCTGAGGGGGGCTCATCAAGACAGATCCCAAGGAGCTGAGTGTGCAGTGAGGTCCTTCAGCAAGTAGTGCACACCAGTGCTGCATCCCTCTGCTGGTTACTATATACCTCTGTATGCTGTGTTGGCTTTTTAGGGTTAGTTTAGCTTTTACAGTGCTAGAGTCATTGAGTTATTATATACATCTATAGGGTACTTGAATTCATATTTCTGGGACCAGAGTTCTTTGGTGAGCCTAAACTCCCTGCAATTCCACCGCTGTCTTTGAAAATTTGTCTAATACCACTAGCAACGGGTACCCCTTGCAAACTCAGCACCGAGTCAAACTGCCAGAAGGACACTGGTGTTGCTGTCTGACTGCCTACGGTGGGGTGGGGTGCTGGGCAGCAGTAATTGTCCTCTGGGGAGCGGAGCCATGTGTGGCCATTGCTTTGGGTGTCCCCAGGGCATACCCTCTCGCCACTATTTCCCCCCTGAGAAGCATACCGGGGTCTTGTTAGAAGGGCACTACAGGATCTGTCTCTACCTTCACTGTGAAATGGGGATTTTGCTCCTTTTCTGTCACGGTGAATTCAACTACTCAACGAAAGCGGGCTTTGCAATTGCAGTGCTCTCAGGTGACAGTTGTGTTTCATCTGCATCCAAACTCTAGTGTTTCCATTGACCTTGTCTGGTGCCTGTACAGCCCTCAATGTTCCTATGAGCAGTGAAACATAAATAAAATTATCTGTGCATAGAGACTTTCCTGCTTCCACTGAGGACGGGCACAGCAAGTGGCACCAATCCCCACCACTTTATGTTCACTTCTATAGGCAAGGGTGCTGCAACTCCAGATCACTAGGCACTGCACTGTGTGGGACAGATACAGTAAAAATGACCTTACAGCCTCTCTGAGCCAGCACAGGCACTAAATCTGTTGGCAGCTACAGCAGAAAAAGAAGGCTGTGGGGAAAAAGCTCAAGGGTAAATCAGAGCAATCAATCATGTCCGAGTCAGATCTGTGAACGTCCATTTTTTTTCTCTGGTCAGGCTCTGACAAGTGGGGACACACTGGAGGAGAGCTGCTGTCTCCACAGCTTCCCACAGAAACTCCCAGGCATAGAGAATTCATTTGCTGCAACAGAAAGCACAATGTGTGAGTGTATATGCACATGGGCATGGTTTTTGTGACTAGCTGGGTTGTAACCCAGGGTTCTGCATCTTGCTCAGAACTCCTGAGCTGTTCTGAAATCTGTGGCTGAGCACCCCCTGCACATCTCACTGATAATCCAGATTTTAAAAAGCTGTGTGAAAGAGCTGAGCCGAATGCTGTGCTAACTCGAGCTTGTTGAACTACATTTCCCAAGACACCTGTAGGTGGCAAAAATGTGGAGGATCTGTCAGAAGGTGCATCTTCTCCAGGAAGATAACTTGTTATTCCAGGTGCATGAGATACAGAGAGCTCTCTGTGTGACTCACAGGATGAGCAAGCAGGCAAGTAGAAGGGTTCTGCTGCAGTGGATAAAACATTTCTTCTTAAACAGAAGAACTTTGTAATGGATCATTTAAACACACACTCTTCAATCCCATCCTTTTCTCCTCTTGGAATAGAATTAACTTCTCAAATAATTACATGCTTTTCACTGTAGCTAGGGTTCCTGAAATGCCTCCTGTTTTGTCCGAGACAACCCTTGGCTGATTTGTTGAAAACAATGACTTATTATTTATTTTACCCTTTCATTCAGCTTTATTCTATTAAGAGCTTGTGCATTGCAAAGTCGTGTTTGACTTCTCTATGGTCCGGTTCATCGTATGGTTTAGGTCATTGCAGAACTCTGTGCTCTGGTCTGGCTGCTGCCTGAGTGTGTCAGGGTCACTCACTGTCCTCTTCTCTTGTGGACAGCCCATGAAAAGGCAAGGTGGCAGAAGCTGGACAGGCTCTCTGCTTCCCTTGCCTGCTCATCCTTTGTCTCACCAAGGGTCTTTGCACTGAAGAAATGAGGAGATGAGGCCATTGCCCGAGGGATTTACAGTCCGAGCAGATGTTAGCACTTGGGCTTCTTGAAAATTTCCAGATGAACTACTCTTCAGTGAAAAACAGTTTCTTAACTAAATGAGAATGTTTGTGGAACACGTCTGCTTCCCATGGATAAGTCTTCTTTTGCTGAAAAAGGGAAAGTCCCAACTAAGAAAAAAATTAAATTTGGAAACTCAGTTCCTGTAAAGCACTGTGACCGGGGGTTGCTGTGTCATGTGTCTTTCCCTATTGAGACTCCCCTTGGACCATGCACAGGAAAAAATCTGCTGGGTCCCTAGGGCTGCTTCCTGCTCCAACAGCACCCCCATCACATAATCCACCTTCAGGCGAGTTAGGTTTCTTGCCTTTACTTCTCCATCCAAAAAGCTACTCCAGAACTTTGCTAAGTTTTAAATATTTTTCTTATTTCCACCCTAAAATTATTCACTAGCCACATATACCAGTTTGACTTGTTGCTCATGTTGTTCCATACACTGGAGCGCTCTCCTCTCTCCAGTGTTTACATCTGCTATATTGTGGCAGTAAGCAATCATAATTGTTTTCTGTCTTTATTTTGCAACATCAAGCTGAATTTTTTCCTCTCTACTTTATTGTATTGTACTACTGTATTGTATTGTACTTTAATTATCTTTTCTGCACTTGTCTTCATTTAAATTCATCTCTCATGAAGCAGGACTGAACACAGTGCTGCACGTGAGCTTGTGCCCGTTCCTCAAACAGCAGAATTAATAGTTCTTTGATTCAGCTGGAAACACAACACATCTCAGATCTTGGGATTTGCACCAGGGTTCATTATCATACTGCAGCCAAAACAGGTCCTGGACTTCCAGCTAAAGCAAAGGAGCAGAAGTCATAGGGTCAGAATGTCAATGAGATGTGGTGGGGGAGTTTTAGAGTTAAAATAATTTATTTTCAGCCAAAATGGTGTGTGCTAACATTTTATAAGAAACAAACAAAAAAAAAACCCCAAACAAAACTATTTTCTTCTGAACAAAACTCTTTCCCTGAGCAACTCTGCTGAGCTCTAGATCTCTCCTGGTACTAGCTTTCAGGGCAGTAAACAAGTCCAGTAAAGAAGTTTGTAAAACCTGGACAAAATCATATTTGCAAAACTTGCCTCTGGTGTGACTCTTGAGTTGTGCTTGGCTCCTGGCTCTAGGATGATTCCTTCCAGGCAGGTAATCAGTGGCTTTGTTACAGTTGCTTTTTGAAGGCCATTTGGGCAGGCTTCAGCTGGGATGCTGACTCTTCGAGTAAACCAACTTGTCAAATGCCAGTCATTCTCAAAGTGCTTATTTTACACACTTGGTAAATGCCTGATAAATTACAAATACAATTAAAAACAATTCATAGGGCAATGGCAGCCAACACAAAATCTTCCTTCTTAACCTCGGCATAGCCTCTATAAGGCTTCAGAGTTTTACCATGAAGGTTATCTTTTGCTCCCCTTGCGGGCAATGACAGACTCCTGATAGACTGGAGATTCCTAAACCAAGCTCAGATGTAATGCAAGTGTTAGCTGTTTGCAGCACAGAGCCTAAGTACAAATTCCCTCTTGAGTAGTTTTCACCTCCAGTGCCCAAATCCTGGCTTCTGGGCTTCTCTGCTCATACAAATTAATGGGCAGGATCCTTTAGCAGTATCAGATGTGGCGCTCTGCAGCCCGGTACCCAGACTTTTTTGTTACTTACATAGACTTGTATTTTGAAGGCAACAGCAAAACCCACCAAATACAAGTTTTATTTAGGCCCAGCCCATGTATTCCTCTCCTATTGATTATGCTTCACTTTGTCCTGCAGTAAGAGACAGGTGATTTCTGTTGCCTCTTGGGCTTGGCTCCATGATTCATAGTCTCTTCTGGGGCAACATCTGCTCAGAACACACTTTTTGCAGCGATCAAAGCCAGTGAGAACAAAGTTTTTTGACAAACTAATAGAAGTTCATAGCCATGGTCCACTCTGCATAAGACTTCACAATATTTTGAGTTGGGAGACATGCACATGTACTTTTTTCCCACCAGTTACACTTGAAAGGGGGTAAATGAGACTGTAATTTGCCAGCTGGTGCCTCATCTTTGAGGCCACCAAGTTTATCTGCCACAGTCAGGGCAAAGGTCTGTGTTTCGTGGCTGTTTCCCTTGTTGCAAACAAACTGAATAGTTTCAATAGATTTTGAGGGGGGGTGACTGTTGGTTGCGTCAGCAAAATCGGGGATATCCTCAGGGATAGAGGGAAATAGCTTCTTTGAAGGGAAGGCCTGGGCTTTTACATCTGTAATACAGAGAGACAATGAAAACCAGACAGTTACTGGAGAGCAGAAAATCTTGAGTTCTGGGAGAAGCCAACACTGCTGCCACAAAGCTTTGTGTGGGTTTTGCTGCCAGCCACCTCCTGGGCAGGCAGCAGTGGGGACATAGCTGCCAGCTTTGCCTGAGAAAGGGCTGCAAGATTAAGCTCACACACATAACGAATCACATTGCCAGGAAAAAAACTAACCTTGTCTGCTGCATGTATCTGGACACTGAAAGATGAACATGTTTAATATAAAATATTGGCGATAATTCCTTTACCAAAAAACAATAGCAAAAAAACCCCACGTTTATTGCACTCCCGTTTTTTTTCTTCCTTTCTACTGTTCATCTCCCTGGGGAATCCTGGAAAATCTTCCCTGCTTTCTGACAGTTGCCTGGAGTGACTGGCACTCTTGAAATAGCAGCAACCCAAACACAAGGTGCTGAAGCCTTTTCACAAACTCCAGCACAGATGCAAGAGCTTGGATTCCCTTTTCAATGGATTTAAGTTTAAATCTTCCCTTCTGGCTAAGCCTGCTTCATTTACCATGTGTTAGCTGAGCTCACACAACATTGCCTAGTCCACAGATGAATTCTAGTGGGGTCTCAATCCCATTGAACTGGGTCTCCTGGCTTGCACTGGGCACAGAGGTGTACTAGATGCAGTACTGGATTATGTACTGGATTATGCTGGTTTTCTAGGTCAGGAAATACAGGCTGAAATTTTTGAGGGGTTTGGAATAAGGCAGACCTAGAGAAATGCGTCTCAACAGCAGCACAGACTCCCACACTCATCTTGTCCCATGGTGATCCTACATATCTTTAAGCACACTGCAGAACTGCCTGCATCTGCCTGGTTTTAAAAGTGTGTGCAGGTTTCACCAAGCATCGTTTATCGGACCAGACAGCTCACTGTGGGGTAGGGTAGCAATGCCATTCTTTCTCCTTGTAGAGCTGTTGATCTTTAGCAATTTAACTGCTGAGGTTGACTCACAGCCTGAGATGGGGGCTGAAAAGGGGGGGATAAATGTTGGTCATCTGTTTGTGGGATAAATTGTTGGTCATCTCGTTGCTACTTGCACAGGGTTTCCAATGAAGTGCTGTAGGCTTGTTCCACTTTTTGGCACTCTGACTTCCCCATGCCTCCACTTTTCAACTGTTTCCTTCGCTTCCAAGTTCTTTACAAAATGTCCCAGCAGCTGATGTTGGGTAAAACACACAACTTTCTGTAATGTTTGGACACAACACGCTGCACTTTCCTGCTCTGGGTCTCTGTGACCACATGTCACCCAGCACCAATGGTTCTGCTGGCAATGCTCAGCTGGTTTCTTGGTTGGTTTTGTAGCCCCGAAGATTTTTCATCCCAAACTGATATGTACA
>JAVJGJ010000001.1:75602274-75667975 GCA_035590215.1 Microhierax caerulescens
ATCTACATCTCTACCTATGTAGAGATATTCATGTGCATACAACCCACCCCCCACCCCACCCCCCATCAGAGAACATTACTGAATAGGAATACATATTCTTGCAGGTTTTCAGATATATTCCAGTTGTTATTAATCCCCTAGGGAAGCAGGTGTACAATTCCTAGCTTCTCTTTCATTCATTTAATGGAACTTTAGTTCCTGTTGTTGAAATACATCTCTTTGCAGAAATCTAGAGCACTGTTGGAGCACAGATGTATTCTGTGGCAGTTGTTCAGCAATGGAAAATATTTTGTGGAGGTAATTTCATCTTTTAAGAACCTGCATCTGGCTTTACACTACAGTTTTTCTTCAAGCCCCTTAGTAATGATAATCCAGTTGCAGAACCTTAGATTCTATGTCTGTATCTTGATAGACCCTCAGAAGCTGGTTGGTGCAAACATGAGGTTTTTGTTAGCTTGGATTAAGGTATAGTGCAAATTTAAAATGTGATCCTACCTTCACACGGCATCATCTTGCTTAATCTGCTTCAACTTGCCTTGAAGTGGTCTGCTAGAACACCAAAAGAGCAAGGATGGAAGAAGTTTTTGCATCGTTTAGTGTTCAATTAAATCCAGAAGCTGACAAGCACCTTTGACCGCTCTTGTGGGCTGTGCTCTGTGTTCTATAAAAAGATCTGAGTCCCGCATGACTGTGTCTCAAATATGAAATAAACAGGCCAAGTCCTCTACTGTGCAGAAAGATTAGCTAGGCTTCTGAATGCCATGGTGAATGTCCAGCCCCAGCACAGATAGAATCGATTCTTTTTCTCCAAAGTGCAAGCAAGATTTCAAAGATGCCCTCTCACACGGGGAGTTCTTGAAATAGGTGTCCTTAGCTTGCATAAAGTTTGTTTTGTGAATTAATGGTGAAGTTAACTGTGAAGACACTTTTAACAGAGGCCCAGGTAAGAATTCAAACTATTTGGAAGCAGAGTATTCTGTGAATCATGGTTACAGTTTGTTTGGTGTTGTCTTACAACTTCTATTCAGCAAAGTTGTTTTAATACACATTGTAGGGCTTTTTAAAGCCAGACCATTTCAGAGTGTCTCTTCTAGCTCATGAGAAACTGACTACCCATTTGGAAAAGCTGAGCTGACTGCTGGGCAGCTACATCCTTGAACTAAATTTGCATTGAGGCCTGTTTTCAAATTCATATGACTGAGGAAGAGCAAAGGAAATTTTATCTGTGTGAGGACTACGTCCTTTGCTCACTTAGTGCTGCAGAAATGAAAATATTTTTTGTTTTCTGCTGCCCTCAAGATGGCAGTACAGCATGCCACATAAGAATGCGTTTTGCTGTGAATACAGGCATACAAGATCTGTAAGCAGTATCTGATATTCATTAAGTAAAATGCTTCAGTGGTTGTCCATTTTTTCTCTCCTTACTAGATCAGTTTGTCTCCTCGTCCAGAAAGAGATTATTTCTCTCTGCAAACTGCTGCATCAGTATCGATTTCTTGGACTGGAGGTGTTCTGTCAGACTGCTGTTTTGTGATGTCTACTCTGAACTGATCAAAACCGTATATAATCTGATCCTTTCAGTGTTACACTTCTGAAGAAGAATAAGCAGGTCTTTAGACACAGTATTAGAAAAGGCAGAATATTTGAAGTGAAAGTGTTCTAAGAAAAATTGATTTACTGGGTTCAGTTTTAGACACTTACTGAAGATTTTGTATCTCAGCATATGCGTGGAAAGTGATGTTTGATACAGTATGATTCATCTGGCTTCCTCTATGGAAACCTTTCTGCATCTCCTTCACTGCATGTGGAGTGTCTGCCCTGAAGTCATCAATACCTTTTTTTTCATTGTGAAATACTTTGGGCTTTGTGCTGTCCAAAATACACATTTGCTTGCTGAGATTTTCTGCTGTCATAAAGTTGCAGCACTCATTATGGAGTTAGTGCTGCAATCAGCATGTATTCAGATGTTTTTGCTTTGTGATGGTCACAGGTAAGAAGCTGTCACCCTAAAACATGAAGCTGGAAGTAGTCATGTGTGTGAATTTGGCAGAGTCCCATTCAAGGTGATAGGCTACTTGCAAAAGTGAAGCAACAGAACTGTTTTATAGAGTCTGGATCCTTTTTTGTTGAAATATACCAATGCAAAATGTGCCTGTCTCAATTGATTTCTGTAAGGTGTGAGGTTACAGCAATGCCACTGAGTTTTGTGCGTTCTTAAAGAGTATCCCATGCCTCAAGATCTGGTTGCTAGTATTTGCTAATTATCATATTTCAATTACTTGACTAGAGGAGGTTTCTGGGGGGAAAATAGTATTTTTTTTTAAAACCGTGTTGTATTCATTGCTGTTTCATCATATCACTGGGATGTCTTAGTTCAGATCATTCTCATATGCAATATATAATTACAGGTATGACACAGGAAGGCCTCTTCAGGGTAAATGGCAGCATGAAAATGGTAGAACAGTTGCGTCTCCAATACGAGCGTGGAGAAGAGGTGGAACTTGTTAAAGATGGTGATGTATACTCAGCAGCCAGTCTGTTGAAATTATTTTTGAGAGAGTTGCCAGATGGGATTATCACCTCTGCCTTACATCCCAGGTTCATTGAGCTTTACCAGGGTAAGTGAGAGGTAAAATCTCCATCCTTCAATGTGCTTGCTTTCTGGATAATTGGTTATGCAGTAAGCATAACCAGTCCTCTCTGTTTCTTACTTCACCTACTTCATTCTGTATTTCCTTTGGCTTCAGCTCTCACCTGCTCCCAGAGTGCTCCCAGATGTGGAGTTCTGTTACAAGAGACAGAAAATTGTTTCTTATGTTTAGTAAAGTCTGGGCTATTTATGATTTTCTAATCCAGTTAAATCTGCTGAATATAAACTGAAACGATCAGCTGGTTTCTTTTGGGCAAGCTTGTAGACAATAGCTGCAGTCTCTTTATAACACAGTGCTTCTGTTTAGCTAGAGTGGTGTCTGGCAATTTCATTCTAATGGACTCAGGAAAGTTCCAACAACTTCATCTGCTGATTAAATTGAATATCCATTGGGCCCAAAGCATACATTGTCTAAGTTTCTGCTTCTCATTGAGTAATGTGATTGCCCATCAAAAAATGAGCCAGTTTGCAAGTAACACCAAACTTTTAACTTCTATTTTGCATCATAACACACAACTTGGAAGACTTCTGGTTTTCTTTCTTTTTCCTTTCTCTCTGCCCCCCAACCCCTTCAAGTGGTTGATCAGTCATAAAAAAGAACATCAGTTCTGCTTTGGAAAGCTGAAACTTGCACAACTGTCTGTCAAATAATTTCTCGATCTAATTCATCTGTATCAGACAGTCGGTGGTGTTGGTGGAATAGGCGATTGGTCCTGTTCCCTAAGCATATGTCAGTGGCAGTTCTTCTCTCTTGCTGCAGGTGGTTGATGTGTCTTCTTGCTGTCTTCCTAAGAAGCTGCAGAGTGGGTGGGTAAAGGTTACTAGAGATCTGCTCTTTACAGCAAAGCAGGCAAATGTGATGGCATGATGCAGAGGAGGAACGTGTGTTCTGACATGCATCCCTAGTGGAGGATGGTACAAAGTTCTCACTCTCTTGTCCTGAGGTCTCACTTCAACTTTTCTTGCCTGCAGTGGAGATGAAGTTTAGCCATCACCTGGAGGATGGACACCATGACTACATGTTTTCTTTCTTCCCTGTTTGGGGCTGTACAGATTTTCGAGGCTGCAGTGGAGAAGAACTCAGTGCTTTCCCTTAAGTGCAGGCATTTCAGCTGTAATCAAGTTGTGTGTGGGCTGTGTAAAATACATTCCTCGTTCAGTAAAGTTGTCTGAGGCCCAAGGATAGGGTTCAGGAAGTGTTGTGTAGGAAGATGCCATTGTTTTAGAAAGTCCCTTTTTTCTGGTCATCATTGTGCTTTCATTTGGGACTTTTAGACTTCACCAGGTCTGACTCATGATCTGTATTTATTATGTTCTTTCTCAGAAATCACTGTTTAAGTGGAAATTTTGTTTAAGTTGCATCTTTGCTGTTCTACATCCCTGTCCTCATAAAGGTCATATTGGTGCATTGGACCAGGAGCTTCCAATGTACTTTGTGAACAGTGCTGTTTGTGGAAAGTTTAATTTGTGCCTGCTGCCCACAGGAAATGCAAAATCTCCCCAGCAATTTGTGGAGATGAAACAGTTATCATTACTTAGCAGGTTTACCCACCAAGCTTTCTTGTTTCAAAAAAAAGCTACTGGTGTAACTTATGAACCCAGTTCTACAAAAGCCAGTCTAACTGTGATGTGTCTTCATAGCTGTTTGCCTGTATTGCGCAATAAGCTCCAGTTATAGTCCCATTATGATTTCGATTAGGGGGGAAAAAAAAAAATCTTATTTGAAAAATGCCAGATTGGCTGTTATGGCAAGGGGAAGCTTTTGTAAAGTTTGAAGAAAACAGTTGGTTTTTTTCATGGTTTAGAAAATACAGCATTAGTGAGTTGCTGTGAAAGGTGTTGGTGATTCTCATTGGGTTCAGATTAGTTTAAGGGGTAGATGGGCCTTTGTTTACTGTTGACTGATCAACCAGCTATGCAGGACTGGAGGAGTTATCTGTTCACTTATCCAAGTACGTACAAGGGTATTTGTTGCAAAATGGTACCAAGAGAGCACGTGCCTGGGTGTTCTTCTTGTAAACTGTGAAGAAAGTAGGTCAAGCAGCTTCTGAGCCAACAGGTTATTAAAAAATAACTTTGAATCTGGAGCCATTTTGCTGCATGTCTACAGTGAAGACAATTACAAACTCTGTTACAACCTCTCTATTCTCTACTGTTGAAGCTTTCCAAGAGAAATGTTTTTTTTTATGATTATATTAGGGTTCCTTTGGAATATTTTCAGGGATTGGTATCAGCATTTTTTTAAACCAGTTGAGATCTTGGCCTGAGAATAAACACAATTCCTATAAAAACTGTTAGGGAGTGATTCCTCTAGTTAAGAGTAGTTGGACTGAAAATTACCAATTTTACCAGTACCTGTAACCCTTTTTAATTCCAGGTGTAGTCTTTGTTACCAAACCAAGAAGTAAATAATCTACCCTTTTATGAAAAAGAGAGAACCTGACCCATTGGTAGTTCAGGAAGCCCATGCAGGTGGTTTGGCATGCTGTCTGCAGCCTGTGCAATGTCACATGAAACAGAGCTTTGCACTGTCCCCAAATATTGATGCACTGCTGTTTATATAGATGGTCAGCATAATGCCAAGACTATGCAGTTCCAGAAAACATCATGTAGCATATCCTAAAGACTGCTTGGTGTGTCCTGATGTTCTCTCTCTGACCTTGGAGAAGAGCCATGGCAGTGGGAGTTAAGAAGGGCCTCCCTCGGTAAATGATGTTGATTGGAGATGTGTGCAGCAAGTGCAGGCCTTGGGCGCGCTGATAGTGATCTTGGTGTTGCTCTAGTCTCCTTGGAGCACATGACATATACAGAGGCTGCTCCTTTCAGGCAGTCCTGGGGTAAAAAATGTCCATCACAATCTCTTTTCTGACTGAGCCTTCACTGCAGAGCAGATCTGTGCCTGCCTGTGCAAAATGGCTGTGCTTACACAGTAGTCAAAGTTTTTTTCAGAAACCTCAGCTGGGAGAAATCAGCAGCTCCCATACAGCAATCCCTGCCTGAGCTTGTTTGTTCTTTCTGGCTTTTCATTCTTTACCTTTCATATAGTGATCACTGACTCTTAAGACATTTGTACACGCTAGGAACCAGGTTGCTATTGTACTTCCCCTTTTTAGCATACAGAAAGCTTTCCCCTTAAGTAAATTTCTCTTTTGTTGCATTCCCTCCTCCAGCAGGGATACAGTGAAAAGTGGGTTCCAGTCTTCCTTTGGTACTCAGTCTAATTAAGGTGAATGCTGTCTGATCACTCTATCTTCCTGACATTGCTCCATCCTAGAGAATTTATGTTTTTCAGTGGGCAGCAGCTAGATGCAGGTTCTATCTCGTATACCTCCTCCTGCTCACAACCTGCCATGGCTGGCAAGGTTTTGTCTGGTAGCCATCAGCAGCCCTGCTAGTTTCAGGGAGAGGGATGAGAGGTGGTGGAAGGGAAGGAGCAGCTCCCTTCTGGATCAGCAGGTTAGTTTTGGGGAACATTTAGTAGTTAGCAGCTGTTTGAGTTGCATGAACAAGCAGAACCAAAAATACAGGTTGTGTTGGGGGATTTTAGAGGTCAAGTATCAACCTGAACAGTGACTGTGAAAATGAATAAATGAGTGTGAAAATCAAGAGGTGAGAGCGGACCCTTTAACCATGGTATCTGCAGCAGTGCAGCAAATCAGATTCACTAGGTGTCTGTGGTTCTCCAGGCTCTTGTGGCATGATTTTAGCCTTTTTCTTTGGCTTTTATTGTCATTTTGGTGTTATTAGGGCTAGTTCCAAACAAGAGAAGTAACTGCTGATTTCCACACGCAGATGATGTTTGTTATGCAGTAAAAATTCTTGGAACTGTATTTCTTATGCAGAGGATGACACTTGGCAGAGCTGCAAAAGAAAGAGAGAGGGCTCTGCTCCCAATATGTCGGCATGAAGTATAAATACAGTGCTGCAAAGTGCCATAATGATGCAGAGCAACGGGTCTCAAGTTGGATTGTAATGACAGCCTTCTTACAACGAGGGCTTCCAGCATTTCTGCTACTGATGGCAACACGGCATGATTTTTTGTTTTGTTTTTTCTCCTCTGGGGCAGGATAGTGTCTGAAGCAATTGCTTCTCGGCAGAAAGAGACTGGAGTCCCACTTCCTGGAGATTGTGGAGGTGGAAAGAAATGCTTTGATTCCT
The DNA here is from genome assembly GCA_035590215.1 of Microhierax caerulescens. NCBI lineage: Eukaryota > Metazoa > Chordata > Aves > Falconiformes > Falconidae > Microhierax > Microhierax caerulescens. Next base: position 75,609,083 of record JAVJGJ010000001.1, read on the forward strand.
CCAACAGCCCGGTGGGTGCAGCGGTAGTGCAATGTACAACCTGCTGCCTATGTGCCAAAGATGAACTTCCTAGAGCATGTTGATAGCTACAGACAGATGCAAGCTTTTCTGTCTGCCCTCCAAGCTGGCAGTGTGCAAGGCATTTGAAAGCTATGCAGACGTGGTAGCATGACACTGAGCCCTAGGCTCTCTTCCTCATCTCACAGCAAAGATAATTAACTAGGGCACAGCACCAGCACCATGCTGATAGAGTTTCAGTGCTTCCAGGCTGGAGTTGTTTGGGGTCAGACCGTTTGAGATATGAGCAAAATAATTACACACACACCTGTCTACAGGCATCCGTACCTTTAGTGATGTTCAGGCAGCATGTTCTGCAGGGGGAAGGGGTAGCATGAGGGATGAATTGGGCAATTAAATCGTGCCAGAAATAGGATGAACCACTGGAAAATATGGCCCCCTTGTTGTGATCTGTGGGTGTATACTGAAATTAAATGAGACTGAAAACACCCTTGCAAATGTGTCTGTGCCTCCTACACTGTTGAGGTTTCTGTTGCCAGTTAATTAACATTTTTAGAGAGACTGCTTGTTGTTTTCAATTGTCTCCTTGACTTGTCCCTCAGTAGTGAGTCCCTCGCTCAGGTTTGAGGTGCCACATTGCCCTTGCTGGCTTCCTTGGCCCTCTACCTGTGTCACACTGTGTTCTGTGTCCTCCAGCTGCTGAACCTGCACGTGGCCTGAGGCTGCTGGTTTTGTTCCCTTCCTCAGCCCAGAAACCACCATCTCACCCCTGGTTTCAAGCCCTTCCTGGCTGCTCATCTAGCTAGGCTTCTCTTGCAGACCTCTTCTGGGGTGCCGTCTGTTTCATGTGTCTTCTGGTAGGCTCCCAAAATAAAAAAGTCAGTGCCTTTGACTGCTTTGAGACCACCTTCCCCTTAGCCTTCATTCTTCTTTTGCTCCTTGCTCCTTTGCTCTGCTGTATTGGGCAAAATTTTCAAAAGAGCTTCATGTGCTGTGCTTGAAAATCCCAAGTGTGTTTGTAGCTGAGCATGTGTGGAAATATGGCTTGAATATAGGTACTTGAATTGCCTTTGAAAATCTGGCACTCTGCTGTTTCCATTATTGACAAGCTTGTTTCTCTCATCTTAGGATGCTGCAGAGACTGAAGCATATGTTTAGCTTTATGCCACCCTCTTTAATCGACTAAGACTGCATTTGATAGTCTTGACTTCCACGGGACGGCTTGTACTTCACAGTATTAGGCATGTACACAAGCTCAGGGCTTTGGTACGCTTGATGCTTGTCTGCGTGGTGGCATAAACAGCTCTGGTGCTCTAATGTTTCTATGATGGTCAGTACCAGCTGAGTAAACCTCAGTGACTGACTTTGAAGCAAATTGAAAAATTGTCTAACAGGTGAACAAAAGGAGGAGGAATGCTCCGAGCAATTGGTTGTCATGACTCAAGACTATTTTTTGCTCTCCAGTAAGTTGAAAAGCTGTTTTATTTGAAGTAATTTGGTCAGCGATAGCAGAGGTACACTCATCCTGAGAAATGTACAAAGTACATGGAATACTGTGTGTGCATGTCACACTTTAAATTCACCACAAATCTTAGTAGTGATTTTAAAAAATTAAGCTGAAATCCATGAAATATGTGTCAGCAGCAGGAGAATTAGCAAGTTAGTTTTGGGTTTTGGATTGTATTGGGAGAAAAGCTTGAGTTCCTTCCCTTGGTTTTTTACTGGAAAAGGAGAGATGAAAGCCGTATTTTCTTTCTTCCATTTCACAAGGACAAGGGATTTCGTAGCTCAGTAAGTGGGGTTTGCTACTGCATGTTGTTCAGTGTCTCTGTGTCCTTCAGTTAGGGTAATTTCTCAAGATTTTATGATCTGATATCTGTTCTTGAAAGTACAGAAATGAACAAAGGTTTGGCTGTGCCCAGTGATAAGCATCTCTGATGCTGATCTGCACCACATAATATATCATGGTTAGTGAACAGGGACATCCTACCCACCAAACACAAATGATGCCATGAGGCCAGTAGCTTTGTTTGTTGTCAGAGTGCAAACCTGTGTTCAGAATGTTTTGTGGCGGTTATCATCTGTCTAGTTTGGAAGGGATGAAAAAGCCTTCAGTGAATGGAAAAGTACCTGTCAGTCTAAAACCCCAGTGGGAGTCTCAGAGAGGCAATTAGTTCTCAAGGGCATTCCCTAATTAGGTGGTGGGGTGATGGTGGTGGAAGAGGTGCATTTTTTCTGAGAGATGGCTTTGGCTTTCCTTATCATAACTGCAAGCAATTTATAGTAGAAAACACTATGTGCTAGTTGTTTTCTTATCTAAATGAAGGTGTGTTAGGTGAATTTTGATGTTCTGGCAACATGGAAATTAGTTGTGTTTTATTTTTCTTTAAGCTTGCTGAAAAGGCAATTAGTAGTCAAGTCAGAGACTGTCCAGTCCGCTTTGATCAGTGCAAATACAATTAAATTCTTTATTGTTACGCCATTTAACACAGCCTTCAGAAGCATCCTGAAATTTTGCTGCAGAAATAAAAATAATAAATTTAATTGCTTACTGTTACAAAGCTGATTCATATTAGCAAAGTCAAATTGTTTTTATTCTGTATAACTCTAAACAAATTCTGAAAGAAATACTTGTAATAACCAAAAATCTTATTTGCTTATTTATCTGCTCCATGCATATTTGATATTTGACTTTTCTGAAGGAGCTAATTTATTAGCTGTAGAAGAAAAGGATATAATTAATCAGTTGGCTGAAACATTTGGTCTTGTAATGTGACTGGCATTTTAAACTTTGGCTTGCTGTCATGAAAGAATTCATATTAAGTCTGTTGTACCAAAACAGATACATAAAAATGAATTCTCCATGCATATAAAACTTAAAAAGTCTTCTCTCACTATATACTGTATTATGCGTGGCATGTAAGGCAAGAAACCTGAGCCTGGAAGTAGATGAAATCCCACAGGTTCAACTGTATGAAGTAGCAAGTATGTACATACAGAACTCATTAGTTTCCCAAAACAAATAAACTAATAAATTCTGTTTATTAACCACAAAAATGGCTGATTGTAAAGTAGAATTCATATTGCAACTTAATGGTTGAGTTTTCAGGAGTCAGTTTCAGATATTTTACACAGACTGCTAATTTACACAGAGAAACCACTTTTCAAAGCACTCTACCCTGGAATACTGTGCAGTCTGGCCCTGGAATATTTCTGGAAAATGAAAAGTAAAAATGAAGATGAAACTTCTGTGTTCAAAGGTTTTCAGTTTTTCCTCCTTATTTCTCCTCCTTCTCACCCTCTCCTTTTTTCCCCCTCCTATTTATTTGTTTGTTTGTTTATTTTTACCCTCACAAAAATGTTGGGGAAATATAAAATGTTCTTTGTTCCTGCAACACAAGGCATGGAATGTTTTCCTACCAGTCTTCTCCTCTGCATGCTGGTAGCAGGGCATACAGCAGAGGCAGCAACTACTTCCTGAACTGTTGCAGAATCAGCTGGTTTCATCTTCTTGACCGAAAATGAGTCTTGAAGACTGAGCAAGGTTTGGTTTTGATTGAATGCTGGGTGAATCTCCTTGCTAAGGATCACGACATACTCTGAATGAAAAAATACCTTGTTACCCTAAGCATGAAGAGGATGTCTGTATTCCCATCCCAGCCAGCAGCTGCTTTGGGACAAGGCAATCTGTTACAGAGAACACAGAAGGTTTGCATTTAGCGTGAGCTCAGTTTTTCTTTCTGGTATAAAAATATCCTTCCAACCACTAGAACGGTTTTTAAACCTTACAGTATGTCTCTAAGAAAAAAGCAATTACCCATCAACAGTATTACATCATTAACACTGTCAACCTATAAGGCTGATAAATAATAATAAAAAAAGCACTGAAAATGTACAGCTGCCTTCAGTTGGGTATTAACAGTTAATGGATCCTGCTTATAATTAGATTGGTGAGGAAAAGCTTTAGGGCTTGAGGTCTTCTGTCTGAAAGTGCTGTTGCACAAAACCCCAAGAACTCTGCATATGTGAGAATTTCAGAGAAATTCCATTTTGGTGAAGAGTAGAAATTAGTATTTCCAAGCATTAAGGCATCCTGTTTTGGCATAAAGGGAAGGAAATACTGAATTGTTTTCAAAACTTTGCTTTTTTTAACTTGTAAACCCAATATGTTGGTGGGTACCATTTACTTTTTAGAAAGTATTTTTGGGACGCAGGAGGGAAGCAAAGAATTTTGCAGGTTTTTAGTTCAATTTCAGAAGCAGAATGCCATCAGCTAGAAGCTGTGTGTGGCACCAAGCTTGTGTTCTCTGCCTGGGTCTGTGTAAGCACAGCATCTGTGAAGTTCATGCAATTTTTGCTTTAAAAGAAGTCTTTAGTCATGCTTTGACCTTGCTCAGTTCAGTATGGGAAACCTGTATCCATACTTAAATTCTAGAAGACTGTATAGTGTAACAAGCCTGCTCTTTAACACCAGACCAATTGTTACAGAGTATAACGCTGCCCTGAACAGCCTTTTTTCCATAGACGGGACTCTTCGCCTAAGACTTAGTACAGAGTTGTCACTCTGACAAAAGATACAAAGCTGAACGTTCCATAAAATGTACCCACAGAAGGTACTGGAGTACTGTTATTCAGAGGACACCTACATTTCAAGACACTCCTTGGTTTATTGTTCTTGCTTTCTTATTTTTGAAGGTTTTCATGGGAGGGGAAATTAAAACTGTGAGACAGGGCTGGGGAAGTAGAGTTAACATCCGGAAGAAGCACGGAAGCAGGAGATCTGATAGAGCTGGAGTTAAATCGTAGCTATGTACAGAGTGGGAATAAACGTGCTCTAATGCTGTTAGCTATGGCCTCTGCTGATTCTGCTCAGGAAAAGTTAACAACTTAAAGGTGAGCATCAAGCAGTGCCAGTGTTGGCCAAGGTGAGCTTCAGGAGAAAGGTGCAGATTTCCTAAGGAAAATTGAGGGGTTTGAAGGATTCTGTCACTGAACAGAAATTATATTAAATTTTAGATCCCACTGCTTGCTCACCCATGTAAGTAAATTGGCAGCAATGTAGAAAACCATATACGTATGTTTTTTCTTCTCTTGTTTTTCCTAGATGCTAGAAACGACAAGCAGAAGGAAAGTAACTTGAAAGAACTCCTTAAAGAACTGCCTGATGCTCATTACTGCCTGCTGAAGTATCTGTGCCAGTTCCTGGTAAAGGTGGCTGAACATCACGTAGAGAACAGGATGAACCTTTGCAATCTTGCCACTGTATTTGGACCAAACTGCTTTCAGTAAGTTGGGGTTTTCACTTTTCTCCATATGTTGACAGAGAGTGTAATGGAGCAGATGGCCAGAAATGTAACTCAGAACCCTAATTTGTCAGGGTGATCAAACAGAGGCAACGACTGGGGCTTTGTGATAAATTCTAGTGCTAAAGCTTTTGTTTGAGCTCAATGGGAGTTGACTTGCTCTCCCATCTCCTCTTGCTATTCTGCTCAACAGTTGGTCAGTTGCCTTTTGCTGCATTGACAGCAGAGCAGGAGTGTAACAATGAAAGGCTTTCAGTGTAAGTGCAAGGAGATGTGCGCTCATACAGCTTTCTTCCTTTGCTGTCAGATAATATGGATGCTTCTCTGTAGGAGGCTTTGAGAAAGGATAGCTGGGGGAGGACTCCTCTGCAGCACCCAGGTGCTGTGTAATTTCTAGAGGTGGATACTGCATACTCTCTGTAGATTTGGCCTTGTGATCTGGTATCTGTCCTCAAGATACTGATAATTCTGGGCTCTTTATCCTTCTAGTACATTCAGAAACTGCTCTGGAGGTTATGCAGTTCCACTGGTCTCTTGAGACTTCTTACTGAACTCACTAGTTTTACTAATTTCTTCCATTGGGCCCAGTTCTTTGGTGCTTGTGGTGAAGACGTTTACATGCTCGTGGAGCTTGCAGCAGTACCGTGAACAGTTATTTCCAGGTGTGAGAACACATCCTGAGTGAGAATGTTTCTGTTGAGTCACTGCTGTGATGCAGGCATGGTTAGCATCTTCACCCTGGTCTTGTCTGTAATACTGCCACTGGCTGGCATCCAAGATCTAAGGCACAGGAGACACGCAGGGAATTTAGTGCAGTCATGAGTCTTGAAAGGTGCATGGTATAAGCAAAAAGAGACAAGAGAATTCCTTGAAACAAATGTCATATTTATATTGATCTATGTAAAATTTTATTCTGGAATAATACTGAGTTGCCTAATGAGACTTACTAGATTAATTGCCTAATGAGACTATCTCCCTAGGCTTCCTCTGTAGGCAGTAGAAAGAAGTAGACGCCTTTAAACAGAGAAAACAGAAATTAGGCTCCTTGTAATGTATTGTGCCAGTTCCACATACCTAGGCTAGATGCCACCTGCTCTCTTTTTAAAGAAGCATATCTTTTTCCGTTGATTAGGGAGAGAAAACACAAGATGAGATATTTAAACCAAAGCTTGTCCTTCTGATTACATTGCTGCCTCATCTTAAGATGTTGCTCATGGATAATAATGGCGAATATGTCAGAATTAAAGTATTTGCTGTGTTAGTACAAAAAGATAAAGCATATTTTGAAAAAAAAAGTGTTCCTCTCAAAAAGAAACTCAAAAGACAGTAGTAGGTGCAGAAACGCCTGAATATGAGAGTTAGAGGAAGCACAATACTGCAAATTGTTGATGAGGAAAAGCAAAACGATTTTTAAAGATTACATTTGTATGGGTGGTTTGGGAATTTCTGTCTAAATGTATTAGTAGAGTTAAGAGCAAACAAAATAAATTAGAAGAATCTGAGTCCAATGGCTGAATCTCTATATAAATCAAACTCCCAAATGGCTATTAGAATAATTTTTAGTTTACTCATCACTTTGTTCAGGAAAGTTTAAAAATTGGCTCTGCATACTTTTTGGCGTAGAATGCAGAGTGTTGCAGTTTGAAATTGCAATTGGCATTCCTAAGATTAAGCCAAAGCATACTTCAAAGCTGCATAGTTGTTGCCTCAGCTGATCTCTGCTCCAAAGATGGCATAGAAAAGATGTAGTAATTTTTGTAAGGTACAGGGTCTGTGTGCAAGAGGGACGGCATCGCGTTATTCCACTGCAGAAGACTGAGAAAGGCAGAGTTTGCTGCAGGTGAAAACACAAGGGCTCTTGTGGCTGTATATAAATGCAGCCAGCCCTGCAGTTGTGACACACATTGAAATAAGTGCTCACGTAGCAAAAGAGGCAGTGAAAGCAAGGCTTGACACTTAACAAATGGCTAATGCATTTTTTAGAAGAGCCCAATATGCAGAATTATGGATGTAGATTTTTGTTTAAGTTTCACCATCTGGTAATTCAGCTATGTGTTTCATCACATCTTGATCTTTTCAAGGTAGTTCAGGATTGTGGTCCAGACACAAAGATTGTGAGCAACAGTTCAAATACCCTTTTCTCCTGTGTTAATGGATGCAGTCTTAAATTGCTGGAACCGTGACCATCTCTATCAACAAAGATTTGATAGGAGGAGGAAGGAACTTACAGCAGTGAACTTTAAGCATTGGGCTTAGCCAGGTGGTTGGCCAAGCAGTCAGAGATCTTCAGAAGGCAATTCAGAGCTCTGGAGTAAGGCTGCCTGAAGCCTGCCTGGCCAGGGCTGTCTTACTGCTGGCTACAGGCAGCCCCTGGAGAGACTAGCTGTAGAAATTAATATCAGCAGGTGGCTGAAGCAAACACTCCTCTCACTTCACATTGTTCAGAGCAGTGTATGTGGTGTTTCTCTGGGACAAGGAAAGAAGGCTTAGCATCCAGCTTGTCAGCAATTACACTGCTGAAGCAGGAAGATTGGAGATTTTTTTGTCAGAAATTCACACTCATGTCTAAAGTCAACATTAGAATCCTTGTAGTTAATGCACAGTGTCAGAGAAGATAAAGCCCATCTACTGATAGCAAAGGATTACTTTCCACAAGATATTTTTAGTGACATTTTAGTTATTTAAACATATTATCTCCTACTTCTTAACTGAAGCTGTTTAATAATTGAATAAATCTCACTGTTGGACCACTCTCCAGACATTTAGACTTAATTTTGATTGTGTTCATCTCATTCTATTTTTCTATGTCATGTTCTCTGTAATTTATCCCATCTTCTAAACTTCCAACCCTTATTACTTTTATCTTATCCATTATGTCTGCTGTTTCTTTTCTTGCTGTTTGACAAACTGCATTGGTGCTTTTCTAATGAAAGATTATCTTGTGCTTTCTGTATTTTTAATGAACAGAAGAAGGGAGAAAATGGCTATTTCCAGTCCTTGTAATGAAGTGTGATGTAGGGTACAGGAAAATGTAAAGGGCAAGGTCAAACAGCTCAAGAAAGGAAAGTGTGATGGTTTGAGATTTAGTGCACTGTTGTCTTCCAATTTGGATCGTTCAGATTTATTGTGATGGAAACCAAAGGTCAAGTATACAGAGAAATACAGCCCTTGAGGAACAGTGAGCATGAAGGAACATAAATAGTTGTCTCTTCTGTCACTGAGCTAACCAGTGTAGAGTATTAACACTTGCAGCGTGGTTACTCTTGGAGGAAGTTATTGTCCATTGACCTCAATTTCAGCGCCTGTAGAGCTGTAGCCTTAGTTGTGGCCTGTTGTGTGCCTCTGCTCGGCTCTCACAGCTTGTGCTGAAGAGGAAGGAGAGGACCAGCTGGGTTTTCTCTCCTCCTCTCTGCTCTCTTGGAGCTGGGTATCAGAGGGGCTGCAGCACTCATCCTGTCCTTCGGTTGGGATGGTAGGAGACATGAGGTCTACCAGTTGCAGGGTAAGCAGAGGATCTGTTTGCACCCTTTTTTGCCTCTCTCTCTGAGAATGATCTGTGTGTACGGCCTCCATAATTCAAGGCTTCACTACCCTTGACCGTTTCATTCCAACAGAGATTAAGCATGTTGTGAGGGCTTGCTCCATCCCTCCAAAAGTGGCTGGCAAATGCAGGTATCCAGTTAAAATGCTAGAGTTAGATGCGGTTATTTCTGTATGATGACTATGTAACAGAAGTTACCTGAAGGGTTCTACAAGAAAGCATTTGTTATGGAGGAAAGGTAAATCATCTTTCGGTATGGAGCAAATGTAGATCTTCTGTAGGGTAGCTGTAGGTATTTCAGAGATGCAAAAAAATGTTCAGTGTGTTGCTGAATTGGCAAGAAGTAAAATCTGAAGTTCTGCATGAATGTCTTAGCTTGGTTTCTAGCAGCCTTGGAGCCTACGTAGATTGGTGTATGAAGGTGAGGTGAAAGCATAGGGGCTGAACTAGAACTCCTCAGTGAGAAATACTGGCTTTTGGAACATTATGTGATTAGAGTTTGTATTCGAGCTGTGCAGTCCCAGACCTGCACCAGTCTTAAAAACAAATGTACATCCAGGATCAGGGTCAAAGTGAGTACTGAAAATTGTTTTTCTAACCATCATTATTGCAAATTGGAGCATGCAACATAACCTTTCTTACAGGGTCTGTATAGATTTTATGTACTGTGTTTGCCAGCAGATTAAAGGAGGTTTTTTTCATAAGAATTCAGTATGCTACACCCTATGATGCAAGTTTAAAGCATCAAGCATAATATAGGAAGGCCATAAATATTCTCATCCATAATCATATAAAATACTCACGGGTGCTTGCCTCCTGTTTGGGAAGCACATAAGGGACTATATTGCCAAGCCTTTCTGTGATGTATTTTATGTTTTCTTCTCCTGTTTCTTTTCTGTTGTGTACTCAGCTTTGTCTGTCATCTGGAGTCCATTGAATGGCATATGTGTAAAATAAACTGAAGATTACTAAAGATGCATTGCTGTCTTTGCAAGTGGAGGGGTGTTCTGGCCAAATTCCATCTCAAGTCATCAGTTCTACTAGTGAACACCCACTCCTTAAAGTTTTAGTTGAGATAGTTTCTGTTTTATGATCTGTCAGATGTTGTGATATTTCCTATTTCATCTCTTGAATGAAGTAGTGACTATTTCAATAGGAAATGCTCTGTAGTGACTATTTCAATAGGAAATGCTCTGTGTTTTGTTTTGGGGTTTTTTTGTTTTGTTTGTTTGTGTTGGGTTTTGGTTGAATAACTCCATGAAAGTAAGTTACTGCTCTTGATTGACAGCATTCTTTCTTCTGATCTTGATTGAGGATTGGCAGTAAAGCATACACCCAGAATTAAAGTGGAGAAGCAGTTTCACAGGAAAAGCTATGATAGAATCATTGAATATTCTGAGTTGGAGGGCACCCATGAGGATCAAGTCCAGCTCCTGTCTCCACACATCTAAGAATGTCGTCCAAATGCTTCTTGAACACTGACAGCCTTGAGGCCACAGCCACTTCCCTGGGGACCTTGTTCCAGTGTTTGGCCACCCTCTTAGTGAAGAACTTTTTCCTAATATGTGCAAAACAAAATTGTGTTTGAGCTCAACAATACAGCTCAAATACAATACAAAGCATTTTTGAAGAGCCTCTGTTTAGAAATGTTTTGGAGATGAGATTGATGTGCTTTGTGAGTGGGTGTTAGGCTATGGATTGCCCTTTGTCCCTCTTTGCATAGGTCATGCTTTCAAAGATGCCTACTATCACTGCAATTTCCTGATGAAAAATTGAGCTTTTGCTGTGGCAAAGATTTTGCGTGTAAGTGAAGCTAGTCAGTAAAGTCTTTGTGGCAGCATCAGTCTTAACTGCTTTGTGTTACCTGAATTACCTCCATTTTGCATCTACTGCAAGTAATGTAGGCAGAGATTAATAACCAAGTTAATTTAGGCTCTTAAATCTGATGTTACAGAAAATAACCTGGACCAGATTTTAAAAGGCGGGCAGTTAGATGCTAATGGGATTCTCCAGTGCCTCGGAAGCTAAGACACTTCTGTAGAATCTCAGTAGTGATATATGTCCTTACATTTGGTCCAAGCTGTTGAGGCATAAATCTGTAAATGATGCAGAGCATGTAAATGAGTCACACACACTGAGATGGACACCTGCCTCAAGTTCGTGTTGCTGTATCTTTAGCTACCTAAGCTTCTATCTTGCAGCAGTCTGCAGACTTGGATATATGCCTGTTTTCAGCTGCGCTAATTTGTGATCCAGTGTGTTAAGACAAATCACTTTCATCAGCTGAAGTACAGGGCCAAGTTGTGGCCATGAGGCCACATCTGTTATGAATACAGTAACATCTGTCTAGAAAGACAGAGTGGATCTTCTGAAGTTGTAACCTTTTCAGATTACTGCAGCTCTGCTCTCAAAGTCTTCAGTCATGCTTGTTGAGGAGCTCATGGGCATTCGAGGTACTAATGAAAATGTTTTGCAAGGCTTGGAGAAACAAAGTACCCAAACCCCAGTGTTACTTGTCCCCCAAGTCCCTTAATTTTTTTGCAGGATCCCTTAGGAGAATGGTAAGGTCACTTTGTGGTGCTGCTCTACAAAGGGTACTGTACAAACAGCAAAAGCAGCAATCAGAGAATACAGAGCGTACAGTCCTCAGTGGTTTGTAAATTAGGATTACAGTGCTGTCATTCCATGCAAACTGCTTCTGCAAAGCTACTTAAGGAAATGATAATGTGCATTCTTCATCTTGGGCAGGGTGGGGTCAAACACTATGGGGAATTTGTATGAGACACACAGTTTCACATGAGAAATCGCTGGTTCTTGGTGCTAACAGGGAGCTGTCAGCAGTTGTTGCCTGGGGAAATCAGCTCAGTGATCTCAGTCCAACTCGTTACAGGCAGATGACTACATCCCAAGTCCTCCTGGTCCTCGTTTCCTCTTGAAGCAGGTTTCTCAGGTGTGGTGCAGGGGTGACAGAGCCTTGTGGTGATGCCTGTCTCGTGCTGGATGCAGTCATGTTTGGATGTGTTACTGCACCACTCTCAGCAGAGTCTGGAGTTTCACTGTCTCATAAGCCTACTCAGCATTTAGCCTGTTACAGCTTGTTCACAGGGACCCTGGAGTAAATTTATTTAACACATTAAATGCAATTAATTTTTTCACAGTGAGTTAAATTGACCTCAGGTCACTTTAGTTCTGAGTAATAGTTGTGACACAGGGCTTTGATGTGGTTTAGCCTGTTTGAGACTAGCTTTCTGGAGCATTGCCATGGAAGGAGACATTCTTGGCTTAAAGTGGTCTGGAAGAACCCAAAGAACAAGTGAGCGTGGGACTGCATGGAAATGAGTGGCATAGAGCTGTGGTGGGTGAGCCAGGGGCCAGGCATGCTGGCAGGACATTGCACAGAAGTGTGGAATACTGCTGGGTGTCCTATTTTGAAGTGAAGCGCTTGATCCTATTCCCAAGTCATGTTTTAACTTTGAGAACTACTGGTTTTCCTTCTTTAAATTGGCTTCACCAATATTTTCAAACTTAATGTCCTGTAAAACTTGTGGTACTAATGCACCTCTGCCCTCAGCACTGCTGGGCTGAGTCAGATACTGTTATGCTGGTGCCTTGTTTAGACAAAAGCACATTTTTTCCAAATACTTAACATGGAGCTGCTGTGCTTTGCACCCAGAGCACTCTGGTCATCTCTCTAGGAAGGGCAGGGTGTCCAAGGAGTCTCAGAGGGGAACATCAGAGAATTTGTTTCTGTCACTGCCTATGCTATGTATCTGTTCATAACTTGGCAAGCTGCTGCGAGAACTCAGTGGGAGTTTTCCAGCTGAAATCTCTAGGGTAGACCTGAACCCATCAACATTTTTTCTTCTAAAAATGACCACAGAAATTGCAAGTTTATTCCTCCCTTCTAGAAAATGTGTTTCTGGTAGCAAAGCTGATGTTCTGCTGCTGCTGCTGAAGTGGTTTGTACATAGGTGGCTGTAAGGGGATCAAGTCCTGCCTTCAGGGGTTTTGTAACTGGAGTAAGATGTATGTCTAACTTTAAAAGCAACACAGTTATAATGCCTAATTAGCATGCAAGTTAGACATAAAGGAACCATGACTATGAACATCGTCTTACTGTAATATTTTAACAAGGTCTTCACAAAAGAACATGAAAAATTTCCAAGGAGTAGGGTGTCGATCATGAAAGTGGTGGAGTGCGAGAATAGTTTCTCATAGAAGTGGGATTTTCTAGTGAGTTGCAGTTAAATTTGTCAATATCATGACTTTTCAGACTAAGAAAAGCTAAAGTAAGATATTCTTTTTTTACACACGTTTTCAGATAAGTCTGATCAGACTGGTGAATCATGCAGTGTGGCAACAGATGGATTGTAACTTGTATAAATATGCAGCGTGGTGCGTGCTTATAATCTAAATCTCTTGTATATGCTGAGCTGAAGATTTATTGCAAGGAAAAGGTCACCATCGATAGCTCAAAGAGTATAATAGTCTTTGTCATGAAGGAGGTCTAATAGCAGCAATTAAAGGAAAAAAGAGAAACTGTAAAATATGCTTGTTCAAGTGGCAGAGAGATGGCAATAGATAAAGTTTGTTACGCTGCCATTAAAATAAAACAATTCATGCTGCTCTGCTTGGTTATATTCAGAGAGGGGTGATAAATAAACCTAAAGTGATGAGCTCTAGCCTTGTGTTCTGCATATGCTTCTCACCATACACATACAGAATTGTTCAGAATAAGAGGTTGGACTTATCACAGATTTGATTTAATAAAGTTCAATAACTGACAAAGTAATGTGGGGAAGGGAGGGCAAGAAAGCCATGGAATTGTGCAGAAATTAAATACTGTTTGTGTGGGAACCTTAAAGCCTGGATGGTTTTTCAACCACAAGAGGTTTTTGGTGTTAGCTGTTGCCAGTAGGGAGGTGCTGGCTGTAGTTCCCAGCAAATGTGGTTTAGGTGAAGGTTCTGCTCTGAAATTCATTGAAGCTATTTGGAGTCTTTACTTTGACTTGAACTCTCTCTAGTACATTTTCAGTCTGTTTCCTAGGAAGGAGATTCATAGGTGTGCCAGGTTTATTTAAGTGAGACCCTGTTTTGGAGAAATACATCAGGAAGGTAACAGGATTTGCTTGAATTATCAAGCAAGGTCTGCGCCGTGCCAACTCCGGAGCACATCATTTAGCATAGGAAGAGGGGTTCCTTAAATCAGGGTGGTTGCACAGGCCTATTGCTTACATACGCTTTTCCCAGGCCAGTTACTATCTTGTAGTGAATGTGACACTCTTCAGAGTGAATTGGCCCAAGTGTACATGCACATCCATCGATAGTTGTTGTCTCATTTTTTCTTTATTTAGTTTGAGGCCAAGTTCCACACTAATGAAATCCATCAGCTGAGACTGACCCATTTTATAGTTGGCAATGTTCTGCAGTGTAAAATAATACAATTCCTTCAACCTTTAGGAATTTTAAGGATTCCAAAGTTCAGGTTCTGTGACTCTTAACGTGTATTGAATGTTGAAATGAGGGCAGTAAATATTCTCTTCTGGAGTTTACAAAGATGCATTCTGCTGCAGTGGGATCCTCTCCCTGTTGATATGTAGAAAGTAAAATATTGAGAAGGATCAGTAGCATGAACCCCTACAAGAAGGCACTTTTTGATGGCAAATTTCTGGGAGCATCTGCTTTCAGAGCCTTCTTGTTGAAATGCACATCTGGCCCCAAAAAACTACACATACAGTTTTACAGTAGGTAATTGTTTGAAAAATTTAATTTGCTGGTTATAGTAAAGAATGGTTTACTTTCAAGTTACATCCCTGTAAAATAGCTTAGATGGCATTTATTTAAGTTTTGGGGATTTGGGTTGTTTTTTTCCTCTTGTGCAACCACTAGTTGTCTTCAGGCAAAAAATACTTGAAATTTTTTTTGTTTCTGGTTTTTGCTTCCCTGCTTCTTCCCTTTAAATCTTTCTTGTGTTTTCTGTACCTCCTGATCTACAGTCCCTGCCACTTTATAAGGTCCTTATAAAATCCATGCAGCCGCTTTGTGGATTATTGAGAGGAGAGTGCATCTGCTGGAAGTCCTGTACAATGGGAAACACTGGATGGTTGGAGAAATATTTTTAAATGCTAAAAAAGATTCTTTAGAGGTCTTTCTTTTGTATTAAAATAGAAGTTAAGTCACTTTTGGGCACCCAAGTCCAATAAGATGTGTAGAAAGCCTGCATTTCAACAGATGGTCATTAGATGCATCAGTGAATTGTGTGCTCTGTTGTGAGTAATATGCATTTTTTACCACATGACAGAGTTGTGGGTAACACATAAGGAAGGCAAAGGAGCATAGGCTGGAATAAGACACTCCTTCCAAGTCAGTATCTTGCCTTTTCATTTGTGTGTGCCTTTAAGGGGCTTGTTTCAAGAAAGCAAGAAGTTGCTGCTTCTGCAGCCCAGTAGTTGATTATTCTCTGAGGAACTGGAGGTTAGGAACCTCTTTTTATAGGCTGTTCTGCAGAAGGCAGCCTCTACTTCTATGTTTTAAAAAGCTCTGTGAGTTATTCGCCTACTTTCAGAAGAAATGGCAACTGATAAATCATATAATGAAATTTGGTATACAGCATGGGACCACTTGAAGATCTTGCTTAACTTTTAGTGTTCTGCTCAGCATGTGGGTTTTTTTAAATTTTTTTACTCATACTTCCTGAATACCTTTGAGGTTATCACAGACCACTTTTTGGAGGAATCAGACTCTTTCCATTAACAGTTCAGAGCATTTAAATGTTTCAAGCTGTCTGTGTTGCAATGATGAACCCAACTTCTAGCAAAGTTGGTGGTGTCTCATTTGGTGGTTGTCTCAATTAGATCTCTACCTAGATTCTGTGAAGTAGACAGTTTGACCAACAGATAGGGTGTTTAGTATAGGTAAGAAAACCTGCAGACTTACTGTGATAGCTGTTACCACCGTAGACACAATCCTTTCCAAGATGAAGTTTCCTATGCCTGCTAGCCAGCCTGTATCCACAACTGGAATGTTACAGAGACTCTGTGCAGAAGATTTTTTATGTGAGTATAATATTCTGCTTTGTGTTCTTTCAAATTTTAGCGTGCCCTCTGGATTTGAAGGTATAAAAGAACAGGAGATCTGCAATAAGATCATGACAAAAATGCTGGAAAATTACAATACCTTATTTGAATTGGAAGGTTTGAAGAAGGATGAAGAAAAACCTGTATGTGAAGAGCTAGCAAGAATTATTTTGGTAAAAGTGAGTATCTCTAATATTTCACTTTCTTATAGCAAATCAATAATGCAGGCTTATTGCAGGCTTCAATGCAGAAATCTTTTAGGTAAGTAGGAGATAGACACTGTTGTAATAATGTTCTGTGTTATTGATTGGTATACGATTTACAGATTGATTCTGCTGTTAGGCTAATTTTCATTACTAATCTGGAAGTTGATTCTGTTAAACATCTTTATTCTTTGTTAGCTATTCACTGTTATATAGGACACATTCACTAAAATTTAGATGTTTTTAAATGAGGAGGCAGAATAATTCTAGGAAGTGTTCAAGCCTTCTGACATGGTGATAATTTATGGTGTGCATCAGTGATTATGACCTTTCATGTGTTAGGACATGTATGAGGTCTTGAGCCTTTGCCACTATGAAGTCTGTTTGTCTCAAGCACTTACCTGAATTTAAGAATCATGTGCTCTGACTCAGAACAGCCATTTCTGAGTGTACTTGAAGAGAAACGTTGAATAGTAGTTACTATTTGAAGAAAGTACATTGGAGCTGTTAAAGAAAAGTGATATAATTATAGTATTATATCTTTCATGGGAAGAGGGCCTGTGTGTAACATCAAAGGATTCTAAAGTTCAGAAAAAGTCAACAAGTAGGGCAGCCGAAAGTGCCTTCTTCTGTATTGTGCTGTCTCTACTACAGGAAGCAACCTCAAGCCTGTGCAGGAAACGGTGCTGAGGATGGCTTGCAGTATCCTAATTTCCTTTGTGTGTTAGCTGTGCAGATAATGCTTCCCTTCGAAGGTGTGAGCTCTTGAGTTTGAGAGGGTTGGACTATACATACCTTCTTGGTAGGGTTTTGCAAGTATCCGTAGCCTTCATTGACTGGAATGAAAGTTGTCAGAAAATAAATTATAGAAATACAGTGGGTTTGACATTTACAGAACAAGAAGTTTGGTGTGAGTTTAAATTCTGCCACTCAAGTGGGATCAGCTGAAAATGTCTCTGCCTTTACGGTGTATCTCAGGAGGGTCTGTTGAATCTGAACTGCAGGGCAATCTGTACAAGTCGGACCCAGCTGCCTTTAGAAGGGTTGGTTCTTTTCTTATGTGGTGAATCAGTGAGGAAGTCTTTAGCTGTTTAGTCTTTTAGCTGTTACTAACATGCATCTAAAATGCTTCTGTGGAAGGAGATAGAATGACTGGCTACTTGCAGTGTCCTCTCTAATACGTGTTATTGGAGTCACAGTAACTTCTGGGTAATGGAAATGATCTGCCTGGCAGATGAGAGTGATGTTTAGCAGCTGTGATGGTCACTTCGGTAACAAAAACAGGTAAAGAAGAATGTAGAAAGATGTGGTATTTTAAAGAGCCCAGAAGAAAGACTTCAGGTATGTCTCCATCTCCTTCAAGCCTCAGCCAGCTGTAAAAGCCAAGATAGTCTTTCACTGCTAAGGACTCATTAGTAATTGAGAATGCACAAAGGTGGAGACCTCGGAGGTTTCCCACAGCAGTTCAGAGGTCTGAGCTATCAAAGTACATGGAGACAACCAGAATTACTCCGAAAAAATAGTCTGAAAGATATAGTTACTCAAGTGAGATGAGAAGTGTTGCCCATCTCCTTCCATCAGGAGAGAGATGACTGCCTGAGAGGAATGGGCCATGCCTAAACACGAGGGCTTTACATTGTGTTTGTGTCTTTGGATCTTGTTGATGGCTTCCAAATTCTGCTGGCAGTCAGCTGCAAAAGTTTGCCCTTGTTCCTTGGCCATCTTATTTGGGTGGGAAGTTTTCTAGCTTAACCAAGACAAATACTCAAGCAAAACAAATACAACCATCTGACTTCGTGTAGGAAAGCTACATAAAAAGTGCTTGTTGAAATTTGTCAGGTGGCTCTTTAAAAGGATGCTTTATACTGTTCCTGGAGTTTACTTTTCTTGTATCCTAGCAGATATCCCCTATCCTAGCCAATTTGTATAATAAATTAGAGATGGTGCACTCAAAGAGAAAACCACGTGGTAGTAAATGAGATTCAATAGAAGAGTGATTACCAGTTTGCTAATGCATGAACTGTTACATACAGTAGGAACTAGCTGACCTGTGTCATAAAAGAACAAACGCTTCAGAAAATTATTTGGCATGACCTGGGTCACAGTATCCAGAAAATAGCAAGCCATTTGTCAGCGAAGTTACTGCTTCTTGATAAGCCACTGATGAATTCCTATCTACAGGTAGATGGAGAGAGATTTGCCAAGTTGACCCTGTTGGAAGGAGTGAATAGTGTAGGATGCTCAGGTCAATGCTGTCATAAACTGAGGCCCTGTTGATTTTAAGGGTGTTGCATTCAAGCATGAACCATGGTAGAATGGGGGAGCAGACAGCAAGGAAAGGGAAGAAAATGGGGACCTGCCCTTTACCACACTCAGCTGCCTTTATCTAAATGGCTTTTTTAGCTTTTACTATGTTGTGAGCAGCAAGAGGGTGAGGAGGGGAGATTTAGATGACCTTGCTCAGTTCCTTCTGGAGTATTTCTGTCAACCTCTCCCCCAAATCACTGGCTGTATTGCCAGCGTTTCACCCTGAGTCACTACACTGCTACCTTTCCCATGATTTGCCTTCACTCTCTCTCCAGCCCTGTCCCACCATCCTTCCTGTACTCAAATTCGATAGCCCTTCATTCCCACTCCAGAGAAAAGGCTGGCAGTCTGTAGTCAACGGCAAAAGCTCCAGCACTCTTTTGATACATGGTCTTCCATCACCTCCCGTCACTGCACACATGCTATAGCCCCTCTGCAGCCTGCATTTCTTTGCCATCCTTTCTTCCATGTTCTTAAATAGGGAGATAACTTTTCCTCGAGGTTAGTACAGTGTTTGTGGTAATGTGACCTCCCCTATGTGGGTGTGTAGTCTGTGGCTAGGGCTTATTGAGGCACTTCCACACAAGTGTTAATACCTCCTTTTGGTTGGAATGCTGCTTTAGCCTTACCCAAAGGTAAAGTTCCAAAAGTGGGGGTGGAGGAGGTACTTACAGGAAGAAATTAGTGTGTTAAGAGAAATGATGGTCAAAGCCATCGGTGCTGATCCAGGTATTTCTCGATTAAGACTTTGGAAAGAGCACCTATAAGTATGAAAGCTCTTATATAGGGAGAATAATACCACAAATTTGCAGAAAGTCTAACTGGAATCAGAATTTGAAACCCAATGACAGTGGTTTAAAAAAATAAGGAAAGACGTCAGAAAATACAACATTGAACAATGCACTTCTCTCTGTGCTCTACTGTGCCTTTCTGGCTTACTGCATTACAAAATCAGCCCTGCTTTTTCTTATCTCTTTTTCATGGCTTCAGGCTGTTACTTTGGTGCTGAAATAACAACTGGAAAAACAGGTACCTGCCTTTAGTTAGTGTCTAAAGGTATTGCAAGAATATTCTTGCAGTCTTAGGTAGTTCTTGAGGTGGCTTAGGTGTCTGTTGCTTCACATCATCCACTCATAATCATCTTCTTTTGAAGTCAACATCAACCCTAAATCTTTAATTTTGAGCAAATACCCAGAAACAGGGAAGTAGTGGCTCATGCCATCCCATTCCAATATGGGAATGTACCTCCTGTCATGTGCTTAGTCATGTTTACCATCTTCCTGAACTTGAATGACACTTCATGGTCTGGATATCTTAAGATTTTCCCACACTTCAGTCATAAAATCAGTGAATTTTTAAGAGCAGGAAGTACTGCTTTTTAAAATTAAAACAAGAATATGTGGATTATCCTGATAGTCACAAAAGCATCAGGCTTTCTCCTTCAGCAGTGGAAAGGAAAAATTGCTGGAATAGAGCAAGTTGCATCTTGTCTACCATGTTGGTCATAGCAAGGGGAAATCCACAATGCTACAGACTTCCAGAAGGAATAAGAGCATTTCAATCAGGTACAGATTGTGACAGCTTAAAGAAAATCTGCTTTAAGGAAACCAAAAGTTAATAAATTTTAGAGGTGGGAGAGACATGGTTCTGTAGGGCTGTTGGTAGCTGAGCTACCATTCTTGCTACGTATGTGCATTGAGGAGGCACAGGAACACCTTCTCCCCAGTTATATTTATTTCAAGGATTGCTCAGTCATTGGGGAAGACAAGTTGTGCCAAGTAAAGGGATTTCATAGCTTGCTTTCTCAGTGGACCGTAATTCAGAAAGTAAGGGAGATGAAATATTCTCCAAGCTGTATTCCAGCCCCTGCTTTGTTCCCAGGACTGTAAATCCTCCTCTTACTCACTGCTTAGGCATATTGTAGGATTATAGTTAGAAATGGTGGGGTTTTTTTTCTTTGGAAACCTCTTTGTGGAGAAAAAAAAAAAAAAAGGTACATTTTTCACAAAATAGGGAATTTATCTTGGAACAGTTTCTCTTTCAAGTGTGAAATTGTACTGTCAAATTCCTAATGCCTTGCCTGGAAGGACTTCATTAATTTCTCACTGCACCTAAAAGAATGAGATCCATATGATCTTCCAGACAGGTGGCCAGCAGGTGGAAGTATAACATGTACTTTCTTCAGAATTACATATATATATATATATATATACACACACACACACACACACACATATATATGCACATATACATATATATATATATATATTTGGAGATCCTTTCCCATAAAAGTATTAGGGGGTTAGATTTTTTTTTTCTTGTTATCCCAAAATAAGTTGGAGGTGGTTGGGATTTACAGGTCTTATTTGCAGCTAGCTATTGTTACAGTTCTTAAGACTCTTGTCCAAGCTTCAGTTTAATTTCCTAACCCAGTGACCGTCTGGAAGAGTCTCAGTCTGTTGATCAGTAAGCTCTGCTACTTGGAGAGCAATGGGTGGAGAAGCGGGTTGAGTGTTCTGATAGCAATCTGCTCTGTGTTCAGGTTTTCAGGATCATTAAATAGCTATTTTTTATTGGGCAGTGCTATGTGCGAACAATTAATTCTCTGTCAGTCTATCTGCACTGCTGTGCATTTATCACATTATGTGTGAGGGTATTACAGTAAGATGTTGTTTATGTTTTGTTTTGGAACAGAATTCCTAGCGTGGGTATGTATGGTCCTGATAAATTTTTGTGGCACTAAACTGAGTGATAACTCATGCAATGAAAGATTAGTCAGTTTTGAGTTGTGGTATTGCCAATTTCATCATCATCTTGAATAAATAGGTTTACAAAACCTACAGTAACCACAAAAAAGATAATTTTGAATGAGGACCTTTCACTTCCAAAGGTCTTAGTGCTGTTCATACTGCAGCTGCATGTAGTCCTATGTTGTATAGCTAGCCAGTGGTGTATTGTTAAAACTGCAATGAAATGAGTAACAGTGATTAGGTTTCTCTAATGATCGAAGATAGGCAGTGAAGAGGATTTTTATTTAGTTCAAGTGGCAAGGGAAATCTGGGCAGGCAAACTATTGTGAAACTCACTCTTGGGAGATTTCTGGAATTAGCCCTTCCATCAGTTTCAGGTGAAATGTAATCTTTAGTAGTATGATGGGGTTTAGCTCAGTATTGTCTTCAAATAAAATGTACAACCTATTACCTAGTCATGCAAGGTTACAAGATAATTTTTTTTTCTCTCTAATGCATTCTTGAGAGAGCACTTTCTAGTCCTAAGAACCAGTCAGCTCAAAGCACATAAATGTTTGCACTGGAACACAAGCACTGATGTGATGAGAATGTAATGGTGTTCCTGGTTTGATCACATATTTGGCACAGAAATGCAAAAGGCTCTTCCCTTTCTTCCCCTGCTGGGTGGTAGAATACATAGCTCTGTTCATCTGATGCAGAAGAGAAAGCAAGTCCATTTATAAAATGAAAGTTATAACATTTAAATTAAATTAAAAATTGGTGTTACAAAGTCAAGTAAAATTATAAATGTGCGATTTCAACATTGTGAATATAACGTAGGTACGTTCTCAGGACCTCTGAACAGGCAGATTTCACTCCCTGAAGAGCTACAGAAATCAGTCTCTTGCTGGCTTTTGCAAAAACTAGTAGTTTCCAAACAACCCTTTTAATTTAGGTGCAGTTAACTTCTTGCATTTTTATCCTGTTCCAGTCTCCTAACAGAAGCTGCCATTTGGATTGTGAGGATTAGTTGGCAAAATAGTTCCTTGTATTTTGAATGCATGCACTGTGTTCTGCAAGAGTGCTGTTAGATTTCTAAAGATCCAAGCAATCCACTGTGTGTAGCTGTGTGTGTTGGTGCCTGGTGTGTGCAAAGCGTGCCCAGCCAGGCAAGCCCCTAATTGCATTTTTATGTCAAAGAAAGTGCTCCAGCTGACTTTGGCAGCACTGTTTTAAAGTGGAGTGCTTGCTTGCTCCTTCTGGTTGAACACGCAGACTGGATCATTCAGCCCTTCGTAGGATTTAAGCCTTTCATTCCTGAGGAAAGATAGGAAAGGTAAGATGGTCAGAAAGTTCTCCATTTTGGCCTGACTTTGCTCCCTTTGCAGTCAGTTACAAAGCACTATCTCCACTGAAAGCCACAATGTTTCATTCAGACTGCTTCCCCAGATGGGTAAAGCAAGATCTTCATTAATAAATATTACTTTTCCCTTCCTCAGCTGTTTTCACTTCAATACCATAGCATGAGGATCTAATCCTGTGACAAGATTTAGGAGAAACTGCTGAAAACTCACCAGCTCCATGGCTGAGTGGGCTCCCTCTAAATAAGTCACCCTTCCCTGGCACCTCACTGCTCTGGCCCCGTGGTTATACCTGCAGCAGACACAAGAGCAATCCCTCATTCCCGTCGGGAAAAAAGATATCTACTTCTAATCCATGTTACGCTGCGCCAGCTAAGCCTGCAGGGTCTAGGTACTTTCCTTTGTTCTTTCATGTTTGGGACCATTTTAGCATCAAGTTAATGGCCAGCTTTCAGTACTGGATTAATTCTTTCCCATCAGGAGGTAGAGGGGACTGATCTCCTTTGAAAATGCTCTCTGAAGATCTCAACAAAAATTTACATTCTGTTCAGTATCCCCTGATTTGGACAAGTTATGCCAGTTTTCTCCTGCCGGGGCCGGGGAGCCCCCAGGGGTGGGAGTGGGTTCACATGGGAGATGTGAAGGTGGGTGGAAAGTGCGTGAGGAGAAGGAGCACCTGTGGAAGTCAGTCTTCGGTTTTCTGTTCAGTATTTCTGCAGCTAGAATTCACTTTGCAGTTGTCCACCAGTGAGCAGATGGGCATGTTTATAGTAAGGGTATATAGTGATTCAGCCGGAATGACATTTTAAGATGCGAGCTGACAGGAAATGAGCAATATGAGATTTGTAGGGGAAAGTTTATAAGCCTCCAATCCTTTCACCTAGAGTAGATTCATGTGGAGTGAGGAGGATGGTTATGGTTAGGTTGTGATTCAGAAAAGCAAGCGAAAAATCAGATAATCCCTGAACAATTCCATGTGTGATTTTTGAAATAGCTTTCCAGTGCTGCTAGGTTTGCTGTTCTCAACAACAGCATATGTATTATATTATATTGTATCTCCGTATATGTATTATTAAAACAGAATGTTTCTGCTCTTGAAGGTCATTAAAGCATTCATGAGATTACAAATCTGTCACTTCTGGTGTTACTAAATGCAGTCCTGAATATTTACACAAATATGTTAATGCTAAACTCTATAAAGTAATAAAGGATTATGCTAATATTTTTAAGCTAGGATTTCACCAAGAATATTTTCATTTTAAAACATTACAGGAATGAAATTGCCAAGATTTAGCATGTTTAAAGGGAACAGGGGTATATAATAAATGTCTCTTTCTATTCTCCTGTCCATATTTCTAGTGTATAATTTTTTTTTTAACCCAGCTGGCAAATATTGCAGTTGAGATGCTTGTAACTTTACTTTCTCTCTCATATTTTTTTCTTTAAACAAATGCCCCATGATATTATTATTGCCCCATGATAATACCACATAGCCAAAAGGTAGAGAAAATAAGATCCATATGTGTATGAGTGTCCGGGCCTGAATTTGCACATTTTACTTGAAATGTTTTTCCTTCATTGTCTGTTTTGTTTTGTTCAGTTTGAGGTTGGTTGGGTTTTTTTTGGCAGAGGGTGGGGACATCATAATTAGCACTTGGTTGCAGCCTTCTCACTCACTACACAACATCTCTTGAAAGGGAAGCATCAAAGTCAGCACCAAGAAACAAGGTACAGTAAGATAAGCATGTGAGCCCCTGCTCTAGCCAGCTGTTTCTGAGTATCCTTGCAGTACCCATGGGGAAAAAAGGAAGTTAGCAGGAGGATGAGAATTTTTCTACGAAGAAAAAAAATATCTCAGTTCCTCCTGCTGAGATTCCCCAATGTTTATTCTGTTTCTCATTAATTAGTCATTCAGTTAATCAGGTTACACAAAATTATCAGCATTATTCCCTCTGTATAAATCAGCAGTCAGCGCTGTCTTTGTAACAAGGACGTATTGCAGGCAGCCAGAACTGATCCAAAGTGAAGTGTTAAGACATTTTTCAGCCTGTTGGGGTTCAGTTCTCACTGACCTCTGCCGTTGGCTTCATCTGTAGTACTTTCAAGGTGGGAGCTTCAGAAGGGCTCAGTGCTGAAATAACTATTTTCCCTGATATAATAGCAGTGAAACGCTCGTTGACTTCCGTATAAGTCCTGTGCATTTTTGCAAAGCCCTCCTCTGAGTGCTCTGAAGATCACGGTTTGTGCAGTAGTAGCTGGCTGGTACACCCTGGTGCGCCTGTAATATCGACTGGTGCCCCAAAACTTACCAGGGATAAACAGCACTCAGGACAGTCTAAGAACAACAGGAGTACAACGCTCTGTATGTGTCTGAATATGTACACATGTGAAAATCCGATCTATGCAGCAGATCCCAGCAGTGTTTGACCCTAATTGCCAGCAGTGAACATCTCCGTTTCACTATTGAGAAAGGGGTCTGTTTTCTGTATGCTGGTAATCTTACACTAGTAACTAGAACAATATAGGGATACTTAGGATTCCCTAATTTACTGCAACGTCAGATACTCCTTTTAAAAGTAATGTTGCTGAATTTCAGGTGTGAAAAGCTTTTTTTTCCTTGTGAGTATTCTGATTTTTAGATCAGAAATGCAATTTAGCTTTTTCAAAACTGAGTTTAAGCAACAGTAACATGAGATGCAGGTCTAGAGAGCCCGGGTTTCTCTCACAGCTAGGTCATGTGTTTCTTTTAGATTATGCTTTTTCTATTTATGAGTAACATTATAATAAATAGATAAAACAGACTCCAATTTTTAAAATTACAAAGGAGAATAAAATATTCCCCTGGAACAGATCTTTGCTCTGTTGTTACTGAACACACACACACACAGGTTGTGGGGATGGTCACAGAAGATGAATGTTTTCACTCAATGAAGTCCTGGTAACCTTTTACAAGTTCTGGAATTTGAATATTTGATTCCAGTATTACTAGTTTAACTTTTTGCAGCATTCAGTAACTGCTCCTCCTGGATGGCTGGATACAAATTTTTCTTTTCCTCCTAGAAAATACCATGATATTCCACAGATGTAGTTGCCAGCACTGAGATATATCACGGGATTATTACTATGTTTGTCATTTCCTTTTCTGTATTGCAGTCCTCTCTAAAAATAATGGATTTCCGCCTCTCTCTGTCTCACGTTTGTATCACAACTCATGACCTTTGTACAGGTTTTGTGGCAATAATTGCAGTAGGTTAAGGTTGTACTGAAGCAAGACAGAGTAACCTTTAGCTGTTTATTAAGAGATATGGTCTCAGGTAAAAGGTCATATATATAAATAGTCTTGGGAGAACAAAAGGAAATGAAAGGAGAGCTGAATAGCGTATTGTTTCATATTGAAAAGCAGTGATGCGCTTTTGCAAACTGAGATTTTGCTTTTTATTACTTCTCTCTGCTGAAGTCTGATTGATAATGTAAATGATAGCGAGGTAGAACAGCAGAGAGATACCGAGTCAGCTTTGCTCTTATTCCTGTATGCCAATAGCAACCAAGGCAAAACCCCCATATACGAATAGTAGCTGTTTCAATCTTCATTATACTGTTTGTTTAGATAAGATGATGTTCAACGGCTTTGCTAATGTTGTTCCCCCTTCTAACAAGGATGTTTTCATCACTTTTTGGGTACAAAATGGGAAGGATGCCTAATACATTATGAAGAGATTTTATTTTTTTTTTTTAATAACTGTTCACATTAAATCATTGTCTCTTATTTTTTCCAGAGGTATCTGTGCCACTGAATGACAACTCTTGGAACTGATACCTGAGTAAAAATCAGTTATTCCATCCAGTTAACATTCATGAAAATACCTGTGACCACATGAAATAGAAAATGGCTTTGAAATTCCCCATGCCATCAGCTATGCAATTTTAATCTTAAAAATATAGATTATTCCATACTTTGCACGTCTTACAAAACCTTAATCATTCATGAGCTATTTTGCATGATCACAGAGGGGAGGACATTCCGTATTTTCTTCATCTTGTGCATGGAAGGAAGAGCCGCTCTGTAATTGCTGTGACCCTTTTGCTTCTATGTTGGCACCCTTGACAGCACTGCTGCATGTCATGTCTGCACTGCTGTGCTCCAGGGAACTTTATGCAGGGGACAGCATTGGTTTGGGTAGTGTTCTCCAACATCAAATGAAGGGAGAGCCAGGAACTCCAAAATTTACCGTTTCTTCTGTACTGCTCCACAGCCAGCACTGTTGTGTGCTTTTGTTGTAGCTGAGGGAAAAATCCCAGGTGTGACCCTGCTGACACCTACCTGAAGCAAAGGCTGCATTGCACTGTGACATGGGGGGCTGCAGAGAGAAACAGAATATTCCCTCCGCTATGGTGTACAGCTGCTGACCCAGTAAAAAGTCAGCTGTTGCAGGCTGTCCCAGTGCAGTCAGCTAATGCATCATTTCTGCAGTCATTTGCAGCATTGAATTCACTGAATAATCCCCATAACGGTTGCTCGTCCTACATAAAACTGGCTGCACTGGCTCAGACTTGGGATCCATCTAGCCTAGTGTCCTCTGTTACACACTGGCCATAAGCATATGTCCGGGGAGGAGTAAGAATAGGGCAGCAAGGTGTTTCCTTCAATTACTCTACAATTTGTGGCCATTCTCAGAAGCTTTCCTGGTTTTGATGTGGATTGTGTACTTAGTGATGTCCGAAGTAATTGTCTTGTGTACCCCTTGCACATGTGTAAGCTTTTTGCTTCCAACATGACATCTGGCAAAGTGCCACAAATTGCTTCCTCTCACGTGAAGAACTAACTCCTTTTGTTTGTTATGAACATGGCTTTTACTAGAGTCATTTGAAGGTCACCTGTTTTTTTTCTTTATTTTTTTCTTGGTTTTCTTTATTTTTGTTAACTCAAGGAGATGGTGAACAGTCCATCTTCTCCCTACCACCCATGACATTGTATATCTCTGTCAGATCCTCCCTACAAGCTATCATGGTTTATTTTTTCTAATGAAAAATTAGTACTCACATTTGCAGCCTTAATTACTGCACTGACAATAACTGGTTTTGCTGTCAAATCCCCTGCATAGAGTCAGTGAGCAAACAGTCATGTGTAATAGCTCTTTTTTGGGGCACAAGGCCAAATACCTTGATGCAGTAAATTGGATGAAGTTTTGGTGAAGTTCAGAGATGCACCTTCTTTATATCAGAAGGGAATCTGACTCCTTGCTTCTGTAAAAAAAAAAAAAGCCTAATCTACGCCTTAGTTGAGGAAAAGCTTCACATTGCAAAAATTTGAGTTTGTTTTAATTAAGGTTGTTTTCTAGGTATTAACAGCTAACAAAATAGATCTGATGCTTTCTAGCAGCATTTCAAACTGAAAATCCCACAGGCCGGTTTCCTTTGATTATGCAGTTTGGGAGGCCAAAAAGAGATTAATTGCTGAACCAAGTAGGAAAGAGAGGTTGAGCACAGCAGTAATGATGGGGTTGTTGCAAAGTTATGTTGGAATACCAAATTATCAACAAACAAGTTTATCTCTGTCATTGAAATAGAGCACAGTGTATAACCATTGTTTTTACTAACTTTTTTTCCTAATTCCTTCCTGGGACAGTTGTAATCAGATGCATTTAAACTCTTGTTACAGTGTGGTAGCGTGCTGCAAATACAAAAGAGTGAATTCAATGTGCAGTTCAGTATTTCTGGGGCTACAGCTGACTGAGGCTGAAATGTCACAATTTTTATGCCCATTGAACAATTTGTTGAAAAGGATAAAAGCAAGGGTAATAATTCTGTTCAGTTTGAACTTCGCATCCTAGCCAGATAACAGTGCAACATGCAAGTATGCTGTATGAATCCCTCTTACTTAGTAATGGCCATGGATATAGGACCCAGCACAGTTTATTCTCTTTGAAGAGAAGGTATAATGAATAACTAAAGCTGAACTACTGTAGCAAGTATTTTCTCGTTCCATTGAAAGTTACTGAAAATTTGCCAAGGTTCTCATCTAGAACCAGTAGTGCTGACTACTCAGGATGGTGGGAGGTCAGGTCTTTCTTAGTCTTTTCCACTGATGTTAGTTATCTCCATAAAATTAATTAAAATATGTAATTGAAAATACATATGTATTTAAACACTCACCTTTCCACCACTAATCCCAGTCAGTCTGTCTGTCCAAAGAGATAAAGAATAACTAAGAGACATTGCTAAGTGTCTTATACCCTGCCATTATTTAGTCTCTGCTTTAAGGATGTCCTTGACCTTTTGTGTTTCTTTATTAGCATCAGCGCTTCTTGACATGAAGGTATTATTCTCTTGAAGAATAGGTCAAAGAGTATTGTAGGGATGTTCTGATCTTTCCTAATCACTGGATTATATGGAGGTCTCCATAGTTAATTGGTTTAAAGCTTTTATTGAGGTGGAGTCTCTTGCATTGTAAATTGTAAGATCTGCAGTTTGTATGACTTGCAAAGAATCTGCCAGAGAGAGAAAAAATTCTTTATCAGCACAATAGCCTTCTTAAGGAAGAGGACCTGTTCCTCAGGCCAGTGTAATTCATCTGATCCAGGTGTGAGAACGCTGGGCTGCGATTTGAATGATGAGTTCTTTTCTGGTTTGGGTTGTATGGACAAGTCAGTGGTGTTGTGTAGTAGGTTTTGATAATTATTAGTATTTGTAGCAGAGTCATACCTAAAAATCTCATCTTGAGGGTCAGGAAGTGCTGCTACGTTAACCCAGAGCTAAAAGACGGTCTCAGGCATGCCTGAAGGGAGCTTACAGATTTGTTGAGCTGTTTGAGCAATATAAAGTACTTGGGAGTTTTGGTACAATGATAATGCATCTCATGGAAAATAACAGGCCATGATTTAGAATGGAAGTTATTACAGTGTAAGGTTAGGAAGGTTTGAAAGTCTCTGAATTTTCTGCATTCATGA
The DNA here is from genome assembly GCA_035590215.1 of Microhierax caerulescens. Taxonomy (NCBI): domain Eukaryota; kingdom Metazoa; phylum Chordata; class Aves; order Falconiformes; family Falconidae; genus Microhierax; species Microhierax caerulescens. The sequence continues at coordinate 75,638,568 of JAVJGJ010000001.1, forward strand.
GTTTAGAAGATGACTAGAAGCTTTGCTTTATGCTGACATACTTCTGACTGGACCATTTGCCAATAAATGTTGCCTATCAAAGTTAGGAAACTACATCAATAGTCTCTGGCTGTCCCATGAACTTTTCAATTCTTTCTTAGAAAGTCATTAAAGAAACTTAGTTCAAAACCTGGGATTTGACAGTGGTCCTGTACAGATGCTATTTACTTTGGCCCAAGTATTCTTGATAGTAGAACATTTCCCTTAGTAGCAGTAGTCGGGCTTGACGGCGAGACCTGATGCCATAATGAGCGGGGTACTCTCCTCTGGGCAAGTTTTGGAGAGACTGCGGCATCATTCAGAGTTGATAGGTGGGATTGTCTTCTTGGGGAGTGGGGGATGGAGAGGTGGTCACTGGCAGCTATTGACAGTAAGCAGGACTTGGGTAACTTTTCTGATGTAGACAGTATAGTTACACTGATCATTGAGTATACACAGTTGAGCAAAACACACCTTGAGCTTGTTTGTATCCAGTATGCTGTACTGGAGATTTTTTTTCTTTGTATGAGAATGGAAATCATGCAATTTCTATTAAGCCTTACCGCTCACAGCGTTCTCTGGATGTCTCTAATGGTTTAGAAGAGTGATTCTTAGGTAGTACTTCTGCATGGGATGCATGCTAGTCATGTTATGACTCCAAGTTGATATATCCCAGCTGTATAGTAGCCTTTCATTGATTTTTAAAGGAAATCAGGCTTCAAAGCACAACAGATCCCATCCCATTTCACAAATTTCACAAGCGACACTAAAAATTAATAAATAAAATCTCCAAGGATTCTCAAACTTCAGTAATCGAGAGATGCAGAGAAATGCATATAGGTAACTACATAATAAGATTATTTTTTTATGCAAGTACAATAGTTGGTGTAGTTGCCTAATCTTTCTTATCAGAAACACAGTCAGACATCTGCTCTTTAAGTCCTTGCAAATGTGACTTGACTAAATTTTTACATTTTTATTTCTCCATATGGAATGCAGGTGCCTGACTTTAAATACTCTCATGTGAAAATTATGACTTATGTTTATTGTTTGAATCCAAATACCAGAGTGTGTTCTGAGAGTGCCAGGGTCAGATTTCTAAAGATGTGCAGTTATTTAATCTTTGCTAATAGAGTTAGGAATCAGAATGATTTAATTTTTTTGAGCTGCCAGTTCACAGGATGTTTAAAAAACAAAATACATTACAAAATATGCTTAGTTACTGAAGTGTGACATATTATTGGAAATGGGCACACGTTCTTTCTACTTTCTGGATTTTAAAGGGTAACATCAAACAGACTGCCAGTCCTTTGGGAGCTAATATTTAAGAATAAATCATTGACAACAGCAGATTCTCAGCTTGAACTGTGTTTGAGGTTCTGATTTTGCTTTGTTTGTTGTAAGTTTTCCAAGTAGCCTAGGTACCTAGGCAGCCTGAAAATGTGACTGTTGGGCCTGCCTGGTACCTTCTGCTAGCTTTTGTCTTTCAGCTGCATCTTTTGTTTTAATGGTGGTGAGTTTTTCCCTTTGTCTTAATTAATGTAAAGATATGCTGTAAAGTTAAGAGAAAACAGTCAGTTTGTAGGACGAGTGGTATAATCTTGTGCTAATGATTGCCTTGTAAAAACCAGCATGGATTGGAGGACAATAAGGAGGGGGCAGGAGATTTGCAAGTGTTGGAATAACTGTAAATACCATCTTTTTTTAGACAACCACAAAAATATTCTTGTGTGCACTCTTCCCAGTGCAAAGATCTCTTGCCATAGCCTGTGTTGGGCAGACTTGTGGAGGTTAATGTTTAACAGGTTCTTGGCTAGAGCTGCCTGCTGTGTTCTTGGTATACGGATCTCCTGTTCCCTTGGAAGCATTATTTTGCGTAAACTAAATGCATTTTTATACTTAAACACATCAATCTACCTGTGCTGTTACAGAATCCATGACAGAGCAGTTAAGTGTGCTATCAAAGTGTGCAGTTAAGTGTGCTACTTTTAGTTACACACACTGTTCTCATTTTTCATTTCCATTCAAGATAATGAAAACAATTATTGTACTGCATGATTCCTGCAATCACTGACTGTTGCATGCTCATCTTAATAGTATTCAGTCAGTGGCAAGCCTGGTCCTACGCTAACTGCAGGAATGTTATTTCTAACTTTTGTTAGCAAGTGACAGAAAAATCTGATATAACACACCTACATGACTCTCTTGAGTCATTTGTCTGCAATGACTTGTATTTAAAATTAGAGGTATACTTACTTAAAGATACAGTGCCATGACAATGGGCAATGGAAAAGACCTATGAGATCACCTTGAAGATAGTGTTAGAGTACAGAATGTATTTTCTGATACTATTTCTGGTTTAGAGGTGAATGCTGCAAGAACAGGAAGTTTATAGCCCTTTTTTGCTGGGTTGTTACACAGTCTAGTGGAATTTCTAGTGGAGTCTCAGCTTATCTGTATTACCGTGTTGATTCAGAGGGCCATAAAAAATGTACTAGTTGAGCTCAGGCACATGTAGTACCAGTTTAATGGTATGCTTGAAAGTACTGCTCCCCCTCTCTTCAAAATCCCTAAAGTCTGAACCTGTTTTTTTTTTTTATAGACTTTGCAAACAGCTTGCTTTATTACTGGGAAGGAAAAGCGATGGGTAGCTGGAGTGGACCTTTGCAGTAGTCATTTCAGTTCTTCAAGTTCCTTTATTAATGTCAGCCATATGGTATTGCAGGGCAGGAGAAATACAGAGAGAAAACTATTTTCCTTGAAGGATCTATCTGCACTTTATGGGATATAGTACAGTACAGGCCAGTGTCAACAGAGTCTTTTAGGCAGCAAATTCTTTCATTACTGTGTAATTCATTGTCATGCTGTGAACGCAAGGAGTACCATACATGGAGAAAGACAGGTTTCTCAGCAGCTTGTGTGAGACTTCCCAGCCTACTTACATGGACTTCAGTGGAGCAGCTCTGAATTTTGGCACAGCTTCACGCTTTTCAAACGCAGAAATCCTTTGGCAAACACTTTTTTACACCTCGGTTAGCCAACAGGAAGGTTGGAGGAATGTGATGGGTGCTGTACTGAGTTACCTCTGTTTCCTGGCTTTTGATGCTCTCATTAACATTTGCCCTTTCACAGCATAGCTGATGTTTACAAAGCGTTTGCTTTAAGATTCCTTCACCAGAGGTGGCATATTTATTTTAAGAGTATATTGAAATACCAAGTGATGCCCATTGTAACTACAGTAACCTACCATCATTTTTATGTCTCTCACTATTGTTCTGGATGGGCAGCTGGATACAGACATGAGCAGATAGTCTGCCCAGTCGGAAACTGAAAACATTACCATAGTCAGCCTTCTAAGTTCATTCTTACATCTCTTCTCCAATTGTGATCACCTGGCCATATTTGTACTTCTTACTCTTGATACATATTTTCAAGCTAGGAGAGTCCGAAGAAACCAAGTGAATGACAGTCAGAAGTTATTCCCAGCAGAGCAGCATCTCTTTAGTCAGTGGAGATGGATACAAATATTTAAGTTATTGTTGCTGTCTGTGGCTATGCTCTGACTTTACATTCAGGGTAGCAACTCAGGCTTTATTTTGATATTTCTTAAGAGGCCATAAGCTTTGCTGCTGCACCAAGGTATGCTCTGTGCTATATGTGTCCACACAAGGAGTTGGTACAGACCAACTGTTTAGCAGTAATTAATTACTGCGACTTGTAGTGCTGACCCCACCTAAGCATGCCCAAAAGAAGATTAAGCTGATTCTTTGCCTTTGTCAAGCCTGTGACAGAATTCCTGGTTGGTGCAAGGTGTCTGCTTATGAAAGCAACCTTGGGAGTCATTAACCAAAGCTTCACTTGGTAGTTTGAGGTAGTAGGATGCCTGATATCTCATCAGCATCTCTACTGTACTTGATATTGCTTAAAAATACTGAAGCTGAAGGATAGCCACCAGTATGGAGCAAAGGCCTTAAAGAGATACTGTTACTGTGGCCAAACAATGGTAGATCCATCTTTCCAGTCTCCATATATGAAACAAAATGCAAAGGAAAAGAAGGCAAATAACATTTACAGTCCACTAACTGGTTTTACCTGTGAGGCTGATTTGCCCCCGCTTTATACTTGATAATGATGTTCATACATGCATAGACACAAATCTAGAGAGAAATCACAGAGAAAACACAGCCAGACTGATGTGTTAGTGCATTGCCTGGGAGTGCGGACACAGGAGATGAGAAGGGAGAATTTGAGGTCCTTGGTGTTCAAAAATGAATTTGTGAGTGACTTTACAAGAGTATGTGGAACCAGGCTGACACATGGGGCAGATTTAAGTTACCAGAAGTTCATGTACTGAAGTAATGACATAAATTTAAAAGGGGAAACTGAAAAAAAAAAAACCAAAGTGTAGAGTCTTTCTCAGGGCAGTAAGATAATTTGAGACACACAGACAGTATATGCCAAACCATTAGCTGATGGAAATCTCTAGGAAGGGAGTGCAAGAGAGGATTATTTCATATTGTGCTGGAAAGCATACGTGTAAGCGATTTGGTATTGCCTCAAGAAGGAGAAGTTATTTTTGTTATTATGTAATTTTTCCTGTATATTTCTTTGAAACTAGGCAGAATATCTCCCTGATGTGAAGGCATGCATACTTGTTTTGCTTTTGAGGTTGGTTTTTTTCAGTCTACCATGGAGTCCTCAATGTACCTTTCGCTGAAATACCTCATTGATAGATGCAGTTGCTAAATCAGACACTTAAAACATTTCATTTCAATTTGCAGTAAACTGGTTGTGGCTCAGCTGCAGGCTGCTATTCTCTGCCGCGCCTGCAGACCCCTGACTTGCAAGGTCTACGTCAATCGCGCTCTTTCCTCTCCGCTTGGAGAAAGTTCTGTCCACCCCTGGTTCAGAACGTTGCCCGTGCAAGGTGTGCTTCTGCAAACAGATGCCACGCAGCAGTTGTCGATTGCTGGGAGGTTGTTGTATCTTCTGGCTTGAGGCCCATACATCTTGTTGCTCTTTGGCCTCCATCCCACGCATGCTGCACGCCTGTGGCATTTTGACAAAGCTGCCTGTAGAGGTGCACAGGGTAGGAGGCTGAAGGGATTTCCTTAGGCAAATGCATCTGGCCTCCTGCAGAAAAGGGGCTGTAAGGTATTGTTGGTTCACTGCAACAAACTTTTGTACCATGGAGAGTCCCAGGTTTGAAGGTAATCCTACTACTGGGTTGATTCCTGGAATTTGAACGTTTTTAGGACAGGATAGCTTTCTGTTTGTATTACATCTTTCTGGAGTGTACAATTTTTATGTTTAGCCTTCAGGGAGAATTTGGAATTTGTTCACTGAATCTGCCCTAGTGGAACTGTCTCCAGCATTACTTTTTCACTGTTCATCCAGACCTTACTTGAGTACTGGTGTGTCAGTTATTTTTGATAAAGCACTTAATCAAGGTCTTTGATATTTGGAATTGCCAGTTGCACAGAGAAAACCAGCAAATTTTGTTCTCCTTAAATATGAATAATGTGAGTGTTGTCCCAGGTCATAATAAATGGCCACTTTACTTTTGAAGAATTTTGCATTGGATTTATTTTTCTTACATATCATGCAGCAATATATTTATGGTAAAAGGCCTTTTTCACTGGTGGCAAAGTGATTCAGTAAGTTATATGATTTGTCTTAAGAAACAGAGCTAATAGGGTCAATATTATTGACGACTTTTAGGGAGCTTCTACTTGTCATTGTCTAGTGTTCTTAGTCATACGTGGATAGTTTAAACCAAGATAGTGGCTGCCTAAATAAGTATGGAAGCACAGGTAGCATGGGTAAACGCTGGGAAATGAAGACATAGTGTATATATGTGTCTTCATGTATAGGGCTTTTCCCTTCCTATGCCTTTCTGTATTAGGGGATTCACTGAGTAGGCTGGTTTGACTAAGTGTTTGGGCAGTGAGTCTGGGAAGAAGATAAATGTAACCAAACGTTTTCCAGTAAATACAGCTAAAGGCTGGGGTAACAGTATGTGGTCTACAGGGTAGGTGCTACTACAGTCATGTTCATTGAAGCCTTAAATTTAGTGCAGGTATTAGAATTATGTAGCCAAAGTATGCAGATTCTCAGATGCCCCGTTTCTGTAGATTTTTTTCAAAGATGAGAGCAGCTGGAACGGATTCCTCTATGTATCTCTTTATTCTTGTTGGTACAAAGAACAGTAAGTAACAAGCTCAAATACACCCACTGAGACATTATAATTAAAACATCTCTGATAAACCACAGGTGCAGTTTCCTATAGTGGTGTCATGTGGCCTTAGACCAGAATCAGCCATGTTGTACAGTTTTCTTTTTCTTCAGACTTTTCTATCAGCAGCATTTCTAAGATTTCAAGGAATTTGTTTTGGTAGAAAAGTAATAGGGGAGAACCATCTCAGTGAGTCTTAGTCTACATTCAGAATCCTATCTATTAACTTTAATAAGTAAAATAAGTGTCTACTGCTCTTTGTTTTGGTTAGCTCTGTAGATCTGATGCAGTTAGAGAGTTTATTGTGGTTTGGATATCTGCAACACCATCAGTAATTGCTGATGCAGCCTTTATTTAAAATTGCACTGAAGACAGACAAAATTTGCTATAGCAGTTAAAAACAGGATTATGGTCATAAGTCAAATTTCAAGTGATTCCTATATCATTTGAAGTCCATGGGCTTTGACCAGTCTATAACAGACACATGACTAACTTTGAGAAGGTTTACTGAAAGAAAGTTATGGGATTCACAGCCAGTAACAAGTGAACTAACTGGAGCTAGAAATGGAGTATCTGCATAGCTGTGCTCGAATTTTGTAGGCTTTCTGAGTGTATTTGCTAGCTCCTTACCTCTGGAATCATGCAGTGTTAACAAAGTTTTAAGTGTGTGTTTGGTTCTAAGGATGTAAGCAGTTCTGCTATTTGCAGTGACTTCTGTCAAATATGGAGATTGTGGTGATGTGGTTTAAAGGAAGATACTTCTCAGCTCTTTGGTTCCAGCCGGTCTTGTCCTCATGAAGACACAGGAATTTGCATAAAACATCAGAACTTGGTTGAACTTTAAAGCTTCATACACTTTGGGATTGCATTAAATTTATAACTTTGATATCTGAGTAGGGCGGAGTACAGAGGAGGTGTTTTAGTGATCTAATACCTAAAAATACGAGTAGAGTAAGAGAAATCCAAATTTGGCAGTGGCAGCTGCACAGATTGTAAGGATGACTGCATTCATCGTGACTTTATGATTGCAGTGTGGCAGTTAATCAAGGAAGGATTTGGGAATTGGTTCCGAGTATGGAAGAGAGCTGGTAACTGAACTTTGCAAGTATGTGTTATTGCTTATGTTATTTGTGCTGACTCTCTGCTAAACCTGGTAAGAATTATGGAGGTATTGATCTTTGTTCTGATGTCAGTATATTTAGGATGATGAGGCATTTTTTCTTTGAGAAGAACTCATCAGCTGTAATATGCCTGTGTGGTTTTAAAATCAATATCGTAGGTGGTAGGTGAAGTGATGAATTGAGGTGGTTTTTAATTACCTTTTTACATTTTATTACTTTCTGAACTGAGTCTGTGCTTTGGCAAGTATTTAAACCCAAGTCCATTTTTAGCACTTACAGCAGTCTTTAACTAGAGATGACTGTTCTCTCTAAGTTTAGTCCAGGCTTAAGGACTTAGAATTACGGAATGGTTTGGGTTGGAAGGGACCTTTAAAGGTCAAGTCCAACCCCGTGCAACGAACAGGGACATCTTCAACCTCTGATCAGGTTTCTCAGAGCAACATCCAACTTGACCTTGAATGTTTCCAGGGGTGGGACATCTGCCCCCTCTCTGAACAACCTGTGCCAATGTTTCACCACCCTCATCATAAACAGTTTCTTCCTTATATCTAGTCTGAATCTACGCTCTTTTAGTTTAAAACCATTACCCCTTGCCCTGTCACAACAGGCCCTACTAAAAATGTCTGTCCCCGCCTTTCATACAAGCCCCCTTTAAATACTGAAAGGCTGCAATTAGGTGTCCCCAGACCTTTCTCTTCTAAAGGCTGAACAACCCCAACTCTCTCAGCCTTTCCTCATAAGAGAGGTGCCCCAGCCCTCTGATCATTTTTGTGGCCCTCCTCTGGAACAGCTCCAACAGGCCCATGTCTTTCTTGTACTAAGGACCCCAGAGCCTGACGCAGTGCTCCAGGTGGGTTCTCACCAGAGTGGACTAGAGGGGCAGAATCATCTCCCTTGATCTGCTGGTCACGCTTCTTTTGATGCAGCCCAGGATGCTGTTGGCTTTCTGGGCTGCAAGTGCACATTGCTGGCTCATGGCCAGTTTTTCATCCACCGGTACACTCAAGTCCTTCTTCACAGGGCTGTCCTTAATCCCTTCATCCCCCAGCTTGTATTGATATCAGGGGTTGCCCTGACCCAGGTGCAGGACCTTGCACTTGGCCTTGTTGAACCTCATGAAGGTCACATGGGACCACTTCTCAAGCTTGTCCAGGTCCCTCTGCATGGCATCCTGTCCCTCCAGCGTGTCAGCTGCACCACGCAGCTTGGTCTTATTTGCAGACTTGCTGAGGATGCACTTGATCGTGCTGTGTCATTGATGATGATATTAAACAGTAGTGGTCCAAAACAGACCCCTGAGGGGTCACTGATCTCCATCTGGACATTGAGCCATTGACCGCTACTCTCTGGATGCAACCATCCAGCCAATTCCTTCTCCACTGAACAGCCCACTCCATTCAGAGAGAAGGATGTTGTGGGTGACTATGTCAAAAACCTTCAAGAAGTCCAGATAAATGACATCTGTAGCTTTTCCCTTGCCTTAAGCTCTACTGTTATGGAAAAAAAAAATGCCAGGATAGTTCAGATGTGTTTAGATGGTGTTGTTCCACAGCTTCTCTGACATCTTTATTCCTGCTAGTGTAGTATACATAGCATTCAGATGACTTTGGCACTTGGTTCCTCACACACAGAAATTCTGTGCTATGGTCAGTTGATTCAGGCCCACATTTGGAGCACAAGAATGGAAAAGTGAGAGAATAATGTAAGAAGCATGAGTAGACTGTAACTGAAAAATCTCACTGCAGAATTAGCCCTGCCTTTGAAAGCCCTTTGGGCCTGAAAGATGGTCCTCACAGCTGCAGGAGATGCATCCTATCCAGATTCATCCCAGAAGTTCCTGACTGCAGTGAAATGGTGGTGAAGCTGGTGTTGTGTGAGAGCTGGCTGCACTCTGAAGCTTTAGAGAACAACACAAGTACAGCATAAATAACAAGTACATACATACAGTACTTGGTCTATTCACTTGAATGACTTGAAGGGCTTTGCTGTCTCAGCAGGAATTTCCATGTGATTCTCTGGAACAACCTAGGACAACCTAAACCCTCCAGCAAAAGTGTCTATTTCCAAGCAAAGCCTGATATAATTCACCATCATTGTTGTTACCATTAAGTAACCTTGGTAGAGAGCTTACAGCTCTGTGTACATGTGATTATAAAGCCCTTTGAAATAGTTGGTGTTTAAAATGGAGTCAATGTAATATATCTGTTTTAAGAGCCATCAGTGGCCAAATACCAAGCCTGGGTAACTTTGGCAGGTGGCTCGCTCCCTGGTTATTTGACTGAACAGAACTGGTTGAATCAGGTTGGTTAGCTGTCAGGCAAGAGGTACCTCTGGATAATGGTCTCCATTTCTCAGTCATTCATGAGGCAGAGGTAACACTGATGAGTGGATAGATTGGTGTGTAAGGGTTGTGCTGATAGCTAGCCAGATTGAGACTGGAGTGAGAAAGAAAACATTCTAATTTTCCCTGCGTTTCTCATCCACACCTAGGTTTTTGCACAGAAATGTGCTTTTTTCTATTCTGTAGAATATTTGCATTGATACATACAACTTGTAAGCTGAAAGTCTTGGGCTGACAAAATATGAAGCTCTTCAGAAGGTACTGTGGACCTCTTTGTTTTGGTGGACAGACAGCTCTAAGAGTACCACTTGTTTGTTAATGGAGTTTTTGAGTGAGGTTGCTCTCATGTCTGAAAGACATGTTCATGCATGTTCATACTATGTTCATGCAGTATTAAATAATGTGCTGTATATGTTTTAAATACCTCCTGTTTGTTTGTTTATTTATTACAACCTTGTGGAAACATCTTTATCATCCTTTCAATTATGACATTTAAATATAAACTCATAGCTAGTTTCTTCCAAAAGTTCTGCATTTAGATTTCATAATTACTTACTCAAATGGGTATGAATTGGCCTAATTATTCATGTGTTCATGCATAACTTGTGATATTGGAAGTTTCTCTTTTTCCTCCTTGAGAAGATGAGTAAGGTACTTGGAAAAGCAGAATGATCTGTGCTAAGGATCTATATCTTACTCCATGTTGATGCATATGCATGGAGCTTTCCAGACTGATCTTGGTATGGAGCAGTCCCTGTTCTTGAAGAACAGAGAAAGATTAGAGTCACCATACCACATCAGATCATTAGAATATATGGCCTAATTGTCTTTGAACCCAGGAACTTCTGACACCTCATAAGGAGATGAAACATCTCTGTGATGCACCCAGTCAGTTATGAAGAATCTTGGCAGTGGTATTGTGTGAGATCATGCCACCTTGACTGGTCAGCTTGTGCCTCTAGGGTAAAGGTTTTCTTGCACTTTCTTTAACACCCATCATGATACATGTTTATACTGGTCACAAAACTGGCTAGTCTCTATTAAAACTGCAAACACAGTTCCTTGCATCTGAACTTTTATGAGACAGCAAAATTTGAAAGCCAAATGCAGGATGTATGGTATAGTAATTCCTTGTAGTTGCCTGCTCTTTGGTGTTTGGATTATCCTTTATTGGGATGATTCCTTTGATTGTCAGTAGCATCTGATACTATTTACTTGTATTTAGGATGAAGATGTATTTTAAAGCAGACTTAGGCATAGCCCATGCTTTCAGCAGCTTCAGCCTGTAACTATAACGTAACAGCCCACAACATACCTGGTTCAGAGTGAATATGATCTTTGCCAAATGAAGTTTGAGGTTAAACTTCACCAGATAAAAAACTTGAGGGAGACAAATACCAAATAATTTGCTCTTCAACCAAAACATCCCTAGTCTTTGGTGTTGTCCTTGCATTTATTGGTGCCTTTTTCCAAAGTGAAGCTTTTTATGTATTTACAGAGATTTATAGATTTCTCTTTGGCAGAACATATCAGTTAGAATTCACCTGGGACAAAATGCTTCTGTGACGCATGCCACACCACATGTGGGGATTCTTCCACTGGTGACCTTTTTAAACCTTGCTTGAGTCTTTCTTTGTCATTTGGTGGATTGTCTGCTCTGGAGGCAAATGCAAAGGAAGGTGTGTTGCACAGGGAGCTACAAACCTCCTGCAATACTTCTTAAAGAGTGTAACAGCCTATAGAAACGTGTTACAACATGTAACACGTTTCTATAGGGACGATTTTGTTGTTGTTGTTTCCTTGTAAACTAATCCTTGAACTCTTACAGCTTTCTTGTGTGACTTCATACTAGCTCACCCCCTGGGGTTTCTGCTGGCTATCCTCCATGTCCCCAGAGGGTAAGGTTGCACACGAGGCTGATCACAAAAAGGAGAAGTTGGAGAATATTAGAATATAATTTATAAAGTGATCCTCTTTTTGTTTTTTCCTTCTCTTTTCTATCATTTAACAGCTAAATACACTTCCCAGTATCATCTTGATAATAAATAACTTGTAGCATTGCTGTTTTGCAAGTGTGGTCCTCATTTTGGAAGGTATTGTTCTCTCAGACTTCATTGCATGAAACATACACATGTGTATGAACAAAGAAATCTGCCAAAAAATTTTTGCCAGAGCTCCACCACCCAACAAGCATTTAAGCTGCCTCTGTCCATAGTTCGTTAATCTGCTTTGTAAGGAATTTAAGTTACTTAAGTCTTTGTCTACCCACAGGCACGCCTTCATCTCGGTGGCACCCCAGTGAAGTGCTGCTGTTACAGTAGTTGTGCAGGTGGCTTTTTCACACAGTTGCTAACTGTAGAATGAGATAGTGAACGTTGTTCCTTCCTATTGTTGGTAAGGATTAAAGACACATTATTTAAATGAAAAAGGTTTTTTTAAGTTTCGATATGTATGAGTTCAGTGAATACTTTACCTGCATTTTCATACTGATGCAACTGAAAGCAGTTTTGCCCAAAAAGAAAGTAAATGTAAGTTTAATTCAGATATAAGTTGCTGTTACTTGTAGCCTATATTGCTGAAGAAATAACTACAGTGCTATGATACTGTTTTCCAAAGCTATCAACTAGCTTATGGATCATCTGGAACAGAGGATGGAGAGCACTGGTTCCTTCTACCTCCTAATGATTTTGAAGTGCCCTAAAAATGCAGTGGTAATCCTAAATTTGAATCTGATCTTTCAAACAGAATTTTCCTGCAGAACTTGTATGTGATTGGCATGCCTTTTGTTGGAAGTGGCTGTGTCCAAGTGATCTTTTACTGCCAGAAAACAAAAAGAATAGAAGACTGTACCAAAACTTTTTTTTTTTTTTTGCTTTTAAAGCACCAGAACAATAAATAGGTTTTATCTTGAATTCTCCACTATCAGGAACTTATGTAAATCAGTGTAAAGTTCATGAACAATATGCACAGAGGGAATCTGATACATGCTGTTTAGCAGATGTTGACTGTTTCCTGGCACTTCTTGTTGGGTAAAGCAGATTCTGGTAGCAAAAGTACTTAGCTTTTTTAATAGCATTCTTAAAATCAGGATGCACGCAGTATGGTAGAGGTGGAAAGGCTGCTTCCTGATGTTTTCAAGGCTTCAATTGCTGCTGGTGTATGTGGTACATCATAGAAGTTGCCTGTTTTGCTTACACCCAAGTATGCTTCTCTAAAGTCCTAATGGGACAGTGTAGGAACTGTTTTAGTTTAGAGGTTTGTGCGTGTGTATAGTCACCATTTCTTGTTACTCTGGTGGAGAGCTTTTCTAATATGCATGGCATCAGCTCTAGCAGGTGATGGTGAGGTAGCATCAAAAGCCCATGGTGAGAGATGTCCCTGTGCAGGCACAACAGGTAACAGTCACCTCCAGCTGCAGAAAAGCTAAATTGAGTGACTGCCAGTTTCCAGTGGGAAAGAAAGGCTTAATAGCCATTCCAGCAGAATTGAGTCGCTGCTGACTCAAGTTAATCAGAGTCATTATGAGTCACAAACATTACTTCTTTAGAGAAAAAATTGTCAGAGAGGATTCAGCAAGCATGTGGATGGTATAGTCAACCTAGTGCACTTGAACTTTGAAAAGGTTTTGATAGGACTGTCAAAGGTTTTCAAAGCAACAAAGATGTCTTGTGATTAGAAGGAAAGGCTTTTTATGGATTTATAGTTAGAAAGCAATAAAAATATATGAGTGCTTTGTCAGTGGAGAGAGGTTTCCTGTGAAGTCCCTCAAGGATCTTTGTTGGAATCTGTGCTATTCAGTCGCTTCAATATGACCCAGAAAGAGACTGAATGTCCTGATAATAGTAAATGACTCAAGGTAGGAAAAACTAAAAGCTGGCCACAGGGACTTACAGAAGGCTCCTAATTTACTCTGTATTGGGTGAAAAAAAATTATTAGTAGAATTCCCATTACTGGATGCTAACTAATGTCCACAAAACCCCACAAATTATATACATGTGTGTACCGACGAGTGCCAAATTAGCCAACGTTTTCAGAAAAGATCTCTTAAACGCTGTGGAGAGATCACAAAGCTGTCAGCTCAGTAAGCAACCATGAAAGCAAATTAGAAGTTGGATTTTCATGAGAAGCCACCACAAATCTTCCTGCATATATAATGCTGCCTGCAGTTCTGGCTACATTTCAAAAGAGACTTAGTAGAAGGTAAAAAGGTGTAGAGAAAAGCAGCAAAACCAATCAAATGCGCCAGAATTACTTCTGTAAAATGAGACACTCTATGAACTGGATTCTTATCAGTCTGATTATATACTACTAGTGGAGTAGTATAAAGTCAAAAATGGTATGGGGTAGGTGGGTAAGGAAAATTATTTGCAAATTCTCATAATTTGTGTGTTTGTGTGAAGAAGTGTGGTTTTTTCTATTTTAATCAATGTGTAACAATGTTGTGAAACTCCCAGCTATAGGATCTTGCAAAGGCTAAAGATGAGAAAACTGAACGAAATCACAAAGGTTATGTTTGATGTTTGCTGTTAAACACAGTGAACCAGGTGCAACCTCCAAGTAAAAAAAAAAAAGCTCTAAACCACAGCCTGCCCAAAGCTGTGGGGGTGCATGAGGGGCAGACCTCCAGACTTGCTCTTTTCCCCTAAACATCCTTTCTCTGCCACTGGTGCTGGACACCTGCCTGATGCAGCACTGACTGGACTTCCAGTTCTCTGTCCTGGCTGTGTCAGCAAAAACACCAATCCAGAACATTTGTGGCCTAAGAAATATCTTTCCAGCGCACATGTTAACATCAGTTGCCATTAAAAAGGATGGGAGGGGGGTTGAGAAGAGTTGTATAATTGCTTTTACCATCTGTTTCTCCAGTTATGGCAAGAAGCAAATTCAATGGGAAGGTTTTCAGTTTGTCTTCTGTGATGCTGAAAATAACTTTCTGTTTATTTTACTTACCTGCCTTTTCTTACTTCCACTCTTGCCCGTTATTTCAATAGACACACTTTTATTTTTCTTTAAATGGTCTTTATCAAGCAGAACACCTGATTTGTAAGTATTTTATATCAAGATTTTACACGTTGTCATATTCTTTGCTATTTGTACACTGGTACAGAATGTTACAGATGATCTGAAAAGGCTGCTCTGCCCTTTCTTCCTTTCATATTTCATTTTTCTCTCTCTTTGCTTCTGTAGATGACAAAGTCCACAGCAGAAGGATCCAGCCAAACACACTTAGTGCCACAACCAGGCCTGTCAGATGGAATACCTCAGGTCAGCCTCCAATTAACAGACAGTGGTTCGCATTGGAAGGAGGTGGATTTAACAGATGAAATCTCCTTCATTAACAGTGATACGTTTTTCTCCAGGTTAGTGCTCCTCTTTTGTCTTTGTGTTTGTTTCTTTCTTTGTTCTGTATCTGCACCTCCAGCTCTTTTGAACTGGAGCATTTTGAACACTTCCATTGATGTTCACAATGTCGGTATGCTGGGGTGTAAGGCAAATTAATGTGCATGTCCCTGTTGAAGCCACACATTCCAACAAGTTCCTTAGAAAGCCAGCTGTGTGCTTTAGTTTGCCTTTCCAATATGAATTTTCAAGCATATGAAGGTGGCCAGCTTGGTGAAGAAGTGCAGGTGGACAGGACTGATTTAAGATAGGGCACTAGAAATTACACTGAGTAGAAGATTCAATGAAATATAAATTGTCTCCTCTGAGTAATTAAGTGCATTTTATCTGCCCAGTTTTAGTTTTAGCAGATGGCTGACTTTATTCCCATTCTCAGTCCAAAAAGGAAGGGGCTTTTGAGGGGTTTTATCTTTCTGGCAAGAATGATGATAGTCCTACTGTTCATCAGAGAAGACAGAGAATTAAGTGTATCTATCTGAATGTATGAGTGAGTCTGTCTCAGAGTGTCTATCTAAACCAGTATTTTTGGTTGTGATTGCTGGCACTTTGTCAATGAGGTGAACAGGTAATGGGCAATTTGGTTTCTTGTGAAGTCCTTCCCTGAACATCAGACTGAATCAGTATCTTTTTGTTGTTCTCGGGATATTGAGTCTGTCATTCCCTTTCTTCTCATGACTAGTGCAGTACACGAAGGATTCAGGTTACTGTGGGAAATTGCTGTACGCTGCTGAAACGTGGAGTTGGCCTAATGTGGGAAATAGTGCTATTTACATGTCATGGAACAGGACACCGTGGTGTCTCTGCATACCAACGCAGAACACAAAGCAGAGGCAGTGCTGCCAGACACGTAACTGAGTGACTTCACTGTGGAAGCGGGAGACGGGTGCTATTCTCAGCACTAGTACAGACAGACAGCACTCAGCTTGTGAGACAAGTTAGCAAATTATGCACTAACGCCAGATTTCGATTCATAATGATGGTGGTGAAGCATAGATGTCAAATTCAGTTTCTAGACCTTGCAGGCACACATGCTCTTTGACTTCTAGCTGTGCCAGCTGTGTGGTTTACTGTCCCCAAGCCTGCCCCCAGAACTCCTGCGGCTATGAGACATCAGGTTCATTTACACCTCTTCGTTAAACCAGCTCTTTTAGACTGAGATGAGCTAGGAAACTATTAGTGGAGCAGGTCGGTTGGCAAAACTGAGAAGGCAGTACAGTTCTACCAGCCAGCCAGGGCCATGTGGGTGGCTCTGGGTCAGGAATTACAGCCTCTTGGTGCCCCTGCCCATACTGCGCTACATGTTGCGAGCTGTAAAGGGAAATCAAGTGCTGGAGAGTTGAAACAAAGGACTGCTGAGTCTTACGTCTGGGAAGGTATGTGCGACTGACGTACTTCATGAGGTGCCCCAAAAATTTTTGATTCTTCTAGGAGAACATTCTCCAAAAGATGTAATTATTTGCTGTAGGTATTCATACACATCAATGTGTAATTCCTCAGAAAAGTACTGCTGAAGTGTTGAAGTATGAGACAGTTGGGCCAATACTGGCACAGGACATAAATACCAAAAGAGATGCATTTGTAATTAGGCAGAAGCCTCATCTCCGTGCTCAGGCATTGAGATGGAATCTGTCCACATCTCTAATTTTATCTGGGAAATTAATAAACTGTAGAAATTAATTATCTTGTAATCCTATTTTGTTCAAGAATGCCCACATTTTCTGTCCTGTATCACACTTCTGTACATATTTACCTAATTGGGTTGAGTATCTGCACTACTGTTAGCTTCCAGTATTTTGCTGTCAGTGATCTGCTGCTGCTGAAAGAGGAGTAGGTAGTGCTTGCTGTTTTCTACCCAGCTCCAGGATGGCAGGTTGTTGGGCAGGATGGGATGGAGAGGAAGCCCTGGACCACCCCTAAGAGGAAGAGGGGAGAGAGGTCTCTAGCAGACCTAACACATGTGGGGGATAGCTGTCTGTGCAACAGTCAGAAACCCTGACTCCCAGGTATTAATGTAGTGCTCTGATATATCAGGAGTGTGTTTAAACATGCTTTTGGTAGCCATGTGTCACTCCTGTGTAATCTAAGCTCCCAGTGAGGTATCACCTGGTATTATCTCCGTGCAAGGCTATGTTAGGAGTTTTCACCTTTTTCAGCAGAAGGACTCTGGCATTTGACCTAGACTATAAAGTGCTTTGCAAACACATTGCTATTCTTGGGGGGGGGGGTGGGGGTGGGTGTGTGTCTGTCACAAGGTACTAATAGTTTTTAAGTAAATGTTATCATTAATGATATGTAATTATCAGATATGTTTTAGTGAAATGAGTGTATCTGCTCAGCTTTGATGTGATCTTTGTTAAAAAAGAATAAAGGTTGTTCTTGGCAATGATAATGATTTGCTGCTTCATGAAAATGCTTGTGTTTTTTCCCTTGCCATGCTCAGATATCATGACAGGGGTAGATTAGAAGAGGATGAAGGGCTACACAGAATGGTAGATGCAGAACCCCTTTAGCAGGCTCAGAAGTGTAACAGTGAAGAAATAACCATGTACACTAAGCCTGTAAGGCCCCCTCCCCCCCCCTCCCCAAAGGACTGTAATCTTTAATAAATTTGCAGCCAGTTTCATTTGACATGTGAGCAGAAGTCTTCAGGGAGAAAATGAGAGACTTCTGGTTGATTAGTAATTTTTGATACTGTTTAAAATACCTCTCAGTATATGTCTTCATACAGTTGACCTTAAAATGAACATTCACTTATAAAGTAGCAGCTATAGTGACAGTGTCTTCTAGAATGGCTTATCAGGTTTTTTAAATATTGAAAGGCATGTTATGCCTCTTTACAGGTATAAAATTCCTCATCACAGGAATTTTTTGAAGGTGCTGCTGTCATTTTAAATAATGTGATATTATCAGTTGCAGTCAAAGCATATTGCAGAGCATAAAATCTGTATCACCTTCTGTTCACAACTTTTCTTAAGAAAATTATATTTGTAAAGTCGATATGTTCTTTTTTTTTTTTTTTTTACCAAAATAGGTGGATTAACTATAGGTACCCATATTCCCACTAAAATATAATTTGTGTTCTCTTGAAAATTGTCTCATGATTATAGCTGTGTGCCTAGGGCAAACGGATAATTCTGGAGTAGCAAAAAAAACGTATCTGTAATGCAGTCTTCAAGTAAATCCCAAAACAGTGGAGAAAGAAAGAAAGGAAGGGGCAGGAGAGAAGAGACTGGTTGTCTGGAAGAAGGATGAAAGTCTGCAAGCAGTATGCAGCCTGGTATGTATTTCTGTGAGGTTTATCTCATTTTTGCAAGAGCTCCTGTGCAGAGCTTCAGAGCATGGCAGCCAAACTTCTGGACCCTGGGAACCATGCACATACTTGATCTTTTCCTGGTTGAGAGCCACAAGAGCCGCAGCTCAGCCCTCGGGAGCCAGGGGAGGCAGCAGCTTTGGAACTAGGGTATAGGCAGGAGGGAAGAGGGCTTCCTGGGGCCTTACCAGACCCTCAGTGCGAGGGGGCTAGGTTGGGCTTGCAGCCCTGCGAAGCTCAGAGTCCCTGTTCAGGTCCTTCTGTCTTTCTACTGTCTAGAAGGAAAAAGTCTGCTCAAAGCTCTGGTTCAGAAAGGGCATACATACCTGCATTAGGAACTGGTATGATTCTGGGTGTCTCTAGAGGTGCTAAAACTGAAGTGCTTCAAGTAATAGATTCAAATGATTTTTACTTCAGGGACAGGATATATTAAGATTTAGGTGGATACAAAGGTAGGAGGGCCTCTTGCAAGCAATGAATGCTCTTAGGCTTTCATGCTAAACTTCATATACAAGAAAAGAAAAGGGATAGCCTTCAGGCAGGAGGGAAAATGCATCCTGCAGCCAAAATGTGAGGCAAGGGATTGTTGACGGTGAGCAGAAATGTCTTTTCTAATGCTGGCTTAGGCACACATGCTGTCTGCAGACTTTCGTGGTCACCCTCCTGGACCTTTTGGCCAAGAAGGGGTGCCGAAATACGCTGTACTGTTGTATATGGCTGTTCTCATGCTGGAGCTGCACCTCTTTGCAGTCCTGGTACTGTTTTGAAGGAGTGAGTATCCCTCCATGGGAGGGCACCCTGCTGTTGGCGGTGCTGTTAGGCTCTGTGTATGTACCCTAGGTGGAAATACTGATCAAAGCTGTGCATCTGGGTACCCTTTCGTGTTAGTAGTGGTCAGGTGCTGGAGAATGGGGGGGTGTACGGCAGCCAAACCTTGTGAAAAACTTTGTGTGGTTCCTGAAAGCCAAAACTTAAAGCAACCATGGCAGTCATTTAGTAAGCAAGCTGCCTTCTCCAGTGCTTTCTAGTCTTGGTGCGTGCCAAAGATCATAAATTCCTGTTTGTGGCTACAGTCACAGCTGCAGTGAGATTTGCCAGCACAGATACCCCGTGCTGGCTTTTAAACATGTGCATGTTCTCAAAGAGAAGGTTTGTTTATATCAACCTTTTGTTCGCAAAGATCCTTATATCTGGCTTATGTCCTGCAAATAAAGGGATCACATGCTGTAGTAGCCTTCCTAAAATAAGGGGTGGGTTAATGTACCCTTCAGTGCCCTCTTCTTAATGACACTGTTCTCACTGTTAATTGTTGAGGTCTGAAAACACATGTATTTATATACTGAGAAGTTTGTGCTTACTATAAACACTTTCTCTATTTGTTCGCTTTCCTTTTAGCAGCTGCGGTTTAAAACCAAGGCAAGTCAAAACTTACCATTATTCTCTGGCATGTGATAAGAACTTGGGTGCCTGTTGTTGCCAGAACAAATGGAACAGGGGGGCTGGTGTTGTTTACTTAGCTGACTATTTTTGTTTAGATTTGGGGTTTTTTTGTTTTTGAAGTCTGTCATGCCAGTACATTCAGTCCCTATCCAAAGTAATAATTTGCCTTATCACTCAGGAGCCTTGCTGCCAGGTTTACATAAGGGATTGCAGCCAGGCAGCCGACAGGGCTGCCCTCCAACAGCCATGGATTTTTCGAGAAAACTGCTCAGGAACGGAGCAAAGGTCTGGAATGAGGTCGGTGGGGAGATGGTGAGGGCAGTTGCCTTCTGCATTGTGCAGCAGCAGCCTCTACCCTGAGCCCTCAGAGAGGACTTTTTATGTAAGGTGTTGTTGCTGTTTGTCACTTGTCTCTTTAGGTTGTGTTGAGTTAGTTTTTCCAAGCTGACTCATTTGACTTTGAGAGTACATTTGTCTCCACCCTCCTATGCAATCAATTCCCTTCTTGCTTGCATTGTGAGATGCTGGCAGTAGGAACTGCCTTACATAATGAGTTGTTAAGAAAAGCATTCATTTTTCTAAAACCACAGCCACAGAGACATGTGATTTATGTGTTTCTCCAAGGTAGGTGACACTGAATGGCAAGGCAGGGTGTGGTCTGAGCTCTTCCTGGGTTCTTCTCCCCTGTCTGTAGCCAAGATGTAATGAGAGTCACAGAAACGTGTAATTATGTAGATTTTTTTCCATGCAAGTCACCTGGGTGGATTTCAGTTTACTTTTATAAGCATTTGCCCTTTCTCTTCCACCCTGCACAGGTTCCTCATTTAGATTAGGCTTTGTCCATTATGCTATTCTAGCCTTCCTCTAGGCATCTTATCTTTGCCTCTTTATGCAGCATTTACTTGGTGACAAATTATGGCTTGTGGAATGGTGAACATTTTGAATTTGATGCCTTGGCCTGTAGCATGGAAGTGGAGGTTCATCTTGGAAGCAACAGGAATCATAAATGAAACAAAGATCTCACGACTGTTAGACATAGAAAGAAGCAGTGCATATGGAAACAAAAGTTCTTCTTTCAGTCCGTGAGCCAAGTATATTAGCTTTTCCTGTTTCCTGGGACAGCATCCAGCCGCCTTAGAAACCAGAAAGGATCTAGAGTAAGTTTACAGCAGTTGAGTAACAAAGCTGAAAAAAACTGACTCCCTTTCTGTGTCTCAGGCATTGCCCTCTCAGCTAGAAGAAGGATCCTTTATTTTGTTGTCTTGTTGGTTGTTTGTTTTTTAATCTACTTTTTGCTGCAAGGAGAAAGTCCCTTAGTCTCATGAGGCTTAGTGGCTTTCTGATACCACCTGGGTCAGATAATAGTTTTTGCTATAGGAAATAAGGTGCAAACATCTGTGATACTTTTGAAGTCATTTTCAAACGAAAAGATCAGTGACCTCCTATGGGAGAACACACAGTGGATGATAAGGAGTTTAAGCCAGCCTTGGAAATCCCGTGCTCTTAGTATTTGTGTTTACAAAACCCAAGTCACCCATCACTAACCTGTCTGACCAGCAACGAGGGAAAAGGCAGAGCCTCTGCACTGTGACTTGACTTATTTTTATTGCAGTTAAGTGAGTAGTTCCCTCTCCTGTAGCTTCCTTAGCCTGTCTCCTGAGGTGCCTGGTGCCTTGTTCAGCTGAGGAGGTTCAGCAGAGCGTGCCTGTTTCCCGTAGCTTTGCAGAGCAAGCAGTTTTCTACCACCTGAAGCAGTGAGGTACTCCTTCCTGTGCAGCTGCCCAGAAGGGACCTGGGTGCCTGTCCTGCAGGCAGTCCGCAGGAAGATGAGTGGGCAGAGGTCACCGAGTTCTCAGCCAGGCTTGTTTGCTGCTGCGATTTCCCGGTTCAGCTGAAAGAACTGTGCACTTGGACGCTGTGTTCAGCACGTTGCGGTGTAGGCTGATGGAGTTCAGCTGTGACTTCCCATGACACACGTGTATATTTTTAATTAAAGCGGTCAGCTGGCTGTCTAATAAGAAAAGGCTGGGGGTGGCAGGGCAGGGTTGTCACTCACTGCTCTTGTCGCTTTGCTTTCATCTGTTTGTCTCTGAGCTGTTTCAGTGCTGTAAAATCCTCCTCTTTCATAGTCAGTGGCCATGACAGATTTCCTCTCATTTTATCTGTTGTGAGGAATGTGATCCCAAGCTGACTGCTTATCTACAAATTGCACTTTCTCACATTGGCTCACTGCCTTCCTCCTGGCCTGAGAGGGCTGCAGTTGGAAAGTGTGAAGATAGTTGCATTTCTGTACAAAAGCTTTCCTTTTCATTCTGCACCTGCTGCAAGAAGTATATTTGCACTAGGGATGATTGGAAAGAAATTACTAAAGGCCATTTGGGTGTTAATGACTTCCAGTCATTAAGGCTTTGATAGGATTCCTGGAAACAAGAGATTCCACCACCAATTCCTCAGGCCCTTTCACAGTCTCCAAGCTCTCTGCATTCAGAAAGTTTGAGTCGTGTAGGGAGGGATTAATAGCTAAGAAAGTAATATTTTTATTGTCCTGCATTATGGTTAGGAACCACCTAACCACCGTGAAATAATTACTGTCTTGGCAGCATTACTAACAGTGCACTATGTTTTATAAAATTTATAGATGTTTCCTTTAAAAAAAACCACCTCAGAACTCCGGAAAGCGTAAAATTGCAAAAAAAAAAAATCAAGTGGCCACCATTCTGAGAGGGCTACTGAGCATCACAGAAAATAAGTTTCCTCCAGACTCTCGTTAGCTTTTGCTGGATTGGTGCCCGCTGGGTAGAAAAACTTGTATTTTTCCCAGGACTGTGAAGGTGGGTTGGGAAGCTGCAAGCTTACAGACCTTTCTCTTGTTGTTCTGAACGTTCTGGGTAGCTAAGTGTAGGCTTATGCTGAACTTGGTTTTCCTTCAGTGTCCATTTGTGCTGCTCCTAACACTGCTCAGACTGCCCTGCAGCAGGATAGGAATGTGTTTGTGCAGGCTGGACACGTACAGAGTGGTTAGACAAGAGGCTGATGTTGCAGATGAGGGGCACAGCAGTGAGCTGCACTGATTGAGCCCAGCATCGTTGTATCTGGCTGTGCATAAACAATAATTTGTGTTTCTTGATGTACACACCGCTGGATGCAGGAACAAGCCCTAGGACTGGCCTGAGAGGGCTGTGCTTCGGTCAAATGCAATCAGGTTTTAATAGAACTGGTCATAGTTGTCTTTTAGCCAGGATCTCCCTTGCTTCCACGGCAGATGCATCGTCCTGCTCTAGGCAGAGAGACGGGGTTATTCTCACCCAGCTCACTTTTTTCTCTTAGTGCCTTGCAGCTGGAGCTGGTCTCTCCTACCTAGTTATCTTTCCCCTCCACCTCTCCTGGGAGCCAGGCCAGCCGCTGGGATGCTTGTGCAAAGGGAGGACTCCTTTCGGTCACATAATCAGCTGCAGAAGAGGAGCTATTTCAAGAGGGTCTTTCTGGAGGGTAACTCTGCCAGACTGCCTCCCTTGCCAACACGAATGGCAATTTATCTTTCAGTGGAGTAAAAAGCTGTGTGCACCAAACATGAATGTGCACTTTGCTCAGCCCCTTCTGATATGGTGGTTATTTTCATAAGGCTAAGGGTGAACTACAAACATTTCATTTTAAGATGCTTTAGAAAGCAGGAAACATGGGGACTGCAGAGGCATGGAGTTGAAAGGATAGTAATTTTGTAGAGGATTGGAAGGATGGTTTTGGAAGGTGGGGAAGCATGAAACCAGTGACATTTTGGGTAGGGAATACAAGTAATGCAGGGATTACCAAGGGCTCATCTAAATTTTTTGGAATCTTTTTGCTGAGAAATGAATGCTTTTTCTTCAGTGTTTTCTATGGCAAACATTTTCATTGGTCTGAAACAGCTGAATTTTTAAAGGGTGTTTGTGCAAACTTTGTGTTTTATAAAAATAACGGTTTAGAGGAGTGGGACAAATTTCATTAGACATTAATATTTAGGAATTTCATTAGATCAGCAGAGCTTTGGAGAAATGCTACTTTGAAAATAACATGTACACAACCAGTCTTCTGCTTGTTTGCTTGCTCTCTCTCTCAAGTGCTCTGGCACTTGAACTAACCAGTGCAAATGAAGAACCTAGTGACCTGTTGCACGGCATGCTTTACCTTGTTCCCACAGCACATTAGCTGGCTCAGCCATTCATTACTTGATGCTTTCCCAGAAAACCCTTTAGGAACCTGCTCCCAATCCCTCCCCCTTCTGCAGGAGGGTGGCCGAGAAATAATTTCTGAGCTGTCCCATGGGGCAAGAGTCCTTTGGAACAAGTTAAAGCGGTGAGAAGCAGGTGTGGCAGTGCTTGCAAAGGACACTGTTGCTTAGTGAAGAGCAGCCACGGCAGCTAATCCGCTTCTCCTGGGAGCTTGGGGTGTCCCTCTCGATGGGAAATGTGCTTGCATGTTTATCTGTTGGCTGAGATCAGGAACTCTTGAGAAGCTTTCAGCTTGTTGTTTACTTTTCTCCTGTGCCAGCAAGTTTAAGGAACAATTCTGGAATAGGTTTCCTCCTTAATAGCTTTTACCTAGCTTTGTTTAAAAGGTAATTTAGCCTCCAAGTTGCAGGAAGGAACAGAAGAGCTACATGCAAAAACCCAGTATATTCCCCACAGATAGGCCAACAATACTTGTATTTCTATGCCAGTACAAAAAGAAAAAGGGTAAAATGAGAGCAACCTGCTTCTCTGTTGGACAAGAGGAATATTAGTTAAGAAAATTCTGAAAATTACATCTGGGCAGTTTATCTAAGGCTTGGTATTCTTAAACAGAGGCAACTAAATCGTAATAATGTTAAAAATCTATCATCATCATTGATGAATTGTGTCAGTAGTTAGTTATTCTCACCGTTTAAAAATGTCTCATTTCTGGTCATCATTTGTCTGTCTTTGACTCCCAGCCATTGGATCTTGTTCAGCCTCTGAGTACTAAGTCAAGTGCTAGTGTTTACTGTATGCATAGGCTCTTTTGTTTGAAAAGCACTTAATGTGGGGGGTTTAGTTCTTGTGTTCCCTGCATAGGTTGTCTCTGAGCACTCTTCAGTTTTACACAACTTGCTTGAGAATGGGAATTCCTGAACCAGTCAGTCTTCTGTAGCAACCATCCCAGTAGGAAATAATACCTATACGTAATACACCTTTTCCACACAATATTCATGCTGATGCCTCTGAGGACAATGTTAATTTCTTTAGCCACACAGTCACACGGGGCTTGTGTAGGAGTACTGGTCTGGCGTGACATTGTATCCCCAAGTAGGACCCATCCGCCTGCATGTAGTTCCCAGAATGGACTCTTCGATGGCTGTACTGAAACTTCTAATGCTGGCTTGCGCACAGCATACAAAAAGGAGCCATCGGTATTATTTTATGTTTTCTTTCAGATCATTGATAAAAGCTGTAGGGCTGAGTGCCAACCTTGGAAAGTCCCTGTTAGCACTTACCCCTTTCTGAGGACTACCCTCTTACTAAATTACGGGTTTGATCTATTAGTTGCTCTTTCTTCCTGTTCGTGCTCTTTTGGACAGGGCCTATTTAATCCTCTCTCTGCTTTGTTTGGACATGAAGGGCTATAGTTTCCAAATATGGTTTCTATTTACATGTGACTTGCTTATTTCATGTGTGCGCACAAATCTTCTGGCCTGAGGGAGATTTTCCAAGGTATTTATTATTTATAATTGCAGATGTTTATATGCACAGATAGATACTCTAAAAAGAAAAATGCATGTATCAATGTATGAATATGTATATAAATAATGGCATTTAAAATTTTTGTACTGGTGGTATTTTGAAAAGTACGTTCTTTAATTTTCAGTCTGATGATATCTTTGCTTTGCATTTCATGTTTCTGCCAGAGGGAAATTATTGCATAACTTAGTAAACACTGTGGGAATACATTGATGGTACTGAGCAGAACTCCAGCATCTTAAAAACCCTCAGATTTTATCAGACCAGGCAAAATCTTTTTTTTTTCTTTCTTTCTTTCTTTCTTTCTTTAAAAAATAGTATCTGATTTGTGTATAACAGTGCAGTGAGGCAAGGGATAACTGCTTTTCAGCAGGCAAACGCAGCCACAACCTCATAAAATCCATTATCTAGATCACTTATATCTCATATCCTCTGGTGCTGTTCACAGATCCTCTTCTCTTGTTTGTTGCTTTATACACTGAGAATGTTACTTGATGTGCAGCTAAGTATGAAAAGGGAAGGTAGAGGAGAAAGCACTTCTGTAATGATGACTGACAGGAGACTTCCTTTCCAAACACGTGTGCATTCTTTAAACATTGGTGGTGGTGGAGAAAAGTCATTATTCATATTTAATTCCAGCCGGTGTCTTTTTTCCTTTGTTAAATCTCAGTAAGAAATTTGCAAATCAAATAGTTTGAACCCAGGTGTTGCCTCGGGGTAGGTGCTGAAGTGTGGTGGCGTGTATTGGTATTTTAGGAGGGTTTGTAATTCTTGTTTTTATTTGCTGCCTGTTGTCCTGATGTATTCACAATACACTAAGGAGCATACAGTCAGTGGAGAGGATGCTGTGACTGTCCTGAGGGAGGTTGGGGTTTTTTCCCATCCTCTGTATGTACATTTGATGGTACTGTAAATAGCCACTGCAGTGCATTGTAGCTGCCAACAGATGAGTTTTGCCTTTCTGAGCAACAGGAATGCAAGAATTGTATGAAACTTGCCGAAGAGGTTTTGTTGTCCGTGTTTAATATGGGAGAACAAATCCAACCAGTACAAACAAATCCAAAACAAAATGTATAGTCCCAGGATTTATGTGTGATAACCCAGCCTGATTTACGCAAGTTAAAAAGGGCGTAAGAGGGCAGGGGGAGGGTAGGAATTCCTGCCTCTGTCAAGCAGTAAGTTGGCTTTAACGTAAATATCTGTGAGAAGGAAGTGGAATTGTTTGAAGACTGCAGTTTTCTGGCAGCTTTTGTCTACCTACTTTGTGCCACAAATACATCACTTGTGGTCCGTACCCATGAACAGGGTAGGTGAAGAACTAAGGAGTTGTGTGCTCCTTTAGCACAACTCCTTTAGAGTGAGAGATTCAAAAGGCCCGTGGAGACGATGTGAACTAAAGTAAGGTGATGTGTACCAGGGGGAGATTTCCTGCTGTTTGAGTAGCAAGTACTACTGCTGTTACTGACAGTTGGCCACTGTGCCCCAAAGCAC
The DNA here is from genome assembly GCA_035590215.1 of Microhierax caerulescens. Taxonomy (NCBI): domain Eukaryota; kingdom Metazoa; phylum Chordata; class Aves; order Falconiformes; family Falconidae; genus Microhierax; species Microhierax caerulescens. The sequence continues at coordinate 75,665,657 of JAVJGJ010000001.1, forward strand.
TTCTTAAAATTTCACTCTTTGACATTTCTCCACTTAAAAATCTTTTATTGCAATATCCACAGCTGCTCCAGAAATAATTAAAAACTTGGGAAACCAGCAGTGCTAACAAAAGTCCACCAGCTGCATTTTTTCACCTTTGATCTCCTTCCTTTTAATGGGTTTTGAAGTTGCATGCCAGTGGGCGTGCAGGGAAAAGTGAGCTGGGGTGACCTCTTCTTAGTCGTGATGTTTTTGGCAGTGTTAGAGGCAGATGAGGATGGAGAGGAGAAAACTGGTATCCCATTGAAGGGACTCCAAAATAAAAGGACAGAAACAAAAGGTGCATCTGAAGGTGCTGATGGTACAGGGATCTCTGGGCAACTCTAATGTTCTCCCAAGGCATCTGGTTGGTATCATGATGCCATGAACTAACCTTCTTCACTTAATTAATAAATCAATCTTTCTAGTTATTACACTCTCTTTTTGTTAGTGAATTCTTTGTTAAGCTTTAAATGAGCTTAAAAGTACTAAGATCCTCAAGCTCATTTAGATGGGCAAGTCCCACGGAAGTTATGACAAAATAGCTAGGGAATAAATTCAGAGCACAGCAGCTATTTGAGTTATTCCACTTCTGTTTATTCAGCAAGCTGCTCTGGAGAACTTGGGCTCCTTCCCTATGTAGATGGGTCCTGAGTAAATGTGGAAAAATATTTTTTTATTATTTGCATCCTGTTGATAATACTTGGTTTATAGAAGTGTAATAAACTATAAATAATAGTGTGTATAAAAAAAAAAAGACTGGCCAGGAAGAGGCAATATGATTTATTGCCAAATTGTGAAATGGTACAAGGCGCTTTTGTTTTATACTGAAGCAGTTTTACCTATCAGAGTAAAAAAAAAACACCTTTCTCTTATGGTTTTAGTCACTTAAGAGCACATATGGCACATTTAATTTAACAGGAAGTCATCAAGATACTCATTTAATTGCCACAGATAAGAGCAGCCCAGATCCATGCTGGTGGAGTGCTTTATCAGCACTGCTGACTCCTAAAAAGAGGCCCTGTGCTGTGCCTGGCGTGACTGTGGCGCAGCAGAACAGGCTCGCGCTGAGGCAACAGGCAGAAGCGTTACTAGTGCACTTCCTCCAGTCAGCCTGCTGACAGGAGCAAATATTAAGCAGTTCAGTGTACTGAAGCGAAGCCACTTCTCGACTGATCTCTGCTCCGTGCCACCACTCTCTGGGACTGCAGGAAGCCCGCTGCTCTTGGTTTTGACAGAAGACACTCCTGTCTCCTGCTGAGAAAGGTCAGGATCAGTCACACATCCCGGTGAAATGTCTGATACCCTTCTGCTAACCTGTGTCTGATGCTTCTCCAGAAAACTGATGTGGCTCGTGTTTAATTCACATGACCTACATCTGTATGGAAGTCTTAAACATGCAAGCACTAAGCTCTTGCCACAGCTTTGTCCCAAATCAGCACCAGTTGTCACAGAGATTGAAGGTTGACGGTGCTTTTAATATTGACTTGAATTTGTGAAGATTGGCACGTCTGGCTGTGCCAGATTTAGCCATTAGGCTTTTACCACCTCAAATGTTGAAAGGATCCGTTCTGTTATGCCCCTTTTTATCAGTTTGAGACTGTCCCCTTCCAGTGTGCAAAGTAGGAACGCTGTTCACAGGCAGGGCAGCAGCAGAAGTGTTTCTGCCCAGTGTCAGGGAAAGCTGAAGGCAATTCCTCAGGCATTCTGGGCAGAGCAGATGCAAAGGTGAAAAATGAAACTTTTAGGTATGCTCCTTCCGTACCCATCAAATGTTCCAGTGCAAGACTTCCTTGGGGGTTTTGTGCCGTTTGTTTCCTAAGGCTGCTGTGTCCTGGAAGGTGGCACACCCATGGCATGGGGTTCTTTTGCTACCTACTGCTCTTCCCAGCCCCGAACTTCCACCACATGCAATGGCGCGATTCATTGTTCCAGAACAGGGTTTGGTGAGCAGCAGCAGCCACGGATGTGGAAGCAGGAGCACATGAAGGTGGCCCACTGGGAACATCAGTAAATTAAGTTCTGCAACGCTTACCTTGTCGTTTCAAAGGTGAAGGGGAGAGTTCTCCTGTGTGCCTCTGCTGGGTGACCCCATCGGCTGGCCAGCTGAGGCACAAACCTTCTGAACCCACAAATTCTGAACCCCAGTAGCATCTACTGCAGCGCAAAGGGGGGCTAAGGTCAAAGGCTCAGCAGTGCCAGCCCCTATAGACACCTATGCAGGGTGAATGCAGCAGCGGGACTCGGTGCCGCTCGCACGCTCGCAGAGGGGGTGCTGAGCCGGGGGGGGGGGCGAGTGCC
>JAVJGJ010000001.1:75671160-75701725 GCA_035590215.1 Microhierax caerulescens
GAGTAGCAGTTGTCTGCATGGGCTGTCTCACTTGCAGTCCTCATCGGGGTTGTTTGATTTACCTTACTGGTTTGTTTGCTTGGGGGTCTTTCACAAATACCCAGTATTTTAGCCTGAGAACACTGTTTGTATTCCACTGCGCTTTTTTTTTTTTTTTTTTGGTGAATGGCAGCTGTGTTCTCTTTAACAGCTTAGTGTCTGTGTGAAGTTGTATTGTGAATAAGTCTGATCCTTTGGACTTTGTTACCACTTTCTATCCAAGGTGCTGGGAGTGCTTGACAAGCCCTAGTGAAGTATGTTCTGGAAAACATATGTGAAGTATGATCTCTGAGGGTGGAGAAAACCTGTATCTGATTTTTGTTTGTTTGGGGTTTGGTTTTCTTTTCTTTTTTCTTTTTTCTTTTTTCTTTTTTTTGGTGGAAGACTGAAGAGAAGTTCAAGCCTGTGGCTCTGATCTTCCTCTAGTCACAGGCTATTGCAAAAGGCTACATGACTTTTTGGCCTTCTGGGCTCACATTTGACCCACAGCAGGGTACCCTGTCTTGTCACAGCTGTGACATGATGGGTGTAGGAGCATGTGGAAGCACTTTCAGGGTACCGCTGGGTAGGTGGTGGTGAGGGCTCTAACAGAAAGGAAAATTATGTGGAGATTTTCTGCGGTGTTTGCAGCCAGGGTATCCACCTGATTAAGCAAGAAAATATGAGTATTTACCTAAAACCTGGGCTTTTAGATATCTTTATTTGAGGAATGTGAGCTTTAACAAACAATCCTGCAATCAAAATCGGTGGTTACCTAGTAACAGTTCTTCACCATCATAATGCAACAGGTATGTGTGCGTTATGCAACTTCACACTGTTAAATTCGGAGAAGAGGTGAGACTTTGGCTGGTACATTCATTCCGCCTCTTTCTGACCCATTTTCTAGCTTTATCCTAGTGAAGACTATTGCCAAACCACAAGTAGAAGACAAGACACTGCCCTGTCTTTCATAATAAGCCCCAACTAGTTTAAGAAGTAAAACAACAAAAGCAAGCTGTTTAACATTGACGTCATTTTATAAAAGATAAACATATTTGCAATCCAGGAGGATAGTGAGTAGAAAATAATTACACAAAATTACGCTGTCAAGGGTTTCAGTAGATTCAGATATGTTAATATAAATGAAAAGTCAGCCTCTTGCTCACAGTGGCATTTAATCAGCAAGGAGTTCTACTTATTCGAGCTTGTCATGGAATAGCCTGTACTTCTCTGATGTTGCTTTGAAGTGGGAGAAGGTGTGCAAGAAAACTTCAGTGTATTTTTTTTTTTAATCTGTTCAGGTAATGTGCCTCAATCTCAATGCCCCCTCACGCACAGCCTGCGCAGCTATGCCTGTGGATAGTGCAATATATTCTCAATACCTGCAGGTTAGCATTTCCTAGAATCAAAAGGATCTTCCTCTACGTTTGGGTACTCGTGCCTTAATCTTGGCTGTGGAAAACAGAACAAGAAATAGTACGTGCCTCTCAGATGTGTGAGAGTCACCCTTTGTATTCGCCTCGGTTTGTGTCTGTGAAATAGTAATGCTGGTATTTTGAATGCCAGGTAAAACAGGAGACAGAAGCTCACGCGTTTGGAAGGCTAAATGGGGAACTCTCCGCCAAAGAGGACCCTTCCTATGGCCCTGCGGTGACATGGCTGCACACTGTGATCTTGCAGGCTTAAGCCATAGTTGAGACACCCTTAGGAAAAAACTGCTGAAGAAACAACTTTGGGGAAGGTGGTGGCATCCTTTGGAGATTAATATTTAAACCAATACCAGTCCACCCCCGCCCAAGTTACTGGAGAGATTTGGGGAGTTCAGAATAAAGAAGCTGGGTTGTCCACCTGGTATTTTGACATGTGGCTCATTTGGCAAGTGGCTTACGCAAGTACTTAAGCATGAGCTTAACTTGGTTTCAGTGGTAAGCATGGTTGGGTGTTAAGTGTAACTGTTGTGAAGACTGGAGATAAATATCTGAAACAAAGTGTTACGGTTTTGACTATAAAAATTACTCTTCAGGGAAAATGCAAATGTTTGTATGGAAATAACTCTCATAGAGAAGTAGCTGCTAAGCATTTGTTTCTTAGGCAGTGACTATATGGTGCATTCCCCCTCCCTCCTCCTCTGATTAAGGATATAAACAAGAGTGGCATTGCTCAACAGTTGGTGGTGAGTGCTGACTTGTAATGATGATCGTTGTATCGCCACAGTGTTATCATGTTAGATTAAATTTATGGTTACTCTTGCATCAAGGGTGATGCTTTTCTTTCTTCTTTTGCATAACATACCTCAATATTTATTTGAAGGAAATTTGTTTTGAAGGCTTTATTTGAAGGAAGAAGCTTATATTGCCTGCTATTTCTCATTTGCAAAAACATTACCTTTTACCCACTGCTATGAAGCACAAGCTAGGAGTAAATCACTCTATTGAGAAAATAAGTATGCGAGAAATTTTCATGAGCAGTTTCATCTTGCATTTGCCACAAGCTTGAAATAACTTATGGGGAGATGACCTTGGAGGGGGGAAGAAGTGCTGAAAAAATTGTGAATAAGACACAGCACTACTGTGGCCTCAAAACTGAGGCTTCCTTGAAGCTGTTTTTAGTGTTGTTAATGTTGAATGTCAGAATAAGTAAATAAATGATACTGTTAAAATCCTCTGCAACTGCAAAAATGGCATGTCAGTTAATCCAGGGTGGCACAGTGATTCTAAATGGTGAGAAGAAAACAAGAGGGAGAGAACTTTGAAGTCTTAATAAGTCACCCAAGCTTAGCCTTCCTTCTCCCCCTAAGAGCTGCATCAACTTTTGGTATCGTTAGTGATTTGACAGTAATGAATTTTCAATGCCTTTTTGTTTGATTGCATTAAAATTAGAAGCAGCTATCTCATTGCCTGAAAAACATATTGTCACTAAAAAAGAATTCATTTATTTTTAAGTCCAGAATATCTGTGGTGGAATAGAAAGTGAGCCATTTCTTTATCTCACTTTTGAGGTCAGAACAAATAGAGCCTATGGCAAGGCATTAGGAAAACATGACCTTGGCTGAGCAGCATGGGCCCTTCATCTCTGGTGCAACGTGTAGATGCTTGAGTCAAAGTACATTTTCACAACTATAAAACAAAAGTGGTGATCATTTTTTTTTTTTTTAATTTATTTGGGTAAACTTCCCATTTAACTTTTGAAAAGAGATGTGGAGTAGGAAGCAGTGATAGCTTTACAATGGAGGTTCCAGTGCCAGCAAGCCAGGATGGAAAAAACTGCTGATAATTAAGTGCAAATAAAACAAGGGGGAAGGCCCCTGAGGCACCCTCTGACCTGGGGTGAGAGATCAGGCCAGCGAGGGGGCCGGGACTGGAGTATCCAGTAAATAAATTGGGAACGCTCAGTCTAAATGGGTGTTTTACAGCTTCAGCTCTGGAACGGGCTCAGCAGCTCCAGTATTCTTTCTGAAGGGCAAGATGAGACATCAGAAAAAGAATGGAAAAAAAAAAAAAAGGGGAACTCATCATTGCGTATTTGAGAATGCCATGGGTGAACGGTTGCCCTGTTGCAAAAGGGGGAGGCAAAAAAAGGTAACCGTGGTTCCGTAATGGAAATTTATTGTTTAACTGTTACACTTCACCCGAGCTTTCCTATTTCCTTTTTTAGAGATCGAAAGGATGTGTTGTGTGAATGCTGTAAAATACATGACCTGAAAATCACCAGATAAACTAACTGGTGGGCGATACTGGCATTCCTTCCAAACTTTTTTGTCAGCTCAATGAAGGTCACAAACATAATAGTGTTACTTCTTTAGCCATAAAATAAAGAGAACAACTTCTTTTGGTTTGGCTGGTATTTGTTTTGGTTTTTAGCAAGAAGGAGGTGATCAAATATTTAGGTGTCCTTTAGGAGCGTGAGAAATTGCTCTCTCAGGTATTACATGAAACAGCAATTAATTTCTGTTTAATCCCTTGGTTTAGGGAATCTCTGTATGTGTCTGAGAAGAAAGTGATGTATTTTGCACTCACTTGCTTGGCTATATAGTCAGTGATAGCTGAATAAATAAATTTTTTTTTAAAAAAAAAGTTATTTCGTCCCTTCAGTGCCTTCTGGCCATAAAGCATGTGTAAAGCTGGGCAAAACTTTGAGGGTATCAAAATAACCCCAAACCCACAAAAACCCAAACCACCTAATTTACTACTAAACCTGCTCGCCAAACTTATTGGATAAATTCTTTGCTGGGCAAGGTGGAAATTTAGACTGTAGAAGAGAAGCACACCAGAATGGCTTGTCCCCTCCATTCTGTGGCCAGCTGACTTGCTTTGCCAGGTCACTGTGCCAGGCATTAAGCATTCCTTTCTTTCTGGAAGGGTTGTATATCCCTTTAACCAAAGAGGAATGATGCAGCCCAAGTACAGTACAGTTAAATGCTTGGCGTATCTTAATGACTTCTAGCATTTTCTTCTGAAGGTATACATGGTAGATAGGGCTTCCTAGCAATACCAATAAACTCTTCAGTACAAGGTGTTCTAAAAACAAGGAAGCAGTTGGTTTTTAGTCAGCATAGTGTGAATGATAGTGATAGTCTCCTGCGTGGAAGGTTTTAAACCAATTTCTAGCCTGTTTATTGTGTAATAATAACTGATGATGGTTTATGATTCATTTCTCATATGGTTTTGCTTGATTGCCTGTCGCTTGCATCTGAAGCCATGTGATTAGGTATACACAGGTTTAAAACTTCTCACACACAATTCTTATTTCTTCCATTAAATTAATCTGTGTTTGTGTGTATAATATGAACATATCTGTTTATTGATTAATTTATTATTCCTTAAAGTATTTTAATCAAAACAATCCATGTGCACTAAGTGATTGTGGTAGGGCTTGGTAGTCTCACATCTAATTAGAGGGATTGTGAATTATGTGAATAGCTGGTTTAAATCTGTTTGTAATTTACACAGCTCGTGTCTTCCAGCTTGCACAAATGAGTTGACTAAGGTACATGAAGTTAGGGAAAGATTGCAAACAACATATCCCAAACATGATTTAGTGGTGAAATAGGTAGTGTGCTTTACTCAGATGCAGGAGATCTTTCTGAAGTCAGACAATTTTTATGGTTTCCTCAAAAGTCTAGATTTCCTACCAGTTAGCTTAGAGCTCTTCATCCCAGACACAGCTACTGATCAGTGCTGCACGTGTAAAACTATAAAGCACTATTGGGATAAGAGAGGTTATACACAGCTACAGTTACTGAAACAGGGTGATCTAAACAAAACTAGTATTTGGTTTCTGACTTCTAAAGCTTCTTTCTCCCCTATTCCCAGCTAATGATCTTAAAATATTTTTCTTCTCAGTTACTTTGTGTGAGTGGATAATGTTTATAAACATAAAGTGATATAAAACTTGCTTGAACTTGTGGAGCAGCGGTTGGGCTTGCTGTGGAAGAAAAGGAAGGAAATGCAAGAGGTTTCAGAGTTCCTGCTGAATACTACTTTTCCATCTGATCTGTCAAAGGAACTAGTGGGAGCGTGAATATAAAAGTTATTTGGGCTTTTTCAGTATGGTTGTACTTCTGTGACTTGGAAGTTAATTACAAACCCTGAGATGAGGAAGGGTTTTTACGATGGAAAAAAAATCATGTTTGATGCAGCTTTGACAGCTGCCACTTGTACACAAAGCAGCATTTGGTGTCATTTGAATTTGCATTGATGCACAGAAATCTTGATGGTGCTGTGAACTTTTCTGTACATAAGAAAACATTTTTCATGTTTTGTGTCCACTACTGAGGCTTGTTCACATCAAGATTACAAGTACAATCATTAATGTAATGAACTGAACATAGCAAAACACTTACCAGCAGCTTTGAGTTTAAAGTAGCTTCTTTACACTAAAAAAAAAAAAAAAAAAAAAAGTATGTTCCGTAAGTGGTAAACAGATAGTGTATGTGTGCAAGCTGAGAGACTGCATGCCATCAGAGGAGGGAGCCTGTACCTGGCAGAGGCTCTTACCCTGTACCTTTGTGTCAGGTCGTCTTCTAGTAAGGGCAATGATGGACGCTTCTGTGTCTCCCTTCCTTCCACGTCCCTCCCATCGGGTGATGTTTGCCTCAGTCACACACAGACAGCTGCATTACCTACCTTGCTGCAAGCAGGCACTGCCAGCCTGCTCTGCACTGCTCCATGGCTGTGCAGGTCTTGGAGGAGGGCGACAACGGCGTTCCAGCAGCAGCAGCTGACTGCAGCTCGCTCAGGGTGCTGGGGATGGGCTTGTGGAAGTGGCAGCAAAGTTTCCAATAGCAGCTGTGCTCCCAGTCTTCTTGGGGAGCTGCTGAAAGCTGCCCAGTCACTGCTGCGGTAGAGGCGATGTGAGTTTTGGCAGACCACGCCGATTTCACAAGCAGCCTCTCTTCCTTCCGGTCTGTGGTATTTGGTGTTACCCTTGAACTGGTATTTCGGGCTTCCCATGCAACGTGCTGGAAGGTCTTTTCTGTAGATGCCTGTAGCTGTCTCTTTATGAATCTCTGCGTACCGTATTGGGGATCAGAATGATGCAGAATTGAACTGTGATTTTTCTCTGGCACGCTGGCTTTGCTCATCGTGCCCTTCGTGGCCTTTCTGATTCCCTTGCGTCCTTGCCTCCTCCCTCGTGCTCTTGCCCCCGGATGAATTTGGCGTTCGTATTTGCAGATCTGTTACAACACGAGCTGGGTTCAAAATAAGCGGCAGTGCAATCTGCTCTGGCTGGAGACAGTGGCGGAGCAGGGTGCTTACCTGGCCGCAGGCCAGCGCCAGCTCGGCTTGCACAGGGAGCTTCCTCCGGCCCGGTGGAAGCGACAAGAAGTATTGTGTATTTGATCTCCTAGCTACAAAGCCCACAGAGATGTTCCTTTCCACTTTATTCTGTGTGTGGAGAAGCTTTTCTAAATCAATAAATAAAACCCTTCAAAAATCAAGAGATTAATGGGCTCAGACGGGCTTTTCAAAAATCGTGCAAGTGTGATCTGCTTCAGATCTCTGTTGAAGTTGGTTGGGGTGATCAAATCTGCTGAGTGACTGGAGTTTGAAGCTGAGCTCACCTCACCTAGAGCCTTCTCCCATATTCTCTCATATTCTGGACAAGCTCAGAAGCAGTAGGTGCCTTAGCATGGCATTGCCATAATGGCACCTGTGGCAATGCTGAGTGCTGGCACAGCCCCAGGGGAAAGCAGCAGGGAGCTGCTTGGTTTCCACCACCTGTGCAACGTTATCCTTTCTGCTTTTGTTTAAAGTGATTTATGCAGCTTCTCATCTCTTCTGTCAACATGCTGTGCTCTTCAACAGATCCAGTTCATAGTCCTTTGGGGGCGAACTGACCTGGGTGGCATTTCCTGCGTGCTTAGAGGAGGGCGAGTGTCCCGCTCTGGAGGGTTACAAGGCTTAAATGCCCAGCAGGGCCACCCTTTTATCTGGTTGGCACAACTAGGTGAAATTCATGTGAACCCCTTCTTAGAGCAGCACAGTCTTAAATTGACTTAAACCATCAGTCCACCACGCCTTTAAGCTTCAGCTTCCCAGCAGTTCATTCTTACCCTTGTGCCAGTACAGGCGTGATGAGCTGGATCAGGGAACTGGTTGGCCATACAGCAGGTAGTTATGTTTGAGCAAGGTCAGTTGACTGCTGAAACACCATTTTGTCAGGGGAGCTCCAAGCCAGCCGATGGCAGCCCCTGATCTCAGAAGCCTAGGGAGATTGCAGCATAGTCAAATCGACTTTCCACAGGTGCAGTAAAACTGGGGAATTCATAGCCTAATGCATACACCAACAGCCATTTCTTTCATCTCTGAATATGTCGTTTGTTTTTTTCTCAAATTTTGCTGTAATAGACAGGTTGTTTCATTCTGGAACAGCAGACAGCGAAAGGCTCTGGTGGTTTTGCTGGCAAAATGCTTTATTGTTGCTATGGGAATAGTCCTTGCACTGCTACGGAGGTGGAGTGACTCCTGGCCGTCTAGCAGGAGATCTGTTGTGCCATGTTTGTGGACACTGAGAAATGAATTGGATTCTCAGGATTTAAGGAATCTAACTTAAACGTTTTCTTCCATAAGCACAATCAGAGGACAAAGTAGACATGTGTTACCTCTGTAACAGAGCTGCTGTTTCACTTCTGTTATCTCTGCTTTACAAGATTATCTTGAACTGCAAATACAAGACAGAGCTGCATACTAACTTTAAAAAATATGTTTTGTTTTTAGCTCCCAGGAAGATGAGCGGCCTATGTCACCCTTCTATGTGAGGTATTTACTCATTTGTTTTACTTTATTTTTCTGCGTGGGATTGACTCGTTGTTGGAGTTTAATGTGGGGAGTGATGCCAGAAATGTTGAACAGACTGTAATCAAACTGAGGATTAATGTTAAATTCGTAATTATTGCTCAGCTAGTGGGATGAATGAGTCTTCAGAGATGCGAACTCTGTTGCAATATTTTGTATTTAGAGATGAGGCTCGGGGTTTAGTGCCAGTCTTGTAAAATCTTAATTAGAAGATGGACATTCGCTTCCTCTTTTCTTCAGTCATTATGTAGCTTAGATGCCTGTCATGACTAACGTGTAATCTGTGGGCACAGGAGAGATTTTTGCCACAAGCTTTGAGGAACTGGCAGCGTGTGCTGCTCAGAAAGAAACCAAGAACCAGATGGTGAGTCAGCAGCCCGTACAGCAACTGCTCCGCTGCTGCAGCCCAGAAAAGCAGGAGAGTGCCTGGGTCCCCAACATGCCTGCCTGGAGGGAACAGGGCTCATGCTGCATTTAAACAAATTGCGTTTCTTGTTTTGCCAACTGGAGGGCAAAGTCACTGCTTGTAAAAGAGGCCTAATTCTATTGACATCAGTGAAAGTTTGCTCTGCTTGCTTCAGTAGCAGGCTCAATTCCAGTGCTTTTCATTTATACTTAGTAGAACAACAGGAGCCAGGGCAATTAACAGTGAAGGGCTGCAGAGGAGGGCGGGCCAGATATTATAATTGGGTTCTTTGATCTCTGTAGAGTTTAAACAAATGGAAAGAAATCCCTGTGGTGCTTTTTCGGATTCTTGCAGTGATGTCTTAAATTTGTTCATTCACTTGCATATATTCGTATTTATCTTTGTAGCTTGAGGTTTTTCTTAGAGAATTTTTCTAATCTACAGAAAGTGTGCATTTCATGCAGACTCTTTAATATGGAGACTTCCATTAAAACTGCGGGTCAGTGAACCGTTCATGCAGCCAGGCTAGTCCATGGTCTTGCCTGCCTTCCTGTTGATGCACCATCATTCCCTGCAGTGTATTTGTGCAGATGTTGCTCAGTCTGTGCTTCAAAAGCTCCAAACTGTCTGAGGAGGTTCTGCCTTTTCCTTTGGGAGTTTATTGTGTAGCTGCATACCTTCCCTTATCATAAGTTTTCCCCAGTTTAAATCCTCATCCTGTCTTTCCATTGAAAATGGTCCCTCTCTTTCCTTTTCTTTCTGGCTAAATGTGACCTTGAAATAATGATTGTAGGCTTTCATTATGTTTCCATCTGTCTTACTGCTTAAAACTGTACTTTCAAGCCCTTTCCTGGGTCATGGAAAGATGATCCAGGTAGGAGATTCCTGACAAGGTCAGCTGAAGAGATTGCCAAGGAGATGGGGAGACAAGGAGTGGACCCAGGGAAACTGGTGTCAAAGCAGAGGCACTTCTGAGAGGCAGGGAGCGGGTTTGGAAATGTTAAATGGGCATGTGGGCGTATTAGGATGGGGAACAAAGAATGAGTGTGTTCATTGGAATGAAGGGATGGCTTTCCATTGGAATATTTCTTGCAAATAGAAATGTAACAGTCAGGAATAAACACATAGCAGGAAAGTGAAGAAAGGGCTAGTAGGGGCAGAGAGAGAGCAGCACACCTTGCAACATAAGGCTTCATGCCCCGCTTGCGTCTTCTGTAACATTGCTCAGACACAATTACTTGTAAGTAAAGCTAGCAGCTTGTAAGTCTTGCTACTATTTATCACACATCAGTAATGTGTACTTCTGAGGTCAGTTGCCAAGTGCAGTTAATTTGGCAGGACAGCTGGTGCTGGCTGGGCAATTCATGGTGCTTCAACAACTGAGAACTTGAGTGGGTGGCCAGTTTTTTCTGTGCAACTTTGAATGTTCTAATTGTTGCCCCAGAGCTGTGCATGACGTATGTAGGAATTGTGTTTCAGACCATGGAAAAGGAAGGGGAGACCGTCTGCTTTAGCTGTCTGATGGTCAAATCTATTTGTATTGCTACCAACCACGCTTCATAGTTCAAAATACTGCTCAAGTAATCCTTCAAGTGAATCCGGAATGTGTATGTACAGAGCGGCTGTTGCTGCACTTACACAGTAGTGCTGTTCAGGTAATTATGCAACAAGTTAATTAAATAGGAATGAGAGCTCTTTAGCTTCCAAACACTGCAACAATACTTGGCTTTTGCCAGACTGAAGTTGCATCGTGTCCCTCCATAAACGAGTTTTGGTAGGATCAGACCAGAGACTTATTCACTGTTCTATACGCTATTTCTTAAAATGGCGCTGATTTAGGGTTGTCGATTTGTTTGGGTTTTTTTCTTTAGACATTGGGGAAGTCATGACCAAGTGTAGAATTAATCACCACTGCTGCTTTGTAACTGAATAAGCAGTCATTAATGGTACAAGAGTAAGTGGTAAATGAGACAAAATGTGACATAGGTTTGTCAAGAGAGGTGGTAGCAGTACAACCAAATTATTTTTTGTAAGACTTTCCAGAGAGAGGAAGAAAAGGAGTATACCTCATCTGTCTGATGTCAGTAAAATGCTTTATATGTCATGCTATCCATATGGGGAGAATGAGCATTATACTAAAGCTTCAAGACGTGTAGAGGGGGGTGTGAGACCTACGGGTGCTGCTAGTAGTAGAGGAAGGAGGTTGCTGGTGGAGTTCCTTAAGTGTCATTGACTTTTTTTTCATTGATAGCCACTGGCATAATAAAATAGTCATGCTCATGAATTGGGCTTATAGCAGAAATCTAGGAAGGGTGAATGGGATGAGGGTGTCCTTTGGGAGAAAATATATGCTGGTGAGCTATGATGCAGGATGGTTGAGATGGATACAGATAAAGATAAGCATGAAATAGAACACATGAAAAATAATAACATAGGTAATAAATTCATACATCTCAGGACTAATAATGAAAATCCATTACATGAAAGGGGAGTTCCTTACATCTGGAAATGCCAGGGAAGAAAAAGATGTGGGCATTCTTGTTTGTGGAGGGATGGAAGGGAGGTATGAGATAAAAATGAAATAAGTTGAAGTAATCATGTGACAGTGGATATATAAGGTGAAGTATTTTCAGTATACTTGGAGAAAGTATGGATGCCCTTGCACGAGAATCAGATGAGGCCTCATACAGTTTCAATAACTCCATGTTCCAATGGCATTAGATTCGTGAAGATGATTAGAGAAGCAGGGAGACCCTGGTATAAGATGGAGAAAATAGCAGGGAAGGCTTATTCACCATAAGAGATAAACCAGAGTACACATATTCCCCTTAGACTTTAGAGAGGGGGAAGGATTGTTTATGTCAAATAACAATACTGACACAAATGTGTACAAACAGGCTATGAATATACTTTGGGCAGAAAATTCGAAATTTTGTAGCTGGAGCCCTCTTTTGTTTGGCATTGCAAGGATGAGATGGGCTTGACCGGTTTGTGAGATCAGGGGTTTGAATCCATTCATCTGCTGCTGGCCAGGGTTATCCTTTCCCTCTCTGTACTCCTTGGTAAGACAATTTGTTGACTCAGCTGTGCCCAATAGCAGGCAAAGGGATTTCTGGGCTGTTAAAAGGAGAACCTTGCTGGGTGATTGATTGTTCCAGGGAGTCATGCCCGAAGGCCATTTATGTTACAAAACCCTTTGTTACAAAACCTTGTGGCAAAGGGAGTTGAGATTGTTAAAAAATACGTAGTGCTGTTCCTTGTATAATTCTGTAGTGAGACTGTGAACACCAGCTGTAGTGAGTAATCAGTACTGAGAAACAGTGTGCAGTTTCGGGTAATGAAAGCAGCATCTGGCATGGCAATTCCCTGTAAGCACACTTCCACTCAACGTGCGCAGTGAGTTTTTGGAAGACAGGGAATCTACAGATGTGCTTCATGCCTGGTGTATATGCTTTAGATTTGGCATCAGTCACGTAGACGGTTTCAGAGGAGTTTCCTGATGACTACATCCTGAGATAAACCAGAGTGATATTACAGGGAAAAAAGCAAAAGCTTTGCAGTGTGGAGCTTCCTTGTTAACGCACAGAGCATGAAACCGAGATTGGGATGAGAGCTGCCATCACAAGCAATGCCAAAAACCTGCATTGCAGATACCCATGAGTGCAAGGCAAGGCGCTGGGCAGTTTCGCCTGGATTAGTACTTCTTTTCCTTGAAGTACTAATATCCTGTTGGCAGTATCCAGTACAGCTGACTGCTTCTTCTTTTAGCAGTTGTTACTTGAGACAACTCTTTTTATATAATGCAAGTCAGGTATTCTTAGCCTGTAGTATATTGGGTAAGGTGCTTTGGTCTGTTTGTTCTCGGGTCAGTTTTCTAAAGAAACTGAAAATTCTTGTCCTAGTTCTCATGCCTGCTCACAAATTTTCTTGGCCACCTTCTCAGTGGATGCCACCTCCTCAGTGGGACATACCATAAGGGGTCCTAAGGCCCACAGGATTGCCAGACCCTTTTACAAGTCATGTTTACGTTGTGTGATGTACATTAACGTCCTGTATCACATTAGCGCTGGCTGAAGATAAACACCAGCCTGCTGGATGCCTCTGCTCTGACCAGCTACTGTGCAGGTCCGAGGCTCCCCTTAGGAGTATTTCCCTTCTCTGTAGAGGAACCTGTACAGACTCAGCCATCCAAATTCTCTAAGGTAAATCGAGTGGTTTGTATGAATCCCCTTCGGGCTTGTCTCTGCTCCAAGCAGTAGGTGTCAGTGTGCACCCATCACGAAAGGTGATCCCAGTACAAGTGAAACAGCAGGAATCCTGAAGAAAACAAAGACAGTTGCTTTTAGTGGGATTAGTTTTCTGCATAGTAAGAAGGTAGTGTCAAATATAATGTACTGCATTTAAAGGAAGGGTAACTGGATCTGAGCTCACGAAAGCATTAAGATGCTGAGAAAACACTGAAAGTCTGTCCTCTGTGTGATGAGACATCCCAGTAACTAGAAGCGCATCTCTATTTTTAAACTAATTATTTTCACATTTTATATAGAGACACAGTCCTCCTTTTTGGGAAATGTGTGTCAATTGAAGTAGTTGTCTTAAAATAGATCCGATGTGATTGTGCAGTATTGCATGACACCGTGTGTCACAGATGTAGAGAGTGAAAAGTGTTTCAACTATGTAAGTACCGATGAAATAGGAATTTCCTAGGCCATAGGTTGGAATAATGTATTTGGAAGGACTTCAGAAATTTACCATCTGAAATGTCAGAGCCATTTAAACATCTTCCTCTATGCTGGAATGGCAAAATGGTAAGAAGTTTTTGCATCTGTTGAGGCTTTCTTACTGTTGTGCTTGGCTTTAAAAAACAAACAAAAACGGGGAAAAATAGCTTTGCTTCCTGAATAAAGCAGATGGGGATGAATAAAGCAATGAGGGACCTTAGTTCCAGATTGCAAGTATAGCTTATGATTTAGGCCATTAAGTATGGTCAGGAATTAATTTGTTGACTTCATAAATGAAAACTTAATCTGGGAAAGTACTATGTCACTAAGTTTGCTCTGGCTGATATTTTTACTTTGCTCCTTTATACTTGTATGCCCTAACATTTTTCTCAGTAGCGCCTTGAATGAAAAAAACAGGAGAGGGGGCTGGATATCCAACTGTTAGTTGCCTGCAGTCACAGGATGCACAATGCAGATCAAATATGGTGCAGGTATTGCAGGAGATAATTTTTACTCCAGTGCATAGTACTCCAGAGTACTAGTCAGGGGGGGCAGGGGAGGTTTAATGTGTTAAAGGTGGTGGAAAAGACAACCTTCCCATACTTGAGATAGAAACAGAATGGGACAAGAGGCCATGCAGTAAGAGTTTACCTTGTGTGTGAAGCAAGGTGTTATCCAGAGCTGATGTGACACCTCGGAAAGTGAGCAAGAGACTTCAGTAAACAAGTTAAACAACACTGGGAAGTGCTAAAGGCCAGACTTCCCAAAAGGAAAAGCAAGAAGGTTGTAAGAAGCCAGTTCAAAAGTTTATAGCACTTAAAACAGCTGTGTGCCTTGATGCAGGTTTTGCGGCTGGCTCTCTGAAAGTCAAAGTCCCCAGCACTGGGAAACACTCCTCCTGCTTTCCGTCAGCCGAGGAGAATGTTTAATTTCTATCAAAAGTCACTATTTCTCAGCTTGCTCTGTAGCAGCTGCATAATTTAATAAAGATAATCTAGCTGTGGAGATAATTGAGTATACATATCAGTGAAGTGGAGCAGACATGAGGAGAAAATAATTAAGCAAAGCAGAACATGAGTTCCCATTGTCCGGATGATTTACTGAGCAAAGCAGCCCTTCCGAGGCAGCTGCCCATACAGGCAGGCATGCCAAGAGGGCTCTTCGGGGCATGGCTCTTCTCTCATGCTCTGTGAAGCACAAATCCAAAGGCAGAGCAACTTTTGCCACCCAAGAAGTTTGGAAAACCCCACAGGATATGCCCCCGCCTGCCTGGTTGCTCTTCTGGGCTGTGAAATCCTTACAGGGCTCTGCCTTTCCCTGGGTTTAGTGATGCGCTGGAGCTGCTCCTGCTCTGTCCCTGAGCAAGCTCAATTTCTAAAGCCACTGTGTAACTCTCCCCTCCACCATTTGTTTTGACTGTCAACTTCCCTGATGTAAAAAAGGTTGGTGCAGAGTAAATAAAGCAATTTAGCAATGCATTTAAATCAAGCTTCAAAATGAAATAGCGAGGAAAATTACCAGCTGCGGAATTAAAAGGAATTTAGTGGATCTGGAAAAACTCTGGTTTAAATCTCCATCTTATTGAGAGAGGGCTAATAAAAGAGCATTAAAATATCACAGGGCTATGAATAAAGCTACGTTCAGTATGCAAGGAAGCAGTATTTAGGAGGGGTATACAGTAAAATCAGAATATCAGAGCTTCATTTTGCCGTCGTCCACCCAGCTGGCATGTAGCTGTATACATATTTCCTTGTTATTTCTTGGTAGTTTGAAAATCACTGTATTACTGGCTCTCTGGCAGAATCTGTATTGTCTCAGTAGGGCTTTTCTAGATACCACAAAGTAGTTGTTACACAGATACGCATCATTATGAATTAGCAAGGTTAATGGACTTAAAACTGCACTGGTGTTAGTAAAGCACATGATTCACTGAGAAATAGACAACTACAGTATTTATTGGGGTGTTAGGGATTTTTTTGGCATTTTACTTGGGTATTTTGGCAACTTGATCTTTTATTTCTTCTTTTTATTACTTTTTGTGTAAAGAAGCTGGTGTGTTTTCAGTAATGATGCGAGTGGTTTGCAGATAGTCACTGTTGGCCTTGAACACCACAGACAGAGCAATCAGCATGAAGTTTGACTTACAGTATCTAGCCTTTCATCAAGTTTATGTGAAAGAGGAGTTTGCATTTTTGCACAGTATTAATCCTGTTGGAAATAGAGGGAAGAGCTATTTCCTGAGATCTTCTGTCTTGTCTGATGAGTGTATATATACCTACATCCTAGGGATGTTTTAAAAAAACTAGAATCCAAACAATCCTATCTCCTCCCCACCACCACCACTTTTGTGACATGGAAACAGAAGAAAGGTGAGATATGAAAGTTACCCCCACTCAGTATGAATTGCAAGTAAATATTATAGGAAGTTGATACAATATTAACTTACTCCCACATGTGTAGGAACAGTAGTCAGTGTATGAATTGTATCTTATAACTACCACACTAGCATCTTTCTTGCTAATTCATCTCCCATGGGAGGCCACATCTTAAAAAATAGTTTCAGGCTGTGAAGAGGCCAAATAGTTCATGTAAATGAACAGGAAAGTAAGTAGGGTACTTGACATTTGCTCTTCAAATTTCAAAGCCAACCAGTAGTTAATAGTCAAGATATTACATGGGAAGAGAGGGATCTTGCAAATTATTTTTTTTTCCTATGTGCAGATTGCATGTCTGTAATAATAAGTACAGTAATATTTGTTTGTATGTCTTCTGTTCATGAAATCATCTGAATGACACAGCTGCTCGGGTGGTGTGCAGGTGATGTGGGATATACTGGTAAATCCATGACTGCTTTCACACGGTGCCACTGCTGCAGGGACCTGTCCCTGGGCTGGAAATGAGCACCGAGTGAAACTGGGACTGGGAGAGAAGCGCATGTGCTGCGGGCACACTGCTTTGCTCACACCGAGGGGAACACTGGCTCAGCCAAGGGAACCTGAAGCGTACAGGGACTTTGATTTGTAGTTGAGTGTTTGTGGGGGTTGTACTTCACTGCAGGAGTTAGGCTGTTTTGTTGGTTTGGTTAAACTGGCTGTAGTGGCTCTTCATTTACCCTTCTCGTCCTCTGTCACCAGCCTTCCGCCACAAGTGACACTCAAACCCAGGAAAGCCACAAAGTGGTTATGATCTGAGAGTGCTGCAGCTTCTTAGCTGGCTCTGGATCTGTACGGTGAAGCCTGAAACGTTTGAGGGAAGCAAAGGGGGAAACCTTTGGCTGGTGGAGGGAAGTCAGCTGTTGGTGGTTCTTCTGCATCGAAACGGTTTGGGAGAAGGTGGTAGCAACTGAAAGTGATGGGTGGCTGTTATAGCAGGAAGCAGAATTTGTGCCCAGCCTGGCTCATACCCTGGCCATGCGGTGCCATTTTATTGGGATAGATCCGTCAGTGGTACTGCTAATTCCATTGCTGATAACAGGGCTAAATCAAAATGAAACCCCTAGGCATGTAACTTCCTTGACTTAACAAAGATCACAAGAGGAACGAATAGGCAAAAAGTGTCACCTCGTCTGCAGAGCCGAGTCAGTGTGGGGGAAGAAGGGGCAGGATGGGACTCAGCTTGGCAAAGGGAGGAAAGCAGTGACAGTGTAAGACAGACCTCAGCTGTGCAAGGTGGCATGTCAGCTTGTTCAGAAGGGCTTTAAACAGTCATGTTGGCTCTGCCTGAGCCTGAAAACAGACTGAGGGAAAAGAGAAAGAAGGGAGCGTACAGTTTATTTTTTTTAAATGTGAAGCAAAGAACACGAGTATCAGAGAGTGGCAGGAGAACTGTGCAAAATGTGTATTTTGCCTTTGTCGTCCATTAATATTTAAAGATTCTTAAATATTAAGTCCCCTTTCACAGACAATACTTTTTCAAAAGACAAGGACTTTTGTGATGAGGCTAAAACAACCTGCAGCAGCAGAAGGGTCAGAAGAAAGCCAATAATCTGCAGCATGTTGAGGTTGAAGTACTTTCTCTTACACCTTGGCCTACTGCAAGGGCATGACAGGAAAATTAATTCTTTAGAATACTGGCATTGTCAAAATGCACCACATCACCATGGGAGTGAAGATTTCATAAGGGGAAAACCCTTTTAGAAGTCATATGCATGTGTATTGAATTGCTGTTGAGACAACTCAGACCTTAAATCTTAGTACTGCAAAGAAAAGGGGGTTTTAAGACCTTGTTATGATACTTTGGTCTAACTTTCTCCGCTTTTTTTCTTTTCCACAGTGCCCATGTATCACAAGTCAGCAGTAACATTCCTGCTACAGGAGAGTAAGTATCTTTTAAAATTTTGTAGCTGTCTTTTTTGTATGTCAGAGCTTTTTAAAGTATTGCTGGTTATTTGTTGGTTTCTCTTTAAGAATTGTGCTTACACAAACAAAAAGTCAATGTTTCCCAAACCGAAGCATCTGCAACGATAATAAATCACATCGTTCTGAAAAATTCGCAGGCCCTTGGTTCTTTTCTCACACTGTGCCTGTGATGTTTTGGTTAGGTAGAACTTGCATATTTGGAGGACCCATTTACACTGTGTCATCCTTTTGTTCTTGTTTGCACCCTGTTGTATCCCAGCAGAGGACAGGGCTTGACCCCACTACCATAACTGGGAGCAGCAGAGTTAACAAGTTGGTTCCCTTGCTAGAGCTGGAAATTCCCAATGGTTGATGGGTTTGCAGAACTGATTCTTGTCAATACATGAAACACAGACATACTTGCCTAGTTAAACTACATGGATTTTTGCAGTTGCTAAGACCTTTTGACATTTTTGGGAACTGCAGTCTCAGCAGACTTCTAACTATAGCAACTTAGCAATACCTTTTGTAAATTCTCAGGAAAAGTCAGCACAGGTGCAGGTTCCCATACTCATAGCTACTTAGTTGAAAATTAACCAGCAAATCCTGCAAATAACTTTTTTAATTATGGAAAAGGCACTAGAATCAATATATGGACTTTGGACAGGCATGTTTTTGAAAAACACATTCTTCAGTAGACTACTTAAAGCATTGCAAGAAAACAGGGGTGGGGTGTACAAAAATAAGTTTCTAAGTGATCTTTTAACATACATACACACATACACATTTAGAGTTTGCCCATAAAAACTTCCTCGGAAGGAAGGATATAGGATATATTGCAAGAAAATGTTAGTACCAAAATGAAGGAGATTTGATTGTGTTGAAAGTTGAAGTAGTCTCACATCTTTAACTGATGCAACTGCAGAGGGTCCCTTGCTGTGGCTTATGTGGAAGCCCTCTGACTGCCAGTGGGCGTGATGGTGATCGCACTCCAGAGTAAGTCAAGTTTCGTTGTGGGTGCATTCATGGCATAAGAGCAGTGTGAAAGCAGCGTGAACTCAGGTGAACTCAGAACCGAATGCATGCTTGGTCACCGAGTTAAGTGTATGAGGAGGTTGCAGTAAAGTGCTGTTTGCATATGCTCATCCCTCTGTGGGAGAGCAGTGAATCACCTTGCAGATGATCTCCATTGCCTCACTGAGCTTGGGTTGTCAAAGAGACTTGACTGGTGTCAGCATGGCTGGGTATCAAATACAATTTTGTCAGGGCAAGGACTGTTAAAGTGAAAAGTTAGGCACCAATGTCCAGTGCAGTAAGTGAAATTAGCTGTTTTACTGAAGGTTCAAACATCCCTACAAATAAATAAAAAAAAAAACCAAGATGAATTGGGAAGGCTCAGCTCTTCTGAGGGTCATCAGGGTATCTGAAGATTTTGGCTTAGCTCCTTGCAGATGTCACAGTGCTAGGACATTTTATACTGTCTTGCCATCGTAAAGCATAACCCTCAGATACCCTTGCTTTATTTAATGTTGCAGAGAGGGAGCTCCACAAAGTCTTTGAGCTCAATTGACCTTATTTTTCGGCTTGACAGGTATTTAGAGAAGACAATCCGCTCAGCCGTGGAGCAGCATCTCTTTGATGTTCATGGCTCAGGCGGCCAGAGTTCAGAGGACTCTGAATCGGGAACATCTTCAGCCTCTTCTAATGTGTCTGCCAGGCAGAGGAGGCGATACCACAAAGAGCAGGAGGAAGCCCGGAGAAACAGAGACATGTATGAGCCTGATTTCTTTGTTCTGGAAAGTATATTTGATTAAGTGTACCCTAGTCATGTCCTCTTATCAAGGCAATGTTTAGTTCTCTTATGAAATGCACTGGCCCTTGCCCTGTGTTGAAAGTGCAGAGCAGGCTGCAGTGCCTGTGCAGAGCTCCATTGCATCAGTTAGAGCTGGAAAATGTCATTTGTTAGAGGTTATTCTAACCTCTTATCATGCACAAAGCATGGTAAGAATCCGGTTTTTTACATAGTATAGTGGAGTTTTTAATTACGGTATTTGTTGCTTTAGTGGACATTCCCAAGCAGTTGGCCCTATTGCCTGTAACTTTCTTTAGATAAAAACATTGAGTTTAGATGCTTTTCTGAATTCAGAATGCCTTCAGAAATGAGATCAAGTTCCCCTTTTGTATGTGGAGGCATAGCTTATGTTTAGGTTTATTGAAGAGACTTGGGAGTTTGTCTGAAAGTAGAAAAAACTTCCTTTTGATTAATCAATTTAAGAATTTTTATCCACCCTGTTACACAAAACTTAAAAACTATTTAGTGGTGAGTTCCATCAAATGTCTGTCAAAGAGTAAAAATAATACCTGTTTTTCCTTTTATACTCCTCTACTTGCGGCATATATTGTGTGGTACAAATGTATTACCATCACACCTTAACAAACACTTCCCCAAGGCATAGCTATCTTTGAGGAACTGTAACGACAGACTTTGCAAGGCCGTGACCTAAACGGTGCATACACATATATCTAGCTTTTAACACAGCACTTGTTCTTGTAAAGAGTGTATATTTGACTGTATTATTGGATTGCTAGGATTTCAAGTTAGATTCCAAACCGGACATTTAGTTTCTTGGGGTTTTTTTTTTTTTCCCTGGGTGCTGAATTCCCCAAATCCTATTGGATCTGCACCTGCCTATACAAAGCCACTTCTATACAGGTGCATAACCAGCAATACCTTGTGTTAATATTGCAGCCGTGGTATTTCCCAAAGTGCGTCAATGCTACTGTTGTAAAGAAGTCCGTAGTTACAAAATAATGAGCCATTTCCATAGTGAATGAAAATACGCTGTGAGGATGGATGGGGAAATTAGCATTCGCAAGTCACCAAAGTATCTGGCAGCATCTCTGAAGTAGTTTTTCTTGTTGAGTAGCCCTGCCGACAGGCTTCTCAGGTAAGTAGGTCAGGGACAGGCTAGTGTACGTGTTCGGAAGCATATAGTACTGCAGGGCTTTTTTTTCAACGTTGACTTACAGAGCTGCCTTTAGACATGGTTGACACAGTAGTTCAGGTTCGGTCCGTAAAGCTGGAAACAAGGATTTAAAGCACACTGGAAGTTTTGAATGCTCTCTACGGTTCAGATTGTTTTCCCTGGTTCCCTTAGGTCAGATTGCTGGAACTCTTTGGGGTGAACTGTCAAAACTGGCAATTCCTTTCAAAACTTCTTTCCGTTGTTGTTTTGATTGTCAGTGATTTAATCTCTTTGCCTTGTGATGTATCACAAGAGGATTTGTAATGTCACAAGATGGGACCTCAGACAGGAAGAATGTTTATCACAAAAACACATAGGTGAACTCCCAGGCTTTGCAGACTACATGATCTAGACACTAGTATGTAATTGGTCTGCTCAGGGGTTTGTAAAAACTTCCACAAAGGCAGATGTCTTACCTTAGAAGTTTAATAATAGAGATACAAAGACGTATTATAAATCTCTTCAACAAAACCTAGAGATTCATGATCTAGAAAACCACTGAAATTTTCTGGTTTTGTTTTTGATCTGAAAACTTTCTCGTGCTGGCACTGTGCAGATACTACAGAGGAATGGGTTTCTTGTCACACCAGTGCAAGTCTAGATAAATTCTCCTGCTCGTGACAACAGGCTTTGGAGTTGCACAGCGCTGTAGGAGGTAGCTGCACATACAACAGTTAGCAAATGTTCCACTTTCAGTGTCAAGTGTAAGCGGCCTGCCTTTAGCCTCCAGCAGGGTAGGACAGTGTAGAATGAGATATGCTGTGTTTCTCTTGTTCTCGTAATGCAGTGATGTGTTATGTATGTGCATCTTCATTATTGCACTAAGTAGAGGGAAGGCTGTGAAGGGAAAACTGCATGCTAAAGGACCCAGCACACTAATTGTGCTGGGCAAGGTAAACCATACGCCGGGCTTCTGAAAAACATGCCTAAACCCTGCCTGCCCAGAGTGTCCCAGTGTCATGGCATGACTTAAAGCTAGCTGTCCCATTCACTTCCCAACATAGCAGAACAGTCCTCTGTCTTAGCCATTGTGTTGCCGTTGCAGAGTTGCATTCCCTTTTCTGTTTTTTGTGATTTCCAAATAGGAATCAAGCATTTGGCTAAAGTACCGCAGTCCTGCTCTTGCAGTTGAGAAGATGGGTAAGAGGGGCGGTTATGTGGTGGCATGCACCAAAGGAGATCCTTGGACTGCAGCTGTGAATTGCTTTTCTAAATTAAAAGCACGTGTCTCAAAGGAAAATATGCTGCATATTCTCTATAAAAATACCACAGCCAGCCAGTAGCTAGTCCAGCTTCCTTGTGGAGTCAGTGGGATTCTCTGCATTGACTTTAGTGGGAAGTGAATGAAGTCCCAAATGTTGATCCTCACAGCTTTCTCTCCTGAGATGTATACACCCGGCTTTCACTTCTCAATGGGATTTAGCATTGCACAGTGTGTGGTGTTTGCTGCAGCAGGAAGAACCAGAGATACTGGTTTCATAGGCTGTAGAAGATGTTGACGGAACTGCGTCAGTCAGCATGATGCATTTCTCTATTGCTACCGTAAATGTAGCGGTAGAGTGTTTTAAACAACCTCTTGTAATGTCCTTTTTCTTTTTAGGGAAGTCATCAACAAAGAAAACATTCCTTCTGGATTCAGCAATCTTGAAGACTGTATTTTAGCTGCTCAAGAAGTAGAAAAATTACAGGACAACAGCTCTGGATATCTTAGTGAAAGGAATAAGCCAAAACGGCAGAAATCCAGCACCAAACTTTCAGAGCTTAATGACAACCAGGACAGTCCTGTGGTAAGCTGGCATGCTGTACTATTTGATGCCTAGTACCAGGGTGGGGAAAAGTATTTTTTTTTTATTTCAGTGCAGTCTGGTTCCCTTGGGTAGCCATTTTTGCCTACAAGCATAAGTGGCTACTTTGGGCTATGGGGAACACTGGATCCCACCCTTGTAACCTGTGATGAGGCAACTTAGAAGCCGTATTTCTGCTATGATCCTCTTACTCCATGTGCAGTCATTTTCTCTTTCCCCAACTTTTTTGCTTTTTCCTTTTGAATTTGCCAAAGAATGTTGGAAAGAGGAAAAGAGAGTCAGTCTTTTTCCTAGTCTTTCAAAAGTCTTGCAAGGAGGTTGGAACTTCAGATGCAAGTTCACATGTTTAGGTCAAATTTATTTTTATATTCCTGCTAAGTTCTGAAACTGTAGATTGCAAGTGACTTCTTGATAATAAGATGACAAAGGTGTTTTATGCCTTTTCCCTGAAGTCTGTGAGTTACTGTGCTGTTTACAGTTTACAGAACGCTTTGGAGTGTGTTGGTCCAAAAAATGATCCCTCTAGCTACCTTTTGTGGAGGAGGTAAATGAGACTGCTAGAACGTCCTAAAAATCAGGAATACTCCAGAATCTGCCCATCATATTCTTGTGTGGCCTTCACAGTAGAAGACAATTTGGCAGCTCTTACAAGCTGTAGAGAAAAACTGATGCACCCTCCTTCCCTTTCAACCAAACCAGACACTTACTATAGTGTCAGCAGTTGAGAAACTGTACTGTGCTTCAGTGCAGGGTCTGCTTGCAGTGGCAGAAGTGCTGCACGTCCCGGTGCCTAGCACCAGGCATGCATTACATGCTTAGTGGAGTGAAAGCTGTGTGAAGAGACTGTCCTGAGCTACAGGGCATTTCCTTCAGTTGTACTTGATTAATTTTTAGAGCCTGCTGGGTGTGAGTTCCTCCTTCATGTGACATTGCTTTGGGAGTAATTTTGTTTAGGTCACAAAATTGCAATTACCTGATGCTGTTACCCTGTGCAGGCATTCTAGACAGAGGCGGATTTGCCTTCTCTTTGTGATGAAAAGACGGCAAGTTGCCAAAAATTGTAGGCTGTGCTTAGATGCAGTGCTCAATATCAGTAATCATGATACTTCATGAAATAGCTTGGCGAGATAGACACACTCGCGCTTTGCATCTTTGCTTGTAGCAGTGGACTTTGATAGGCAAAGGTCGAATGCTTACATTCTTTTCTGCATGTCTTCTGTGTACCTGTGGAGCGTAAAGCAGTTTAAATCTAAATTAGATTTTCACTCAGGATTTAGGAAAGACTGACAGAAGTGTCTGCTTTTGCTGTGGACCTGAAAAACATTCATGAAGTCTTGAAATGTCCTCAAAGTTAATGTGTCCACTGGAATTCACTCTGCTGCTCATTTTTGGATCTCCTGAGGGGCAGAGGCTGAAAGGGACATAAAATGGACTAACCTTGCACAAAAAGCACTTTGACCAAGATGACCATCAGTGTGGCTCTTGCTTTGCTAGAGGAGGTGTTGCAGTGGGATTGTCAGCTGGGAGTATTGTTACGAAACAGCTTGCAGAGAGCATGGTGTTACTCCTTTTTGAAGAGCAAAGGCTGCTTTTTAAATTTTCATGAGTGTGGCTTATTTCATGCTTGCATTTCAGAGACAACCAGCAAAATGTGTGGTGGTTCAGCTTTCTTTTGGCTACATCTTTACACTGCAAGTAATAACCCAAATTAGACTACCTACTTGGGGTATTAAAGGACATAACCTGCACCTTAGTATTTACTAATAGGCCTTCATCACGTAAATAAATTTGTGATGTTACATCTTCTTAGCTACCCTTTTCTGAGCTTTCCTGCTTTTCAAAGCCTGAAAGAGTATGTAGGACAGTGTGTGGAAGCTTTCCTCTTAGCTGTCTAATTGCATCTGACTCAAAAGCGTAAGTCAGCGGTGGAAGAACTGTCAGTTCCGCTTACTTTCCTGAGCAAATCAACCACAAAGCATTAAAAGCTTGAAACCGCACTTCAGAGACACAGTAGCCAGCTGCCAGTAGGACTTGAAGAATCACATTGAGCAAGACTGGAATGGCTGAGCTGTGTCACCTTATGGGGCTGGAGGTGTAGCAGGTGAGAGAGGGCTGTGACTGCCCCAAGAACCCTGTACACCCAGTTCCCAGGGCTGGGGCAGCAACCACACTCCATTCTGCTCACTGACTTATGTGAGAGGGGTTTGCCCACAGCCAGGGTAGAAGACCTCCTGGACATGTGCCCCAAGTGGCTTGTCTTCACAGTAGTTTCTCAAGCTCTTAGAAGACAATAGTGTTAATGTTTCTAATGATAGTCAAGACAAATTCCGTAACAAGTTGTCATAACCAGTTGAATTTCTTGCCCTGCATTTGTATTAGGACAACTTACCATTACCTCTGTGTACATGACAGTCTCTTTGCATTCTTCTGCCCATTTAAGAAGAAACTAGGGAAGGGTTTGGCTGAGAAGGGGAGTATTTTCTAAGATGGGCATAAGGAGTCCTGCTGGGAAGATGCTGTGGATTTTGGTATCTACTCTTACAGGACTTGTACACACCACAGAATAGCTCTCAAGTTCAGCCTGTCTGTCCGTCTGTAAAACGGAAACTGACAGAGTACCATGTGGCATTATTACATTACTTACATTATCTTGAGGTCATCTGATAAAAGCAACAAAGCAGTGAGCAGTTGTGGTTTTTTGCAGGTTATGGGCAACAAAGTCTGGGGTTTGTTTTGTTATAAATGTGCAACAGGCAGTAGTCTGGTGGTTGTCTTGTTTCTAGAAGTCCTGTTGGATATTCCTATATTTGATCTGTTTAATGGCCTGCTGCTGGACTCCATTTCTCTTACGTATCTTACTGCTTTAACATTTGCTGTATTACAGGCTATGGAAAGCTTTAGCTCATCCAGGCCTATAGACAGAACAGGACCTGATGACATGGAAATTTTATCTGAAGAAAGGTGATTTTTTTTTTTCTCTTTAAATATATGTAAGGTTTATTTTCCCTGTGGTTGTAGTACAGCCTAAGAGATCTTTCACCACAGACTATGAGGGTAACACGTAGTTACGCTGCAGAACAGCATTACCCACCGTGTTAGCTTCAAAGTGGAACTGTATGGAGGCACTGCATATGTTGTGTGGGCTCTGCACAGCAGCGTATGCCACCAAGACTCTTCTCCCAGCCTGTTAAGCATAGCACTGAAGATGCTGATGATGCAGACTTGAGAAGTCAGCTGTGAAGCACCTGAACCAGGGCGCTGCACACAGGGGGCTGGCAGGACCTGTCTTACTTTGGGTCCAGCCCTTTTCTTTGTGCTTTGCTCTTCTGCGAGAGCTGTACAGCCCCACTCTGCTCACCTGAAGTGACAGTTTCTCTCCACAGTTATGTTTGTGGGGGGAATTGTGTTGGTTTCGATCAAGGGCACTAGAATTAATTAACATTATATTTTTCACAAATAGCTCCCTAGAGGAATTAAAAAATACATAGTTTGGCAGCCTGAAGTGCTGCAGTCCAGAGTCTCCCTTCGTCTACTGAATGAATTAATAAGTGTGCAGCCATAGCAAGAATCTAAAAACCTGTGTGTGCAGAAGTCCTGCTTGTTTTTGTTATAAGACAAATCTGGTTTTGCATTTGTAATATGTTGGTGTTTTTTTTGTTTTTTTGTAGCAAAGAAAGTGAAAACGATGAGGTTTTTTTCAGGCACCCTCAGGTTGGTATTTTTTGGATTTTGTGTTTCAGTTTTGTGGTCTCTAAATGAGATTTTTATTGAGTGGAAACAGGTAGTTAGGCATCTAGTTCTGTGAAATTGCATTTCTCCCAGAGAAATGGAGTTAGCGTTTGCTTTTTCCTTTCCTTCCTTCTGCTTTTTATTTACATAATTTAGGGAGCCTCTCAGCTGCTGAGGAATCTGAAAGCATCTGCTTCAGTCCCTTCGATCCCTCCTTGCCAAAAAGGGAAGCGTCACTGAAGTCAGCACTTTGGTTTAAGTGACGCTGAGTTCCCTTGTTAATCATTACAAACAGGGTGTGTGACTGGTTATCTCCCAGGGTAGAAGATCAGCTTGTCTCTCTTGATTTCTCTAAAATCATTTGGTCTTTTATTTATGCATTCCCAATGCGTCCTGTTGCCTTTGAACATAGGTCTTCCATTTGTCTTAGAAAACTGGAACATCTCCTGCTTCTCTCGAAGGGTTGGTGGTTGGATGGCTGTCAGAAGGGGAGATGTGACATTGATGGCAAAAGTTTTTTCCAAAACTTTCCATTTCTGCTCAGTACCCCACTCCTGCACTTGCTTTATGATGTTTTTTGTCTAACTGTTCCGCAAAGGAAAGACTGGGGTTGGATTAGGTGAACGCCTTTGCAGTCAGTGGTTCGTTTGAGTTTGCCTGAAACATTTCCAGGCAGCCAAGCATTTAAAATACTGGGGAGAGTTGTCCGAGGTGCCTCTCCCTTAGCTGTGCACCCGTTTTAGAGGAGCACACTAAACCAGCTGTGGACAATGTCTGGTTTCTCTGGCCATCTGGAAGTTAACTGAGGGCTGGTAGTATTTTTAAACTAGCCTCCTCTTGTGTTTTTGTGTTTTGAGGCAGTTTTTTGGGGGGGTGGTGTGTGTTTGTTTTTAATACCAGCCACTATGCATTTATTGCCTTTGAAAGACTTTGTTTCTGGTAGTTATTATTTCCATCTAGCAGGAAAGGTAAAAGAGATCATTTGCGAACAGCTGGGCTCTGACCAGCTGTGTTTGTAACTGCAGAAGTTGATGGGACACTGAAACGTGTAAACTCTGCGAGGCATGTTCAGTGTTGCTTTTGATCACTGCTCTAACTGGGCTTTAGATGGATCTCTTACTTTGCTCCATCAGTAGTAATGGGTCAGTAGTAATTCCCAATGATCCTGCACTTGCTCGTGAGCTGTTGTGTTTTCCAGAGCATGGATTTTGCAACACCTTGTTCCTCACGTACCAGCTTGCACGTGGAGAAGGTGCTGTCACTGCCATGCCACACAATACTCCCATTAAGCTTTTAAATTAGTCTGGGCGAGGTATATGTGAGTATGAAATCATAATCTTAAAACAGAACTCCTTAGGAAGAGTTTTAAAATTTAGAATTTTAACTGCAGGAGATGTAGCCTTTACCCAAAGATTGTATTGTGTAGGAATTACAAGGTCCAGAAAATGTTACATTCCTGCAGGGTAGTTTTACATTCCTTGTCCCTTGTAAGGCTTTAGCTTAGGGCAGCTTAAAGACGTACCTTCCGTAACAAAAAGCTCATTCAGGATGAGGAAGGGACAGGGACTTTCATACTCTTTTCTCACCCTGTCTCCAGTCTGAAGATACTAGGAAAGGTATTTGGAATTTGCCGTAGCTACCAGTTGTGCAGACTTGCATGTCCATGGTGCAGCAAAAATATCTTGAAACACGTGTCCTGAGTGAACTTTCAGTGCTTTTGTAGCCTTTGTAATGTGTCCTCGGAAGCAGCTAAGCTCTAGGATGTAGACTGATTTGAAAAACACAGGTTTCTAGTACCCAGGTCCTTATAGGGGAAGGGTGTTGAAGATTCACAGCAACTTGGCAACAAGTGTAGAGGGGGATCAGCATGACTCGGGAGGAAGGCAGCAGCATGGCTGCGTTCTTGTGTCAGATGGTGTTAGCGACAGGTGCTTAAGGATGCTTCCTGCTTGTGGTTGTAATGGGTGGTCAGATGTGGGGGAAGCAAGCCTTTTAAATAAAATCGATTTCAGTCCACATGTAATCAAACAGAATACAACTTCCTGATCAGAATTCAAAGACCTTTATGTTGCCTTTTACTTCTAGCTGCTTGAGCTGTTCTTTATGCTGAGTCTCCTTTGGAGCAGGGAGAATCAAAGCAGCTGACTTGGTTACTTAGATCTGTAGTTACTGGTACCTGCAAAGCATGGCTGCAGGAGAAGGTTCTAAAAAATAGAAATCAAGTGCCTAGTTTGAAGATTTTTGGGTGGTCCTTTATGTGTACGTTGTGACTGCCACCTGCTACTGAAATCACGAACTTGCTGCCCCTTCGGTTTGTGGGGAATTGTGGCACATCCATACCTAAAGCACAGTGGTTCTCCCTTACTTGATTTTTGTCCTGGGGGTTGGCAACTGGTGGCATCAGGAAATCAAATACTGAATCATCCACCACTGCATGGGTTTGGAGCGTTAGCGCAAAGAAGGTTAAACATCTGCTTTCTTGAGTCTCCTGGGTTTGTACCACCATTGTTCTCCAGAACAC
Source organism: Microhierax caerulescens (assembly GCA_035590215.1). Classification (NCBI taxonomy): domain Eukaryota; kingdom Metazoa; phylum Chordata; class Aves; order Falconiformes; family Falconidae; genus Microhierax; species Microhierax caerulescens. Next base: position 75,700,021 of record JAVJGJ010000001.1, read on the forward strand.
CTAATGATTTATTTATTCATTGCATTAGAGGCTACATCAGTGAGCAAGGGGAGTAACTGGCTGCAGGCACGGCACAGGCCTGTTTTTTAAACAGCTTTTAAATGTTTCCAACAACTGAAGTGACTTTAGAAAGAAGACAACATTGATACGATCTTTCTAATGTATGTGTAATGGAAACATTTACCCATCTGGGAAGTGCTCTTACATCTGCTACAGATATTTTTAACAAGTCTTAGTAGAAGTCAGGAGACTGTACGCTCTTCATAGAAAGACATTTAACTCTGAAGTTGGTATCAGTGGTGGTGACAGGATGGTATTTTCTTTTGAAATTGTTAAAATCTAGGGAAGTTCCTCTCTTCACGCTTCTTGATGCTATTAAAAGTAGCACCTATTTTGAAACTTAACTGCTTTATTTCTTTCAGCCTTAAAATACTGTACTGGCAATTTAAAGGCAGTTTATCAACTGGTACAGTTTGTTCTTTACTAAATGTAGAAGACTGCCTGTTTCTGGCCACTGACCAGTCTTTGTGTTTGTAATGTATGCTGACTATTTAGATCCTGGCAAGAAATTTGTTCCTGGACCTTGAAGTATTTCAGTCCTCCCAACCTGGAAGCAGCTTAAAAGATATTGAATAATGAATTAGCAATTTTTCCATCTACAGCTCTCACAATAAACACATTTGTAATCAGATTTAGTGTCAAGCTGTACAAGTTATTAGTGCTTGGCAAACCGTCATTTAGTGTTTCTTTTGTTATAAAGTTTCAAAAAGGCAATTTATTGAAATGAAAAGGAAAAACAGACCTTACACAAATACAATGCAGAACACTCTTTACAAGTACCAGCGTGTTCATCACCCAGGTTTTTAGAACCGTAGAACAGCCCAGGCTGGAAGGGACCTTGGAAGATCACCTAGGCCAACCTTTCACAGGAAAGGGAGCCTAGATGAGATTGTCCAGCACCCTATCCACTTGCAGGGACTGATGGGATCAAATCCCGATAAAAACACTGATTCACATAATTTGTCTACTGGGCAGATTTTTCCCCTCTCAGCATGAAGTTTACTTTTTTTTCCTCTGCTCAGAGTGGAAAAAAACCCACAACACATTATTAGCTTTATGCAGATGAAAAAAATTAAATGTGCCCTAGTGGCATATACTAAGGATATTGATTTAGTACAGTTTGGGCATGCTTCTGGATTCACAAGTGAAATACATCCAAATGTACTGGTTATTTTCTTCAGGCCCATTTTCTTCACACATCAGCATATGCAGATTGCTAACTAGATTATCAGAATACCTGCAGGGGGACATCTGCATGTTGGCTACCTGCTGGACTCTCAGAGAATTATGCTCAAGCTGTTCTTACCAAGATCAAATAGCTTATGTAGTAATGTGACGCTGTCTATTCGCATAGCTCCGTTTGTCGGTGGGTTTATCCATTATCACATTATATGTTTATGTACACGCCTTACACTTCCTTGTCCCGACTGCCCTCTGTGAGGCATTACAGCTAATTCATTTTAGAGTGACAAAACTGCTCGTGTCATCAAGCACACCGTTGCAGACACGCGCACTGTGTGTCTGCACTGTGGGAACGGCAGCGATTTCTGCATAAATGCGCACGACGTGTGGTATGTGCAGGGGTGAATAGTGGTGAAGCAAACAGCGGTTGCTTCTAGGTAGCGCTAAATGATGAATCATTTAC
>JAVJGJ010000001.1:75712784-75731365 GCA_035590215.1 Microhierax caerulescens
ATGTCCCTGTTTAGAGTCAAAACTAAAGATATCGGAGGAAGACCTTGGCCCTGTTGTGCGTCAGCGGAGCAACACGCTCCCCAAGAGCTTTGGCTCTCAGCTCGAGAAGGATGATGACAAGAAGCAAGACCTGTCAGATAACTCTGCCAAGCCTGCAGTGGAAGCAACCCTTGATTCTATCCAGAAGAAGCTTCAAGAAAAACGAACAGAGACAAACCGACCTGAAGATATTAAGGTACAATGTAGACAGATCAAATTTAGGCTTTTAAGTACAAGTGGGTCGCTCGTGGCTGCAGAGTCATTTGGGAAAGCCCTGTGGTCTTCTGTGTTTTGTTGCAAAGTCTACAGCCTTTACTCCTGGCTCACTTGCTTTAGTTTCTTTCCCTCTGCCTTTACTACCTGATTTTTTATTCCAGACCTTCGTTTCTATTGAATGCCACTGTGTGTGCTTTTTCTGATCCTTGTATATTCCACATAAAGTTTCTGAATTATTGCAATATTTCCTGCCCTGTATTTGGCTATTTCTGTTGTTATCTGCAAAGGCTTTTGGCAAATTCTGAGTCTTCCAGTGATTCTGGACGTTGGATCATCTGTTTTCTTCTAGTTCTCGCTCCAAAGCTGAATGCTCTTCTCTCAGGGCATTTTATCACTACTACTCTTCAGAGTTTTGCATTGAGCTGTGTTAGCTGCTGTGATCTCTGAGGGTTGTGAGCAGGGAGGTCTTTGTGTCTGATGTTCCTTGTTCCTGAGGTTTGGGCAGCCTCGGAGGTGAAGTCCTTCAGTCTGTTGACACATAAGTTGTGCATGCTTTGTAAGAGAGGGGCAGACAGCATTGTCTTTGTTTACTGGATCTTCAGAAGAAGATAATATGCAGCGTGTGTTCGGCTGTTTTCTGGTGGTAGCAAGAATCCACAGCCTGGCTGTTTAAAAGAGGGTCTGTGATAGTCTTTGGTGCTATGATAGGGAGAGAAGGCCTGGCGTCAGGCAAGTTCAGCAGGGGAACTCTGGCAAACTTAGTTAAAGAGTTCCCTAACTGTCTGCCCTTTGGTTTTTTGGCTTGGTCCCCTCAGCCTGTCTGCCAGAGCTTTTCACTCGATAGCAGAATTGGCAGAAGGAGATGGTCTGACTGTACTTCAGTTCTCGGTAAAGTCTGTTTATGGCAGTCAAAGCAAAGATGGCAAGCTTTGCAAAGGGTGCTGGAGCTTGCCTCAGATTGGGAGAAAAAGAAGGAACATGTGTTTTGTTGTAGAATTTACACGTTGGATTTTAACTGAAGAAGAGCTGCTGTGATTAAAAATTGCATACCATTGATTTTTCAGAGCACACTGATAATTGGTAAGCCCCCCATATGTACATAAAATACCTTCATATACAAAGTCTATATGGTTCTAATCTGCCTGCATTGTGCAAAGGGTGCCACTCGTGTTAAGTCTGCTTGGCAATATAGCTGGGCAGAGAGGACTGGAAGGCAGAGACCAGTCTTCAGAACATTAGCGACAAAATGGCGTGACTTCGGTTAGGCCACAGATCGATATTGTTCAGTCCAGGAATCTGACTTCTTTTTTCTTCCTCCTCTCTCTGTATGCCATTCTTCACAGGACATGACAAGAGATCAGATAGCAGCTGAAAAAGTGGCTCTTCAAAAAGCTTTGCTGTATTACGAAAGCATTCATGGCAGACCGGTATGTACAGCAGCACTTTTTTTTAAAGTACGTCTTTATATGTCTTTGTCTGTGGTAAATGATCCCCCTAATGCTCCTTTGATGTCACAGTCATTAGACTTCTTGCTGTTCAAACCACACGTGCATCCTCTAATCTACCTCCCTGATCCTTCACTGCCATCGCTACCCGGCAGTGTGTTCTCAGCAAGGCGATGTCTGCACGCAGCGCTGTGCTTGGCAGATACCCGTAGGACCGAGCCTACAGGCTGACTGAGGCTGGATGTGTGTTATTTTAGCATCACACTCACCAGGATCCACAGATACCCACTTTATGGCCCAGTGGACTCAACCACCTTTGCTGGGGATATAGTCTGCACGTGAATAGTTGTGTGTGGTCCCCCACCCAACCGGGAATTTTGCAATTTGCTACTATTAGTGGCTAACTGGGAAGACAGGTGTGCATACATTGCTCCTTCTTGGAGGAGCTACAGCGTGTTTCTCCCAGCACCTTGCTATTTGCACAATTCGCTTGTGCCAAAAGGTTCGTGCAAGTTTGTCTCCTAAGCAGCCCAGCATAAGCTGAGAGGCAATTTCGTTCTTCTTCTGAGAAACAGATGTTTTTTTCCAAGTGCCAGGGAGGCAAAGGTCATGAGGTTTCTTGCACATTTGACCTTAACAAAGGAAAATTACTTGTGAAGGCAGAGGATTAAGTATCGTGTCCCTGCCATGGCAGAAACACTCTGGCTTCCAGGACACCATTGTTGGCTTTGTATGAATCCCTCCTCCTCTTTCACTGAAGACCTTATAATCTTTGTTACCCGCCATATAGGTGAAGTAACTTAGTTTCAGAGTGGTGCTAATCCCTTGAGCAGCGGCTCGGGAGCAGCAAATTACTGCTTATAAGGAGCACTTGATTAGTGCAGCTGACAAATCTGTCATTCTGCTGCTGCACGGGATTCCTGATCGCTTCCTTTCGCTCCTGAATTATTTCCTCCTTTGTCCATTGTTTTAAAAAAAGTATTGCTAATTTACTTAAATGCCTTCGTGAAGGGCTAATATTGTACAGTCACATATACTGGCAACTGAAAACAGCATAGTTGTATGAGAGGACGTGCAGTTTTATTCTTGGGTAAAGGAGCAAAAGGCCAGCACAAAGGAATCCACTTCACCTTCTCTGCCTCCCCCCGAGACAGTCTGCTTTTCTGCTTTTACAACAACATAAATCAACAAGTGGCATCTCGTTGAAGTGAACTCACTTAAATCTGTTTAAAAAGAGAACAATCCCAGAGCCTAGCTTGTCAGCATACCTTTTATTTTTTCCTCCCCTTTCTGATGCTTTATTTATACAACTGCTTTTTAATTTGTTTGGGTTTAAGTAAGCAGTCTATACCTAGCAACACTGAACTGCATGGCAAGGAAGACTGCAGATGATCAGCTTTTGCTGTTCCCAGCGCTTGGCACTGCAGCAGTGGAAAAGTACTGAGAGCTTGAGGAGAATGGGGATAGTTCAGCCAAGTATTTTTTTTTTTCTTAAAGATATTTTAACTAAACAAGAAAAACAATGGAGCTGACATTTATTGTGCAACCGGGTCTTTCTGCACCAGTGATAGATGAACCTGCAAAGGTGGAACTGAACTGTTTAAGCCAAAAAGACCATCTCTGCAGAAATTCTGGAGTTGCTGTAACAATGCATGCAATGGTCTGTTCCTCAGCTGCTGCTCTCCTGCCATGTGGAGTGTGCCCCAGAGTTGTGTCAAAGGCTCCATTATTCCAACAGGCTTTTTACATTTTAGTGTTCTCCCAAAATATACCTAGGTTTTGCTGGCATTACTTATGTTTACCTACTGAGACAGTTTGCCTGTGTGATAAACATTTTCTTTCAGAATCTGCCTTCTGTTAAGTGTGCTGGTGTAAATCAGCAGGGCTGACTCAGGCCCCATACACTTCTAATGCCTAAATTAATTCTCTGTGTTCTCCCTCCACGCTGATAGTCAGACACTGAGGCATGTCGTTTATTTCCATTCTTCCACATACCTGAGGATCTTTTGCCCATTCCAAGGCTTGTTTATTTTTCTGTGCAGAACAGTGCTATTTATCAGCTTTGAAGTGTTGTTAGTTAAAGTTTGGTTCTCAGCCTCAGCATAAGCCTCAGCAGCCATTTATTTATTTATTTATGACATATATATATTATGACAGATACTGAGCTAACAGTAGTGCTGTGCTTCCTGATCTACTAACCAATAACCTAGTGAAGCTAGGGAGAATGAGAGAGAGAGAGAGAGAGAGAGAGGCTACCCAGTTTTTCCAGTTGTATGCTTGATGGGTTGCAGACAGACGCCCTAAGTTGGAGGCAACTTGCTAGCCAGTGCAACCGAATGTAACCGATCAACGCAACACTCAGTACAGAGAGGGCTGAGTGAATTGTCTGATGCTGCTCACATCCCTCTAATCCATGTGTGCTACATACCCAGCCAGCAGCCAGCCTGAGGGTGTCGGGTATTGGAGCTGGACCGTGCTCCTGGGACATGCAGACCCCAGAGCTGGGGCTGCCCATCCGTACGCCCCTTGTCAGGCTTGGGGACGTTTGTATTGAACCCAGAAAGGAATAAAAAGGCTTTCCTCCTCCTTCTTCCCTATTCATCTGCCCCCAACATAGGAAAGAAACTTGATTATCAGGAGGAAGATGCTGCCTCCAGATTCTTAAGAGTTCTTCCCTGCCAGTCCCACTCCTGGGAGTACTCGGAGCTCTTCTGCCCCTTGCGAACCAGCACCCACCCTACTTGGGAGGGAGGGTGTGAAAGCTTTAGGAAGCTCACTCCCATGAAAGTCAACTGCAGACAAAATAAAAGACAGTTCATTTTAAAATCTCCTCCCTGTCTTAAGCTGTATTCCCTTTCTTCCTATTTCTCTTGTAGAAAGGGAGACTGTACAAAGCTCCCTAGGGGGTTACGCTGTTGATTTTTATGTGGCAGCTGTTCAGATGCTCTGGTGATTAGCAGCAGCAAAAAAGCCTCGAGGAAGATAGGCATGGCATCAGAGTCAGTTAAAGCTTCACCTTGTAAGAGCTTTATAATCTAAAGTTAGACAAAAGATCTAATGGAAAGACAGTCATAGGATGTGGGTCAGACAGTGCTGAATACAAAGACAGGTGATGGTCAGGTTGGTTCTGCTGAGTACTTTGTTTTCTAAGCCTGCTGTAACAAAACATTGAAGAAATAAAACCTGACTTCCTCACAACTAGTACTTGGTTGGACAGACCTTTGCTTTTCCGCACGAGTTACTATCTGTTAGGTCTTCCCTTCTCCTGCACTGTCAGTACTAAGATTTTCAGCTTAGCTTGGATCTGAAAGAAAACCAGAAATAAACACTCGCCGTTTGTAACACTGTCACACGGGGGGAGGGAGCATGACCACAGCTAGGGAGAGTAGAGTTAGGGGCAGAGCAATGTAAGGAGGGCTTGGGGTGGGCATTACAGCACTATTCTGTCTTCTCTATGCCACACAGCCCTGGCACCTTCATCCCTTCTCAGCTCCGTGGTAACTTCTCCTCAGCAAGGTTGCTGGGAGGAGGGGTGGAGAGCAAGGTTAGGCCGTTCAAAAGATGAAGAACTGCGGGCTTGGACAGGAAATTAGGAGGAATAGCGAAGCCAGGTCAGTTTTTGTGATACCTGTAGTTTAGCTACCCTGAGAAAGACTCCTTACGTTGCAGTATGCAGTCATCGCAGCTCTTTTCTCTTTTTGTGTGTCATAAACATTGCCTCGGAGGTCCCAGCCACAAGAACAAGGGTGGGAAAGCTCATGTTGTGCCTTATAATGGTAGAACATGATTACAGGCACAGACTGTTGCCTCTGTGGGTCATTTTGTGCTGTGGGCATACCTAAATTGGTTGTTTAAACAACCTGTCTCATACAGCTCCATTACAAGACACCCCACAGCTTGGATGCTGCTTCATCTGGCACCTGGGACAGGAGATGTAACGATGTATGGGAGCACTGGTGTTTCCAGTTTCAGGGTTAATGCTGCTAACTTGTCATCCTCAGGAGATTCTGTTCAGGCCCCCTCTGACAAACAGCACATGCATTACAGAGTGGAGCATCTGCTGCAGGCTTCATGGCTCTCAATTCTTTTTCCTTTTCAGGTTACCAAAAACGAACGACAGGTGATGAAGCCATTGTATGACAGGTATCGCTTGGTCAAGCAGATCCTCTCCAGAGCAAACACCATCCCTATCATTGTGAGCAGAGTATTGTTTTCTGGGGCTATTTCTTCAGTTTTGGGCTGAGGAAACAGCAATCACCACACTTTGCATACAACACAGTCACTAAGGCCAAGTCCCAACCTCCCTTATCACTCAAAGACCAAGCAAACGAGTGAATCTGTGACACATTGTTTACTGAAGTCGGGCAAAGCTGGTCAGGGGCCTCTGGTTGCCCACCCATGAGCCATGGGGCACATCTCACCTTGTGTTGTTTCTTCTCTTTCCATTGGGCTGCTGCTCTTACTTCATCATCTTGTGTTTGGCTACAGCCTCACTTCCCTTTTCTTACCAATCCTCTGAGCTGTAGGTCTTCCACGCTGCTTGGTTACATAGGCTGGTATGTGAGGAACCCACGGGAGGTAGCAGGCTCCTTGGCTGAGAGAAAGGGCCAACAGTCTCCTAACACTCTGTGTGTATTAAATAAATCCTGCAAGTGGTGGACCTCTTTTGAGGTGGTGCTTTGGCAAGGAGGCACTGCCACCAGCCAGGAATCCAGTGCACCCCTCTAGGGAGTAAATGCACTATCTCTAATTTTAGACAACTTGTGTAGGCCACTTTCTAAAAATTATTTGATCTAAAAACCCCACACAACACTGTTAGCCTGTCTGCGGAAAGCAAATAGTTTTATCATGGTTCCTGTTTACTCTGTCATGTGTGATGCTTCACTTTTTTTTGCTGTTCCCAAGCAGCGCTTACGTCCTGGCCACTTCTTGTAGAGGGGCGGTGAATGAATGGGCTGGCACGGCATTACTCAGTTCGGTCACACTGAGAAGTGGGAGATGGTCCTGCATTTAAAACAAACCAAAAAGCTGATCCTCCTTGAATATGCAGGGTATTCCCCAAAATGTGTGCTGTTGAAGATGGTGCTGGCAATCAAGAAGGAAGAAACTGTGTAGCTGTGCATGGGCAGTTTAATGCAAAGCTCTGAAAAGAGAGGTCAGATCCCGTTTAGATGCAAAACTGAAATTGTACAGCGGCTAGCAGAGGAGAGACAAGACTGGCTTTCCCCAGCCCCTTAAGTGAGAGCAGTGAGAGACTCATGCAGAGGAGGGATACATTCGAAAATCCATCTCTACCACCATTAGACACTTCAGTGGGAAATCAGGGTCCTGGAAGCCAAGCCTGGGAAGTCTAGCTGGGCTTATACTGTAGCCCTGGAGAGCCAGCCAGATGTGGTGTGTGTGTATGGGCCTTGGGCTGGGGACTGTTTTCTTGCAGCCTTTACTTTGTAGTTCCTGCCCAGCTAGTATTCCAGCATCCAAGCTTTTTTTTTTTTCTTAAAAGTGTTTGGCGGTGATCTCCCTTCCTAAGCAATGTCCAGTGTCCTGAGAGAAATCAGCCCAAGGTTCAGGGGGTTTGCCAGGCATGTTTTTCTTCTTTAAGAAGTAGATTTCTCCTGATGGTCCAGCAATGAGCTGAGAGTGAATGTATGGGTGAGAATGAGCTGAGAGCAGGTGGTGGAGGAGAAAGGGGTTCATAATGTAACATACTTGTTAACACCTGTCACAGGGTTCCCCCTCCAGCAAGCGGAGAAGCCCTTTGCTGCAGCCAATTATCGAGGGCGAAACAGCTTCCTTCTTCAAGGAGATAAAGGTGAAGACCTCCAGCTGCTAACTAATTGCTCAGTTTGCATCAATTTTCCCCTTATACCAATGAAAAAGAATGATTGATTTATTTTTTTTCCATCAGTGTTGATTTTTTCGCAGTGTCCTCCTGAAAAATCAGTAGCTGCTTTAAGCCTCGCCAGTTCTGATCAAATTCTTCCCTTGTAGATAAGAGTACAGTATTTCCCTGGCTTTGCTTTCTTTCCCATCCTTCTCCTTCCCCCTCCACCTGCACATAATTTATTTTGCTTAAAAAAAAAGAAATCACCATTACCTTTGTACCTTGCTTTTTTCTTCCTTTCCTCCTTTCTTTTTAATGACACTAACTTGTTTTGCGGTAGTTTTTCTCACTCCAAAGCTCTGTGGCTTGCACACAGCACCGTGGCAGGAATGAGCTCTCACAAAACTAACACTCGCACGTGGAGCCAACTGGGGCACCTGTGGATCCTTTACCTGCTCCCATTCACATGCTTATTTTATCCAGGGCTCTTTTGTCACCACCTTGGGAAGGGTATTTCTAACCAAGTTACGTGAGGATGGAAGTAAGAACAACTTGGTTCTGCTAGTTAATGCTTGGTTAGATTTGGATGGGAGGATTGTTGTTTGTCGCGCTGCTGTGGGATAGTCACTCTTGATGCTGCAGACAGCTGTGATATTGGGTCTTCTTCCCCTGAGAAGTCGTCCAGCAGTTGACCAGGACATGCAGCGTGGAGCTGGGTGGCTCTGGCTTTCTTTTGTTGCCCTTGCAATTTAACGGGAAAAAAGTGCTTCAGCACGCTTGGGTCACACATCCGTTAGTCCAGCCAGAGTTTGGTTAATGGTGTGAATACTGCAGACCTAGATACCCAAGGTGATTTGATTATTAGGCAGTTACAGTAGATTGCATATGAATGGGACTGTTCAAGGCACATGCTCATTAAAACCAGATTGCAGAATGAAGATGTTAAGCTGCTGGTTGGCGGCTAGTTAATCGTCACTGAGCAACCAGTATTTTCTAGATAACTGCTGGATCAAATCTGCAATAGTGGTCTGGTGAGGGGTAGTTTGGTTTGGTTTTGTTTGTTTCTTTTAGTGTGACCTCTTATTTTTCACCCGTGCTTGCACCCAGAGTCAAAACTTAGAGCTGTCGGTTCTGGTGATCTCTGCTGACCAGCATGGCTGGTGCTGTGCCGGGCAGCATCACACCAGCTCAGCAGTGTCCTGCAGGGAACACAAACCCTGGGAGGTTTCTGACTGAAGATCAGGGTGACAGCCTGAAGCCTGTGAACACTCAGATGCCTAGTAACACTGAAGTGGGGCCCTGGGAAGCTGCACGTGGCAGCTTTGCACTGAACCACATTCAGAACTAAAGAGAGGAAATTGCCAGAAGGCTCCGAAACTTGTCCCCTGCGTAGGTCCGCTATGGGCAGAGCACTGCCTACCTTGACAGTCCCTGTCACTCTTGGGTTTTTGGGGGTTTGGTGTTATGGTTGGGTTTGTTTGGTTTGGTTTGCTAAGCATTTGGGAGAGCTGGATAAAAGCTTGGAATGTGATTTGAGGTGAAGCCTTACCAAACATTTGGGTACGGTGTCTTGAATATTGTCTGTGTTGAAAAAATGATTGCAAAGTTTGCTTTTTGGAAGTGCTGATGACGAGATACTCTGGAGACTCTATTTGTAACTCTGGAAAATTCAAATGCTTCGTGACTGCGTAGAGATCCAAGCAGGTGCAAGCCAAATAGATCTGGTCAGTGAAGATCATTCTGGTTTGACGTGTAAACGCCAGTGCAGGTTTAAAATAAGATTCCCATGTGAGACTTGTTTAAAGCAAAGGCCTTAGATGGCCATTTCCATTCGAGTTCTTACTAAGAATACTTTTAATTCGCTCCTTTGTTTTAAACAGCAAAATGCTTTAGGAGGTCTTGTGACAGCCAGATTTAGCGTTTTGGCACTGAGGTCAAGACAAGTGCAATTTCTACACGTTCTTTTCCTCCCATGGGCTTCCATTGGCAGGAGGTTTGCTCCTGAGCTCTGGGCCAGAATAATCCTTGCTGGCAAGGGCAGAGCACTGGTGCCTTGGAGTGGAGCAAGTGAGATGGGCTCGTGGGCATCTGTGGGGAAGACACCTTGCACCTGTCCTGGGAAGCGGTTTGTCACAGCGCTTAGGAAAATTGTCCCTTTCTTTTCTTTCCAGAAGCAACTTGGTCTTCCAGGAAAGGGCACGGGAGCTCCTCCTTTGGTGCCAGAGAGATTCCTCTAAAATAAAGTGCACCGCTGTTACTGCTTAATTGACTTAGCAAGCCCTCCTCCACACCAGCAGGGCTGGCGTTCTCCTGCCTCAGTCCTGGTTGCCCTTACCCGGCAGGGCAGGGTGCCGTGCTTGGGCACCGGTGAGCGGTGGTGTCCCCTCCCCAGCCCCGCTGAAGTTCTTTGCAGGGTTTAAGGACTGAGTGCTGGTTTATGCCTTCTGTTTAAACTGTATAATTTACATCTGGAGAAATTGTTTTGTCTAATTGTATGCTAAATATTGCTTTGACTTTCACAAGTTCACTGCAGATTTTCCTGAGATGTATTCCAATTTATCTGTATCTTTTATTATTGTTATTACTCAAAACTTCTCCTCGGCTCACCTTTTTTTCATCCTCAAGCCTCCACCTTAGTTGTAATTCTCAGCCTGTGGCTTTGCGGTGCATTTTCATGGCCTAGAGCTTTTAACAAAAGAAGAATACTCTGGGCAAACTGATTTCATGTAAATGTACACGTTTATAAGTCTTTGACTTTGAGGATCTAATGGGACTATGCCAAGTCCTAGTGTTACTTTCTCCCTTTTTGCTTGAAACATGGGAGCAGTCACATAGGAATAATTGAACTATTCACAAGGAATCGCATGAAAAAAAGTGAATGGCTTTTTTTGATCCCAGTGCAACAATATATTTTTGCATACACTTGAAGACTTTGGTGATACTAGCCCTCAAAAGCCTTTAAAGAATTGCATGTGCTTAGATCCCTGGCTAGAGTTGTGGTTGTAAGATAGATAGATAGATATACACACATACATATTTAAGAGGCTTACTGTCCAAGCTGGCATTTATTACCTTCCTCTCTTGCTTATGCCTCATTCCTTATATTAAGGCTGAAAACCGCTTTCTAGAAATGACTCTGTCAGTAAAAGAAAACTGGGCCCTGTGCCCTGATGATCCAAATGATTTCTGGACAGTGTCTCAGGACAAGCGAGACTGTGAATTAGCAAGTACCAAGTACAGCAGACGCTTTCAAATCTTGTGCCTCTAAATTTTGCAAAAAAAAATATTGAAACAACTCAATCATCAGCATACTTCAGGGAAATTGCACAGGGCAGAGTTTCCACTCCAGTTTTTAGTGTATTCCACCTAAATGGTGCAGAGCTGATGCTGGGCACATGTTAGCAACAGCAGTCCGTTTACTGTCAATCCTGTCCCACATTTGGGCCATTGAAAGACATCTGAGCTCATCACTATCGCTGCACGAGTGTTTGAGGTCTTGAATCCGGCCATTACAGCGAGCTGTTGAGCTGCATCTATTGAGAGAATATTTCACATTTTAACCTGTGTGCTGCCAGGTGTATTTGTAGGGAAACCTAGAGGGTGGCTGGTATGCTTTAGACAGTATGCATAACGACTGGAAGTGGTTTCGTTTACATCAGGATACATAAACAAAGCAACACTAAGAACTCCAGGTATTTTTTCACTTGGTTTTGTTGCCCTGGGTCTCCTTAACTGGTCTTGAGCTGGTGGTCGCAGTTTCTCTGACATGCTTTGGGTACAGGGTGGCTTACTGATGGTCTTCTGGTGTCCCGTATTGCTTGGCAATTAAAGTGCTTGCTCTGCCTCTCCACTTCTTTTCGTACTTGTTCCCCAGTGCATGTGGTGAAAGGAGGTGCCTGTTTCTAAGAAGGGAAGCAGTAACCTGTTCTGTTACGGGGGTGCTCTGTCCCTCTCTGTAGGAGGAAGAGGAGGGGTCAGAGGAGGACAGCAACGTGAAGGCGGATCTCACAATTACCATGAAAACAGATTTCAACGTGCGTAGCTTCTTGGATCAACTAGAAGATGATGCTGACGGCTTTGTTTCCCCGGTGGATGATAAGATGCCATCTAGGAGCAATCAGGATATGGGGCTTTCAAATCTCCACGAAGCATCCATGTATGTTGAATTCACAGACAACTTCAAAAAGTTATTTCTTGCTAAGATAGCATTTTATTTGTCAGAGAAGTGTCTAGGTTTTTTTTCTCCATTTATGATCTGAGTTGGAAGGTTTTGAGCTTTCTTTTTAAATGCAGTAGACCTTCATATGAAGGTGTGGGAAGAAACTACCTTGTCATGATACTGATATTTGACTTCTGCATCTTTGGATTCTAGCACTAAACAGTAGCTGCACTTCACCAGTGGTAAGGCTTTATCATGACAACAACCCTGTACTCTACAAGGCTTTTCAGGTTTTGGAGAGATCAAGTTGAACTAGCTTTGCTAGTTTCAAGCAGCTGGGTCTGATGCAAGCACATGTAGGTGGTAAGCTGTCACCATTGAGTCTTGGTCCTGTAAAAGTCACCAAAACCAGACCCATCTTCAGCAAGTAAGTTTCACAGGAGTTAGTGGTGAATTGTGAAATGCACACTTGATCTCCTTAGAGGCTTCAGCTTAAGTGTATGGTCGTTCCGCTGAACAAAATTCAGAGAGCTTTTTGTTGCAAGTAACATCAGGTTACTAGAGCTGCTTGCAGGAGCAGCTCCATTGCTTGGCATAGGTACAACCATACATTTGTAGATTTTACTGTATATTTCCTGCTCTAATTGTGTATGTATGTATAATCTTGTTTATATTTGAACCCAACAGCCCTGAACTGTTAGAACAGCTCCAAGAAGTCAGGGAAGAGAAAAAGCGAATCAGGAAAAAATTGAGAGACTTTGAAGATAATTTTTTCCGACAAAATGGAAGGTAATAATTTCTCAGCTGTCTCACTGTCCTTCAGCTGTTTTTAATGTTTGGCATCCACAAAGACCTCCAGATACAGAAAGACACCTGAAATTCACTATTATAAATTTCATCATCATCATCAGTGTTTTACCCACATTCATTACAGTTGCCCATTAAAATTAGGTTCTTCCCCACCCCCTGCACCCCAGAGAACTTCAGGGACAACAGCCTCTTTGAAAATTTTGTCTTAGGACTAGCAGTGGAAAGCAAAAGTACAGATTGTGAAAATCCAGCTGCCTCTAGCACAGCTGACAGGAATGGTGGAATAGTTTCTCGGTGATAGAATAATTTGGTTTTCTCCTAATGATATATGGTTAGATTTCTGTCCTATTCTTGCCTGTCTATGAAGTATTCAGATACCAGTTTAACAAGTATTTCTGCTTCAGTGTAGCTGAGTTTATTGTTTTCAGAAAATGTCCCGCATTAATAAGCTGATAGAATGTTCTAATATATTTATACTCCTAAATTATCTTGTTAGTTTCTTGCCACCAGCCATCATCCTTAGAGGTTCTTGTAAAATCACTGGAAACTTTCATGTAAGCCAAGACCAGCCTGAGCAAACAGCACCTTCCTTTTCACCAGTGTGCCTGTTCATGTACGTGATGTGGTGCCAAGCCAGGAGAAGCTGTATTTTATTTCGCCCATGCTAGCAGGCTGACGTTCAGACGTTTCCTGAAAGGTGCAGGGGCTGGCAATTTCAGAGAAGCAGGGCCTGCCTCAAATAAAGTTTTGTGTTTGGAGCCACCGAATGGAGTTCAGCCTCGATACGCAAATGTCCCATGCTTTGTTAGAGCAGTTTGTTTGCCCCTCTTTTGTGCCTTTTTGGGGGGGGGAGGGAAGTTTGGTCCTGTTCCCTGATGAGGAGCGGAGGAGAGGAGCTACTTTGTAGGACTTGTTGAGGGACAGAGGCAGGTTGCTGAGGCAAGACTGTTACAGAAATCCTCATGATCTGCTGTCACTCCCACCAGGAACGTGCAGAAGGAAGACCGCACTCCTATGGCTGAAGAATACAACGAATACAAGCAGATCAAGGCCAAGCTGAGGCTGCTGGAGGTCCTGATCAGTAAAAGAGATATTAGCTCCAAGATCATGTAAAAGGAAGAGATTGGTTTTGCCAGCGAAGAGGAGAGAGCACCAAATGGACAAACGCATGAAGTGGATGCAGCAGAAGCCTGGCTGGGGAGAGCTGAGGAGCTCCCTGGGAACTGATGGGCCATTCCCAGAGATGGGAGGGGGAGGAAAGGTGGCTTTCCATCACTCTACCCTTGCTGTTGTCCAGTCTTTTTTGCAGGCCTGATGCCCAAAATGGAGTTTGCCAGTGCAGGAGACATGACACTGCACTCAGTGGCTGCACTGAAGGGATCCTTCTGTTTTGATTTGCTTACAGATCCTGTAATATTTAGAATATCAAAACCAGCTGTGCTATTCTTTTTTTTCCCCAGGATATCATAGCAAGAGGCAAAGTAGGATGAATATTGATTAAATCATCAAATAGCTTCTACTTTAGTTTCACAGACAAGTGCCCTGACTGATCTGATGTGAAGGCACAGGTCAGACAGCACCAAGACTGTTCTCTTGTAGCTACAAGTAAAGGTTTGCTCAGACTTTTGACCTGTCTGTTTGAAGTCCAACATCTTCTGTTGCTCTAGAGAAGTGCTGTAAGAAGCTCCTGGTCATCACCCAGAGGTGATGGATGTGAGTTGCGGTTTTGCCCAGGCTCCAGTTGGACTTTCTTCCCACTTTTTTGATGGCAGATTCGACTGAAATAGAAGAAAGTACCTACACCTCTTTAGGATAGCAAAGAAAATGAGCCATACAGCAAGGTTCTTGCCGACTTGTTCTGCTTGGAAGGTAATACTGTAACACTATGACCATGGTTGCGCAACTGGGAAGAAAAGAGGGTTTAAAAGCTTTAAATCAGAATCCTTTGGGATTTTGGTGGCCGACTGGTTAAATATCTGGTGTCAGGTATGTGGAAGATACCTGGAAGACCCACCCCGTTAGTGCATGTGCTTCATCACCTGACACAAACGTAGGAGTCTAAGCTGAACCGTCCGTGTGGGTGTCATACATACTTGCTAGCCCAAATTTTGTGCTTTTATGTCCACTATCAGATGATGTGGGCAGCAGCAATGACACTGCAGCAGAGGACGGTCTTTTCCCGGTGTGTTTAGGTAGCGTACCGGCACAGAGGATTCTGCAAGGGAACGGAAAGCCTAGAGCCACGCTCTGCCTATGGAAGGGGCCCGTGTGCCAGGTGTGGGTTTTGACAGTTCATTGGGTTTGAATTTGTTCATGACCTTCAGAAAAGATTCAGGTGCTGATGCCAAACGTGCTGCCTAAAGGAGTGAAAGGCAGCAAGTTCAGGGACGTACCGAGTAGCTGAGGGCTTGCGGTTCCGCAGCCCCAGGCCACCTGGACTCGCTCTGCCGCTCCGGAGGCTTGCACGCACCGACTCGCTCAGCCCCGAGCCAGGGCTCAATCCTGCTGCCCCAGGGAGAGATTTCTGTAAGCCTTGCTTTGCCTTGATCCCCTGGGGAGCTAATGGGCAGAAGCCAAATGGCTGAGACCAAATGCAGTGCCAGTCGTCAGAGCCAGGCCTCGCAGAGGTTGTGCCAGAGGACTCCCAGAACTTCTCCCCCTCCCGTCTTTACATGGGCAAGTGGGCTCACAAATAGGTGTATTTGGGTTGTGGTGCTTAGACTTACCCCCTTCCACTTGCTGCATGTGCTGTGTTAATTCTTGCCAGAACTGCTGCTGGTTTGGTCTCTCTGGGATCCCACAAACACTTCACAAGGCCACCTTCTCCTTCTCCTTCTCCCGGTGGGTTTGCACGTGCCCATTGCTGGTCTGGATGGGTAAAGCAGCGATGTGCGTTAGTGAAAGCACAGGTGGTTTGTTTTTTGGTTTTCTTTTTACTGATTGCAGAATTGCCTGTTCTATAGAAGATCAGTGAAGACTGAATGTCGGGCTTGGCTTTTCGGAGGTGCTTTAGTTCCCATCACTTGAGAGATGTGGGGCTCTGCCTCTGCAGAACTGATCCTTTAATAAGTGTGTTAACTGAGCTGACAAACGGGCTCAAAACCTGCTTTTTGAAGATGTTTGACTGGAAGGGAAGCCTGACCGGGGTAAACTCATCTGAACACAGGGCAGCCCAGGAAATTGGAGCCGTGCCTTTGTCCTTCAGCCTGCTCTTACAGGCTCTTCCTCTGAGTCCATACTCAGCTCTCCCAAGTTATTTTAAGCAGCTAAGGCAAACGGGCTGGGATGTCACTCTATGAGTAGAAATGTGGGATGAGAAAGGATGTTGGAAAGTCCTTGGCGCTGGGCTCAGTTTTCTGTTGTTCATGCCCAGTTCAGCAAAGCAAAAACGGGTGGTTGAGCACGTGCCTCAACCTTTGAGATTTTGCCGAATCATAATGGACTAAAGCTTGGGCGCTTTGCTGAATATGAGCATCTTTTTATGGACAGGAGAAGCAGTTTCTGCCCTTTTTCATAGTCACACATCTTTCCAGTGAGCCAAGGCTTGCCAGGAGTATGTTTTCTCTGCTTATTTTTAAAAGCCTGTTTGCACTGTGTACTGAAAAATTATCTGTTTGCTGGGTTTTGCCCCTGACAAATCTTGATAAATGATAAGTAGGGAACAGTCCATTTTATTTTTAAACTGATGACATTGTAGCATTTTCTGATGCTTAGTTACCGCTGTTTACATGGTATATTGCTAGAATTTCAGATAGTTTATATGAAATGTAAGTACAATTATGCACTTTAGAGAGTTTCTATTTTTGAACTTTGAAAGCTAAAAGTAACAAAACCTGTTAACTGAGATTGTACATTAAAAGAAAAAAAAAACCAAACAAACTACACCTAGCCATCTCTATTCTTAAACTGTTCTTTTCAAGTTTTTCCCTGGGGCAAGAAGAAAAAAAAAAAAAAAATCATCTGCTTCATTGCAAAGGGAACTGCTAGGAAAGACAATCGCAGAGAAGAAGTGATTTTTAAAAAAATTCCAGTCGTGGAAAGACACGTATAAATGCTCCACTTTCTGTCCTGGGTTTGCAGATGCTGCAACTCCCCTCTCCCAAGCCTGCACAGGAGCAGGGCTCCAAGACCTGAGCACTAAAATGTTGTCTTTGTATCTCCCACAGATGATCTGACTTCCCACTAACCACAAATAGCCAGAAATGACGTTTGCCCCACCACACTCCTAAGTCAATCCAAGCAACATCTCTGTGTTTTGTTTGATGAGTTGTCTGTGCCAACATCAATGTCTATTGACTGGAGAAGATTAAATACAGGACTGTTTTTTAAAAGGTGTGAAGTACTGTACAAAAATGTACTTTATGTGATATAAATAAGCTGTTTAGTATAAGACAACCTGTTTCCCTGTCACTAGAACAAACTGTCTGCTGTAGGATGGCAGTACGGTCTGTTGGGCTTCCCATTTACTGGGGCCATTTCAGACACCCACACTGTGGGATGATAGGTCAGCACGGTTTGTTTACATGAGGAATGGGTTGCAGACAAAATAAGATGGCAAGACTTAAAGACAGAGGAAGACTTGCCATCCTTACAAGTTGCATTTGGTTTTACCCTGATTACTCCCGAGTAAACAGTCAAATAACAGATGTTTATGTTAATGGCAGTGAAATTAAAGCATCTTACCTTTTAATCATTCTGCTAAGACATCAGTTGTTATTCCTGGTGCGTGCAAGTTTCAGAGGGCAAGCGCTGCCAGATGTCCTCCAGCCCAAGGGGCTTCCCAAGTCCTCTTTGGAGACATTTGCAAATGGGTGATTCACCAGTGCTGGAAATGAGCTGCCAGGGTGAGAGCCTGCAACTGTCCCCACCGTGCCCAGAGGTGACGCTTGTCCTGCTTGTGGCACTGGGCCATGCCAGCCCCTGGCCTGGTGCTGGGCTTGAAGTGGTGGCCAGTCCCAGGGCTGCGCTGGCAGCCTGGCCACCAGTGGCCCTTGCTGGCTGGTGGCACCCATGCAGAGCACAGCAGCCAGAGGCTGGGCGCCCAGCGTGAGTTTTGCCCTGCATCAGGCCAGCCGGTGCTTGCTGTGCGTACAGGGTGCAGGGCTGTACGTCAGCTTGGTTTTCTACTTACTTTGGCTTGTTTCCTCGTTTCCTCACGTTTCTCCTTTGGGGGCTACTAAGGTATTGCTGCCTCTGACCATCACGGTGTCAAAGGCCCTTTGCTAGGGACGTAAGACACACAAACTGGCCCCGCGAGTCCAATTGTGAACAGCCCACCGGCACCCCTGTGGGGCTTGGCGCCCCAAATTCAGAAGGTTTGTAGAAAAAACGTGTAACGTCGGAGCTGGGGGCAGATCGGCACCTCCAGCTGTAGGGGGAGGCGGTCAAGTCTCGCCAACCTGCACCCCCCCTTGCAGCACAGGGGGTCGTGCACTTGCTGGACCTTGTATGTTTGGAGCGATCCTTGTGCCTCCCTTCGGATACCTGCATGCAGTGGTGAAGCATATACATATATGGATATGTATATACATCAAACAGGCTGTATTTACACAAATACCTTGGTATATATCAAATATTCAAATTGATTGGAGTGCAGAAGCTGGTAGAGGTGGGGTGGGTGTCTTTTTTAACATAAATGGATCAAACGTTACGTGTATATTTTATATAAAACCAGAAAATAAAACTATTTTGACTGCAGGTGTTTGGTGACAGTTTTTGTTACGTGTGAGACGCCGCTGCGGGTGTCTCAGCACGGGACACGAGTGGCCAGGCAGCAGCGCTGGCCCTGCCTTTGCCCCAGCTGCCCTGAGCTGGCAACTTTCTTTTTGGTCTTGCCAAAAAAAAAAAAAACAACAGAGAGGACCTTTCGCCACCCCACACCTTGGGTTACGTACCGCACTGCCCCAGGGCGAGGGGGCCAGGCACGTCCACACGCTGGTGTACGGCTGGGCACAGGCCACGCTGGGGCTGGGACACAGACGCTGCCACCACCACCACCTTGGCTGACATCTGCTATATATACGTATATATATATACACACACGTGTATATATATATATATATACACACACGTGTATATATATATATAT
>JAVJGJ010000001.1:75735362-75767303 GCA_035590215.1 Microhierax caerulescens
ACCCTGCACAGTGGGACCCTGCCTGGAAGGGAAACGCTGCCCAAACCCCACCCCCACACAGGGCACCGCTGGGGAGGTGCAGGAGAGCAGAGGCAAGAAGCAAGGCCACTGCCGGGTGCGCAGATGAGTACGTAAAGCAGCCCACGGCACCCCTCCTTCCCCTAAACCAGGGGTCCTCAAACTACGACCCACGGGCCAGATACAGCCCCCAGGGTCCTCAATCTGGCCCCCCCATATTTACAGACCACCCCCGCCGGGGGTTGGGGAGGGAACCAAGCAGCCGCAGATGACTGCCTGCCACTGAATCCGTGCACCCGCCCCCTGGTTAAAGAGTTTGAGGACCCCTGCCCTAGACACTCCCTCATGTCCAGGCAGGATAAAAAGGAGGAAAGCCAGGGCTGCCAGGTACCCACCGCAGGGGCACACCCCTGGGGAGCGGTAGAGGTGGCCCAGCCACCCCCCCTGCGGCCACCCCTCCCAGGAACAGCACCTCGATGTCAGGACCAGCGTTGGTTCCTCCTTGTTGCCCCCATCATATTGATGCTCCCCCTGCGCGTCACCCCTCGTGCACTGTCCCTGCCGTGCTGGGTGGCAGCCAGGGGAGGTGGAGGTGTTACCCACAAAAGTCCCTGCTGTGAACCAGGACTCCCGGGACCCTCTCTACACAGCTACTAACTTCAGTATGTAAATTTCTCCAACTCAAACACGCAGGACAACTAGCTGGCTGCTTCCTTCTTTGGGGGAAAAATCCCCTCAGATAAGAACACTGGCCTTTATCGTTCCAGTAGTCACAGAATCGTAGAGCAGCTGATGTTGAAAGGACCTCTGGGCCACTCCCCTGCTCAAGCAGGGCCACCTAGAGCAGGACACCTAGGACTGTCTCCAGCTTTTGAGTATCTCCAAGGATGGAGACTCCATGTTAACCTCTCTAGTTAAATGTGCCAGTGCTCTGTACCCCTCACAGGAAAAAAAGAGTTTCCTGATGTTCAGAAGGAAGCTTCTGCGTTTCACTTTGTGCCTTCTGCCCCTGGTCCTGTCACTGGGCACCACCACCAAGAGCCTGGCTCCCTCCTCTCTGCACCCTCCCTTTGAGTATTTGTACTCATTGAAGCCCCCTGTGACCCTGCTCTTCCCCAGGCTGAACAGCCCCAGCTCCCGCAGCCCTTCCTCGCAGCAGAGATGCTCCAGTCCCCCAGCCATTTTAGCAGCCCTTCACCGGAGTCTCTCCAGTACATCCGTGCCTTGCACACTGAGCGGCCCAGAACTGGTCCCAGCACTCCAGGTGTAGCCTCACCAGTGCTGCGCAGAGGAGAAAGACCTGCTGGCAACACTCCCCCTAAGACAGCCATCTGCCACTTTTGCAGCGGGAGCACATCGCTGGCTCTTGGTCAACTAGGTGTCCACCAGGACTCTCCAGGGAGCAAAAATCGCTGGCTGCAGTAACAAACTCAGAGTCAGCTGCCCCTAAAACCATGTATTTCTCCTTGTCTCCCCTTTTTTCCCCAGTCACCCACGCACAGCACCTCAGATCCGTGTGCGGCTGGGACACCTGAAGCAACACACACATACACCACATACACACACGCTTCCCCCGGCCACTTCTGCAGAGGATCCCCTCTCCTCCTCAGCACACCACCCACCACAATAGCACACGGTGGCCACCATCAGGAGGAGAGGTATCTGCTACTCAGTCCCACCAACGCATGGTCTCATTTTCCTGCCACATTATACACCAGCTTCTCCATTCAGCTGTCACCCTACAACTGCCCCGTGGTCCATAAAAAAAGCCCTGCGGTGCCCGAAAGCTCAGCTTGCAGAAAAAGGAACCAGATGAAGTAATGGGCACTGGGGACTGCTATGAATTCACCACCTGGAAAAGCAAACAGATGGATCCTGCACTCCCTTGTGAGAGACTGCATTTGGTCTTGCGCTGCAGATATCACCCAGAGATTCTGAGGGTAAAAATGAACACAAAGGGAGGGGAAAAAAAAATCTGGTTTCTCCCTCTCTTGGTTATCAGGCTAGCAGACAAGTCAGGAGATAAGCATTCATGCTGGATCATCTTCTAGCACTTAATGCAACATGCCATAACCCTGGAGCTCTGCACACACTCCCACCTGAGTCTTTAATTTCAGGAGACACACTGCACCACTGCAAAATACTTACAGAGAAATTTCTTCTTCTTTTCCAAGGGAAATTCATGAAAGGTTTCCCAAAACATTCTCACAGTTGGATGTGTTGCAGTGTAGTCTCCCTTATAGACAGCGCTCTATTGAAAACCAAAGTCACGTCATTTCATCTGGCACTAGAAAGCAAAGACTAAGCAGAACCCAGACCTGATCTCTCCCAGTATCTGACATCAGATTGATGTCTGACAGTTACGGAGAGCAGAACGGGTCATGGGCAATAGCATGGCTCAAAGACCCTGCAAGGTGTTCTCCTAGCAGTATGTGGAAGGCAGGCGTTCGGCTTCCAGCTATTCAGCTAATTACACACGTCAGGAGGAATCCTGCAGTACCTGTTCACAGGCTGGGCTCGTGGCCAAGATTGTGTGATCTCCACTGCAAAGCCACTTTTACTGCTGAGGCAGACACAGAGCAAGTAACGCGCTGATCTACGCATTCTGAGAGAATATAACTCTTATTTTGTGTCCAGACTCCACTCGGAACCCTTGGCTATGTGCTTTTTGCCCTTGTGCAGTGCAGTGAGGTCTACTGCAAATTAAGACCCTGACTTTCTCTTCCCTTCAGTCTTAGGTTTCATCCCTAAAAAAAACAGACAAAAGTCCTTCTCCTTTGTCCTTTCTCATCCTGAATTTCCTCCCTGAGTTATAACGGTAGCAGGACAGCCCAATAAGAAACTGTTTGTGTGAAGAATGACGGCAAGATGTACAAGGAGCAAAAGAAAACAAAAAAAAAAAAAAAAAAAAAAAAAAAGACAACTGTGCTTTATCACGCCTCATGAGCCAGGCTACTGCCCTCCTCATGCAACCACACAATCCCAGTAATCGTGAAAAAGAAGTAAAATATGACAAAAGGGAAGCTTTACCTCCTCCAGTTCCTCCCAGTTGTAGTTACTGTTTCCAACTATCATGGCCCTGAGCTCTGTGGGCTGGAAGAGTTCCAGGACCTTCCCACCACACACTTTCAGGAAGCCTGTGGAAAAGGCCGTGTACCACTCATGGATGGAAAGGTTGAAGATGTAATTTACGTAGGCTTCAACAAATTCTTCCCTAGTGCACAGAGAGATGAGGCAAAGGAAAGCACTTTTAATCATGTGCCTGGGCAGCAGCACTGCTAAGTTCTCCTGTTTCTGCCCGTAATGTGGCTCACAAACATGAGTCTCCAACAAGGTTCAACCCACTGCCCTCCTCTCACCGAGCTGAGTCACTGCAACACCGACAAAGTATTTGGCAGCAAGTACCACCAAGTGTCTGCTTCTTCCCTGGCAGTGGCAGCGTGGGAGGTGCCCCAGCAGCCCAGGCTCTGTATCACCAGTAAACCCACTCAGTGGCCTT
Source organism: Microhierax caerulescens (assembly GCA_035590215.1). Taxonomy (NCBI): domain Eukaryota; kingdom Metazoa; phylum Chordata; class Aves; order Falconiformes; family Falconidae; genus Microhierax; species Microhierax caerulescens. The sequence goes on from JAVJGJ010000001.1 coordinate 75,738,880, forward strand.
GCACCCAGTTGCCCAGGAGGAAGCTAGAGTGACACCAAGCACTGGGAAGCCCTCTTCCCTATGGAACCCACGGCCCGCACAGGGGCTGTGTTAAACAAGCATCAGGATTCGGTCACCAGAGGAACATATCCACCCCCTGGCCCAGCATCTTCAAGCCTACGTTCAGGAAGTACAGGACACGAGCTCTCCATCCTGCAGGCACCTGGGGTTACTGGCATGGGGCTCTGCGCCCACCCGCCACGACCTCAGACTTGCCAGGCCGTTGGGAGCAAGCGCTCTGCTGGGGAGAGGGAACAGACAGTGCTCAGAAGACGACCACTTCCAAAGCCAAGAGACTCACGGAGCCCTGGTCGGGTGGATTTCCAGAGGCAGCACTCAGTCCCCAGCGAGTCTGGCCAGCGGTTCCACGCTTTCAAAGCCAAAGCTGTAGCCTAGAGGCAGGCTGAGGAAACCCTGCTCTGAAAAGTCTTGATCTGAAACTGCACGGCCAGTGGCCTCCCTCCTGGCCCCCAAGAGAAAGCCACCAGGAGAAATCAAGAAACACCCCTCACTACAGAGCAAGAAAACAGCCTTAGCATGGAAACCTCCTCTTCAGCCTTCACGCTCTGGTTAAAGAAATACTGGACTCGTGCACTTGGGAGTATTTGGCAAAAAGAATGACTCCGCTCAGAATGACAACCCCGTTGGGCTTCAAGAGTTCTCAAGAACAGCACTGAAGTGAAAACAACATTCTGTAGTCATCGGCAAGCAACTTGTGGCAGGCCCAGGCCAAACCCTGTCTCAGGATTTTGTTAGGAGGTGAAGCATCTTCATCCTACTCTCTTTCCAATCCTCAAAGCACCACGATCTGAGCGCAACGCTAGAACTTTATTCGTGCAATGACTTACAATGCTCCCCCAACTCTTTTTTTTAAACATCTGACAATAATGTACCAGCCAATGTGCCAGCAAACTGGGACACGAAACTGTTCTCTGTGGGCGGAGGTGTCATTTTTGCCTGACGTTTGAGAGCAGCTCACACTTGCACTCGGAGGCTAAGAAGATCAGGGAACACTACAGAACCCAGGATCTCCATCTCTAGCTGAGGAGGTCACAACTGAAAGACGTATTTTGACCTTTTGGTGGAGGAATTCTCAATGGATATGCTCTGTAAAAGCAGCAACGATGGATGAGAAAATGAAAAAGAAAAATAAGGAAGCAAACTGACAAAAGACGAAAACTTGGAATAAGAAATCATACAGCAAAGGGGGAGTTGCTTTCCAGCGCATTTGCTTTATTGCCATTTTCCTGATAGTCACCTGAGCATTAGGGAAATCCAAGCTGATTAAGCACTTAACTGTTGCTTAATACCTCCCTGGCTGTTATGGTCATGAACCCTTTATTAAGAACATTTTATGTTCTGACACCCAAACATGAACTACAAAGGAGAAAGGGAAAGTGCAGGTATTTCCTACTTTGCATTTTTCAGTCAAAGCAATCCTCTGCGTTCTTCAGTTCCCAGCGAACTTCCCCCACGCACGAAGGGCAGTGCCCGAAGACATGCACTTGGCAAACTCTTCAGGCCAGGAGGGCAGCAAATTGGTCCTTGGCCTCTAAGTGTTGGGGTGGAGGAAGTCATTAAGCACTGTAAGGTGGATAAATTGACAGCCATGTCTAGACTTAGATTTAGAGGTTAGCTTGAGGTCAAACCTCTGGTCAAGATGAAGCAATTGCATTTTGGAACATGTTAAACTGCTGGAGCTACACACTAGCCTTTGTCCTTAAGGATTTTCTTCTCTTGTTGCCTATCCTGACTTAACAAAGAGTTGATCTGGATGCTCTTCCTAAACATTTGGTCAGCTAAAATCTTTTTTCCTCCCCTAGGCCAGTACGGCACACAGTAGGAAAAAAAAAAACAAGTTTTCTTTTGAGTGCACATGCCCAGCCTAAGAACCTAAAGGGTACTATCACTGCGTTTTCATCTTTACTTCACTGTCACAAGCACAGATTAAACTCTGCTCCATTTACCTGAAGGCCATCTTCCCTTTGCAGGGAGACAGACCTACGCTGCTCCACCTCCGCGTGGGTTTCGCACGGAGGCAGCTATTTAGCTGTAAAATTGCATCCTTCTGGGCAGCAGTCAAGTAGGCAAGAAGGTAATACAGACAAAGCTTTTGTTATGGCATTGGCTTTAGACACAATCAGAACCCTTTTAAATAATCAGATTAATAGGAAATTACTTCATCTCCAGGCTTTCCAGCAAGGTCTTCAGCAATCCTAGCACAAGCCCCTGACCATGCTGCTGACCAGTCGCTGGATCACACTGTTTTGCCAGCAGAGAAAGAATGTGAATGCGGCTCCAAGTAAGAAAGGCATTTGTAGAAATCCAATTACAGGATTAAGAGAAGAAAATAGTTTAGCAGCTGGAAAAAGGTGGGGGGGTGGGGGGTGTGTGGTAGCTGTGCTAGTAATAACTCTTAAGTGTTCGAACAGAAAGGAATCTATGCACAGCAGGGCCTTATGGCTCTAACCAGGGACGGTGGTTCTCTATAAGGCATATTCAAGGGAAAGCATTTCTGGATCCGGATATTATACAAGTTTGGAGGCTCAGTTTTGTGGGTCACATACAGTTCCTCCCTAAACCATCAGGGAGATTAACCTTCAAGGGCCAAAGTCATGCTGCAATATCTACCATGAGAAAACTGCCACGGCTCTGTATGAAGGTCTTCCGTAGGAAGGACTATGTCCACCCAAAAGGCTGTAGGGTACTTCCCATTTTTCCACGTGAGCTGGTGGAAAGATGATGTCAACTTGCTTTAGTCAAGTGCTGCTGGCACCTGGTAACTTCTGAACAACTGATCTTAAGAGTCTGTTTGCAGTGACTTCTGATTGTCTCTCACATTTCACCTCAGCCAGAGTCTCCGTGGCTCTGCACCTGACCTCCCACCTCGGAGCCCATCTCCACGTACACCCCGCTTACCTATTGTCCTTCTGCACCAGGATTTTATCTCCATCTTCGATCAGGTTCTTCTGCTCCGTCACACCATAGCTTTCCCTGCAGATCTATACAAAACCAGAAAACTAATTTTACCAGAAGTACTTTTCAGGCTATCTGTCTGCAGAAAGTATGAGTTCTCTTTTCACAGTTGCTGACTGGCATGTGAAGGGTGGGCCAGAGAAAAGGGTATATGCAGAACACTTTGTCTGTTCTAAATGCCCTACGTGCTTCACCACCTTCCACCACTTAAATTTGCTGTAGGACAGCTATTAAGTCTAAATGCAAACTCAGAATTGAAAAAATAAAAATTATCTTTTGAGCTAAATTTCCTGTGAGGTATAAAAAAAAACACCAAACACACACAAAAGTCTGATAAGTAAAAATCTGCCTTTAACTAAGCCCACATGCTCTGGCAATAAGGACTCCCTTCTTTATAACAGAAGCCTAGTAGGTTAATTAATCCACTCTCGCTGCAAGATGGAATGACCACAGCTTTCTGCATTTGCCTGGCCTAGAATGGCACCAGTACAAACCCACTCTGTACACACAAAATGGGTCATGTGGAAAAAAAAGCAAAAGGATCAATTTTCAAGTTGTCATACACAAAAGAAGCCCAGATTTTGATATGCAAGGTGAGTTATTACTTTCAATGTTTTGCATCAGTTATTCATTTCAAAGTTTTAGCAGATATACCTGCACGTCTTTATACGTTATGCAGTACACAGCGCAAGACAAGGAGTAAGAAAACCCTTTTGTATGAAGGGAGAGTTTGAAGAAAAATCTCTTGCGTTACTTCAAGGGTATTCTTTCTTTACACAGTCTGCATTATCATCATTATGGCTTCATTACCCCATGCTGAATTGTAGCTCTGATCTGCATGAGGAGGTTAGACCCAGGTCTGACTCACTCCAGAGTAAGTTGGGTCTAAGACACTTCATGCGCTCTCATCATGAAACGACAAGGGGGACATTCTCCCAGCTCAGCAAGGATTTTTGTCAGTGCGTAGCAGTTTCCTGGTACCTTGTTTTTACCCCAGGCAGGCCCTGGACAGGGTCAAGAACCCAGATCAAGCTCCAGACGAACCCACCACTCACAACCTGTTAGAGCACCAGAACTTTAAGACAAAGACATGGAAAGATGGAAGCCCTTGCCCTGCCCGAGTCAGAGGAAAACATAGCTCGGAGAATAACGACGCCGTAATCTTTGTAAGGTTCTACATGCTTGCATGTGTCAAGGGACACACCTGATACTCCAATGTACATCAAGATCTAACTCTTTAATTTCAAGGACACTCCACTGTGTAATAGAAACTATGGCATCTAGGTTACTAGCTAGAAAAAAGATTCTTTTGCTGCTGTAGTAGCACGGGAGAGCTGCCTACCTCAGCATACCTCCTAGCAACAGCCTCCAGCATTTTGTTTCTAGAAGTCTGACCAAGTACAGTCACCATAAATTTTCAAGTTAAAACATTATGACAGTAATGAAAATTCTAAATTGAGTTAGCACTTCAAGAATTGACCTAGTGATGTCAAAACCTAACTTCCATTTTCGAGGAGGATTTACTAATCTACTTCTTGCTGTCTAGTGTGACAAGTGGGCCACTGGCATTTAAGTCACATGCCACAGGGACAACAAGGCTATTCTGAAAATCACCCTGTTTAATCTACTTACAAGCTCAATTTTCATGACCACTTAACAAAAGAACAAGGGAGATGACAAAGTATTTTAACATTCACTTTTAACATTATCATGGGGGTGTACTGCAGGAATATAGTTTGGAATAAACCATAATACACACAAATAAGTAGATTCAACTGTACCATAACAGTCAAAAGAGCTGATATGTTGTTAAATGTGTCTTACTGTAAAATTCAAACAGAATGTCTCTTCTACATCTTCCCCAGGGTAATCCAAAAGTTGCTGAAGACTCCTACATAACAGGTGGAGAAAAATGAGGAAAAAAATTAAAGATTCAGAAAGCTATACATCTAAAGGGAAAAAGAAATTCAGAAGTAAACAGCATCATACATCTGGGTAACAGGATTGCAAGAGAGAATCTCCGAGCCACCTGAAGGAGTAAGAAATAAGTACACCTCAAGTAAAGGTGCTTTGTTAGAAGCAGGACAGATGCCAGTCCACACAAGTTATCAATATACTCCATGCATACCTAGTGCATGGACCTCCTTTAATGATCCTGGCCTTAGAACAGAATTACGTTTCTAGTTCTTAAGGACTGCTAAATATTTATGCCATCATCACACAAAAGTCTGATGAAGTGGAGGAACAGAAGGTGGTGGATTATGTCTGTATCCCCATCATGCAGAAAATATTCTTCTCATATCCCTCAAAATCCTGCTGCTGTCTTCCTGGCATTTTACCTCATTATTGTTAAAATACAACTGTCACTTTGTGTGGATAAATCAGGCAGCAACTCAGAAGGAAAAAAAAAAAAAAAGTCAGCAGACAGTAGGATCTTAGCTGCTCAATGTCAGAGGCAGGCAATACCCCCATACAATTATTAGAAAATATTCAATAGGCCATTTAGAAAAAGTCAGTCCTAAGTCAGTCCTTCACTCCATTCAACTTCTTTCTGGCATGACAGCAGGTCAGAATTACAGGGATGGGACAGTTCACATCCTACACCATGAGACGTGGAGTGGATCTGCTTGCTAACCCAAGCCTGGCTTGAGGGGCGAGGCTGAGACTAGGATCTGGGATCACGCATGCAACCACAGAGCAGAGGGACAGGTCCCCCCAGCCCTGCTTTCAAAGGAGCGTGGTAGGTATCTTCTGGCTGTGTCAACATCCAGTTTCTGGGGGGCAGAAAGGGGGGTACAGAGGTTAGAGTCTAAGCAAATGGATCCATTAGCTCGTGGGAGAGAAGCCTTACATGAAAATCACCACCAGCTTACTTATGTACTTGCTACGATCACAGCCCCCCCCCCCCCACCCAAATGAATCAGTCACTCAAAAGGACTGGGAGATGTTTTATTGAACAGCTTTTACCCAGTTAGGCATTTCTGATTCTCAGTTGGATGGTTTCCCTTCCCAGAAAGGCTGCGACTTTGGTTTTTCATACCTTCCTTCTGTAGGGGATAGCTCCTTCAAATCCTCTAGGCAGGGCTTCACATTCAAGAGTTTTTTGTACAGAGCCAAGGGAAAGTGAAGGTCTACCACTGTGAAATTGTATATTGCAAGACCGCATATGATGCCGATCAAATGAAACCAGTTGTGTTCTACAAAACACTGCAAAACCACACAGAGAAAACCCTGATGAGACACAGTCACTGGTGCAACGCACGGTACCCTTTCCTCCCACGCACTAAGCAACCAGCCAACTCAACTGCTTTTCCAGCTGATTGCTCCCATCAGGTCCCAGTTGGGTTGTGAATTCCTTGCTGGAGAGTGACACAGAAATGAAGATTCAGAAACCAAGCCCTATTACTTTTGTAAGCCACGATTAGCTGTGGAAACAGCAACAGCTGCTTTCCACTTTATCTGCCTTTTATTTCCTTTTTACATACCTCTGCATTTAGACATGAACAAAGCTTCGATGTTTGCTGTCTGTGTGCTGCAAGGGAACGTGTTAACAATTCTCTCCCTGTCACCCATCCTATTTTCTATTAAAAGCTTATGCATAACCACAGTGCCACTCAGGCAAATACACTGACACAGGTGTTGGTACACTGCCCTTCACTCCTTCACATAGTCACTCTCAGACTGTCTGCCTGTGTCTGCGTTAAATGTTGTAAATACCTGACTCCTTTTCAGTGCTTTCTGTTATTATTCTTAGCATCAAAAGACTTGTTTTTATAGCATTAACATAAGCAGCGATTGCTCTGTAATACTGTTCATAAGTTACAAAAGGCACCATGTAATTTCCTTCCTTGTGAAATATAATTAATAAATCAAGAACCCCACCATGGCAGCTACACCTTAAGGGAAGACTGACAACAACATTTCCCCACCTTGCTACCTAGGAAGGTGAAGGAAAAAGGACATAACCCACCACTTCCAGCATAATGCTATCTGACAGGTACAGAATTTGCATTCCACAGCCTCCCAAAACCAACCAACTTTCAGTACAAACAGCATTTCTTGCCATTTAACAGCTCCCTCACACAAAGCATTAATAATTTTAGACCCTGAAGGCAATAGTGATGTGTAAGTGAATTGGTTGCAATTACATGAACAGCAAGGGAACCACAGAATTCTAATGTCGTTGCAACCCAAACCTCTAGTTCTCTAAAACAGCACATGATTATCACATTCATGATAACAAGAGTTGTATTAACTATCAGCTGATAGTTAACAGACGTTTTATTATGGGGATAAGAATAAGGAGAAAGAGCCAGCTGCTTGAGAGGCACAACCATCACCATTCTGCTAAAGTTAACGGACCTACGCTAATTTAGGCTGACTGAAAACAGAGCTCACATTGTGGCGTGGGTGGGAAATGAGAGGAATATAATTTCTTTCCAATAGTTTACCACTAACTTTCTTGTCATTCAAATGCAGCATAATGTTTCAACCTTCATGTATAGAGGGCAACGACTTACCGTGTCTGAAAACCACAGCAAGTTTGACTCTGGGTAGTAAGTGAACATGCCATAGATGGGGTTGAGGAGCTCTTTTAACAACAGGAGGAAAAACTCCTTTGTCACTCCTCCAGCGTCAACAGCTTCCTCGCCATCAAAGATGACCTGTAGAAAAAGCAGGTCAGTAACAGGGATGCAGAGCTGAGACTGCGTGAATCAGACACCTTTCTAACGGTGAGCCACGCAAGGGGATTTGTCTTAACACCCCCAAACCCCCTGCAATCCATGAACCTGTTCCAGTGCTCTGCCTGCAGGGAGGGAAAGGGAATGGAGGGGCAAATCAGATATTTTGAAAATGTTTAACTCCTTATGCAAATAGTAAATAACCACCCGTCCTCCCAACAACCAAAGCAGCAACACGGCAGCAGCTGCTGAATTTTGTGGCAGCCTCTCAGAGTAGGACACGTTTTATCTCTAAGTGGCCTGTTCCTGCAGAAGAACAAAACAGAGGCTGCATAATATAGAATTGTTTCCCCCCTGCCCCTTATACATTAGTCACACCAGGAAGAGAGAGTCAACCCCCTGCTTGTCTTCTTGTAAACTGTCCACTGCCAAAACACTCCAGGAGTCAGAGAGGAGAAAGACTCAACCCTTGCACTGGTTAGATCGAGTGTCCCCGTGTGCTATACCTATGGAGAAGCCACTGTACACTGCAGAAGTAGTAACATGAACAGCTGAAAGGCTGCAGAAGTGTCAGCTGGATGAGAGGGTGCTAAAGGCGTGGGGAAAACTTACTTTAAGAGGCTTTTTCAAATCAATGTCTGAATGGATGCTCAACTCCCTTAAAGCATCACCGACTAAGTTACTCCTGCGAACGTGAAGTACCAGGAAAGGGCTTCTGGCCAGCAGAGGCTCCAGGGTGAGAAGCATGAAGACGTTCTGCAAATTTGCACCATTTATTGCAACCTGCAGGTAAGAGAAGGGTGAAAACCAGCCACTGCTCAGCTCCTTTCCTCCTATGGAAAGAAAACTATTAACAACTATGTGCCTGGTGTTCCTTTCTCCCTCACTCTTTTAGCCCAGCTTCCCCAAGGATTACATACCCACCCTGTACAAGTATGTGTGCCTGTATGCCTACCTGTATGCCATTTCCCACACCAACACCTGCTGAGTCCACTCATCGCTGCTCAAATTTCACGAATCAGAGAGATCAAATTCCTGAATGTTTTTTGACATTAGGCAGGTGGGTAGGGAAAAGAGGCTTTACTCATGCTCTTATTAAGTCAAGAAACTCAGTGCAAACACACCCCGATAAGAGTCACCCAGTCCATGAGGGAAAACAGTGTTATTAATATACCAAGCAAGGAGCCAGCTGTCAACCACACCTGGCAAGGCACCAGGGAACCCAACTGCACACAACTCAAAGCTCTCATGTACCTGGATTTTCTGGAGTCCAGTAAGGCACAAAGTCCAGGCAAATCTTTGACCACGCACAGTATATTCATTCTCATGCACTGTTCATGGCAAATGGGAAATTCACATTTCTAAGTTCAGTTTAAAAGTTGGTTAAACCCGAGACAAAAATCCACTGGAAACCACACTTCCTCCATTTCAGCACTCTCAGAAGTACTGATTTCTTTGGCCTAAGTGGTTGCCTTTATAAAGACCCTATCTCTCGAGGCGGCAAAACCTTTACCAGCCTGCTGTCCTGCCAAGGTACGGTAGATACCTTCTCCTGCTTTCATTTTGTCACCGCTTTGCGTGTATTTTCAGCTGCCCAGCTTGTGAGCAGTGCAGTGCTGTGAGGAGGTAACTCCAGCTTTTGAATGTAGGCTGAGCAACCTCTGCCTGGCGGTGACAGACCTGCATGTCCAAGCAGCCATAGAAAAGCTAAGGCCAGGGGCCAGCTGTCCTTGTCCCAGCCCGGCTTGGTTGCCACCTGCAGGGTAAAGGTGCTGGAGCTCAACATCTGCTGCCAGCACGCTCCTGGCGAGCTGAGCTGCTGACAGCTGCTGCTTGCAACCACGAACAGTGTCAGGAGCTGGTCTTCAGCTCTCACTTCTGACAACCACTCCTCCTGCACCAGAGAAACTTAGAAGAAATGCCCACTTACCTAAGAGTTTGTCTGCTTTTCCAGCCTTACAACTCGAGACCTCACCTTACTTCTTATCTTCGGACTCTTGTAAAATACGCAAGTACTCCTTCCCTATTCAGTTTAAATTTCCACCACATGTGCATCTAGTTCTGACGTTACCTAACATTTTGAAGTGAAAGACACCCAGCACTGCCTCTGAAATAGCGCAGGCAAAGAGGTTCTCCAGCTAATCTGCTCTCCTGTATCACCATAACAATAAATGCTGCACACACTAACTCCCAGCGAACACCTTCTCTTGCAGTACCGAGGCAAAAGGCAGAGAAAGTGAAATGGGAGGGAAAATTGGGCAAGAGAAGGATTACCTGCATCTGCAGCTCTGCATCTGTCTGTAACATCTTGGTCTTAGCCTGAGCATCGAAGATGAAAGGATAAGAACAGAGTGTCACAGCATCCTGCAAGAAAGGCAGGCAGATTGGTTCCCTATGCACAGCTTCCATAGCACTTTTATTTAAATAAAAGTCATGAAAAACTATTTTCTCACCTGCATGATAGACGGTCTTACTTTCTGTGAAGGAAAAAAGAAATACAAAAATATTTCACTCTTTATTTTGTGTCTTTTTTGGGGGATGGACTAGTTCAAAGGTGATCCAAAGAAAATTTTTCTCCTCTGGGATCAACAAACCCAGTTTTTCCTCTTAAAGAAAAGCATAGGAACTTCCTTCTTAAGAAAATGCACATGTCTAATAAAAAATCTGAACATCAAACTAAGAGAACTAACCAGCACAGAAGCCTGTGTTAGCCTACCCTAGATGAAATTTACTCTCCTGAAGAAAAACAAGAAAACTAGGCCCAGAGCAGAGGCCGTACAAAACAGGAGAGATCATAAGGCCACAACGTAACAATGTAAAACCACTCAGGCAATGCAAATTACTCTTCTCAGTAGCCATATCAATACATTTTTAACTATTTTTAACTATCACCGTTACATAAATTTTAGTCAGGATTTTATTGTTCTGCTCACTAAACAAAGCAGCACTTCTTAAATGATGGGAAGTAGGGGACGGGGGACACAGCACACACAACATTTAGAAAGTCCATGAACACACACACACACAAAAATTCTCGCTACAGTCAGGTTTTACTCTTGCAGCATCCCCTGGCTGATGGGTTTTTTTGGTGTTTTCTCACACTTGGGATTCCTTCCCTAGCTATAATTTAGTAAGCTCACGAAGTTCCTACACAGCACATTCCAGCCCTCAGTTTAGTTATTTCCTTTCTTACATATGGAAAAGTGAGGCATAAAAGAGGTGAAGGGTCTTACCCAAGATCACCCAGCAGGTTACTGGAAGAGCCAGGAACAGAACCCACATCTCTTGAGTCTTGGTTCAGCCCCCTAGCCAGAACGCCACACTGCCTCCTCTTACAGAGCAACATTTTAAGATCACTGGCTACATTATTCACAAAACCTGCCTAAACAGCAGAAGTAAAGGGTAAAAATTATAATTTTAGAATACAGGATTTGGCTCCTGAGGTCTCGATTACATTAAAAGGATCCAGCAGTGACTGAATTAATCACCTTGCGTAAGGATTGAGTGAAATTCCCATAAATAATCAGAAACTGTTGCAAGCGCTTGTTAAACGTTAAGCTCTAGCTCTTCTGACAGCCTTATATTAAGTCAACTATGTCAAGCCACCGAGTACCCAAATCTGAGATACTTAACATATAGATAACTCCTATACCGAATATATTACACCCATTAAGGATATTAAAAATAGAGATCTACAACCAGAGAGACAAACATGGACAGCTATTTCATGACTATACATAAAACCTCTTACCATTCCAGCCTGATGTAAGAACCACATGAGATAATCCTCCTGAATGTCCACCAAGCTGGAAATCTCAGGGATATAAAACTTATCATATTCTATGTGTTTAACCTTCTGATTTACCTAGTGAAGAAAACAACCTTTTTTAAAATATGGATATATTCAGCATTTTTCTTAGAACACGCAAGTTTGCTTTCATAAAATCAATTACAGCAGCTTGCACCAATACGACCCAGGAAGTCTTGCAAAATCGCATGGCCCATTACACTTCAGTAAAAGCCAAGAAGAATAGAGATAAACTTCTGACTTATTTTAATTCCTTCTCATCCTCACCAGGACTACCCAGTACCAACGCAGTGGTAACAGAAAGCATCAAGGGACGGGTACTGGTGATGCCACAAGTGCAGGCAGTCTGGTGGCTCAGCAGGAGCAGTCTTTAGGGTAATTTTTTCCCTAGTGTTTGAGCCAGGACTAACAACCTTCAAATGTCTTGAATCCAGGAAAACCACTAACATCTTACCCATGTGGTGACTCAGTGGACAATGACACACCTCACAAGCCAGGGCCATGACCACTCTGCCCCTGCCAATCAACAAAGGGCAGACAAGGCTGAATCATCTTGAGCCAACACACACCCAGGCTTTCCTCTTACCTTGTGGAGTTTCTCCAGCAGTCTGAGAGCAGCTGTAATGTAACTACTGAACAGGACCGGGATCAACAATGTCTTTCTTCCACTGAGGAGATAAACCACCGCACCTTTATAGAGGTCCACTAGCCTGAGGAAGTATCTTGGGCACACCTGAGACCACCAGTTATCTGGAAAGCAGAAGAACGTCAATACAAATCCTGAATTAAAGGCCAGAGTAACCCCTAAACAGGAGGCTACAGCTGAACTTAGGAGAACACACCTGAAGATTGTTTCAAAAATTTCCTTATTACTGTCCTAACTGTAGGAATAGGAGAGTGAGCTAAAAGTCAGCTAGATAACAGAAACTAAAAAGCTTTTCCCCTTCCATTCTCACACAACCACCCTAGTCACTGCCCAGCCCCAATCCCTGAGCAGTGTGGGAGCCTGAATTCAAAGTTTTTCAAGCTTCAATTCAAGATACTTGATCTTGCAGGCAGACCATTGGTTCTCATGTGTGATAAGAAAGCAATTGCCTGGGCAGTTCTCTGTAGCACCACTTACTTTCCTAGCAGGTTGTCCCAGCAGGTCTCCTGGCACATCTGCACCAAAGGCCTGAAGTCCCCCCTCTTTAGTAAGGCTGATTTCTTTCCTGCCAAGGACAGGTAACCCTTACCTCTCCTCTGAAGGGACCCTGACTATTAGCTTCTTTGCTAGAACCAATCCACCTTCAAAGTAGAAGCTGGAGCCTGGGAAACCATCATGTCAACTGTTGGAAACAAACACCAATTTATCCTCTCACGTGTCAACACAAAACCAGATTCTGGCAGGCAGAAGTATGAGAATCCTTTACATTTCTGTATGCTAACAATCACAGGGGACTACCCCGAGTAGAGGAGGAAACTTGGTTCCAAAGCCTCTTTGAATAAATAAAATATTACTAAACCTCAAAATAAATTTCACTGTAACAATGTTCCTGGAGGTCTGAATGCATTACCTAACATTTTACACAATTATGAGATTTAGTATCAGACAACCTTAAGAAACAGAATAATGCAACAAGAAAAGTAATAGCTTAGCAAACATGAGTAACAATCACTGAGCAGCACATGTGCTGCTTAACTTAAAATGAGCTCAAAGGAAAAAAATTTAGTAGAAAAGGATATTCTGAAGTGGAAGAGGTGGGGTGTTCAGCTTATTCACAGACCAGCCAATAGGTTTTTCTGCCCCTTATACAGGGCAAAGTGACTTTATAATATATTTAGCATATACTTTTATTTAACTTATACAGAAAATAGATTCTAATGTGACAATGTCTGATTAAATTTAAGAGAATAAGATCATTTAATCTTCATGATATATAAAGTTCGTGTTCACAGAGAGGCATGCAAATTTCTCTGGAACAGAGTCTTTGAATGTAGGCAAACTCAGTAAGGTAAATTGAAAAAAACCTCCCTAGTAAGAGTTCCTTGAAATGGTATTTTACTTCTAAATTAAAACAATTCTTAACCTGGTTTTTTTCTCATTTATTATCCACAACACTGTAAGTTTTACACTATTGTAACTAACTTGCCATATCTTACCCGCATGGCACGTTCTTCATTTCCTCACAGTTCAAGTTTAAAATTCAAATTTTATGCTTATAATCCTTTTACATGGGAACATAGGTTTTGGGGGAGAATTCCTTGAGTTCTTTTGGTTCCCAGCTGCTTTTTAGAGGCGACTGCTTTATAACACTGTATCACAAATAATACCCAATTATCATTGCAGCCCTTATAACAGAATAGAAAAATTAAACCCACACAAAAACATGACTGAAAAACCTCAAGACAACACTGTGTCCCAGTTGGATACTGAGAGCAACATGCATCTGAAGTGCCAGCCTCTTACCAAGAACTTTGCTGGGATTGGTGTCCAGGCGCAGGATAGCCATTGCCAGAGGAAGCGTTAACGTGATATAATACTTGGAGTCTTGGAAGGGTGGGAATTCAGGGAGAATCAGATAGATTCTCATTGCCTCGACATCTGGTGGTGAGCTGGACAGCTGAGGAATCAAAAAACTTTCAAAGCTCTTCAGAATCTAGCAGAAAACAAGACAAAAGATGACAACTTATCCTGGGTGACAGAGCACCTAACAATGCAGATGTGTCAGAACTGATGAACTGCAGCATGTTCAGAATGAGTGGACTTGACAGCTGACAACCTCTTAAAAAAACTCCATAGGACAGGGCTAAACTCCATTTTTCCAAAATGCATGAATGTTTGGATAGGCTTTTCCAGGGCTGGCTAGAGGTTAGTTAACCCCTCTTGTTAAGGTCACACCCAGAGTAAAAAAGCTATATAAATATAGCTAAAAAATGGCATGGGGAACATGTATGACTTTATCCCACAGCTCTGCACTTGTGAAAAAAAAAAAATCCTCCGCGTTAGAATAAGTTATACAACTATAAAAGTACTCTACTTCTGACAGGCAACAAATGAGTACATAGTCATTATTTACAAGTACAACATACATAGGATTCATTTTAGCAGCCATTTCACATGTTAGATGCCATGAGATAAACCTTGTTTTTAGAAACAAGCCTTACAGAGACATTCTGGGAAAATGAAAATCTGCCCAGGTCAATGGAGAAGCATCCATTGATACCATCAAGGATCTGGCCTGCAGATTTGCAGGACAACCCCTCCCCAAAAAATCTGCTGTTACTTGCATGTTACAGAAGGACAAAGCCTTTATTTCCCCTCCAAACACCCAAAACCCCAGAAGTGCAATACCTGGTCTAGTAGGATGGAGTGCTGGGAGTTCATCAGCTTCTCAAACAGCACTCTGGTGGAGTTCAGATCAATCCCTGGGATTTTCGGACTGGTTTTAAAATGTTCATCAATTCTTGAAAAAAAAAAACCCAGACAGACAGGCATAAGTTTAAGGAAGAGACACCATTACCCGTGTATTGACATGGCCTGAGAGCAAACAATGGAGAATGACCTCTAGGGAATTAATCAGACTAGAAACAAAGCAGAAGTTGGAATCTTCTTGCTGAAGACAAGAAGGACAACTCTCCCTTCTGAACTCCTCTGGGTCTTGCAGAGAAACGCTTTATCAAAGCCTCTGACTCCTCCAAGACTCCTTCACTGACCAAAGAGCCTACCTAGACAGGCCAGGTTGCTTGAAAATCTACAAAATACGTATCATTTATGTCAGGATCTTCTATGTTGTCTTCCATACACTACTTTTACAACAAAATCTGTTGAATCACACCCAGTAAGAAAGGGAAGGGTGATACACAGGATGACACCTGACTGCTCTGCAAGGGGACAGCAGATGAGGGTTTTCACAAGAAAACTGGGGAAGATCATTCAGAGCAGCTTTTCCGTAATTCCACGCTCAATTTTTCTAAAACTAAGTAATGATCACAATCAAAATACAGCACAGCTGACAACAGTCTTCACATGGTCTTTAGCTGTAGCAGAGATGTGCTACAAGGAAGCACAACTGAAGCTACAGCCTAATTATTTTCCTTTGTCGCCCCTCCTTTTTCTGATTGATGGTTGTATTATCACACTTTCTGCTGTGCTTGAAAGGCTGTAATTTACTCAGGCTACAGGTGTAAGACGGATAACGAAGGCAAGCCTGTGGAAGACAACAGTCTAACAGCCAGATCTAGCAACACTAAATGTGCAGTCCAGCAGGTAAGACAGCTTGCTCAGCATCTAAAGCAGGATCAGCATCTGTAGCAGAGGCTCTCAGCACCACTGTCTGCAGGGAAAGCTACAGACAAAACTTTTCCGTCACTAGGAAAAAAAGTCATTGCTAAAATTCCATTGACCTCAAGGATTTCCCAGGTCCGTCACTACTCATCTGAGACCGTGCTGTATTAGACACTCGGAAGGAAAAGGTAGCTATTAAAGACGGGATGACATTTGTCAGTTGGCTGGTGGGACTATAACGACACGAGAAGCTAAGGACAGCTTGCTGTAGCAGAATGGCTACTTCCAAACAGCACAGGCACCAGGCTGGAAATAGCACCTCCGAGTCTCACTGTGGTACAAAGCCCTTCAGGCTGTGACGTGCAGAAGCAGTACTGGAGCGTGCCCAGTCACACAGCCCTGGAAAAGCCACTTTTCCATCTAACCCTGGGTACCACAGTGCCATACTGCAAACAGGCCTATATGGCATTAGGATACTGGAGGGATTTTCTAGGGCAATTTATCAAGCGCGTCATGACATAAGGCTTCACACACAGAGGTATGTTGTTAAATACAGCCTCACCTCAGTGTATGGTGGCTTCAAATTCTATCGTTCATTTTATTAAAGATTTTCTGTAAAAATTCCTGCACTAGCCAGGGCATCACTAAAGTGGAAGGAGACCTGCACTGGGGTGATGAAGTCAAACTCCACTTCCACATTCAAAGGAGATGTGGGACTATGTACAGTGACTCTAAAATGTGGATACCTCAACAAGTGTTTTAAACCAACATGACAGAACTCTCCTGATGGACTAACACGCTGCCTTGTCACAACACTAGAGAAGAAACCACTGGACAAACAGAAAAACGCAAGAATGAGTAAGTTGTTCTCTTTTTCAAGTTGCTCTTGGGAAGTATTACTCAAAGATTACTCAGAGTAACTAAGCTTTTCTTCACCTAGTTACAGGTCATTTACTCGTCACATCGCCACAGGTTTCTCCTCCTCATCTTATGCTGTTACCTCCAACATTTACAGACACAGCCAACACAATCCTTCCCCACCCACAGCCCTTGACTCAGCTATGCATATTACATCCTTGTCACCACCACCTGTTGTTGGTTACACCCATTTGAGATTCCTGCTTTTGGAAGCAGGAGCACAAACCTTTCCACAACTGACATCACCTAAAAGGAAAGTGCTTCCATGCTGCCCCATATGTATTTTTTAAGAGCAGCCTGTGTTGAAGTGTACCTGCACATGCACCAGCTCCCACCAGCCAGACCAAGTAGGTAAGAAACCACTATTCAGATGCCTGGCGTCACTCATTTCCCTTAATGACATATTCCTACCCCTCTCCCTCATTTTAAAGATGTTGATGTTCATTTTGTAAGGAAAACATTGTGACAGCTCCAAGGAATCTGGTGCCACTTACAGTACACTCACCATGCACTTTTAGACCTCCTGCCTTCCTTACCCAGCTCTGATCACCCACGACTTTAGTGGACACTCTCTGCTCCTGTCTCCTGTCTGATCAGAAAAATGAAATCCCATAGTAGAAGCGAGTGAAGTAAAGGTATTCCAGCCTGCCTCAAGGGAAAGCAATACTTCTGTAAGTCTGCCACTTACTTCTTCTCCAAGAAGCTTCCATTCCAGCAGGCAGCTGAGGACAGTATCTGAACAACATCACTGTTTTCAGCAGGAAGACAAAAGAAAAGAGAGATAGAGGTGATGAACAGATGTCCCAGCAAATCTCTTCAGCTCTCTTCCCTTCCTTCTATGGGAAACAACGCCAGGATCAGCCCTTCAGAGCCACAGGGGTTAAGCAGTTTATTCAGGATCATGTAACATCCCTCTTTCAAAGGGGGGATGTTAGCACTGCCTCCTTTCCACCTATTCTGCCCTTCTCATGGCAGGCACACAAGGGAAGGAATTTAATAAGTCTGTTCACAAGTTCTTGCTACTTTCCATAAACTCTAAGCACAGGATGAAGGGCAACTTTAAAATCCATTTCCCCACCCACCATTTGCAACGTTCTGAGGCAGCCTCAAATTCCTCTGGTTTGGCTCAGAAGCTCTAACTTGGCAGCCTTGTGACTGGCAATTGTCCTCCCCTTCAAAATGACCAAGAACGACACTTGAAAAGGCTGCTACATTTCAAGTGAAAGCATGGCACGGAAGCCAACAAAATTATTTAAATAAAACTTTCAACAAAAGGCTTATCCAGTGCCACAATACCTACTTGACAGAATTAGAACTGTTCTTTTCTAAAAGCTTTTGCCTCCAGACATCTATAGTTTCATCATTTATTAAACAGGTGTAACGTGTTTCATTTATGGTCCGGAAATCATCAGCAGGCAAGGAATTCTGTGAGAAGATACAGATTTCAGCAAAAACAAGATTTGTAAAACAGTTCCTTCTTATCCATAATCTCTGTTTTCTATATATAACTGAGAGCCTCCTTAGTGTGGTCTCTGAACAAGTTTGGTTCGGCCGTTGTGGCATTACTGAGAAGTGCAAAACGAAAAGCATGGGAAGGTATGGAAAGAAACCCAAGATCACCACCAAATACATTTTAAAAAGAGGAACAGGAAAAACAAAAATATCATTTCCTTAAATGCATCAAAGCCCTCTTAAATGCCACCACATATAACTACAGGCATAGTACATTTATTCTAGACTTATTTCCATGCCTCAAAAAAGTATGTCAAAAACTTCTCGAAAGAAGTAAGTTAGAAGCAGACAAACCGATTCAGCATTCAGCCCTCTGTCCAGCATCTCTCGACAAAACCCCAGTGTGTTTGGTTCACGGCCCTACACTCTTGCCGTGTGGACCCCACTGTCTCAGGAGGAAAGCAGCCCTTCACTTCCAATCTGAAAAGGAGACTGGACTCCCCTCCCTGCTGATCCAACTGAAATCCCAACGGCTCAAATGTCCTGCTAAAGGAAGGCAACTTTCAGCCACTGCTAAACCAGTTTTCGGTTCCTGTAACAACTGCCATCATTGGTAAGGGTCGTTAAGGCGGAGGGGACTCCAAAGCAACACCTCATTTTCCAGAAATACTGCCAAAACCGAGAGATGCATTGTGAAGGCTGGGACAAGGGAGCAGACTTGAGAAGATACTTCATTTGATTTACCTCATATTCCGAGCAAAGCACAAACGTTTGGTCTCCTCCAGAGAAGATATGTTTAACAATGTGGTATTTACAGGCATCTGTTGAAGAGACACAGTTGTGTTAGAGGCTGATGAATGCAAGTTCCTGCTGAGCCTTTTCCCCACCTTTGCACTGCCAGCCTCTCAGGCTTTACGCTACAAGGAGCACCTGGGTCTCTTGAAGACCAGGCTGAAATCAGCTGGAACTCAAGCACCCCCAACCTTTCTTGAGAGATAGAGGGCTTGGCAGGAGGGAAAGTTGTGATTTTTAAACTGCAATGAGAGTTTTAAAGAGAAACCAAATCCTTCTGAAATCAGTATTAGTACCATTTCAGAAGGCTCAAGATCACCAAATGTTACCTCTGCCACAAAAAGAGAAAGGGAGGGGGTACACATTAGCAGAGAGCAAGAGATCACCCAGTATCACCATAGTGCATTTGGGACAGGATGGGTTTCTTTTGCCAATTCAAGAACTTTCACAGAACAACATCAAGATGCCTTTAGACAGCGATGAGTGAACTGAAATCATTTCTGTCCATCCGCGACTCCAAGCGGTGCACAGTACGTACCAGGTTTCCCTGAGAGTTGCCCGTTGTGGGCTGCCCAGTGACCCTTGACAGGAGAGGGACACTTAACATTGCAAGTGTGCCCTGTTCCCAGCTGGCCTCTTGTTCCGCAGCCAAATGCATAGATCATTCCTGAGGAAGGCACAAAGGCTAAAGTGTGATGTCTGTAACAGAGATGGGTACAAAGTTTGGGCCTTGTTTAACATTAAATGGAAACAAACACTCCACAAACAGCCTAAAACTTATCCGTTCCCCTAGGCCAGAAGCCGGTGCAAAGCAGTATCTTTACACCAGCACCAATGCTCAGGTTTTACCACCTGATGGCACCAGTTTATGGGATGGAGCTCTCTAGGGAAGTGACAAAGAGCAGCTTATGCCAGCGTACAGCCGGTATCGGGCTCACGGAATGAGCTTAGTCATTTGCTAAGCCTGTATATACCAAAAGGCAACAACACAGCTCCAGCATTACTAACTCTTTTTATGAAAAAGGCTGCAAACTTGTAACCAAAGGGGCTGCTGCTCTTACTGAATCTTGCTGAATTAAGATGTAAAGGTATCTTTTACCAGGTAACAGCACAGGGAACAACCCCAATTAAAAAAAGCCTCCTTTAGAGGGTCTTAAAATTCTCATGAGAAGTAAAATATAAGTTAGTTTTGACACCTGGGATACAGAAGCAAGACTATTTACAAGACTCAGTGTTAGCATTAACCACCACCAAAGAAAATTTCTGTCTTCATACAGGACTCACCTGCCACAAGCGATCTGGGATACTTCACTGCCCATTAGCTCAAGAACTCTTCGGGGGTTCACTTCATCATTCATGGAGTCATGTCCCAGTTGCCCACAGGAACCTGCACCGAACGTGAACACCCCTCCACTCTGTTAGCAAATCAAACAGCATATTCTCCATTTAGGGACCCATAACCCAGCAGTGTATCTCTGACTCCAGTTTCAGTACGAACCCAAGCTTAGGCAGAGATTGCTGGGGATTTCCAAAGGATTCAGAAAAGAAACTTGGGCTCTGCTAATGCAGCTTCCAAATAAACTACCTTGTCACCCAGCAGAGAGTAACAGATTTATCTTCAGGTATGTCTACATTAGACAAGCTTCCCACCGCCACCACAACCACCACTAGATGAGTCTGAAACCACAGCAGGTTTAAACGCAGCTGAGTAGCACCCATTTCCACAGAACTTTAAATCCATCTTTGTCAGCTGCTGATCAAAAAGACTGCGAGCTTTTTCTCTGAACAAGAGCTTCTACAGAACTAATCTATAACGATGTTCTTCCCCACACAAATCCCAAACCCAGCTGTTTAATTCATTTTACAGTGGAAAACACAGAGGCACCAAAAAAGGAAGCAACATCTAGGAAGTAGCAGAGGCAAGACAAAACGGAGCAGTGATCTTCCAAATCCCAGACCTGTCTTCTGTCCACTAAACTATACACCATTGGGAAACAGCAGGCTCAGAACTGAAAACCTCTTGTAAGTGCTGTGAGTGACTTTAAACACCCATTTGTTTTGACTTGCATTTCATTCTGATGCACAATATCACACTCTGTTTATCTTCCAGCAAAACACTATTTTCAACCCCTTGGGTGTATATTTGTTTATTATTTTTTTCTTGCTCAAATCTAATCTCTTTAAGCAATTCACTTGAGTTTTACTATTCACTGTCATGGATTATCAACATCTTCAAAAACAGCAATGAATCATGTTGACAATGAAAGTTATAGTAAGACTATACTTTCCATTTAGTTTCTTGCACTGGGGTTCATGGAATAAAGTAAGTCAACCTGTTCTTTTCACTATTACCCAGGAAACTAATGTGAAACCATCAAGAGCAGGCAGTGTTCCCAGATAAGCATCTTTACCTTTGTCAGAACTGCTGTGTGTTCCTCTCCACAGCTGATGTAAACAACCTTCTGAGACCGCAACAGCTTCACATGGCAAGGGGATTCTCGGTCTGCATTGAAGACAAATAAAGGAGCTGTTTCATAAACACAAACCTAAGCATCTGAGAAAGACCACATCTGAAAATCAGATTGCCAGTGGCTATGTGTGCAATGGAAACTTTATCAACTGTGGGGGAAAAAAACCACATACTTGAGTGCTTCACTGCTTCTCTTCCCCCTCCAATTCTTTAAAGATTTGTCCTGGCTCAAAGAAAATTGTCCAGAGCAAGAATGCTCATATTGAGAACCTTGTACCAACGCAACATGCACTTGCAGTTTTTGGGAGGTGTGATGAGTGCAGCCTAGCTATGCCCACCTTCGGCCTCATGCTCTGCTCCAGCCTCCTCACTGAAGACTGCAAACGTTTGTTCCAAAACTTTGCTTAGACCTTTTCCATACAGAACAATCCTGACACATGGGAGACACTAGCACAACACACGTAACAAGCCGAGTCCCAAGGTGTATTTAAATGCCTGCCTCCCTTCTGTTGTCATCCCTTAAGAAGATCCTCCTACTTGCAAAGGCTAATCACTGTCAACTGTTAAATGATGCTTTTCTCCTTCATTCTGACATTCTAATCATTAAAAGTGGGTCTCTAAGGATGACTACACTAGGCAAGTTTACGTGTTTTACTTATGTAAAAATAAAAGCTAAACATTTCAAGGAGCAGCAGGTACCCCAAAACAGTTGGGCATTAAGGGGAGCAGCTGCTTACTTCATACCAACAAAAAAACGGGTTCCTACCTAGAGAAGTTGTCCAGTTTTTAAGACTCTCACCCAAGGATTTGACAGGTGCTTTTTTCTGGGTAGTGAAAGGAAAATGGCCACATTTTCAGGGATTTAGAAACGAGAGCAAATTTTTCATTTGATTTGTGTTTTAGCACTTTGATCTTTATTTTGACAGGAATGGCACTTATCTCTACAGCATAATTGTTTAAAGAACAGTGCTGCAGAATACTCATGTTTGTAGACTTTGCTGTTCACCAAGTACAATTCACACTGCCTTACCATGATTCACTTACCAAAAATATCACGTATTTACTACAGTGTCATGTAAGCAGATTATGATCCCTGGCCAACACAGCCCCACAAGCAGATGCCCTTTCTATGTTCATTTAAGATTAGCACCAAGTCAAAGCAAGCCTCTCATGTATAAACTGCAGCTTTGTTGAAATTAGAAGCATTTATCTGCCAGTCTACGTAGAAAGACCATCGCTGCTCTTATAGCAGATCAGCTCTAGCTTACATACAATACAAGAAAGTAGATCTGGAGCATTTTTGAGAGAACACAAGATGTGTCACAAGTCTTACAATTGTGTTTCCTGTTTCTAAAAGTGTAAAGGAAGACGAAACAGCGTATAAAATATATGAGCCTTCTCTGCTAAACTACAGGCTGGTTTTGAGTAATTGCTTTAAGTAAGTTTCAGGTGGTAGGGTGGGTTGTCAAAATGCATCATTCCGTTATAGGGACACAAAATGTGAGGTCACACTTTTCTCTTGCAACGTACAGTGTTTATATGCTACATTATGCAACATAACATTTACAAATACATACATCTCATGCTCACCCAAGCAAAACAAATTATCCACGTAGGCTACGTATCACATCCACACTCAGTAACTTGCCTAAATATTTAAAGCTACTCAGCCATCATGCAGAAAACAATAAAGATGTTGATTTGGAGCTCCAAAGAAAATCTTTCACTCACTCGCCTTTGCAAAAAGTTAAGAATGTGTTAACAACAAGCAGAGGATACCTGGGCTTTTCACACTAGTGGTAACTTCACAACCACTCTTCAGCCTCATTTATAAATACCTATCTAACTCTGTTGATGGCTAGGCTTCACTGAACATGGCCACCTGAAAAAAACTACCATTGGCCTTGTATGTCTAGAAAATTGTGTAACAAAAACTAAACATTTTACAATACTGAGATACTCTGTGTTGCCATCATTTTGTAGCATATAGATGCTCACCAGTCAAAAATGTAGGCAAGCAAGGGGATGGGTTCAGCCTGCTGTTCCACGGGGAGAGCCTTTGCTCCACACCAACTTCAAACAAAGTAAGGACAAAGCATTTTTAAGAAGAGAAAGAAATACATGCACTCCTTTTGATGCCTGCATGTTAACACTCAACATTTGAAGCATCTTTCTTTCTGACCTTCCTCACTTCGACTAACATCCACCAGGGGAAAAGTTGTTTCTGTTCCTACTAAGTAGGAAGAGCCTGTAGAGCCCATCAGAGGCTGTTCCTCTGCCCTCTCCTTCCAAGAGGAGTTGCTGAAGGTTACACATCTGCTCAGTGAAAATATACCATCAATGCAAAAAGAGACCCTAGGCAAAAAAGTCCATCCTTCTTTCACCCAGGAGCATAATTTTAATACCTCGTTCATCACTTAGTCCCAGCTGTCCTGAGCTGTTCTTCCCCCAGCCAAACACAGCTCCTGAGAGAGAGAGGGCAAAACTGTGGGCTCCACCTGCAGCAACCTGAGCCAAAGGGATCCCATCAAGAGACTTGACACGTTGTGGACTGGCTTGGGAGGGACATTCTTTGCCCAAGCCCAGCTGACCATAGCTGTTCTGCCCCCATGTGAAGAACTGGCCATCTGCAACAAGAAAAGAAAGAGAACAGAGTAAAAGCTGGTCAACAGAAAAGCAAGTTTGTCAAAGTGAACAAGAACCAGTGCTGGGGGCTTTGCTCCCACCCGAGCCTCATGATGGAAGAGAAAAAAAAAAAATCAAGACACTCTTTGCTAAAATGAAAGCACAGTCTGAAGCCACCAGGAAAATAAGAAGACATGTAACTAAGTGCAAAATACAGCATCGGACTGCTGTTAACAGTGTAATGAAGAACAGTCCACATGTTGCACACGTAAGAGCGATAGCCAAGGATAATTTTCATCGTGAAGAAATCACACATATTTCTCTACATGAAGATGGAAAGCCTTTAAGTGCTCCTGCTATCATTCACCAGTGAGAAAGTGGGTGGCCTGTGTGTAACATTTTCCTTCTTGACAGTACTGGCAAAGCTCTTCAGTATTCATGGTACCTGATCCATTTTATAGCCTCCCATTTGGCCTGAAAGCAGTTGGGACAGGGACGTCCTTGGTTTATTATGCAGAAATAAGGTATCTTGGACACTGTGCAAAATAACAGCACAAATCTTGGTAATAAATAGTGAATGTTACGGTACCTGCTGCCAGAGCCAGGCAATGCCAATTTCCACAGGAAACCTGCAGTATCGTCTGTTGGTTCAATTTCTTTATCAGCCTAAAGACAACACTATTTTAGAACACGTGTCCACAAATACAGTATCACCTTAGGTCAAAGTTACGATTTCCATTCAGGTATTTGTTCTACACGTAACCTACTGTTTTGAGGCTGAGGAACAGCATCTTGAAGGTGATACAGATCCATACATAGCAGGTGCAAATCTGTGGAGACCTTCAGACACTTGACTACTAACTCCAACTGCATTTCCCGCTATAACACTGAATCCAGCCATCTGGAAATGGTGGAAATAGCTGGTTCCTGGTGTCTCTCCCTCTATTCTTTTTCAGGCATTGACATTTTTCGTGTTGTCAGAGGCCCAGAAATTTGTATGAGCTACAGCAGCAAAACCTCTTCAGTACTTTGTACAGGGAGAACAGCATGTCAAAGGTTCGAGTTATTTCATAGAGCCATTATTTTTAAAATAGCACTATCACATTGACATGTGAGCCTGTCTTTGTCCATTATAGCGGAGCCACCTCCAAGTTAAGGACTGTCTTTCTACAGTTTGAGCCCTTCAGCTCAAACAATCTTTTGTGACTGAAACTCTTCCTTAAAATATTGTTTCAACAATGATGGCCACCGTAAGACAGATGTCCCAAACTTCTCTCTACACTGGAACTGTGCAGACTGAGTAAGAGACAGACTACACCTATTATTAATGTAGCATGATACACCACCATGAAGTTCAAAGGGACCAGTTATCTTTATTATGGTGATAAGCTGAGACCTGTCATTGTGAACTGCTCTGGGTAGAGAAGTCTTGGCATTTGCCACTGACCTCTGCCACTACCACCATCTACATGTCCTTGCGCTTAACCCTATTAGTGCTCTGGCACAGGTAAAATACGTTAAATAAGTAAAACAAGAAAATGGAGCACTACCCTAAAGTTTCTGAGCCACACTTGCTAATCCAAATGGCAGTAGGCTTGTTTAGTAGTTTTGAGGCGAACAGGCAACACTGCAGAAGAGTGTCAGAGCTTAAGTTCCCTGCTCTTGAAATGTATCTCCTACCTGAGAGGACTTCCTAAGGACTGGAGTAGAGATAGGTATCACACAGCTTTTCTATTTTTGGGCTGTCCCTCGTGCACCTCCTTGCTCTGTATAAAACACAGTTGCGATTGCACTTCTCATTGAGGATTTTCTTTTCTGTGAGCCACACACCCACGAGCAGGCAACCCATCCTGCTCAAGCCTCCCAAGGATGTGTCTGAGTCCCAGGAAGGCTCAGGAGCACCAGTACAGCACAGAAAAGGAGGAGGAATCACCCTTACACCCCTCTGTGACAAGTACCCGATTACTGCCCCTCAGAGAAAGCAATGCTCCCACCAGCTCCAGGCCCACCAGCTCCAGGCTGGAAGGTAAAGCAACCCTTGATGCATCCCCTCCAAGCCACTGCCTGAAGGAAACCTGAACCTGTTAAAAGTTTACCTTGGTACCGTCACTGCATCTTCTATAGTGGTGAGGCCCAACTGTCCATCGCTGCCGGCACCCCAGGAGAAGAGCTGGCCCTGGTCACTGAGTGCCACACTGTGAGACTCTCCGCAGGCCACATGCACGATGTGCTGCCCAGCCAGGGCTCCAATTTGCTCTGAAAACAGAAAACCTCTCCAGTCATGGGATTCACCTCAGTGACATGCAGACATCAGGTCTGGACAAATCTGTATGCAAAGACATTCAGATGGGTGCACTGATCCCCAATCTAGTTTTAAAACATTTCCTATAACAGGAAAGCACCAGCTTTTACTGAAAACATGTAGCTGCTGAGCTCATCTGAAAGCCTGATCTGCAAATCATAGGAGAAAGGCACGCACATGTCCCCAAGCACAATGACAGTCTACACCCAGCCAGCCTCACAGATACAGGGAAACCTGTCAGGTTATTTAAGAACAACCACACTTCCCAGATCTGAGGTTTTCTCACTCAGTTTTGACGTGGGGCTCAGCCAGTACCCAGAAGTTGGCAGACCCTGTATGACATAGTTGACCTTCCACAGCTCTCACACTGAATGAGGACAAGTCATCCACAAAGCTAACCAACCCACCCAGCCCTTGCTTTGTTGCTTGATGCATGAAAGCATGTGCATTACAACATCCTCTGTGCTAAGCCTGGAACAGATTTGAACCTATCAACCTATTATTACCACTGTCACGACACTCTTAAAACAGTCTCATAAAATAGAAGCAAAGCAAGGTGGCCTTACGGAGGAATAAGGAGGCGGGGGGAATCACAGTCCTCTGGAAGATCCCCTACAATTGACTTTTCATCGTTACATCATGTTAAGCAACTGAGGTAGGTTTGACAACTACTCTTACAACATCAACAACGAAATCTTATTCATTACACAGAGTTTTTACAAACAGATGCAAAAAAAAGTCTTGTTTTGCAATAAAACATCGGAAACACCACACATCTGATGGAAAAATTCCCCAAAAGCCAGACAGAAGCAAAGCTGGTTTTCTTTTTTCTTCTCCAAATACAAGTGTTTCAGGTAGATGAAGAAAGATTTCACCATGTAAGCTACAAGGCAGTGAGCAATCTTACTAAAAAGTCCCACTTGCCTGTGACATGAGAGGGAGTAGTTACACATCGTTCTATGAAAATGATACCCCACATCAAGGGCATCCAGAAGTCATTAATTTATTTAACAGCAAAACTTCTGTACCGATCAATCCAAATATCTTAAATTAATTTAAAAGGAAGGCACCCCTAGGAAGGCTTACCTTCTAAGTCTGAGAAATCAGAAAACAAGAAGAATCACTAATGGACGTTACGAATGAGAAAGGTGACGGTTATTTAAATATACATTCTAACAGAGGAAAGTGCTACCTGAACATGTGCTTCCTTTCACTCAAAATAATTAGTGTCAATAATTAGATGTAGGTTACCAGTAACAAAACCACAAGCATCTCGGAGGGCTTGGGGATGGGGCCTGCCTGCAGTCTGGCCATCCTTTAGCCCTGCCATCAATTAATGCCCTTTGCCCAGCAGGACTAATTTCACCCAGTCCCACTACCAACCCTAGGCAAAGGCACAGACAGGTTTTAAGAGCAGTAACTCAATATACAGATACAGTTTCCATGCTTGGGCCCATAAGCATCCAACTGTAGCACTGCCTGGCAGCCTGGTTTATGTTCATTTGCATATATATAATTGAGGTAGCCTATTTTTATCTGTGAGCTCTAACCAGCAGCTGTACAGGCTGGTCAAGGTCACTCACAAACACCACAGAAGGTATCTCAACAGCACATGTGGATATCCTCTCTTGCTCTCAGCCAGCCAACAAGACAAAAAAATACCTCCTGTAGCATCTGACAAATGCTTGGCTAAAATCAGGTGGTGTTTCTGTACTGGGACCAAAACCAAAGCTCCCACTGGAGAGGATCCCGCCATCAAAAGGAGAGGGACGAAACCATCCTTTATCTCCACAGGAAATCTCTCTGATTTATGAACCCATCACTTTGCCATAAGCTTGCTGGCCAGGATGCACTGAGACTGGCCATTATCTAAAGCACCTGAGCTCTTAAAACTGGTCACAAACCCGCCAGGCTGCCTGATATAAGAACTACTTATTTTAAAGAAATACCAATAATGAAAAACAAGAGGTCAAAAGAATTTGAAAAACAGAGGATGTTAATTAATGCTTATAAATCGTGTCCTGGTTTCAGCTGGGACGGAGTTGATTTTCTCCTGGGCAGCTGGTGCAGAGCTGTGTTTGGGTTTGGTGTGA
>JAVJGJ010000001.1:75767399-75788745 GCA_035590215.1 Microhierax caerulescens
GGAGGGCTGGGGGGGCACGGGGAACTGGGAGGGGACACAGCCAGGGCAGGTGACCCAGACTGGCCAAAGGGATATTCCATACCATATGGTGTCGTGCTCAGTATATAAACTGGGGGAAGGAGGAGGAAGCGGCGGGGCATCCAGCATTATGGCATTTGTCTTCCCAAGTAACTGTTAAGCATGATGGAGCCCTGCCTTCCTGGGATGGCTGAACACCTGCCTGACAAGGGGAAGTAGTGAATGAATTCTTTGTTTTCCTTTGCTTGTGTGGCTTTTGATTTACTTATGAAATTGTTCTTATCTCAACCCTAGAGTTTTATATTCCTTTCCAATCCTCCTCCCCATCCCTCTGGGTGAGGGGGGAACTGAGCAAGCAGCTGTATGGCACTTAATTACCAGCTGGAATTAAACCACAACAGTGCTTTCTGGCACCCAGCATTGGGCTCAAAGGGTTCAAGATAACCACAGATGTGACTGGAACATGCTAGTTTGAATTTATATCTGTTACTGCTGTTTAACTATTAGCCATGAGGTTTCTGCACTTGCCCTGCAGCTTGCTTGCCCCACTGTATATTAGATTCTAGTGCTTGTTAGTGCCTGCTTTTTGCTTTTGCTGCTTGCTGTACTGCTTATCTTACTGTGCTGTGCCCAGGGACATTGTGATAACAGCAATGGCGATGCCCCAGGGCTGGCAGGTGGCCAGGGCATGGCTGCTCCTTCTGTGCTGCTGCACTGGACAGGCTGGAACACCAGTGTGAACTCGAGTCAAAGGGACTGTGGCCTGTGGATGGGTCCATATGGACAGCAGGACACCTCAAAGCATCTGTGGCCGTAAATAGGTCCATGCTACAACAGGTACATCTTGAAGTGTCTGTGGCCATGGTCATGCCTGAGCTGCAGTAGGTATGCCTCTGAAGGAACTGTGGCCCAAGGACAAAGCCAAGCTGGAGAAGGTACACCTCGAAGCATCTGTGGCTGTGCACGAGGTCATGCTGGGGCACCTCAAAGCGTGTGGGTATGGATAAGCCCACGACAGAGCAGGTACACCCCTGGAGGGCTTGTGGCCAGGGATAAGGCCATGCTGGAGCAGGTGTATGGTCATGGCCCATGGATAAGGCCACATTGGAACAGGTGTACCTCAAAGCGACATGGCTGTGGGCGAGGCGATGCTGCAGCAGGTATATCCCTGCAGAGACCATGGTTCATAGCTGAGGCTTCACTTGGCTAGGACTTATCCACAGACTGCAATCCATTAGGGTTGTATCTGCTCCAAAGCAGGGGAGCTCACTGCAATGTTAAACCCTACAGGCTGGTCTGAAGGGACCAGGGGTGGAGATTGTAATGGCTATACCTTTAAATTGATGTAACCTGTGATTTCAGTTTCACAGTATAGGAATTACTATAGCAGGAACCACCTGAACCACTGGAGAACAAACCTTACATGCAGCAGTAAAAGTGCAGCAGTGACCCAACCTGAGCTGGCTGTGGTGCCCGATAACCCCACACAACACAACTTCTCCTCTCTAGAGTGACCACCATAAGAGATCACGTTCATGGACTAAATGAACTCAATGGACATTTTACAGACATTTTTACCAGGGCAGTCCAGAGACTAGGGGAATGATATCAATGTATTATATCAAAGCATGGGAAGGATGATGGTGGTTAACAAGGTTGTGTTGGAAAGTGGGGCATGACATCAATGGTATGGAATAAGGGGTGGATACTGTCCTGGTTTCAGCTGGGATAGGGTTAATTTTCTCCTCAGTAGCTGGTGCAGTGCTGTGTTTTGGATTTGGTGTGAGAACACTGTTGACAGCACACTCATATTTTCAGTTGTTGCCAGGTAAGGTTTACACTAAGTGAAGGGCTTCTCAGTTTCTCGGGCCCTGCCAGCGAGAGGGCTGGGGGGGGCACGGGGAACTGGGAGGGGACACAGCCAGGGCAGGTGACCCAGACTGGCCAAAGGGATATTCCATACCATATGGTGTCGTGCTCAGTATATAAACCGGGGGAAGGAGGAGGAAGCAGGTGGACATCTGGCATTATGGTGTTTGTCTTCCCAAGTCACCATTACGCATGATGGAGCCCTGCCTTCCTGGGATGGCTGAACACCTGCCTGCTGATGGGAAGTAGTGAATGAATTCCTTGTTTCGCTTTGCTTGCTTGTGCAGCTTTTGTTTTACTTATTAAATGGTTCTTATTTTAATTCCCGAGTTCTACATTCCTTTCTGATTCTCCTCCCCATCTCTCTGATGAGGGGGGAGCGAGTGAGCAGCTGCATGGTGCTTGGTTACCAGCTGGGGTTAAACTACAACAAACAGTTAACAAGACATGGCTTGGGAAGAAGTAATAGACACCATAAATATATCAAGCTAAGAAATAACAAGATAAACTCAAGGAGATTCAAATGGTTAATAAGAATAAACAGGAAGTTACTTGTATGTGTGTGAACTATCCTAGTTAGTATACTAAAAGATCCACCCTGGAGCAAAGAAAGCACCCTACCCATAGAATAGGTGAAAAGAGAATACTGTACCTTTAAATGGAGACAAAGTTCATAAAACCCAATGACAATTGGCACTCCCAACTGGTTCTCCCAACCCAGCACCCATCTCTGCATAGACATGCAATAAACATCTCTGCTCCATGTGTGGGTCAGCTCTTGCACACATGGTAAAGAACCCAGATTTGGGAAAACACACCCTTCTTCCAGAGCTGGTCCCTGCACACTGCCAAGTATTCCAGGGCAGAAAACAAACCTGACAAAACAACAAACATGGATGATATGGGAGGCTAGGGCATCCATAATGGAGACTGTGTTTTACTACCTGCAGGCATGACTGAGCTAATTTCTTCCCTGGGAAAGCAATATTTGCCACAATAAGTATACTTCTCATTTGCTGTCGAAGGACTATTATGAGCTGCCTCTGAGCCAGAGTACCCTGGCGAGGTGACAGAAGACTCAGTGAGCAAAGATCAGCAGCTGGCGGAGGGAGGACTGACCGCAGCAGTACTGCAACTGGAGAAAAAGTGCCCTGAACTATCAGGAGGCTGTGGCGAGGGCTTCACACACAGACACAGAGATGCCATCCAATGGGTTTAGAAATACAGAGTGGTTGCTTCAGTCCCCACAGGCTCCATCTTAAGTTTAATTTATCAACACAAGCCTGACCTTACTCTGTGTGCCATCCCAGGGGACTAATAAATATCAGCTTGTTTTGAGAGGCTTCCCTGCGTCACTGAAAACCTTCAGTGACTGCTCACCCAGGCTCACCTGGACTCCCTGGATGACCACAGACAGTAAAAACATGCCTGTCTTGGAGCTGAAGATCTTTGCCTTTAGAAATGTACACACATGGCTCATCTCACCACAATACATTCCTAAGACCATGTCAATCACAGCTTGCCTGCAAAGTCATGAAGAAACAAACACCAAACAGTAAGTTTTACATGCTCACACACATCTCTTTCCAGAGATGGAAAAAAGACAGCCTTCCCCTATGGACACAGACTGCTCAGCCAGTTCAACAAGACTCCCAGTTCACTGTCAGGCTTGCCAAGCTACCAAATGTACCATCTCCCTGCTAACATGGATAGTAATGTCAAATACCTGATAATTGCTTTGTTGACCTCCCATTCCTTCCTCTCATCAAAATGAGGTGGTTTAGTGGTTGGCATACATTTGTTTTAATTTCTAGAGCATCACAACACTATTAATCATTCCTTAGAAAAGATGCATCACTGCACCAAGATGAAGGGTACAAAGGGTGAAGTTTATTCTCAGTATTGTGTCTTCAGTAACTGATGAATAAAACCAGTCAATTGGAGTTCAACAGGCACAACTGTATACAAAGCCAAGCAGAACAAAACCCTGAAAACAATAGGGAAGGGCTGAAGGAGTTATGCAATACAGTGTTCCAACATGTCATAAAGCTTTCAAAAACAAAAAAAATAAGTTCCAAGTAGTACACACCTACCCAATCTTTTCCTTCTGAAGCCATCAGCTGTCTCAGAACAGCACCAATGCTCAGAAGTCATTTATCAGTTCTTCATATCTGGTGGAGCTCCAGTTTTCATTTCTCTTCTGTACAATTTAACTCACGATCTCAACATAAACAGACATATCAAGGTTTGACTTCTTTTGGTCCTAAGCTTGTTAGATTTTTTTTCATAAAATACACTCTGGACCAAGGAATGAGGTCCAGGCAAAATGCCTCGAAGGAAAGCCCTTCTCTGAATGGTGACAGGCCTGGATCCCAGGAGCGCTCTTTTGAGTTTTTTGCCTGTCTGGTTTGCAGGGACACTGGCAAAAGTTGAGGACAGGTGCTGTATGTCTGTGTAACTCAGCTTTCTGATAGCCAGTGCAAATAGCAGCAAAGCTGGGCCAAGAACGAAGACCCCTGAAAAGCCCATTTTCAATCCATAGCTTCACTATTTATAAGACAGGGCTTATGTTTTGCCCCCAGTGTTGGAAAGCTATACAAGCTCTTCAGTGTCTGCAGCTGCACAAAGCACCCTGTTATACTGCACCAATTAGAATGCACGGGCAATGAGTGATTAATTAGCTTTCCTACTCCTAGGAAGTTTATCAGAGAACTGGTACATACTTTCTACGTATCGCTTCCAGCTGCTTGCAAGACAGGCTTTTGCTAGAGGACATGGCAGAATCCTTCAGCCATATGTGTACCAGGATGTACACAAACAGCACCAGATGGCTTCTACCATCTGAAAACGATGTACAGAAGGTATCAGCCCTGAGGTCACACCTTCAGTGGCAACATCTAGATTTCTTCACTGCAGAAAAGAAGCTGTGGCTTGAAAGATTTGCAAGTGTTTTCAGACTGCTCAGACACCCAGCCAGAACACCTCATTGCCTCCCCCACTTGACAGTAAGTGCCTGAGCATTTGCTTATCTTGGTTGTTGCTGTCTGCTAAGGAAGCGCTCACAGATTCTAAGACATATCTTACTAGCCTGTCTGGATAAGAAAGATAGCAGTAGAAACACAGGGAAGGGAGAAACAACTGTTGGCAAGAAATTCCTCTGGGTTAAATGCTAGCAGCTTGCACATCAGAGGACAGACAAGCCAAATTTCTTTGCATTGCCATGCTTGTTAATATAGTCCATATCAAGGATGCCCAAGCACTGCACAACCAAGATGTAAAAATCAGAAGCGTGAGATACAATGTTTTAATGCACAGGCAGCTGAATATTTAATCAGACACCAACTGCAACATAAACTTCACCCATACCATCTTTCTGTTCCCTTGGTAGCAAAGAGCCTTAATTCTTAGAGGAAACCAGGTGAGTGTTCTCTTTTTTTTTTTTTTGGAGATGAGTTACACAAACACATTAAACCATCTAACAAGGTGACACTAACAGCATTAGCACTAAGGGAAGTCTGACTCAACAGCCAAAAAGTCCATGGGGAACCTGCTACTGCCTTCAAGTACTACAAGAAAATGAGAAAGACACTATGGCCCAAACTTACCAGTCAACATGTTGCATTTCATTAAACCACTGTACAAAAAGCAAGTAAACAGCAGTGAATCACTAAACTCCCTGACAAGATTATTACACATTAAGTAGGAAACTTCAGCTGACTTTTGTCTTCAGCAGGATTGTATAAAGGCAAATTTGGTACTCTATATACAGCTACAGCTTGATATATCCTCACAACATAAAGAGTCTCCCCAGTATCCACCAGCACATACCAGAGATGTTTCTGCACACGGACATCCTGGCTGTATTTCTAGGCTGTAAAGAGCTTCATGATTTCAGTCCTAATGAAGCCAGCTGAGCATTAAAACATGTCTGTTTTGTTTTAATAGAACTGGAAACACCAGAAGAGAAAAAGTCCAGCAACTGAAACGCTCCCAATCCAAAGTGCACTAAGAGAGAAGCACACCCAAGATGCCTCCCTCCCCTAATGAAGGTTTCTCCTTATTTTGTCAGCATAACTTCAAAAACATCTTACCTATTCAACACTTTTACCAGTATTAGCAGCACAAGTACGCTTACCAGCTTTTCTGGGAAACATCAGCCCCAGTGGAAGTGTAATTCTGCCACTCTGAAACTGGTAACTGGGGAGGGGAAAATCATGCTGTTTGTCAGAGCCTTTTTGTCTCTTCCTTTCACCTTCAAAGACCCCAAGAATGAGCCCCTGATTTCCCTCTGCATACTTTCAACTCCTACCACCTGGGTGTCTTGTGCTTATGGCTGCCATGGACAATATCTGGAGGAAGGAAGAAGTCAGACTCTATAAACTACTTCAGCAAAACACAGACTTTCCAAAGCTATCAGGGTGCTCTTGGAAACATAATCTAACCTAACCAGCTAAAACTGCTCCTGTGGCTTCACTCGCATGCCTCTGCAGGCTGTGGTTTGTCAGCAGGAACACCAGAGGAAGGCTCACAGTGAGGGGGCGAGGGCTGCAGGACAGTTTCGGGAACACACCTTCATGACTGCAGACAGTCTCCGACATGGCCAGGCGTATCACACGCACAACACGTAGGCAGCTGGAACCGCCCTGTCCAACACCAGCCCCACAATTTCACCACCACTACCTTCCTCCTCCTTGCCAAGCCTCCCTAAGAAAGCATTCTATGCTCGTTGTGCCTTACTTTCAGACTACTGCACACAAGGGTGTAAGAAACATTGTGCTCTGCACTGCAGAGAACAAGAACAAACTTTATGGGGAGACCACATCCCCACTACGCAGCCCACCTTATTCTCAAACTTCTTTTAGCATAGGACAAAAGCTTTGAAGTACGGAGCAAGCAAATGCCTACATGAGGATTTAACCTCCTCCAGCTTTTGACAATGGAAGTTTACTATAACCAGAAGAGACTGGGTTTTACACGTCCAACTCTCAAGGTCTTACTTTCATGAACTGCTGCTACACTTGCAGCAGAAAGCAGAGCAGTACTAAGAGCAGCCTGATTGGAGAGACTGACAACAGCAGCACTGCAGGCGATAAGGCTCTGATAATTTGGTTAAAGTAGGAAATGTAAACAGACTCACTGAACAAAAAAAATAGAGCCGGAGACAGAAAAGGACAGACAAAAGCAGGTGACATTCCCAGGAACACTGCTAGTCACAGAGTGGGAACACTGTCCACAGGTCAAGGCTGAAAAGCTCTAAATAATAGACACAATGATTCTGTAGTCCCCTTTGATTCACAGACACTAATGAAGCTTATCAAGATGACTGCTTCCCTGCACAACGTGTACTATACTGCTCATTTATTTAGCGTGGCTACTTACAGGCTTAAATCTGAGGGAGAGAGAGGCTGCCTTAGTTATTAGCGCTGCCTTCACTTTATAAAAGCTGCCTGTGGTCACCTCAAGGCAGGAATGTAAGAGCAACAAGCGAGAAGCCACCGTGCCACCCCAGCGTGTCACTTCACATACGCTTTGCCAGCTACTCCCCCTCACAACTGTGAAAGCAGACACCTACCCCAAGAAAGCAAACTGCTTCCCTGGACGCAGCCATGGAAAGCTTTTTACTTCCCCACACTGCTGCCTTTTGTCTAGGGGACACAGCTTCTCCGAGTGCCTCCGAGAGGCCACAGGCAGACTGACACTGGCACAGCCAGAAGCCAGCCAGAGGAGGCTCCTGGAGACGGCTGGCCAGGCAGAGAAAGCTTCAGTCTGACAAGCATCAGCTGGCAAAGGGAAGAATCCACCTTCAGATCCTAGAGGTAAACAAGTAAGGGAAGATCTTTCAAAGAGGGAAGGCACCAAGACTTGTGAAAGAAACACAGGAAAAATATATGGTCAGAAAACCCAGAGAGCACCTGTTTTCCGCTTCAGGTTACTGCAGAGAGCTGTAGAGGTGGTCACTCAGCCAGGCTCGTGGCCACTGGCAACACAGAAGCTGCAGATGTTTCTCTGCAGTCAAGAGCCCACCCAAGGTCCACCATGCACATCCTGGCAAATGTCACAGCTCCAGGGCAACAACTCCAGTGTGGCCACAATGCACTAGACCTCAGGGTGATGGGCTGAAAATGATCATCAGAGGTGGAAGGAGGAATTATGGAGATGGGCATGTAGCTAGTGGATTCAATGTGCTGGTACTACAGTGTGAAGCTGTATATCTGCCTGAGAAATCCCAGGCAAAGCCACAGCAATCTTGAGAGCTGCAACAAAGGTCAGCGGCAGTAAGCAAGGGCAGCAAACCAGGGAAAAGGAAGAATTAAGTCCTTCAGTACAGTCCATCACAGCCCCCTGGAGGAGTTAACAGTGGCAACTATTGAGCCAACTTTACAAATGCAGAAGAAAAAGGCAAGCAAAGTAAAACCGACAGTTCCACTTAAATAGCACTTTCACCTCCTAGCCCTGCAAGGATGAGAGATCTGTTTGTTTCTTCCCTGCAGTGCTCACACACACAGCATTGCTCCCTTTCCAGATGCCTTAACACAACCCTTTCCAGTATACATGCTGGCAA
Source organism: Microhierax caerulescens (assembly GCA_035590215.1). NCBI lineage: Eukaryota > Metazoa > Chordata > Aves > Falconiformes > Falconidae > Microhierax > Microhierax caerulescens. The sequence goes on from JAVJGJ010000001.1 coordinate 75,775,849, forward strand.
ACCACAATGGATTTAAAGCTTGAGGACCAACATCCACAGCCTGTCCTTGAGGCTCAGTCAGTTGCTCCAGGCAGCAAATCACTGCCCCAATCGGTAAAACAAGACTTGACTATTAGTCTGCTGTGCTCAATCCTGCAGGTCACTGCTGTACGAGTGTCCTCCCGCAGCAGGTGATGATGTCTGAGCACAGGGCTCCAAGTGAAGCACATCCAAGTCGCCGCAAGACAGAGTGCGTTGCTCTATACTATACACACTTCAAGCAAGTCACAAGGGCTTCACTCTTTGCCTCTGGACAGGTGCTATTTTGCTCTCTTTTCACATTATTGGCACAGTTCTGCTCAACAGTAAGCATTTAGCCTTCACACGGGCATTTTATAATCTCTTCCAGAAGGGAGGCTACATTTTCTAGGTAGCTGTACTTGGCAGAGTCTCGCTGCTGGCAGCCCCAGGCCTCGTAGCATGTGATTTTCAAAAGTACTCTGTGTGCTCCTCACTGTTCCCATTTATTTCAATCCTGCAATGATCTGCATGGGAGCAGGACAAAGCCATACATTCCTGAAAAGCCACACCTGCACAGTGCAGACTCAGTACAGTACCCTTGCCCTTGCTTTCAATGACATCCCCTTCAGGTTCACAAATACTGCCTGAAAAAACATTACTGCAAAGAAGCATGGTGACTGGGAAAGGGAGGTAATTAACGCAGTCCTGTTAAACTTATTAATTTTTATTAATTTTCTCTACTGTAAGATATGAAGGCCATTTTGAGAAAAGGAGCTATGAGCATCTACACATTCTTTTTCAGTGAGTTTATATACACAGGGAGCTGTTTAAAAGGCAGGTCAGGTGTTAAGAGCGAGCATTTCTTCACAGCTCTGCTGTCAGAACAGCTAGCAGCCTTAAGCATCAAAACACTTTATTTTGGACAAGAAAAAGAATTTCACAAAGATCTTCGAGATAAATTCTTCTTTCCCACACAGCTTAAGGAGAAGTATCAGGCTGTTTAATGTTGACTGAGTCAGCCTTAAAATCATCACATAGTTATGCATCTTCTGAAAGATTTGACATCTATAGACAAGAGAGCAAGCAACAAGCATACACCACAAGCCAGAAGCAAACTCAGTCTTTCCATATAATTATTACATACTGAAAGACAAGCCAACCCCTTTTCCATCAGGAAAGGGGACATTCATCCTGAAGACCCTACACACTTTTGTGAGCCTTCAAGATCAAATGATACAGATATTCACCTTTATCAAACTCAGGCTTTGTTACCTCAAAACACATGCCTGCATGTTTTCATGCAAAGGAAACAGGATATTAAGGCAAGGAAAAAAACATCCTTACTGAGGAAAAGGACCTGGGCTGCTTTATTGGGAATGAGAATAGAGTTTTTGGCATTGGTAGGGATAGATTTCTTATTTCAGATCTCCACCCATTAGCCCCCAGCTACAGAAAAGCTGCTTAATAACTGCATATCATCATCTATGGTTGTCATATAACATATCTTGACAATAAGAACGATGAACTTCCAGCATCAACAGCCACCAAACTACTGAAATGCCTCCCAGAAGCCAGGACACTCAGCTTTACTTCTCCATTCAGCTTAATGAAGTCATCACTTTTGTCAAGCACAGACAACTACTGAGTACAAAAATGTTGGGGCATTTGGAAAACTTGCATCTATCACCTCCAGCTTCTTCCCTTCCCTCTCTCTTTACCTCACCACACACACAGCACCATCCATTTTATCCCGAGCCAGTCTTTCAGCTTCAGTGTGGCTGCAGGAGAGGTGACGGTCATTAATGCCACACATCACACCAACACCAGCATTTCACACTCCTTCCAGGCCAGGCATGCAGACAGCCTTTATTTCCGTTGCAACTTCAGAAAGCCTCCAAATAGTACACAATACAGGAATAACAAACACAACCAAGATAAATGGAAGTTTAGGTTGCTAAACTGCTCTACAAATCCCCAGTTAAAGACAAAAAGCTGGTCATTCCTATTACAGCTCTGCCTTTTGAGACAAGGGACATTAAAATGGTCCCTCATGTTCTCAGTGAAATAGGCTGTACTGATTCTAAAAAAAAAACAACACACAGTATCTTTCTTCCCAGGACTCACTCTTGTTTTCAGCCCTCAAAGTGAAATCAAGAGAGAAATCTGATGATTGTAATAATGCATGTGATTTTAGAGACAGCACTTCACAGTTACATTTGAGAACACATAATCTGAGCATGAAATGACTGTAGGAAGTTTCTTCACTGACAAGACAACAGATTTCTACTGGATCAGGCTCTCCTGGAGAGCATTATTCACCTCAGTTTATGCTCTCCTAATCCTGCAGTCACAGAGAGTATTGGTGTAGAAGTCAGTTCTCATGATCTGGACCACACAAATTTTAAAACAGCCCACTGAGTACATGGCACATTCAGAGCCCTCAGCCAAGCTATTCAACACAACCCATGCATTATCTGAGGGAAAGCACCTCCTTTGATTCCATTTCTCATTTCACCATATATATACTGTTTCTAAGTGAAGTAATTTTTAAATCCAGCCTTCTGATTTTGAGGCCTAAAACCATCCTGAAGCCCGAGTTGCTCCAGTTTGGCAGAGACGGACACCCCTAAAGAGCCCACACTGCTGCAGTCGCTGGTGAAGGCATCACAACCTCGAATAGCCTGGTCTGTTCCTGTGAGCCATCAAGGGAGGGGAAGGGATGAGTATAACACACCCGGCTCTGCGAAGGGTGGCCAGCTTAATAACCTGACTCTGTTCACAAATAACATTTACAATAGGTGCTTAAACATAGATCATGTCCTAATCCTTCCTTTATTATTTTCTGGTTTAAAGTCAGCTGCTGCGGGCCAGCACCGAAGGCCCGACCCTGCAAGGGCCCCTCTGCCCCACAGACCCCTCAGCACGCTCATTCCCTGGCACAGCCTCCCAGGCTTTGGCAGCACTGATGCCTACAAGCAGTGCTGCCATGCCTCTACTACATCTTTTAGGGCACATGGGTCTGCTTTGGAAACGTAGACAAAACATGACGAATGTGAAGCAAGACTCTTCCAGACCACAGCACCTGGGAAGTGCTGCAATAGCTGCACACTGAGCCTCAGCTCCATGCCCACACCAGGATAAAACTGTCCCAGATCCTCTCCGAAAAGCCCACTTAGCAGAACCTCCTGGAGTTACTGATGATCAAGCTCTTTTTTTTCTGCCTTCACTCCTCATGCAAAGAGGAGGAAGGTAGGGAGAACTAACCATTCCCCTGCCACTGTCATGCCACCTGTGAGCAGCTCTCAACCTTACCCATTCCATGAAGCACCCATACCTCCTCACCTGCAGCCTGCTCACTTCCACGGCAGGTTCTGACAAACAGAAGCCTGGCCACCTCTCCTCCTCCTGAGGAACCAGGGCCTCCTGGCTGACCTGTCACCCAACAGGAAAAGGTTAAAAGAGGGAGATCCATACAGACTGTCCTTCCAAGCAGGTGTCACATCTGAATTCTCAGCTGTTACAGGGTTTATGATTAACAGGCATGCTGCAGTGAGCATCAAGGTCTCTGGTCACTGCAATCCTGCGCTGAAGTTCAGAACAAGAAGATCTATGTTTGAAAAGAAAGGCCACTGAGTTCAGAGAAATCCAGGAGATTGGGATTGTAGTGGTTTTGTATTTGGGGTATTTCTGTTTGTTTTGGTGGGGGTTTCCTGCTTTTTGAAGGAGATTGAAAATAATTACGATATTTCTAGCCCTGCAGCTATGAGCAGATAAATTCCACAATGCACACAGAAGCAATGCTACCCTACACATTTGCATCCAGACAGGAAATCTGGTTAAAAAAACAACTTGGTTTTGTCAACCTTATGTTACCAGAGGAAAGGTCCGAGACAAATTTGGCACCAGACATCTTTCTATAACTCACCTGAAACACTAATTACCAAAATTACTAATTACCAGGTTCTCATTAGCAGAAGTCAAATAAAGTCCAAATGACTTGTAGAGAACAGATCTCTAGACCAGAAAACAAGTTCCACATCTCAGGCTCTCATGTTTTTAAGCTTTACAAATGTTTAACAGCCAGCTAGCTGTTTCACACTCCTCTACAAATCAGCCAAAATCCCAAAAGAGCCTTTACCTTAGGTACTTGGGTCTGTCTTTTGTCCCCCAGCATATGCACACACATTCAGATAAGACACACCTAACTAAAAAACATCACAGGGAGTAAAGACATGTCAGACCTGAAGAAAAATCAAACCAAGTGCAATTACAGAGCTGAAGTGGAAATTTAGTTACAGAGAATAAGTGTCTTGTTTCCTAAAATGATTGCAGTACAGAATTAGCACTTCCCGTTAAGACATCATGTATTTAACAACTGATGATGCTCAGGAAATTAGTGCAGACTGATTTTGCAGAACAGTGGGCTTAATACTTCACAACTAAAATGGCCAAGTTGCTTCTCGTAAGGCATTGTCAGAGACTGAGGCCTCCAAGTGCATAACAACACAAATAAGAATTAGGACAAGTCAGTCAAAAGCTTTATAAACTATGGTCACGGTGAGAGAACAGAACACTGGGACGGCATCTCCCCCTCCACATCCCTGCCAATTGACTGCAAAGGAACTACAGCCTGTTTCAGGGTAAAAGACTTAAAAAAATTAAAAAAAAAAAAAAAAAAAGGTGAGCAAGAACAATCATATCAATATTAACAAAGCCAGGTACCCATCCCTGAGAAGGAGGGCTCCTCAAGTAGCTTGCTAAGCACCACAATTCAAAGGAGGAATGAAATTGTAAATAGTGTGACAGTGTGGGGAGGTGGCTCTTGGTGGAACCCACAGTATTACCCTAGCTCAGAAATGGGGAGCTGGAAACAATCACAGGCTATTAACTTGTAGTCAAAAGGAACGTTCTTTTAGTTAGGATAAGCTTCTTAGAAATCTTAAATACTAATTTTAGCACCACAATGTAAAATCCAAGGAAAGGGCACTTCCAGAAAATAAATCTTCACTGACTCATATTCTTTGCAATGGTGTACACTTCCCCAGTAATTTCTGCTCCCTGTAGTGGAGAAGCACAAGAACCACTTTGCCAGCTGCTATCCTGTCTCTGCATTACATCCACATACTCAGCTGATGTGAAAGTAAACACAGTTTTTTAATTAACACGTTTTCTTCATTTCAAAAAGTGTCCTCTAAAGGGCTCCTCTAACAGGAACTGCTGGAAAAACTCTGTGCCACTGTTTGACATTGTGAGTAGCATGAATGAGAAGTAAAATCAAATCCTCTTACTACAGGTATGTGTAAATAGGTAGAAGAAAAAAAATATTTTGAAGACATAGTAAGGGAAAAAAAGGATGCAAAGTCTTCAAAAGCACTCATTGCAAATATAATAACTCTTCTCCCACTGGAAGTCATTAGCAAAACCTGCAAGCTTTGCAAGGAGAACAGGGTTAGATCCATGTTCAGTGCATTGCAAAGTCCTAGAATTTTATTCACAAGCAGACACCATCCTGGGAAATAACCATCACCAATTAAACAACAGGATCATATATTCTGAAAACGCTAACTGGAGCTTTCAGTATGCTGGCAGCATAAGCCATACACACACGCACATGAAGAACTGACAGAGGTAAGAGGGAGCTTTCCCTTATGAGTACTGACCTGGGCAGAAGGGCCACCCCTCCGAAGCCATCCAGCCTTCAAAAGGTCCAAGACCTGCATATTTTCATGTCTTGATGTTACTCACCAACACAACAAAGCTACTCTGCAGGCCATGCCAAGCATTTCTGAAGTCCAGAGGGGGCTCTCCAGGGGCTGCCCAGAGGGGACTATCAGTATTGTGTCCCAGCCTCCTGCAGTAGGAGACGTGGCTCGCCTCCAGAGCCAGGCAGAGGTTAGCCACTCTAGCTGCCCTCACAGGCTAGGCAGAATTAAGCCATAAGATAGTAAGACCAAGAGGCCACAGCCCACCCTGCCCTGATCAGCAGAGGCTGGAGAGATGCAGCTGCAAGACTCCCAGTTCCAGGCATTTCTCCCATTTTCTACCTCAGAGACCTCCCGACAGCCTCCTCCCTATCATCTTCAACAGCTCAGGACCCTATGCCCCACACATACCTCTTCACCTCCTATCAGACATGGCTTCATTCATAGGTCCACAACTAATGGAAAATGAGAAAGATGATCTTTGACATGCCCTTCTATACAGAAGGTGTAAGGTTGTCTTTATCCCACGCAGGGGAGGCGAGGGTGAAAGAGGAGGGCTCGATTCTTCTCATTCCTACTTGCAAAGGAGAGCTACAAAATTCAGTTCCCACTGCCGCAAGCCACAGCGGACCCACACAAAGCAGCACGTGGGACAGGATTCTCCCCAGTTTACTGCTGTTATTGTAAAGACTTCTGTGACTGTTCACCATGAGCTAAAAAAAAGCAGCTGTTCCTTGCTTTGCAGCACATCCCTTCCACCTGCCCCAGTCAGCAGAAAACAGGCACAGCCAGTAAGACCATGTTGGCAGAGAGACATGGTTTCTCAAGGGTGGTCACAGGCTCCTTAGAGAGCAGCACTGCAGAACCTTTTTCAGAATATGCAAAACCTACAAGGTAACTGGGAGTTGGTGCCACATCTTAGTGACATTCCCTTAATTAAAGGAGTAGGAGAAAGGCACTTGAGATCAAACCCAAATAACTTCTTATTTCTATTTCCAAATCTCAAACTGCCCCTCTTCCACAGCTCTAGCTGAAGGCAGGATTGCCTAGTTGCTAGAGGTCTACACTTCAGCATCCAGGATTCATGAGATCCATTTCCAGTTCCGATCATGTACTCACTGTGAAGCCTGCATTTTCATCATCATCATCTTATGCTCGTTTTATTTCATGGCTAAACATCAGGCTAGCCCAAAGATGCTTCTCCCAATACATACCTTTTTACAGAACTCAGAGCTGAATTTCTGGGACCTCTGCACTGGAGTCATGCAGCTAGTTAGGCTATTTGCAGGATGAAGTATCCTCATCAAGTTGGATGGAATATTCACTAAGCTTGGCTTCCTTTTACAAGCATCTCATTAATTCCAGAGCCTAAATTTACAAGTCCTCAGAAGATGAATAATAGTTGCGCACAGAGAGGACTTAAGCACTCCTGAATGCCAACCTCCTTTAGTAATTGCCTAGAAAACATTTATAGGAAAAGCACGAGAGGCCAGATTCAAGGTCAGCCCCTCTAATCCCACACCATGGACATACAGCATCCAACATGTACCACCTCATTTTGAAAGAAAGAGCCAAAAGGCACACTGACAGGACAAAGGAGCAGTGGAATCAGTCAGGTCAGATTTGCATATGCTACATGAGGAACTGTGGTTATTTTTAACCCATCCCATAGCTCTATCATGCAGTAACAGTGTACACTACAAAAGCCCCAATCCCTGCAGAAGGTAGCCTGCTGTTTGAGGAAAGATGTCTTATTGCTCCAATTACCCACAGAGGGATTTTTATTGTATTATGGAAACAGAAACACCTGTACCTTTACCACATGCCAAAACCAAGAAGTTAATGGAAGGTGAATTGGAAGGCCAACATTCAAGAGAATGTCCATAAGAAAAGCTTTAGGGTTTCTCAACAATACACAATTAAACCACTCCACCCTGAGAAGGAGAGGCATTAGCTGCCTGTGGTTCTGCAAGCACAGGTTCTGCCCATTGAAACACAATGAAGAAAATGCAATTTGAGTCTGAAGAACACAAGGCTACAATGACCTTCTAGATTAAGAAAGCGTGAAGGGGTGAAGGCACAAGTACAACAAGAGATTTCCAAGAGGGGGAAAAAAACATATAAACCCCCTTGGCCAAAAACCAAGTTTGTGCTCCACAACTAATCACAACACAGATCTCTTCCCTTTGATGTAAACAACAAAACTCCCCAACAATAACTGAACAAGAGTTGGCATAATGATGCAGTGCAATTGGAAAGGCAAAGCAGAAAATACGTGACTCAGCCCTCTCTTCTCTTTTATAAGAAGACAACATAATGCCAAATAACGAAGTCTGCCCTAAGAGACCATCTGCGCTTGACTATTTTGATGCATTTCCCAGACAAACTGAGCAGACCTGCCTCCCAAACCATGCTGCTCAGCTTTGGCTTTCCAGAGCCAACAAATATTATTCAGCAGCATCACTGTGTTATTACACATGATTTTCAGCTGTTACCTGTTTCAGCTCCAGAACAACCAGCACAAAGCAGCTTCCACAATCTTGTGTCCCACCAGGCTCAAGATGGTTTGAAGAACATATAGAAAGCAGGCTTACCTGGCTTACTTCCTTCACAGTCATGCCCCAGCTGGCCTTTGGTGTTCAATCCACAGGTATACACTTCCCCATCTTCCAACAGGAACATGGAGTGGTTTCCTCCACATGCCACCTCCTTGACATTTCTGTCATGAATGAATCCATACACCTGTGGTTCAGGAATGATGACCTGGAGGTTGCTACCTATCCCAGGCTGTCCAAAAGACGAGTAACCCCAGCATAGCATTTTCTCTCTTTTCAGCAAGTCATGTATCCTTCCTGGGCAAGAGAAACAGGGGGAGGAGCGTGAATGACATGAGTTCTTAACAAGTGATCCTACAGAGATAAAATGCTCAGATTAGGAGGTGGAAACAACCAAAAAATGCATTTCCTGCATGACTGTCAGGCTTGCAGACTGCCAGTAAAATGGGATTTCATCACACAAAGAATCAAAACAGCTCAGGTGCTGAGTCAGCACCTTGGTGCCATGACCATCTCCATCTGCAAGGCACTAGAATCATTCTGAAACCCAGCAACCCTGAGCTTTTATTTCAACAAAATCACTCTACTTCAAAATCCAAAAATCAGTCAACTCCCCAAACCAACTGTACCGCTTTTTAGACTAACAGGTCTAAATGCGAACTTTCTGAGTTAGTGTCACATTTGGGACCATTGCTTAAAAAAAAAAAAAAAAAAAGTCTTTTAGAATTATCTCAAAGGTGACCGTACTGTCCTGAACAGACTGACACAAGTATTTGTGGTGTATTGCCCAACTGTTTCTGTTAAATCTGTTTCAAGAAATATTTTGCTCAACTGAACACATTCTCACAATCCCAGATATGTGCATGCACACACACAACCCTAAACGGCAGCAAGAACGTCCCCAGAAGCAGCAGTTCACATGCAGCAGCACACTGACAGCTTGGCCCCAACAGTAACGGGCAGATAACACTGATGCAACCCGTCAGCAGTCAGGTGTCATCTTTTGTACTGAGCTCAGTGAAAGTTGGGAATTTCAGAGAGCGGGGTAACATGGGAAGAGAAAAAAAAACAGCAATATAAATTATAGGCCCAAGAAATTACTCAGCCTGAACTTGATAATGACAACAGCATGCTAGTGCAGAAGAGCGAGGAGGAGGGAAACCGCTCTCCTTCCAAGAGAAGCACATGAAAAATGTTAGTAATACTCCCTTGTCACTCCTAATCTCAATAGGTTTGGGTTATTTGTTAAACACACTATACTATTACGATATTGAAAACTCCCTTGCTGGAACCAGAAACCAATTAAAGCTTTTTTTGTAAAGGGAAGAAGATAATAGAATGAAAGATCTGTGGCATCAAGTCTCCTCAAACAAACCTGTGCCAACTTTCAAACTAAGGCAATTTACCACAGCAGCATTTACCATCTTAGCACAGGATTAAAAAGCAAAAGGTAACCCTTCAAGTGCCAAAGATTCCTCAAAGAAACAAGACTCCTCCTCCCACTCTGAGCAGGTAGGAAATGCATGCATTTGGTTTGTTTCCAAAGCCCAGTGCTAATTCAAGCTCTAGGTATTAGCAGTAAAGCCTCTCCTAATCTAAGCCCTAAGCATCAGGTATTCATCTCTTACCCCACTATCCTTGCTTGTCAGCTGTGGTCACGCAGACAGGTGTGGTGTCTTCCACTGAGGCAAGACTGAGCTGGATGGGGAAGGGAGAGGATTGGATTTTCCAGCTGTACTTCATCAGTGGTGTGATTTCCTACCACGAACTGGTTACCAGGATCTCTTATTAGGGGCTTTAAAGCATGCCATCAATCCCATTTATCTCCAACAGCCTTTATTACTTTATAGCATAAGTCAGTCCACGCCTACACATGTGCTTATCGCTAGCCAGCTCCAGAGCACCCAGAGGAAAAAGCAGGAGGTTACAAGGCTCTGTCTAGTTAAATTTGTCATTGTGTAGACTCTGTACTTAGTTGCCCTCAGCACAAAAGCCTGATGGAAGATGCCTTCTGTGCTGGCTACACTATTTCCTACGCTAAGAATAGGAATGCTGTGGGACACAGTAAAATTGGAAGTGCATGCATGTGCCTTAAATGACACAACTGCTATATTTATAGTGAACTTCATGTTCCATCTCAAAAAAAAAAAAAAAAAAAACAGAAGCAACACCCTGAAGGTGGCAACACTAAGGGAGGGAATAATTTCAACACTGACATCAGAAACAGCAGAAACGTAGGACTGCCATTTCTGTCAGCCTGGGGAACTACCTCGATACAAAGATAAAAGCAGCACAATAGCAGCAAACCTGACGATCCAAAGATCATATTCCCTGCTAGTGTAAGTGGATGTTGCCTCTGAGCCATAAAGACTCCACCACCATATGACTGGGACCACAATGACATTGTGCAACATGAGCTAAATATTAATTTCAGATCTCTTTCTAAAAGGGTTTCTGAACAGTCAACTCCCCATAGAGTACAGTCATATTTCCTAGCCCTAATTTCATTTAAAATGCTAAAAATACTTTAATTACTTTCCTTGTGTTCACATTCCACACAAGAAGTTGTTGTAATAGGGAGGGGATGCAATACAGTTGGTAAGAGGTGTTTTTTCCCTCTGGGTAAGATGCTATTTAAAACAGGAAAAGCTCAAACTCCCAGTAATTCATATGCACACTAGGGTGGTATTTCGGAGGAGTCAACCCTCAATTTATGCTAGTGGCCAGATTTTCTGAAGCACCCTGAAGTTTATCAATCCCTACAGCAGATGATGAGGCATGCCAGACCCTTTAGAAAATCTGGTCTTAACCAGTTTTTTGGTTATCTTTTTAAACCATCTCCATTTAACGCCACCCTCCACCATCCAAAAATTTTGCTGATAAATCCCCACGCAGCTCTTTTCCAAGGGGCACAGACCAGCACTTCCCACTCAAGAGTGAAAGCCAAGATAGCCACTTTCCATCTGAGCGTACAGGCACAGCTAAACATTTCCCAGTGGCCTGCTGAACCACGTTTTTAATTTACTTATTTTGAAGACATAGCACATTTTTAAAGCCACAACCATTCAGTGTTGGTTTTTTTTCTCCCCCCAGAAAAGCTGCTCCAAGCCTTAATACATCATGCATTCCAGTAGGAGCTGTATCCTGAAACACAGGGCTTCAAATGACAATTTCACACTCCATTTCTAATCTGGTTAAGGCAGTTACTCTTCTTTGACATTAGCAGAGAAAATAAAAATGCATGTTACACTGCAAGCTACCTCTACAAACCGCATACCCTCCTTACACCAAAACAATTACAGAAAAAGTCTCTAGTGGGGGCAGGCACTAACGCCGACGTATGTGTGCATAAACACACACACACAACATATAGGTAAGGTTTATATTCACTTATCTGAAATTTTAGAAGTGACTATTCCTAGTGCTCAGCTTGAAACACCTTAAAAATGTTTTCATCTTCAAGAAGAAGCTCTTAGGGAAGTTGTCTTCCTTTATGAGTTAGGGCATTAAAGTTCCCAGTCACTTTTAAAAATTGGATTGCAAAAAGGACAAGAGCTGCAGTACCCATCCACATCACATGTTGCTGTTCTCCGCAGACCACAACACAACCAGTTTGGTACTCATGTTTTAGACATAAGAACAGATGTAATAATGCAGCAAAGCTGGTCACTTGCAGAGGCTCCCCATATATAACAACAACAAAAATGGGAGGGAGGGGAGACATAAAGGTATAACCAACCCAACATCCTCGAACCCCGACATTCCTGGAATAATCCACCACCAAAACAGTGAAGGATGTACACAGCACAACTAGAGACAGGAAAGCCCCACGCTGTGGGGAATATTCTGAGGAAATCTATTGTGGGTGGAAGATCCACCCTCTGCCGTAATAAGGCTCAACTGACATCCTAAGTACATATTCCTTGGTGACAGAACAGCCCTGGTGGTTTGGTAAAATAATAATGCTGCATGCAAGATCGTGACAGGATGTGTTTTATTTTGCGGGGGTTTTTCTTTTCAATAGCTATCACGACCGTACAGACTCTTCACACAATGGTACAAACATATACTAAAGCCATAGCTGTGATCACAACTGCTCCCCTTCCAAGAAAGTTAAGTTAAATAAATACCAGGCTTGCAACAAGCAACACTCAAGGCTGAACGCTCTTGAAACAAAGAGATCTGCCAACTGGCAGGGTACGAATAAACAATTTTTTTCCTTCCCTGCTGTTTGTGAGATTTCAGCGAGCAAATGTGCTCCTTCTATCAGCATTGCCCAATACCGAAGGGGTTTGCTGCTGGTTTACTGCTTCTTTTCTGCCACTAAGCCTCCATGCCCGCTTTCTTCTTCCTTTCGCCTTCGCCCTACTCCAACTCAATGTCCAGTGTAGACCAGGCTGTAAAGCAAGAGAACTCAAGGTGTAACAGCACAGGAGCCAAGGCAGAAACAATGCGCTTCCATTGCATAACCACATGCCCTCAGCCAGAGGCGGCCCCGTAGAAAGCATTTAAAAACAGATAAATAAAATCACACAAGACCCGCATCGCCCCCATCTGCCACCCCGCAACAGCACCCACCTCCCTACCCTCACCCCAGCCGCTGGCTTCTCGGGTTCCGCGCTCCCCGCCGCCGCCCCCCC
>JAVJGJ010000001.1:75816792-75835985 GCA_035590215.1 Microhierax caerulescens
GGAATTCATTCCCTGCTTCCCGTGGGCAGTTCAGCCATCCCCGGGGCAGCCGGGCTCCATCACGTGTACCGGCTACTCGGGAAGACAAACGCCATAATGCTGGATGTCCCCCCCCCTTCCTTCTTCTTCCCCCAGTTTATACACTCAACATGACGTCATATGATATGGAACATCCCTTTGGCTAGTTGGGGTCAGCTCTCCTGGCTGTGTCCCCTCCCAGTTTCCTGTGCCCCCCCCCAGCCCTCTGGCTGGCAGGGCCCAAGGAACTGAAAAGTCCTTGACTTAGTTGTTGCTGGGTAATGTTTATACTAAACCCATCAGTGTGCTGTCAGTATTGTTTTCACACCAAAGCCAAAACTCAGCACTGTGCTAGGCTACTAAGAAGAAAATTAACTGTATCCTAGCTGAATCCAGGACAGCAGCCCATGAAATGTAGTTCAAAACCCATTTCTTTGGAGCTGTTCTTCTCTGTTGACTGCCCAAGAAGGCTAGGACTATGCATCTGCTGTTACAGGTACGTCTTTTGAATATGTCATGTTAAGCAGGCACAAATAGAGGTAGGAGCTCGTATGGCATTGTGCTTATTCAGGATCCATAAATTCTGAGTATTGATGTTGACCATCATAGATGTATAAGAAGTAGAATAAAGGGCTGGTGTCAATTTGTGTTTAATGGTGTTGGTGACAAAAGGTTAAACACAATACAGAAAAAAGCAATAAAAATTTCCAATCTTTCAAAGATTCTCAATACACCTCCTAATAAGACCAACACTTCATTAGAGTGTCTTTTCTAGATGTTGGTTCTTCCAAGAATGTAACCACAGCCCTAGTTTAGGCCAACTTTTTCTTAGTTTCTTAAGTTTACTTAATTTCTGCTTTGAAATTCATTTAATCCATTTGCCCAGCATTAGTTGTCCAAAGCAGTTTAGAATACTCACAGTATTTTAAACATGAGAAACGTGCATGAACAAAAGTTGTTTCAAATAACGTTTAATGGTATTTGACGTTTGCTTTTGGCTGCTTTTAAAAGTTTTGGCTGAATTCTTTTCCTTGCCCGCATTTAGATGTTTCCACCTTTCTCAAACCCCAGTTATTATTTGTTCAGGTATACTATTCCTTCTACTCTCCCCACCCACCCCCACCCCCACCCCCCATCACTAATGCTTATCTAGGTCTAAAACTACCATGTTGAATTTTTATTCAAATTAGTTATGTGGAGGTTGGCAGAGATCCAATGCCAAACAAAGCATTTTTAGGGTCCGTGTTTTCAGTTCAAGAGGGTGCCTTATGAATACCCTGAAACAATGCAGTTACAGAAGCGGCCTGATTTTGAAAGGCACTGAATTACTAAAACTTTTATCAAAGCAAGGTTAGATTCAAAGGACATTGTTTTGCATCATCAGAGGATCTGACTCAGTATATATACTATAGGTAATAGATATAGATAGAGATAATACTATAATCTACTGAGGATTTTAAAAACAGGTTGTTTATAGAAGGGAGTCTACCTGAACTACAAGCAGATCTCCAATGGCTCTCATCCATTGGATTTGAATTAGGTGAAAAATATTTTGTATTATTACCTTTATTCACAGGACAACAGAAGTTTTACTTGATAAGCTCAATTTCTGGTACTTGCTAAGTCTATTACATGTTAATTTAATGCAAAAATTTGGTTTCAAAAGGCACATCACTAAAGCACAGATTTTCTGTGATGGAACACTGTCAGTAATGTAACCACTAAACTCAATATCTGCACTCAGAACTAGGGAGGGAAATGCCTTCATTTTTAAAACCCCGGATAATTTCTGCAGAACCACATATAAACTAGGATTTATACTGTAACTGATGTTTAATTTGGTGCTTCAGCAGTGCCTGCATTTTCCTCCCCACCAACGCTCATCCCAGCAGGCAGCTGCTTCACAGCTTTCCTCCCATGTGAAGCCTGATTTCTTTTTTCAAAGCCCCCAATTATGCATGTACCACAGTAAACCCCCTGGAAACACGTAAAACCTTTCTCACAAATATTGTTAGTCTGACTGTTACAAGCAGCTTTCATTCTGCCCATTTTGGGGTTTAACACCACTTCTGTTGTTCCTTCAACCCTCTGCTCTGTCACCTTTCTGTGGCACACCTGGAACAAATTTCTAGCCCCTGATTTTCAAACCTTCCAGCTCAGGATTCTTTTACTCAATGTCTGTCTTCTAACATCAACTGAATATTGAAAATTAGATATTAAGTACTGATCATATTTAAGATCTTCAATTCAAACCCCTCTCTGCAACTGTAGAAAAACTTTGGGAAGTGAATTGTGCCCTTTCATGACATCATAAACCATTTCTGTTTTAACAAATCATCAGAATAACACCTAAGCAAAGATGACATCAGGCTGAGGTGTTAGTACACTAGCAGATAACTCTCAGAAATTTATTAAAATAATATTAAGATGTCCCCTTTATATCAAAATACCAAACGTAGAGAGTTTCATTCTAATTTTATCATTACCTTTGGAGAAAAAGTTTTTTGTTTGTTAAAACACGCTTGTGTAGGTTAAAAGCGGTTGTGTTGAGAGGATTATATTTATGCTCACAGCCACTTCTGAAACAATTTCATGAAAACGGGTGAGCCTTCCATGCAATATTTCTCACTATACTGCAGTGAGATTCTTCTGACATGCTGTTTACCTCTACATAACAGTCACATGCAGATGCAAAAATAATTACCTAAACCAAAACCCCCAAAGCTATTCTCATTGGTAGTTCCTCATGGATGCTACTTTAAAGGCGAGAAAGTTATGTTTCAAAATGAAGATTTCTTGCCCTTCATTTTTTCTACAAGTAGAGCCTCAGTCAGCTGAACCTTCTCTTTCTCTGCTGGTCTTTTCCTCCTCTGAGCAGGACTGTGTAAAAGATTGTGTTGATTCTTGCAGATAGGATCGAATTCAGCTCCCCCTTACAGTTGTTCAATCCATGTAATCCAAACTCTTCTCTTTTCTGACTCTCACCGTGCTGTTTGATTTCCCACAGGCCAGGGTATTACTAGGGAGGGAGTCCAGATAGGATTTTCATGTTATTTTCTGTTTCTGTGCTGTAATCTAATCAAGCTGGTGATTTCTTTGTCTGCTACCCCACTGCTGGATGGCACCACTCAAATCGTAGAATTGTTTAGGTTGGAAAAGGCCTTTAAGATCATTGAGTCCAACCATAAACCCAGCAGTGCCAAGTCCATCGCTAAGCCATGTCCCTAAGCACTGCATCTACACATCTTTTAAACACCTCCAGGGATGGCGACCCAACCACTTCCCTGGGCTGCCTGTTCCAGAGCTTGACAGCCCTTTCGGTGAAGAAGTTTTTCCTAATATCCAATCTAAACCTCCCTTGGCCCAACTTGAGGCCTTTTCTTCTTGTCCTGTTGTTTGTTACTTGGGAGAAGAGACCAACACCCACCTCGCTACCGCCTCCTCTCAGGCAGTTTTAGAGAGTGACAACATCCCCCCTGACCCCCCCCCTCGACACCCTCCCCCAGGTCGGGCGTGGTCTGTCGGGTCAAGTACTGCAACAGCCTCCCCGACATCCCCTTCGACCCCAAGTTCATCACCTACCCCTTCGACCAGAACCGGTACGGGGGGACCAGGGGGGGCACAGGGGGGTAGGGGGGTGGGTTGTCGGGCTGCGCTGCCCGGGCTTCACGGTGGGAAAGCTGGTGGCGATACGCCTCGTGCTGTTGGGTCCCCCCGGTGCGTTTGTTGGCGCAGTCGGGTGGTGGATTTCGAAACCACCGTAAATGGCCTCGAAGAGCCCCGGTCGGTCGGACGGTGCTGCCTCAGCGTGGAGTGAGACTTCAGAGCGGCCCCAGAAATGCGGAGCAGCCCCTCTCGTGGCTTCCCACAGTGCTGGAAGCACGCTGCCCTGCTTTCCGTACTTTGCCCGCAGCTCGCGATTTGGGATGCTCCGACATGGGACAAAAGGGTTGAGCGATCCAGGGCAGGGTCGGGCAGAGGAAGATTGCAGACAGTGAGGAAAGAACGTTATTAAGTGGATACGAACACCACAAACTCGGAGCCAACATTTGCTGGCTTGCTTCGGTGCGAAGTGAAAACAAGCAGTGACTTTCCAACAAGCAGCACAGAGAGGTTTGTGCTTGCAACGTTTCCAGCCAAGAGCTAGATTCTTCCCGAGCTTTAGCTTAGGGATGGTGCTCAAAGAAGAAATTGTGCTGCCGCAGAGCCTTTGCTAGAAATTCAGGCTGCTTCTGGGAGTGGGTTTTGCCGGGATGTAGCGTGCAAAAGCTATTTATGGAACGTCTCAAGGACAGTACTTGGCGCCAATGCCGTTTTGGTGGAGGAGTGTTTTCATAAACAGTATGTGTGGGGTCACAACCTCCACCTCCTCCTCCTCTTTCTTCCCATAACCGAGGCCAAGCATGTCTTGCAAAAAAAGTTTCAGAAACTCCCCAGGAGAGCATGAAAGGCTAGGTAAGGATTGGGTTATGCACTTTGATGTTGCCCATTAAATGTCCTGTGTGGCTTTTCACAAACCTTGTGCAAAACATCAGGCTTATATATTAGCCAGAAACATTGTGGTACAGCGTTAACTCCTGGAGGGAAGGAGCTTCAGCCCTCAGGTTGATGTGGGATGAGACAAGAATGGCCTCTGTCTAGCATTTGGAGGAGCCTTTCCTCTGGCCAGCAGACTCAGGAGACTATCACAACAGTCCTAAAAATGCATGCAAAATGGTGACAAAACAGGTATTGGTACTTACAACCTACTGCCCCAACCCTCGGATGCACTTTCCTCCTCAGATGCTGGCTGGGCCTGGTGGGGCTTTGACCCAGACTACAGAGTTTGATGAGGTCAATGCAAACACGAGCCGCATGGTGGGAGGCTTCCGACCTGGCAGCCTCAAACAACGGCTCCCACAAGACTTTCTCCATCCTCTGGTCATCACAGCAGCAGCTTCTCTGAAGAGGGTCACAGTGTGGGACAGCCGCTCCGTGCACAAACTGCGTCCCTTCCTTGGAGAAGGTCCCTTCGGACGTGCAGCAGGGCACCTTTGCAGGCTGTTACCTGTTGTTTGAGAACTTTGCTAAAGCATGTGGTGCTGAGCCACTGGCCAGATGTCCCCTCCTCTGTCGCTCTGGGGAGCTGCTCTTCTTTTGGCTCCTGCTCCTGGCAGAGCTCTGACCCAGCAGCTCGGGGAAGGGAGCAGGAGGGACGTGGGCTGCTCAGCAGTGTTGCAACTCACTCTTCTGAGCCTTCCTGGTGCTGTGGACCTTCTGGTGATACGCGGAGCTCTGTGGTTCGCAGCTGAGGCAGGAGCTCAGCCCACACACGGGGCAGACATCTGGAAGTATTTCTGTAGCCCTCAGGGCCTCCTGGCAGTTAGGACTGTTGGGTGGGGAGAGGAGAGGGGAGTTGTAATCTCCACAGGGATTTTGGAACTATGGTAGGAGAGGACATCCACCCCATCAGCCCCTCAGGGCAGAGCCTCCTTCAGTATCTTTCCAGATAGGAGACAGCACTTTTCTGGGTTTCTAAAAGAACATAGATGCTGTGGGGGTCAACGAGTGGAAATTCTGGGTTTTGCCGTTTCCCCGCTGTAAATGGACACGATCTCCTTAAGGCACTGTCTAGGGTGGGATCCTGCGCAGGGAGACCACAAACAGGCAGGATCCTGCCTGCCTGCATCAGTCATTTTGTGTGACAGCTTTTGCACAGGGGAAAATCCTCGGGGGACAGGGGACCCGGGCTGTCTGCTCAAGGCAAATGGGCTCTGAGGTGTCTGCATGCAGGCACTGGATGATCAGGATGCGTCCTTTGGGTCCAAGAGTGAGCAGCCTTTCAAGTCTGAGAAGAGATTCAGAAAAACATGTTTCCAGCCATGGTTCCTAACTGTGTTTGATAGCTCTTTTGTTGGGTTTGTTGTTTGGGTTTTTTTTTCCAAGTGGAGCTGGAGACGGAGGGCTTTGTGCACATCCTGTTTGAAAACTGGTCCTCAGGAAGAGTAAATGCAGAGCTGTGGCTGCCATTGGCCTTTGCTGTCATCAGCAGGAAGGGTGGCAGCTGGAGATGGGATATCCAGTGGAAGAAGGGAACACATCTGGGAATGGTTTAATTGATAGATGCTCCTCCTCACGCAGCCTAGCGTTACAGCATGCTGGGGGTGGCAGGGCAGGACGCAGGACAGGGACAGATGCAAATGGGACTAATGCTGCCAGGTTATCCTTTTCATGATTCCTGCCACTGTTTGCTCAAACATCACCTCCCAGGCAAGGTGGGAATGAGACTTGCCTTGAAGTACGTGCTTGAGACCGGCATCGCCCACAAGCAATTGAAAGACAGGCTCCTGTTCCTTGGTTAACTGAGGCTGCATTTCATACCCTCTTTCTCGCCTTGTCTCCCTCTCTGTCCTGTGTGTACCAGCTATTCAGAGGGTCCGAAGGATGTGTACCAGCTGGGAGGGGCAGTCCTACTGACTTGCATAGGCAACACCACGTGGGCATGAGTGAAGCTGCTGGAAAACAAAGCATTCAGCGACATAAGGCGTAACGTGCAAAATTCTCCTTGAGATGTGTGGTCTTCCACTATATTTCGAGGGGGATAAAAGTTCATTAAAACTGTATTTGACAGAGCTGACCAAGTGCCTGTCTAGTTGAGCTTTCCATATTCGTGATGGTGCCTGTCACAGGTTTTCTGTGCAATGCTCGGCAGTTTTTGCTTGCCAAGAGATGCTGCCCACCGACCGGGAAAAACTTGGATGTTTCTTTGTTGTTAAATAGCAAAAGGAAGGAGCCGGTTCTCGGCTCTACATTATTTGCCTTGACCTTGTCCTTGGGATTCTCTTTGCACTGGTTGTTTCCCAGACGTCTCGGATCTGACGCCTGTGTTCTTTGTACAAAAATAGTGAAGCCATGCAGAAAAAGGTATTTCCATTGCAGCCAAAACTTCCCGCTGGAGGGCAAAGGAAGGCACAGTTGAGAAGAGACTGGGAGGATGGAAATAACCCTTGCTATGCCTGCGCTTGGCAGATGCAGAGACCCAGCCAGTCCTTCCTGGAGTGGGTTCCACATGGGCAGGACTGTTGGGAGCAGCTAGAAGAAGGCACCCTACTTGACTCCCAGCACCTTGGGGCTGTCTGGCTGCTGGTGGTGCTGTGTTAGCAGAGCATGGCCAAGCTGCCTGTGGTTGTTCTGAGGGAGTCGGCAGCGATGCTGTGGTGCTTCCTCCTGGCTGGGCTTGTCCTGTGCCCTCACGCTTGCGCTCACAGCTGGCTCAGGGTTTGCCCTGCTCACTGCGTCCTGCCTCTACCCTTGTGCCCCAGCAACCTCTTTTTAGCCAGTGCTGAGGCCACACAGGAGATGGATGCTGTGAAGTTTTCCAGCTGCTTTCCCGCATTGAATGGATTGGCCCTTCGCACTCTGCCTATGGATGCTCATCGCTCCGCTCAGGTCTGCTGCCAGCTCCTGCAGGCAGGGCAGGCCCAGGCACGAAGCAGAAGCCGGCTGGTGAGGCAGGGACAGGCGTCAGGGGTGCCACCTCCGGTGGCCTCCTTGGCAGGAGGGGAGGCTGCTGTGACAGCCGGGGAGCTGCCCTCTGCCACCGCCGTCTCCTGGCTGGGCACAGGTGTTTGGAAGAGCCTCTTATGGAGTTGGTGGCTTCGGTGAGTTAGGCTGAAATTCGTTTTGCCGTGCCCTCACTGAGGCTGTTTACGGCCAGCTGGGAGCTGGGGTGGGGGGACCATGGTGCCCACTGTCATGCAGAGCCAGCTGGCATGAAGAGTTAGGGCTGCGTGGCTCAGCTCAAGCCAGGCAGAAAAAACAGCTTCAAAGCACCAACCCCCATCAAAAAGCTAGCAGGATTTTCGGCACGATGATCTCTCTGAGCTGAAAAATACCAGGCACAGACTTGTTGCCTAACCAGCGCAAGAAGGGAAAATACCCCCGAGTATCTGTTATCATTAGCTACCAGCCAATATGTGCTTCAAGGGACATGTCGTGGCTGCTGGAAATACTGCTGAACTTGCCTCACTGTGGTTTGAAGTCCCTGATACCTGTTCCAGCAGGGTTTGGGTCTCCAGGTTGTTTGCCGCTGAGTCAAGGCTTCTATGTGTTACGCTCACTTCTCTTTTGGTGGAAGCCAAGTGCCTGTGCTTGCCCCAGGGCAGCATAACACAGAGCAGCGTTTCACTCTCCAGGGAACTGGTACCTGCCTCTCCTTAGTACCTACCTACAAGGACCTCCCCGCGGACGAAACTCGGGGTCTCTGTGGGTGAAGGTAGATTTGCTGGCTCACCGAGCAGCCTGCTTTATTCCTGTTGATCTGAACGTGGCTTGAATCTCTGTGGCTCCATGAAAGTCTTTTCCCAGCATTGGGAACGTGCAGGGGTTTGCCCTATGGTGATGAGGGCTCAGCACCTTACAGGATCCATCCCACAGGCTGCAGAGCTTATGAACAGCAGGACCAGGAGAGACTCTTTTAAAGCTGACTGTAACCAGCGCTAAACTTGCCTAAATCTCTCTTTCACCAGCAGAAAGATCCCAGTGACCGAGCTGAGCTGTACCCCCAGAGGGATATCGTTATGGCTTGCTAGAAGCCCAGACAGCATCTCTCCTAGAAGGGTTTTTTTTTGCTAAGGTACCACCCGCCAGCTCTGGGGCTCAGGAAGGTGGGTGCAAGGTCTCTGGGCTGTCTGCAGGGCTTAAAAGATGGGCTGATGGAGGCAGGATCATGGCTGCCAGGCTCCCGTGGAGACTGATGGCCCCAGGGGCAAGTACGCTCCCCCAGATTCCTGCCACTTGACCCCAGCAGTGGTTTTGCTTTGCTGGTGCCTCAGTGTCCTACGAAGCTACGTCTGCACTGCAAACAAAGGGTTCCCGTAGAACCAGGAATTGGAAAATTCCGTTCCAATTTTTAAACAAGAAATATAAATCACATCTGTTGGCTCATTCCATGCAAATTCAGCTGTTGAGGCTTTGCCAGTAATATTTTAATTTTGAGGATGGTTTGGTGTTTGATTTTTGTTGTTTTTTTTTTTTAATCCAGTGCTAGAGTAGAGCAGAAACAGAGGTTTGGGGGAAAACCTTCTGGGAGATGGCAGACCGCTGTTATTACTGACGTTGAGTCACCTCCTCCTGAGACAGCTAGCTGCCTTAAATTCAAATTCAGCTCTTTTAGACACCAGAGAGCACAGTTCATACCCAATCACATATTTCAAGAAACTTCTGAATTTGTGCTTTTTAGTTCACAAATGACTTTGATTGCTTTAGTTCTTTCCTCCCATTTTTCCTTTCCTGATTTTAAGGGATGTAATATCCCCATTTTGTGAGTGCTTCCTTCTTCGCTGGTGAAAGAGAGATTTGGAGACGTTTTTGCGAAGTCATCTGTAGTTGGAAATGAACCGAAATCTCTAGTTTTCCTGGGAAGCTGGTTGGGGTTTCAGCGTCAGCTGGGAGTCGGGGGGCAGGCAGCAGTGACCTGCCACTTGCTTTCTCTCACGACAAAGGAAGGCGCCGCATTTGCAGGTAGATCTTGCCAGCATTTTTGTGCTGCGTCCAGAGAGCCTGTGGCAGAGCAGAGCTGCGCAGGTGTGTGGTAAGGTTACACCTTTTGTTTTGTACCACGGCCTCTTCACAGGTGGAACATGGTGTGGGAATATGACATTTTTCAGTGTGGTGCTTCCTTTCCCAGCACACAGTGCATTGAGATTTTGAGACAAGAGTTTCTAGGGCTGAAGCTTTATGCTGGTATTTTTTTTTAATTAATCTGTAACTTTGGCGTTTTCCACTGTTGTAGGGTAGGCCATAAAATCTGCCTTAGAATGCTTTTAATTATTTGAAAAGTTCTTGGTTCATTGGAGCTTGAGTTTTTATGGTTACTGTGCTAAAATCTCATTAGCAAAACTGTTTAATATATTACTTGGCAGCTCAGAGCCTTGGAGAGCACCAGTATGCCGAGCAGTACGCAAATACCTCCACTGCCCAAGAGGATCCTATTTTTCACCTGTGTCTTCATTCTCAATCATCACAGCATAGGCAAAATCACTAGGAAGGAATGATTACAGATCAGCAAATTCCTCCCTGTGTTTTTCTGTTGCAGCAAAGGCATGCTGTGGTTAAAAAAAAAAAAAAAAAAAAAAAAAAAAAAAAAAAGCGTTTAATCCTTTGTTGGGCTGAGGTTGATTGAGGTTCATACTAAACAGGAGATTACCACCTAACAAGTCTAATCAGGTCGGACTTTTGAAAGG
The DNA here is from genome assembly GCA_035590215.1 of Microhierax caerulescens. Lineage (NCBI taxonomy): Eukaryota > Metazoa > Chordata > Aves > Falconiformes > Falconidae > Microhierax > Microhierax caerulescens. The sequence continues at coordinate 75,827,034 of JAVJGJ010000001.1, forward strand.
CTTGCTTGCTTTTCCCTGCATAAATGCTGCCGTGCCTCGTTTCCACGTCTCCCACTGTAAGCTTTTCACATTTTTTTCCAGGCCTTAGCTTCTGGTCACCCTTGTGCCATAGTGAAAGTTTTCTTCTCAGTCGAGGTCACATGAAGAGAAGAGGGGAGGTGGTGGCCGGGAGGAGGGAAGTTTCTGGATAGAGCTTGTCTGGGAGGTCTGGGACAGAAAAAAAAATCCCAGAGATGCATTCAGATGTGGCTGGGAAGCAGCAAGCATGTTTGCAGAAAGCCACTGCCTGTTGGACCCCGGGGACAGCATACTTAGAGTGGCAAAGGGAGGGAAGGTGGACAAAAAGGGCAGGACAGGGGGAAGAGGCAAGAGAGAGGTTAGTCTGTGGCAGTCCGCTGGCAGGGGCAATGTTGTCTCTGCTCGGAGGGCTTGCCTTTTCCCCATTTGGCTGCTTCCAGGGGCAAGTGTGGCTGTAAGCTTGCAGTTGAGCCTCAGAGCAGCCTCAGCCACGTTGGCCTTCCCGTTGCCCCGGCTCAGAGATGCAGGTTGAGGATGCTGCTGGATGCGGCAGAGCACTGAGCTAAGCACGAGGGTGCAGCGCTGGGGCCAGCGCAGACCCATCCAACGTGCTGGGTAGGGGAGAAGGGGCTGGGGGGGGTGTTCTTTGCAGGGCCACACCATTCTCCCTCCCACCTACATGTAAACCCCGTGGAGGACTGATAAGTATTCATAGAAAGGTCACGCACGAGGTCTCCGAAGGCAGCGTTCCCAAACCGTGGTAAAACAGCAGAGCTGGGATTTCCAGCGGTATTGGTCTGCTCCACACTGAGCCTGGTGGGGTGGGAAGCAGGAGGAGATCCATGGCAGATAGATGGTGGCCCAGGGCCCTACCTCACGCTGACTCGGTCTCAAGTCTCCAGGGCTTGGGGAAGATCTGTGTTCATGTTTGCAGCCTTCCCAGGGTCACTGGGTTGCTGAAGTCTGCGGGGGACCATCTGAGCAGGTCTTAGCATCCAGCATCACCTTTGGTCTAGATGTCTTGGAACTTCCTTCTGAAACTCCTTAGTCTCTTCAAGGCCAGGTTACAGAAGGAGCAATGCCTTCAGAAAGAGGTGAAGGAGGAAAAAAAGCAGCAGGCAGCTTTGGGAATGGGGGAAAAGCCACATGCGCTTCCCATCCGCTGCTGCCTCTTGCAGAGAGACCTGGGGAGGGAGCGGCTGAGGTCGTGCCAGCTAGAACGAGTAGACGCTGCTTACGGAAGGTTTCTCCTTCTCCTTATAAAGTTATTTTCAAGAGAAAATACTTTCCCAGCAACTCAGGGGACTGGAGCGGGTCTATTTTCAGACTTGCAAGAGCTTGTGGGTGTGAACAATGTCTGACTTTTGCTTCGATTTGCTGTCTGACGGGAAGTGTTCCCAGCCTGTGTTTCGCCCCGGGCTGTGGCACGGCTGTGGAGTGCTCAGGAGGGTCAGCTGGGAACCGAGCTGGCACCCACACGAGCCTCACCGTGAGGGACACAGCTTCATACGTTTGTGCTTGGGACTTCCCACGTGCGACTCAGCACCAGGGCATACACCACAGCACTTAATGTCAAGCTTGGTTTTGCCTTTAGTGACATACCTGTGGCCCCTTCTCTTTTTAGCAAAGAAGTTACTGCTCTGCTTGCTGGGGTGTGATTTATTTGCGTGTATGTGGACATCAAAGGAAGGTCAGCGAGGACCAGCTAACCCTGAGCTGTGATAGACCATCCGGGTACCAGCCAGGGGCAGGTGAGCGGCTGGGAGAGGCCAGATCTCTGCCAGCTGTGGCTGAGCAGAGAAGGAGGTGCGTGGCGTGGCAGGGGTGTTGGGAGCAGATGCCAAACAATAGCCTCATCGCTGAGGAAGGCACAGGCTCGCAGCTTGCTGCTGCAGCAGAAAAACAACTACATGGGCAGCAATGGGAACTCCTCTCCGGATGGTGCCTTTGACATAACGCAGGCTGTCAGCTCCCTGTGATCTGCAGGAAAAACAGTCCCTGTGCTTTCAGGCTCCTGTCCCGAGGTGAATGAGCTCGCTGGCTCCGTCTATAACCCCCTTCCCGGGCCAGGGAGGGCTGTTTGTCTTACGAACAATGGGCAGAGCAGGGAGGAAATGCCTGAAGTGAGCAGCTGATCTCCATCAACACGTGTTCTTGGCCAGGGAGCTCCTCCACAGTCAGGGCAAGCAGCCTGTACATCATCCCTGGTGCCCCGGGCTTGGCCCTGGTGGGGAGCGGAGACCACTCCGCCACGTTGATGGGGGTGACCATTTTCATCAGCAGCTGCAACCCACAAGTCCCCAGCCTGAAGGAAGCAGGCAGAAAAACGTTTCGGGCAGTGCTGCAAGCAGAGCAGCAAGGTCTCTAAGATACAGGCTGTAGGGCCAGGGGACTCCTCGCTGGCAGGGATCAGGTCATGTGCTCTGTACAAGGTGGGCTTGTTTCCAGTCCTGCTGAGCACATTGCTGCCTTCACAAGGACCCCCGAAGCAAGAGGGGTGACTTGCAGGAAGGGATGTCCTTGCATCCTCTGAAGTCCTTGCAAGGCTCAAGCATCCCCTGCCTGTCCCGTTGTGGCAGGTTGCCGTGTCCTGTGTCCGTCTCTGGCTTCTTTGGGGAACTGTGGGAGAGAACGTGAGTGGGACCCATGCAGGCAGTAAAGCAGGGTAGCTGCCGTGCACCTGGGTGTGGGCTTACAGCGGTGGGGATCTAGCTACTGTGAGGCTTGTTGTGATTTCATTTTAAATCTGCTGACTCCTTGGCCTTTCGCATTTATTTTTAGTGGAGGAAGAGGCTCAGCTCTAGGGTTTTGGCTGGCTGGATGTAAATCAACTATCCCGAGAGACCACGCTGACTCTTCCCATGACACTCGCATCTCTTGGGATGTGTATTCCTTCCCAGCCCAGGCACAGAGGCCGAGGCCTGTGGCTGCTCCCAGTTGATGTTGCAGCCAAAGGCAGAGACTCATGTTCCCGTTCCCGGTTCGATCAGGATGCACGTCCTGCGCACATCCTGCCTCTAACAGCCCGGTTCTTGCTGTGCTGAGCCAGCTGCAGCTTTGCTGCAGAGCTGTGCAGGCGAGTCCCCTTTCCAGGGAAGGTTTCTTCTCACCCAGGGGGTGGGTAGAAAATCTCTCTCTCTTCTCCCCTGCAGCAGTTTCTCCTGATATGACCTGCTTCTGGCAGGGCAGGCAGACATCCATGGGCAGAGGGTGTCCGGGTCCTGGATGCAGGGGGAAGCTGAGCAGCAGCTAAGACTGAGACACCTCGGGATTTGGTGGTGCGCTGGATGCTACCAGTTCCCAGCCAGGGAAGAACTGAGCCAGATCCTAGAAAAACATATTGGTGCCTTAAAATCTCACCTGGCTTTTAACCTGAGAATCAGGATATTTCCTTGCCTGTGGTGGGAGATGGTGGTCATTTGGGGGCAGCTATGTTTCTCCTGCCTCATGGAGAGCTCCAGCAACCGATGATAAAGAGGACAGTGTCACACAAGGGCAGACGTAGCCCTGTCTCTGAGGGACAGACCCCAGGCTGTGCCCTAGGAAAGGCATCTTGCATGTGGGAGGTTCTGCATGGCTCGAGCAGGAGGCTGTGCCAGGGGCACATCTGCTGAAGGTCCTTGCAGAGCATGGTGTGAGCTAAGAAGCCTGGGGACGTCCAGCTCCCACCGGAGCTGCTAAGTGCCCTATTGTCCCTATTGTTCAAGGGACACCAGAAAAAGAACAGGAGGGCTGTGCAGGAAACGGCTGCCCTGGGGAAGGGGAACAGAGTGTGTGACCTGAGGTGGCCCTGTCGTGGCTGGCAGTGCCCTGCCTGTGCTGGCCACAGCCCTGCTGCTCACAGGTGCCAGCCAGTGTTTCGGGCAAGGGTGCACCGGGGGTGCCAGCCCCTGGGGTCACCCCACTGTACTGTGCTATGGTTGTACTCAGGGGAGCAGCCTCCAGCGGGGTGTTGCTGAGAGTGCAGAGCTGGGCACTGTCCAGAGGCACGGATCTGCTCTGGGCCACCCGGAGCAAGGACAACTGCAGCACCCTTCCAGATTGTGATAACACATCCCTCCTCTGGCCAGCGCGCAGGAATCAATTCATGCAGCAGCAGAACCAACAGCAGGGCAAGAGAGGTAACGAAATGCTGATTAAATTATTTTTTCAGCTGAAAGACTCAGTTCAGTGCAGATGAGGAGCACCTGGGTTGTGATGTCTGCCAGGAAACCAGCCCATACGGATCATTAGGTGTGGGTGTAACCATCACCCAGGGCTACACATAAGATTTTCCTGCTTCTACATAGCTACCTCCTATTAAAACCAGGACTGGGATACCTCTGTAATGGAGAATTTGGATTGCAGTCACCTGTGGTCTTTTAGCAGCTTCCCACCAGCAGGCTGTGTACACTCATTCCTGGACAGGGAAGTCTCAGAAGACCAAATACTCCTCAGGGACTATACCAGCTGCTCAGGAGTGGGGAGCCACCATGGCATCCCCTGGCTGGTGATACTGGTGTGGATCTGCCCCTGGATCCCAAGGAGGTAAAAAGATGCCAGCTTTCTGCTGGAAGATGTTGGTGCACTGGGATGCACCTGAACCCTGCTCCCCAGTGTCTGTGAGGGCTGCAGGGCCGGGTGTGCACGCAGGGCTGAGGTCAGTGCATGCTCAGGACCCGAGAAGGAGCAATCAGGACCCAAATCTGCCCCTCTTTTATGGAGCTGGGAATGCGCCATGGTCTATGAGCCAGCATACCCAGGGGCTTCAGTCAGGCTGGCTCTGGAGCACTTGTTCACATAGGAAATGCCTTCTCCTTGTGCAGCCTAATGGGAGCTTCAGTTTCCTGTAGCTGCCTGCATCTTCAGAGCAGAAGGAGAAAAGCTGCTGTGTTCTTCAAGCTGTCAATAAGTGGAAATAAACACTATGTGCTCCTTTGGTCTGCACTTCCTATTGTGGGGAATTAATAGCAACGTTTTGCAAAACAGCCCCACTAAAGAGGGATTGAACAGAAAAGGCCATTCTTCCCTTCCTGGGATATGGGTCATGTCTCCAACATTTCCCAGCCCGAGGGGTAAACATCCCCAGACAGATCTGCAGAACAGTTCTGTTCCCATCTGGCTTTGGAAACAACTCCCTGATTAACCAGGGATTGGAAATCTCCGGGGGGAAAAACAGAGCCCTGCATTCACCTGGTCCTTTCCCAGATCCCCCCCAGGGAGAGCTCCACCACCCTCCAGGGCAGCCTCCTTCGGCTGGATATTGCACACAGGTGAAACAGGAGCAGCATAACGTTGATTTCTGCTAGCCAGCTGCCACTGCTGCAGATTAAAATCATGCTGGGAAGAAAGATGCTGCGAAGCTGGGGATCTCAGTCTCCTGTGGGGGTCCTTTCTCCCATGCCAGCTGAGCGTCACCTTGCACTTGGTTGGCTGCACGGTGAGCAGAGGCAGCCATCGGTAAAGTCCTGCTCAGCCCCTGAGATAACAAACACTGTCTTACCTCTGACCTCAGGCTTGCAAGTAGATGGACTGAGCACCTGAAGTGCTGAGCACCCGAGCTTCCATCTGGAGCAAATGCCCATCAGCCTGAACAGCTGAAGGTTGGACACGTGTAGCTTTGGGAAGTGCTGTGGCGTGGGATCAGTCCAGCAAGCTTTGCTCCAAGCAAGGACCCCTTCACCTCATCTTCAAAACACATCAGAATCGACTGGCCCCACTTCAAAGGCTAGCAAGGAGACAGGCTTGCAGTCACCTGGTCCTTAAAAGAATTTCTCTCTTTTTGCAGGACCCTCCATTGTGACACCTCCTAAGGACATCTGGAATGTGACAGGAGCACAGATCTACCTGAGCTGTGAAGTCATGGGCATCCCAACCCCTGTCCTCATCTGGAACAAGGTAAGGGCCCTCCTAGGAGCTCTTAGAGCACAGCAAACCTCAGGCAGCTGAAGCTGCCTGGCGAGCATAAAATAAAAATGAGCCGTAGCAGATCCCTCCTTAGACACACGCATCTGAGGAGTTCTCTCATCACTGCAGATCTGTCCGCCCCCAAACATCTGGCTTTGCTTAGTCTTCTGTCATTGCTTTTTCTAAACTCTTGTTGATCCCGAGGCAGAGCAGGACTTGTGTTTCTCTTGGTAGCGCCTGGTATTCAGAGCACGCGGGGAATGTCCCTTGACCTGCTGTCACCCCGTGGGTGGCAGTGACTCCAAGGTGGCTGGACGAGGCTCACCCGTGTCAGGAACAGGAATGGCATGGGGCAGTTACCTCTGGCAGCACGGCAGCACGCTGGTAACACCTGGCTTAGGGCAGGGGGGGACCCTAGCTGTGGGGCTGAGAGCCGCTGCGTGGCCCCTGTAGCCTCCTCAAATGCCACAGGTTTGTGGACACTTGGGAGGGGTCTTAGAATAAAGCTGAAACAATACAAGCTTAAGAATACTATAGAGAAGAAAAAAAAAATAGATTGGCCCAAAGATTGCTCTGCTCTGAGGCAGCAAACTTTATTCCTAGGGGTCCCAGAGCAGACTGTTGGGTGAGCACACAATGTAGGCACGTTGACTCAGGCAGGATTTTCTGCTTGTTTACAAGCAGATGTTGTGTTTACATTGACTGCCAGCACTGCTCTGCTTTTTGTGCCTCTTCCTCATGGCCGAGAGATGCTTGACCTGGTGATAACGAGGGCTGCATACCATTATCCCTGCTGGATATCCATGCTCTGGGCTCAGATAGGCAGCACTGGGGTAACTGCAGTGCTGCTGTCCCATGGATGCTGAGCCCAGCAGGAGGGGTGGCCTGGTTTACTGCAGCACAAACCTACAGGGCTGCTGTGGCCTGTTGGTCATGCAGGGAGAGCCCGTTCCAGCAGCAACATGCAGACACTCAGTTCTTTGCTACTGTCACGCTAAAAAGCCTGATCATCAGGGACGTTGCGGGGGAGCCTCTCCAAACAAGGACATCAGTCATCTCCTGCTGTCCCCCGCAGTCCTGAGCCAGAAGGCAGCTCCTCCAGCCTGCTGCACTGGATTGAGGTATGGCTACCAGCAGCTGCAGGCAGCCAAATCCTCCTGCAGCACAGGCAGCACTTCCAGGCTAAACACAGCCTTGGGAACAAGCACGAGCTCTGTCAGACCCAGTCCGTGCAGGGCATGTTCGCACACCCCACTGCCCAGCACCATCCACACCAGAAGGCTGTGCTGCTCTATCCGTTCCGTCTGAGGCCAGGAAAACGCAGCCTCAGCGCAGATGCTGAGGCACTGGGGTGCTGGGGCTGCAGTACACGGAGGCTAAGAAGAAACGCTGGCACTAGAAAAAACACTGCTACTGCACAAAACACACCGATGTGAAACTAGCGTTGATCTTGTCGGTGTGCGGGTACGGTCCCACCAGTTCTAGCATAAATTAGCCCCAAAATTCTTACCCCTTTCTGCCTTCCTGTTTAGATAATTCGGGGACAGTATGGTGTCCAGAGGATGGAGCTTCTGCCTGGGGACCGGGAAAACTTGGCTATCCAGACCCGAGGTGGCCCTGAGAAACACGAAGTGACTGGCTGGGTGCTCGTAAGTACTTGGTGTATGCACAGAGCTGCACAAACAGTAGAACACAGTTTGCAAACAGCTCATGAACAAAGAACACTACAGAAGGCACATGGCAATGGACAGGGCATTTAGAGGAAAACAACCGCTGTGAATTAGGCATGAAGGGTAAGGTGTGAAGACTGCCAGCTCTAGCCTTATCCAGTTCTTCATCTCCATCTAGCATGCAGCAGAAGCAAGCGTTCTGCGGTCAGAGAAGGCTAGCCTTAAATAAAAAAATCTCCTTTCTGTATGTCATTACTCTCCTGCTGCCCTTTGTGGGAAAGAGACGCTTGCCCTGTCTAGGAAGGAATCAGTACAGATAGAAGGCATCCCTAAGAGTCACCCACAGCTGAGGAGCCCTCGTAGATCTGGCACAACTGCCCTTTCCTCAGCAAAGCACATCACCTGCCTGAGAATAGCGCAGCACAGAAGCCATCAGCTCCTCACTCAACAGACACCAAGGTACCATAGTACCTGCAGGCTAATCGGTGATTGCCACGCATCAGAGGGAGCTGCTGTGCGTCCCAGTAAGGGAACTGCAAGATGGCTCCCAGCTGCAGAGAAGCTGGCAGCAGGGGGGCACAGCTTAAAGTGCTGGTTCCCACACAGCACTTGCAAGAGCAGAGGTGGAGACAAGGGGAGGGAAGGAAGGGTCTGAGCCAGTGATTTTGCTGAACTGACTGACTGGATTCAGCGTATTATAGGAAGGCTTTTTCTTCCTCTCTCCCTGCCCTTACCAAGCACGCAGTGCTCTGACACATCTCCAAAGTAAGGAAGCAATAGAAGACAAGGAAAGAGCGTTACAGAACATGGAGCCTCCTGGCCTAGCAGGGAAGAAAGCTAGGCCGATCCACGGGAGTGGGTGCTTGTCCCAGACCCCGCTGGAGACAGCCACTGCAATCTACACCAGGCTGTTGAGGACAAGCAGAAGACATACCATGCGGTTCCTAAGGGTTAACCTGCTCCTTCATGCACTCTGTTCATCTCATTACGTCTCCAGCAATTGACAGGTTACAGAAGATACCTTAAAACAGAATCAGCTTTACCTATGCACAGAATACTTACTGCGGGATGGGTGTGTGTGTTTCTTCCCCTAGATATCTCCTCTGAGCAAAGAGGATGCTGGAGAATATGAGTGTCACGCATCAAATGCCAAAGGAGAGGCAACAGCTTCTGCAAAAATCCATGTTGTGGAAGCTCTGCATGAAATAGCCCTGGCCAAAGGTAGGTAGCGTGGTTGAACACTCAGCAGCTCTGTCCCCTGACGGTTTGCTCAGTTATTTCAAACTGAAGGACCACCTCCCTTTAATGCCTTTTTTTTTTTTTTTTTTTTTTGGGGGGGGGGGGTGGGGGGGGGGGAGGCACACTAGACAGATCCGGC
>JAVJGJ010000001.1:75852031-75875590 GCA_035590215.1 Microhierax caerulescens
CTGAGGCTTGGCAACCTCCAAGAACGGAGATTGGCAGCCATGCTTGTACAGGACAACAGCAGTGGAATACTTCATGCTTTGGCTGCCATGCAAGTTCCACAGCATCAGGAATGGCTGTGACACTTGTCAGCTGTCCAGGTGAGAGGGAAAGCACCATGGATTGGAAAGCTTTATTACTGGTTTTTGGTTTTGTTCCCACCATTTTAGTTCCCACCATTCCTCTTTTGTTCATCAGGAAAGAACTGTGTCTGGGGAGTGTAAGTTGTGGCTTTAGGTGCTGCCTTCTGTTGGGAAAGGGCTGGGTGTTACCTTTGAGCTTGATTTCTCCAAGAAATCACACCTGGGTAGCCCAGGTTCTTAGCCAACATGGGAAGCACTGCGTTTGTGTCAGAATCCTCATTGTGATCCTAGCGATTGTCTGGCTGACTCTGGGTTTTTTGGCTGAGCAGGCTGGGTGGCTGTGACGGCTCACGCGGAGGAGGAACTGCTGCTCCGAGCCTATACTCCCAAGGGCACCTCACTGGTGGTGCGGGAGCCTCCCCTTTTGCCATACATCAGTACCATCAGGGGAGCCCGGATCGCAGGCACTGCTGCCTACAGGACCAAAAGGCCTCCCTCCATGGTGGAAAACCTGAAAATCACAGAGAGGAGATAGCACTTCCCATCATCTGAGCAAGGGAGAAGACAGAACAGCCTTTGGAGAACCTTGTTGCTTATGGATGTTCCGGGGAGCTTGGACTCCTTTTTAAAAACAGATGGGCACATATTTGAAAGCAGGCCTGGGGGAACTCTGCAAGTCCACACCTGATCCAGCTGCTGTGCTGCAGCCGTTTTGAATGAGCTGCGTGGCTGGTGCCTTGCTGTGAGAGGTGGAACAGCTTCTCCCTGGGACCTGCCAGTACCTGTGAGCAAAGCCACGTACCTGTTCCCTCTTGAAATACAGGATGGAAACTCACCTGCCTGCCCTGGGCTGGCGTTGCTGCTCGTAGCATAGGCCTTCTCTTGCAGACATGCTCCCACAGGTCAGAAATCACCTTGTCTTGGAGGTGTTACAGTGTTTCCAAGGGTGAAGGAGGTGGAGGAAGTGGGGAGGAGCAGGGAATGCTCCAGTGTGGATCTGACCCTACTAGTGGCTGATAGTAATTCAACAACCTTGACCAGAAATCAGGTCCTTTCAGTCCAAGGGAGTGCAATACCCTGCTCTTGGACATAGGAAGGGTAAACTAATGAAAAGCAGGTCTGCTCATATACCTGAAGAGGAAACTTGCAACCCACTGCTTTGATTTGGTTTCTGTAGCTTGCGTAAAGGTTTCTGAAACTGAGGGTGTAGAATAAAACATTTCAAAAACCTTACTCCTTTGTATCCTTTTCAAATCGCTGACAAAGCATGCTTGTGGGCATAAGCATCCTGCTATCTACATGGAAGCTCCAGCAGGAATGCCAGTGTTAGAGAAAAGTGTATTGTGCCGGGCCTGACAGTTGAAGAGAGGTGAGGCTGCTGCAGCTCCATCCTGCCAGGTCCAGCCGCTGGCGAGGCTGAAGATGTATTCCCGGTAGGCACAGCGTGCAACATATACACCACATACGTGTCTGGCCACACAGATCACAGGCAGACACATGGCCCTTAGTGCAAACACACACAGCACCGATGGCCTGTATGCATGTATGTGTGCACACAGAGACGCGCGCACACACACACGGTAGATCCCTCCAGATGGTGATGCCACTTGCCCAGTTGCTGGCACCTGGAGATGTGAGGCCCTGAGGCTGCAGCCCCACTCCAGTTATGGGTATAGTCAGTCTTGCTGATAGAGCTGGCCAGACTACTGGTGCCTATAGCCTTACGCTCTCGTTGAGCCATCCAGGTGCTCTGATGCCCTGAGCTGGCCCTTGGAGACTCTCACATCCCTTTTCTCCCAGCCTGTTTCACCTGTTCCCCAGCTAGTCCAGCTTGATCTTCGCTAGCGATAGCATAGCATACCTGCCCCCACCTCATTGCAGCACCGGGGACACAGCACGCAGACACACACGGTCTGATTCCAGTTGCTGCCCTCGCATTCCCATACACACACATGGACACAGAGTACAGAGCCCTCACCCAGGAAGGAAAGGAATGTAATAAGGGCAGAGGACAGATTGTGCTGATCAGGTGCAGGACAGAGCCAGACAAGCATACTGGCGAGCTAACCACACACAGCTAGCCCTCTTTAACTCCTTGCCCCTCTATTTCCCACACTTGTTCCCTAAATCCTTTCCTTTTCTCACCTTTGGTTCCTCCCCTGAACAAGTCCTGTGCAATCTTGAGGTGTTCTTCCCCTGCATCCCCTGATATGTCCCGTGCCCCTGGACAGCTATCCTTAGCCCAAAACGTGACCTGGAGAGCTCCATGGTGGACACACAGTGTGGTTGAGGTTGAAGTGACCTCTAGAGGTCCCCTGGTCCAAGTCCCCTGCTCAAGCAGGGCCACCTGGAGCAGCCTCCCCAGTACTGCATCTCGCTGGTCCATCTAAGGATGGAGACTCCACAACCTCCCTGGGCAACCTGTGCCAGGGCTCCATCACCCTCACAGTAAAGAAGTGTTACCTGATGTTCAGACTGCACCTCCCGTGTTTCTGTTTGTGCCCGTTGCCTCAGGTCCTGTCACTGGGCACTGCTGGAAAGAGCCTGGCACCGTCCTCTCTGCACCTCTGTGCTCCAGGTGTTTATAAACATTGATGAACTCCTCCAGTGATGGGTTTTGCTCCTGGACAGAGGGGCTGATGGCCTGAAGGGGCTGTTTGTTCATTCCTCAGGATGGGTTCCATCCTTCAGGTGGGTTCCTGTCTGCCATTGTGCCCCTGTCCATCTCTAGGCTTGTGCAGATGGACCTCTGATGGGCTGCTGGTTCCAGTGCTGGGCCTAGGAGTAGCCTGGCAGGGCATTCCTCCAGCTCCCCCTCCCCCTACTGTCTGTCCGTGCTCCTTGGTGGGTGTGCAGCCTGGGCTGGAGAAGTTGCTTTAATTTGGCTGATGCCAAAACCTGCCTTTTCACCAGCCTGCACTGCAGCTGTGTTCCAGCCTGCAGAGAGCCAGCACCAGCCCCATCTTGCTGCCTAAAATGACATTTCCAGCCAGAGCTAACACAGGCACTGGGTTTTGCTTACACTGTCACACAGATGCACAACATTTTGTGCCTTGAGGAGAACCCGTCTCATGCCAGTAACACACTTGATGTAATGGGGGGTGGGAGTGAGCTGAAGCAGTGGGAAGCAGAAGCTTGCACCTCCTCATTTGTTGGGGTTATGTGGAGCAATCCCAGGCAAGCAGGCATGGAAAAAGGCACGTTGCTCTCTGCTAAACTGGGAGGCACGACAAGGGTCTGGCTGCGGTCTGTTCAAACTAGTTTGACAAATCCAAACCAGGCATCTCCTGTAACATTCCTCTGCTGCTGTATGTCTGGGAAAAGCACAACATGAAAGGCAAACAAGCTCTGCACGCAGAAAGAGCGGCTGGAAGACCTGCCTCTGTCACAGCGGTGGTCCTCAGCCCAGGGGCTGGATGTGAAAAACTGCAGCCAAGGCAAGTGTCTGGTGTAGCAGGTCCCCTGGTTTGAAATTAAAAAAAAAAAAAAAAAAAAGGAAAAAACAAGCCTTTCTATAAGGACAGGTGGGCTGCACGTGGGCTCAGGGGGTGCCGGAGGCATACCTAGGAGAAGGCTTGCTGCCAAAATGGAGATGTGCAGGGAGGGGGCACGCACACCTCCCATGCCCAGCATCCTTTTGCATCCAACCCAGACATGCAAGCAGTGAGCCGGGGCAGCGCAGGGGCTGTAGGGCTTTTGCAAAAGCCGCGCTGTGCCACGAAAGCAGCAGCCAGCTAGCGACAGCCCCAGCTGGGAACAAAAACGGGCGCTCCTGACCCGCGCTAAACCTCCGCACGCAGGAGGTTGTAATGTGGAAGCAATTAGTGCCTCAGTGAAAGCAGAGACGTGCCTTTTATAAGCTCCCAGGGCTGAATTACACCGGAGCTGAAGACCTGCTCGGAAATGCTTCTCAAAGGGAGGGTTCATGTCTGGTTTATGCCAGACAGCCTGAAAGGTAAGACAATTTTTACCATGCCTGTGGATCACGGCCAGTTTCATCTTTGCACAGGAGTTGAAAATAAAGGTGGTTTGAGTCTGTGCAAAACTGAGGCACAAGGAGAAGGCTGGGAAGGTGCAAGGCCCTGGGAAGGTCCAAGCCCCTGGGAAGGTCTGCTCTTCTTGGGTGTCCCAGTGTGCACGAGCAGGGTGCAATCACCTCCGGCTGCTCCAGGAGAGCGGATTCAGCAGAACCGCTCAGTTTGCAGGAGAACTGCACAAAACCCCAGCTCACAGCTCCCCATGGGGTAGTTAGTTAAAATCCTCCTCCACTTCCCGGCCAAGTGCAGAGCCGGGCAGGAGCAGGGCAGCGTGGCGTGCCGAGCGGGGCCAGGCGAGGCAGGGCGGCATCTCCCCGCTGCCCTGCATGCAGGGACGTGCCACCACGGCTGGGAGCCCGCGTGTTGGTTTGCTTTGGCACGCATCCGATGTGGCGCCTGCTCACCCCCCCAAAAAAAAGAGCAGCTGCCTTTCCCTGCCCGGTGGCTATTCTCTTTTCAGAGCTGCCCATGGCTGGGGCCTGCCAGCCTAGAAAAATGGCTGCTGCTCTTCGAGGCAGGAGCAGAACAAGTGCCATGTGAAGTCTGAAATTTTGCCTGCTGTTAACGCTCCCCAAAAAGCCTGTAACGTGGGGAGAAGTGCGTGGGGCTGGGAGCCTAATGGACTAGAAGTACAGAGCATCTGCTTCCTGCTGATTTTCCTGTGATTCACAACTTGTAATTGTCCATAAACATCTCTCACCAGCAACTGTCTTCACCGATCTTGTAGCTGAACTGGGGGTTGCCCAACACACGACCAGTGCTGGAGCAAGAAACTTCGTGGTAGGTCCATGCCCTTGGTGGTGCATTGACCTGTCCCGCTGGTTCCTCTGGTGGCAGGGGACATCTGCGTCTGTGCAGGTCACCTAGCAGCGTCCTCAAGCACCAGGGGAAATTCTTGTCCAGCTGCTGTTGAGGATGAGTTGGTGGTAATGTCCCATGCCACATATCGGGTGCCACGGTGTGGCTGCGGCCACAGCATTGACTTATTCTGTGCCTCAGGTCCCCAGACCAGCCTCACCAGGCAGCACCGAAATCAAGAAAGAGGAGAAAAAGAAAAAAAAAAAAAAAGAAACCCTCAAATCAGCAGGGTTTTTCTAGCCAGCTCCGGACAGGCCCAGGGCCTGGTGCCCTTTGGAGGGACTACAGTAGCATAGAGGCTTTTGTGAGAACCCGGACAGCCAGCACCGTAACTGGAGAGGGGCTCAGCCTTCTTTTTGGTTTTCCTCCACGATTGCCGAGCTCAGGGATGCTGAACACAGCACAGCCACGGCAAGTGACCATGTGCTATGGCTGGGGAGCACGTGCTGGGCTGCGAGCACAGGGTGCTGCCTGCCGTGTGTGTTAGTTAGTGTTAGTTAGTTAGTTAGTTAGTTAGTTAGTTAGTTCGTGTGTTAACAGCTGTGTGTTAGTGGCGCCATGCAAGTGCACGCAAGTGCATGCTATGCTGCAAGCACAGGCTCCTGAAATATTCGCTTCAAAATTACTGCCCCTGGGCGGTTTCACCTCCCGAGCCCTTGCTTAAGGCAGCACACACCCACGCCAGCACTCAGGAGGTGGCCCTGCCGCTCTGTAACCAGCCACAGGGCACTGCCCGTGTTCCTGTCCCTGGCATCCTCACCGAGGGACCGCTCACCATCTTCCCACTCAGCTTTTTGCCACAACTCTCCTTTGCCTCTGTGTGTGATGGAAATGAACCCTGCCCCAAACCTCGCCCGTCCCCTCGCCTCCAGCACAGCCTCTGCTGCAGGCCATAGCAGTTTGGGGGCTCTGACCTATACAGGGCTAAAGCAGACCAAGAGTGGCTCCTTGGACCAGCCTGTGGGCAAGGGACAAGTTCAGTCGCCTGGCTTGAGCCCAGGGGTGTCAGAGCACTGCCTCAGCACTGCCTTGCTGCAGGTCTGGTGCTTCCAGCAAAGGAGGGAGTTGCAGGCAAGTCACTACCGAGCTTAAAAATACAACCCCCCCAGGGGAAGGGTTTTGCCCTTCTGGAATCACCTTTTCCTATGTATAGGTTATACTGTACGTGAACAAGGCAAAGCCACTTGTGCCAGCATGGCTAAGCTTTAAAAACAAACAAAACCCAACCACCAAACCAAAATCAGGACCATTTTGGCTCCTTCAGAGCATCAGCAAAGCCTGAATAAGGCAGCTGAATTACGACATGAGCTTGCTCTGGCCCCATACAAGCCATCCCCCACTTGAGCTAACTCACCTTTTGGGCACCTTGGTGTGTGGGCAGGAGCTCACGCTGCCCTGCAAGGTAGCACGGAGCCATGCACTTGGGCTTGGCTACCCAGTTCTGTAAAAAAGACCTTTAGCATAAAGCAGTTTCTAAGCATCTTTTCAGCCCAGCAGGTTTTATCCTGGCTGTCTACCAGGAGAAAACGAACAGGTTTTCTGCCAGGGTGCAAGGAGTTAGTTAGAGAACAGGATGAGCTGACTGCAGGTTTAAAGGAAAATGGTTTCTTAGGTTGCCAACCCGCTTGTGTTCTTTCGTTTCGTTGAGCTTGTCCCCGGAACACCTTGCTGGAGGTGGGGGGCAGCCCTAGCCGGTGGTACAAAGGGCAGGGCCACCTCCATCGATCCAGTTTGAAATCATTAACTCACACAGCACGGGCGAGGAGGCACATAAGTACCCAGACCCTGCCGCCTCCAAGCCATGCTCTCGGTATCTCCTTCCCAGTCCCTGGGTGGGCTCAGCTACCACCCCCCCTCTGTCCTTACTCTGCCTTTACCATACACTGCATGCACGCTCTCCACAAGACGTCAAGGGGAGCTACTCCAAACTTGCCCCTCGCCCAGGTGACGACAGCCCCTGCCACCCTGCAGCCCCCCAAGGCTGTGTCCCACGGTAGCGCTGCACCCCGCGCTTTGCTGCTGACTCTCTGCATGGGTCAGAAACCCGAATTCCTGCTGACAGACAAAAATGACTGGGGTGGGGTGGGGGCAGGGAGGGTATCGCTTATGAGGAAACGTTTAATTTAAACAGCTCAATTCTTACATTTCCAGGAGCATCCCAAATTGTTCAAAGCTGCAGCAGCTGAATATACAACTATCCCCATTAAGTTCCTCAAATATTGTTTACCTTGATCCCTGGGCAAATAGAAGTTGTTCTGCATTCCTAGGAGGCAAGAACGACCAAGCCATAGAGTGCAGGGTAGCATCACCGGCTAATACAGCTGAGGTTTTCTAAAAGGTTCACGCTGGCAGAGATATGAAAAGTCACCCTTGCAGCTATACCAGGCTCTGCAGCAATCAAGATATTTCCAGTCTATAGAGACAGTCTCATAGCCATAGAGATGACAGGTGACATAATTTTTATAAGCTGTCAATTCCCCAAATGAGAGAGTACCAGAGACCCTTTTGGAATGCAGGAATAAAATAGAATAAAGCCCAAGTTTAAATTCCGCAGCTTCCACCAAGCTGCGTTTCTGCCCGTCGGGCCCGTCCTGCCAAGCCACAAACAGGTCTGGCATCATGGTTTGAACCCCGTCTGTATGCGTGCGCCGCCCCGACCTCACCGAAGTGGACAGCGAAACGAACGCAGTAAATTGAAGAAGAACCTACTTCTGGAGTCGCTGATCCCGCCTGCAGTCAGTCAGGTCTGTGTGCACGCAGGTACCGGCTCCACCAGACCGTGCTGCCTGGAGGTCTCGAAGAGCTGTGTCAGCGACGCTTGCGCTGCTCCTGCCTTTAGTTACAAATGGCTTTGTAGCCATTAATAAGTGGGAGATAGAAACTGCGAGTTCCTTAATAAAGTTTATTTAATCATAACTATGCTTAGGAAAAATACACTTGTAAGGGTTAATATAATGCAATTTAGTTCAACTTTATACTACATTTTGAACAAAAGACTTCTTATACATGTTTTAGGTAAAAACAGGATGTATGATCCGGCTTGTTTTACATCTATTACAAACGTAGAAAAGACTTGTCATGCACTACAGTAGAGAGAGCATGAAAAAAAATTACCTTTGGTTTAATTCAGAGAATACAAGTATTGCACTGAAAAAGCATCAAACATGGTGCAACTAAACATCATAAACATGTTTCCATGCCAGCTTACAAAAGTTAGCTAGTGTAATTTTAGGGGGGGGGGCGAAATATATGTACACATAAAACAATTCCATTAGCTATTCGGATTCTGTTAATATTGTACGCACGCCACGTATCTACACAACTGACATTCAAGAAAACTCTTGAATTTGATTTAATACCTTTCAGCTACATTAAATCTGTTGAAATCAATTATAACTGTTGAAATCAATGATGATACCGTGTCTCAACTGGCCTGTCAGTTGTTAAACATTCTTGTTCTTTCAAGTTCCAGACTAGATCATCAAAATCCAGAAATAGCAATTACAACACCACGGATTTAATTAATGCCTACCTACCCACTTCTAGACCACTTCTCAGGGCAGTGACTTTGTATGGATTCATACAGCAAAAGCCCAAAACACTGCGCTGCTCAACAGAGGGCTGTCAGTGTAGGGGTGTCCATGTGCTAATCCTTCCAACCACGTATTGGAGGTTGAACACTCGTACAGGTATTATTGCCAGGAAAACACAAAAACACTAGCATTGGCAAAACCAACACAAAATAATTTAAGAATATTGAAAAAGACCACACAAACACACACACACACACAAAAAAAGAAATAGGGCATTGTTTAAAGGGAGATATACCAATGTAAGACCACCGTATATGGTGGGTTACCTGACCTGCATCTCCCCTCAAATACTCAATATTAGCAATGTCTAACATTTTAGATACACATAATGCATTACATCCTTGCTGCTTTACCATAACCTGCTCCCAAACCTTGGTCTTAACCAAGCAGAGAATTCCAGCACAGTTCTGCACCAACATTAGGCATTTCAGGACATTGTTCATGGGTCTCAGATAGAAATAATCAACTTCTCCTCTCAATATGTTAATAATTTATTTTCAGTTTCTAAATCTTGTGGTAAGAAACACTGCTGAACAGGAGCTTGACTGCTGTCTTCAAAGAGTTCTTGTCAGATAAAGCATTGAAACTTTGATCACTTCACGGAAATCTGCAGCAGAGTATCTCAGAGAACCACATCTTTGTTTTTAACTCACAGAGAGAGATTTAGTCAGTTGATACCATTATTTTCATTTAAAAACAAACCAGAAGAATTATCAGGCCAGTCCACAAGTTTATTTGAACACAGCTAAAGTGTCCTTGAAGTCTCTCATAGGATGGCAAAGGCTCTTCGCAAGGATCTGAAGGGAGCTATAAAAACCTCTACACAGTACTGGAATATCAAGCATCTGCTCACATCGCTCACAAATGGTGGCAACATTTATATATAAAGGAAATGGTATTATGAAGAAAAAAATTACATCTAAGACTATTACAACTGGTTGTTTAGGAAAACAATTCAACTAGGTTTATTTTCTTAATGTTTAACATAAATATAGTTGCAACTTGATCTTCAGTTGACAATGATTGTCACAGCCAAGGTAAGGATTGAACACTATCTAAGCGAACAAAAACTCACTATACATTATACAATTTATTTCTGCCACGAGGGATACCTTCCCTCTCAAATCTTTGGCCTCCTATTACCAATATCTCCCAAAAGCAGAAGCAACGTAGTATCGTTGCTCTCTATTCATTCAAGGCAGTGGGGTTGTTCAGAAGGGAAGATGCTGCAGGGACACGCAGAAAAGAAGAGGGTTTATTCCAAAGCTTATGTTGAGAGTATTTGCCATAAAGTGCTCTGACAAACACTGTCTGAGCTCCTCAGCTCCACTGTCCAAATAACACCTGCCTCCAAGTTTGGTTCTTTGGAGCTGACAACCAGAGATGCTGCCTCAAACTGCTCCCACTGGAAAGGCGGCTAATGACAGTCAGAAGAATGTAAGAAGGGACCGGAGGGTTTTGCTTTTTCCCTCCTGGTTTGGATTTTGTTTACATTTTGGCACTGGTTGACTACAAGCAGTAAGTATGCAATCTCTCTTGGGTTTGTGTGTGCCAGAAATTAAATCTGTTTAGAATCAAAAACTCCTGGTATGTCATGTAGACCTGAGATGACAATCTGATCGCTTACATGTTTCTCTCTGCATGGAAGCAGGATGATTTTATTAAATACAACTTGAATGAATAAGGAGCAGGAATTCCTACAGTTTTTAATGCCAGGTTTGTTGCTTACCAGTTGATTTATCTTTATCTGTGGGCGTTTTTTTGGTGGGTGAGATGTTGGATTTTGATGAACCATACTTCTATCACTGTTACTATTTTATTTTGTTTTAAGCTCATGAAAGTTGACTGCCAACCACCACAGAAATGAAAAGGAGAGGGGAAAAAGATAGTCACCTGGGCTTGAGGAATCTGCAGACCATTCCCACCAAGAGTGAGTATTTTCCTGTCTGGTGATCCCAAATTATAAATTAGAATTTATTGTTCTGTATGTGTATTCCAAATATCAGAAGTGGCATTTCCATGATAAAACAAATCCTATAAAAGTGTTTAGAAATTGCATTGGTATCCTTTTGCTCAAAAACTATACAATTTTAAAGCCAGTCAAAAATATATAGTCACGCAGTTCACAATTTCAGCAACTTCATGCAAAACTAATAATACCCCAGGAAAACAAGAAAAATCTGCAGTAAAGAGCATCACACAAAACTGTCCCATGGTAAGCAACGAATCTGAACGTTTCCAAATAAAAAAAACCTTACACAAACAAAACCAAACATGCATATATAAAGTGTACACGTACTGCACAAGCACTATTCCTAAAGGATTAAACTGCATAGGTAAAAATCAAAAACAATGTGCAATATTTTAAGCCCTTAAAGCACAATTAAAAAAAAAAAAAAAGCAGAAATTAAAAATAACAAACTTGCTCCCCCACAACAAAGCCAATTACATATCATAGTCATTAAGATATTAATCAAGACAGAGGTTCTCCAATCAAAAGTTGGAAGGACTACTCCCAGATTTTGGCTCACCATTCACGCTTAGGGGATCTGAAATGTACGTTCACAATTACAATTATCTTAAACAGTTACGTTCATCACTAGCCAACTCTGATTTCTTTTACAAAGTGCTCTTTATGTAATAGAAGCTATCTTCCTGGTAGAAAAACCATCAAGTAGTTTAACACTTTGAACATCAAGACACATTGAGAAGAACTAAAAAAAAAAAAAAAGGTGTGGGGGGAGAAGGGGACAGAGAAAAGAGCCAGCTGCTAAAACAAAAAGCAACTAATGCCAATGGCTCTACAAACATCCAACTTGTGTATTATTAGCTACAGTCTTCTTCCTAAAACTCAATTTATAAAAGAATTGCATAAGCTAACAGCTAGAAGCTTACAGCTAGAAGCTCACACTGACTTTACAGCACAGTCTCAAACACCCTACCTGCCTTCTCTAATGAAGAGATCCAATAGTTAATGAGTTCACCATTACACAAAAAGTTGTCAAAAATATTTTCAACTTAAAAAAAAAAAAAACTAATCCAAAAAACAAACCAATGCAGACACTAAAGCAAACTGCTCTTAAAAGAAAAAAAAACATAAATCTACAGTATCTGTACATAAGCTGTATAAGATCTTACAAAAGAAGATTCCCCCAAACCACAGCTATTTCTACTCCTGCCCTTTTGTTGCTTTCTCAAGGTAATACACATTGACTAAGTGGCGATTGAGGTGCTTGCTGTATTCACCTTCCTTTTTAAATGAGCGGTCACAAAAAATGCACACATAGTTCTCCCTGGCCACTGTGGTGTCTGCAGCTCCTTGTGACGTCTTTGGACTTGTTTCCTCTTGCACAGAGCGAGCGCCGTTCAACCCCGAGTCATCGCTTCCTTCTGATATGTTGTCACTTATGTCGCTGCCTTCGTGGCTGTGGATGCCCTCGTCCTCATCCATTTCCTGAGATTCATTCACTGCTGCGTTATCCCGAGATGATAAGGCCAGAGCAACCTCAGGGCTTTGCGTACACCCTTCTGGGGGCGCAGGTGCCGGCACGGCAGCTCCTGTTGGCTCTGTCGCTGGCAGGCACGTCTTGGTCAGGTCCATCGGGTCTGAGCTACTCACAGGTTCTGCCACGAAGGTTTCCTCTGGCTCCTTCTCAGGCACCAGATCTGGTACCCCATCCATGAGCACATCCAAGCTTTTTTCAGAAGACACTGCATCGGAAGATTCCTCAGAGCAAGTGTCTTCCCCTCTCTCTACCTTTCTCTCCTCCTCTTTTTCAACAACAGTGCCCTCGCTCTCTCCTGCTGCAGCAGGCATTTCTTGGTCCTCTACCTCAGCTTCTGTGTTCATGTCCTGAGCTGGCAGACAAGGCTGCACTGGGTCTTGTACGCAGCTTCCTTTGGGATCGGTGCTCTCCCCCTTGAGAGCACGATCACCATCGTTGTTTAATGCCACTGTGTCAGTGGCATCTTGCTCCTTCGGGGTGCTGCCCTCAGTGTCGGGCTTCACACACCCATCTTCTCCTGTGCTATGACACTCATCTGGCATCTCCTCTTCCTCGATCTTCTCCTGATCGGGTTTACTGCTTTTCTTAGTGTGCTTATTTTTCAGAGCTTTCTTTTTTCTGTTTTTCTTGAGGCATGAATTTTGCTTTTTAGGCTCCTCCTCTGGTACAGCATCACTTTTCTGTGCTTCCTGACAGTCTCTGGATTTAGCTTCCACTTTCTTTTTCTTTTTTGTTACTGCTGAGGTATCATTTGCAGGCTCTTGCCTTGAGGAGGTTACTTCAGCCTCTGCCTTTCTTTTGTTCTTCTTTGTTTTACATGTTTTCTCAGTATTTTTCTCAGTTTTAATATCTACCTCCTTGTTTTCTGAAGCTGATTTCCGACTTCTGGTTGTCACCTGGCCTGCAGAAACATTGCTCGTCGGCTTCTTTTCCTTTGCCAAATTATCTTTTTTCTCCACTTTCACAATTTTCTCAGTTTTCTTTGCGGCTGAATCACCTTTCGTTTGTTCCTTCTCTGCTTTGTCATTAATGCTCTCAGAGAAGTCAGCTTCGCTCTTTTTAGTCCGTAGCTTCACCTTTGAAACATCCATGGTGATGTCAGAACAATCGGGATGCCTGGATTTGATGTGATACTGCAGGTTACATTTTTTAGACGCTGCGTAATCACATACAGGACAGAGAAACTGGCGCGGATTGACGTGGAGCTCGACATGCTTTTTGAAATTGCTGCGGTCAGCTGTTTTGTAGTCACAGTGTGGGCAAGTCAGAGGCTTCGGCCCATTGTGAACCTGCCTTGCGTGACGAGTTACTTCGTGCTGGTTTGAGGCCACATAGCTGCACTGATCACATTTGAACGGCTTCTCACCTAAGGAAGGAAGGGCGGAAGGGAATGACGGTGATTATTAAGCATGGGGGGTGGGGGGGTGGGGCAATCACTTCCCACTAATACAGATACAGAAATATGAAACTCAAAAAGAAAAAAAAAAATTATCCATGCGCCTTTAAAATTAGGTGAAGTCAACATAAGAAATCCACAAGTCACAAACACATTCACAAGACACTAAGAACAAAATACATAAAAGAGAGAAGGGGTGAGGGTTGGGAGGAAGGGGATCCAAAACCAAACAAGCAGTAACAACGTCACAGGTTCTGGCTATGCATACATACCGGCAGAGATCTCTCTACAGTAATATTAGCAAATGGAATCCATACCCAACTGGTCCATTGAATGCATTGTAGAAAAATGGAAATGTAACATTTGATGAATAGCAGTTTCACACAAACGTTTCAAAAAAGTCCAACTTTACACAGATTTAGCATACTTCAAGTTTGCATTGAAAAGGAAATGAGGAAAGAAGCTAGCTAATACCAAAGCATGTGAAAAGGGCACACTGCTCAGATGATCTTTACCTCTGATAATTCAGTTCACTCTTACAGTGTCTCAAACACAGGACATACTGGTTGCGGGCTACTCTTGGCAAGCCAGCCAGATGCAGTCCAAAGCCATCATGTTACTACCGAAATCTGCATTTACAGCTGTGCAATGACTCTTGCAGAAGCGTTCCTGACATGTTCTGCTTAGTACATGCTGCTGCAGCAGAAGTGGCTTTTCATTTACACATCAAAGCAAATAGGAAAAACGCTTCTAGCGCAACAACTCAAGCCCAGAAATACCTTGAGAACATCTGTGCATGCGCAAATTCAGTTGAGGAATTTGGGATGCTCCTGAGCTCTGAACCAGCATCTCAAAACTGACCTGCAGAACTAACGCATGCCACTTCCCAAGTACACTGAAAATTGTCTCCAGCCCCTTCTGCTCGCAGGACAACAGTACCTAGCCCAGCCCCGCAACCCACTGCTCCAACACTCATGCTCGTACTCATGCTGCTCCTCTGCAGCATGACTCAGGACACCAGAGCAGCTAGCAGTGAGGATGGAATCACTGTGCCTGTGCTGCCTGTTTGTGTCAGCCAGCATTAGCCACATCGCTGATCTGCAATGCCCTCACAAACTCTGTACAAGTTCCTGCTGCCTCCCTGGCAGGAAGGAATGGGGACACTTGCTTAAGTCTAGATCATTTCACATCTGCCTGCAGCATCTCTTTATTACTTCAAGAAGGGTTACTTTGATTCCCTATCACCTTCAGCCTATCTTCTTTCCTTCCTTCCTTTTCCCACCCACTTGCTGGTGACATTTCTCACAAGTTTAAGCTTGATGTACTTCACTGCTCATCCTTCTCGTAAGTATGGACCTTTATCGACAGCGTGAGGACAACAGAACAGCCTCTCTTACACACACACACGAACAAGCTGTTCTAACTGCACAGAGCATTCAGAGGTAGATGCAACAGGGTAACTCAAAGGTTCTATGTGAAGAGTTCCTGTCCATCACTTCTACAAAATCCAGGGGGTTTGTTGCACAAGTGGAAAGGACATGTAGCAATACAGCAGTGAATTAGGCTCTAAGCCACTGTTGTTCACTGTCTGACATTTGAAGAAAGCTCCAGCACCAGTTTGCCTTAAAAGGCCAGCCTGTAAAGTGCAGAAGTCCAGAAATTGCCACAGAAAAGGTTCAGCTGCCTGGGCAATGCAGCAAGACATGCAACAGAAGTTATGATAGCTATTAATAAAACACCCCTGATAGCAGGAGTGCACTCCCACTTCTGTCAGCGCAGCTCACACCCTCCCTGCCAGACCTCTGAGTCAAGGGCCAAGGGCAGATCCCACTACTCATATGCTTTGGCTTTGAGACTTCGTTGCACAGGCAAGGGGAGAGTAAGATGTTCATGAAATGGTTTCCAGGCTCAGTATTGACAAAATCATTTACAAATTCGCATTTAGCCCAGAGGTTCAGTCAAAAATTATTTTTGTTTCTGGAAGCAGAATACTTCATTCACAAAATTCTCAAACAAGAATACTGTCATGTCATTTTAAAGCTGGCTATTTTTAATGGGTCCAAACCCTGCCTCCACTATGGTTAAAACTGCCTGCCTTCTGGTTTCAATTAAAAGCCTCATCTGTTGAAACTGAAACAATTACTGTTCAGGAGACTTTCACTACTGTTTCCTAGGATTAGGAATTCACCTAGGTCTGGTCAATTCAGATATGAGCAAACCAAAAGCACAGGCTGAGATCTACCTGAACTCCCCTGCAAGGGTCACAAAGGACAACGGTGCTTGTGTCTGGCATGCCTGTGCCCTTACAACTCACAAAAATGCTATTAATTTATTCTACAAGAGATCTGCAAGAGAATGAGAGCAGATGTTTGTAACACCAGAGCTTACGACCAGTAATGGGAAATAAAGGCTAGTGAAAATTGCTACTTTTTCTTTTAGTGCCACAAGACTGAGTCACTTGTGAACACCCTCCGAGTTTGCTTTTTTCTCCTCTGTGCCTCCTTGCCATAAGCAGACACTATTTTACATCTTTCTGTAATACTAAGCAAAATCTAAGGCTCCCTCAGAACCCCAGCTGAGGTGAAATCACTAACATCACAGTGGAGATTCTGAGCTGCTCGAGATTTTCCCAGCTTCACTGATTTGAGCAGAGTTACGGCAGCAGGCAGAAGACAGGAATCTGCTCCTATATCATCACAATGTTGTATTTGCTACTAGATTACTAGGACTACTAGGGCAGCCCTGTGAACCTCAGAATACACCTAGGAAAGTAGAAAGGAAAGAAAAAGATACCACTTTTATTACGAACACTTAGCATTTCCTTAGCAGGTAAAGACAACCTTCCACGTTAAAATAGGAGCTAAAGCTCAGGCCATACTGGATGAGATATCTCACACGGACCTGGGCACCCTGCTCTAAGTGCCCCTGCTTGAGCAGGCAGGACGTAACCAGATGACCTCCAGAGATCCCTTCCAACTCCAACCATGCTATGATTCGGGCATACCACCCCCTCTTCCCCCCCCCGAGTCATGCTGCTGCTGCCCCTTACCAACCTGAGTGGGTGCGCATGTGCCTGGTTAAATGGGTCTTCTGAGAGCTGGAATAAGGACACATCGCACATTGATAGGGTCGCTCTCCTGCAAAAACAAACAGCAAATTAGTTACTGAAACACAGCTGATTCCTGAACTTGCTTACTGAGCCATACACATGAGGCTGTGACAGCTCCCCAAGCTGTATTTGAGGGTACATCATCTCTCAACAAAGGGACACAGCAAGAAGCATATGCCTGAGCTGGACCAGTGCAACGTGTCTTCCCACGTGAACGAGGGTAGTG
This sequence comes from Microhierax caerulescens, assembly GCA_035590215.1. Lineage (NCBI taxonomy): Eukaryota > Metazoa > Chordata > Aves > Falconiformes > Falconidae > Microhierax > Microhierax caerulescens. Next base: position 75,868,877 of record JAVJGJ010000001.1, read on the forward strand.
AAGAGGAAGAATATAAGGGAGGCACATCCTCATGTCCATCTGGGGTCAGACAGTAACCTCAGGCAAAAGGTGATGAGGACAGCCACCTTTAGGAAGCCCTAAGCCACCAGAACTGACTTTCCTACAGTATTTTCTCCCAGCACTCAGAAGATGCACAAAAGATACAGACCCTATAAGAAACCAGGTATGTTCTTGCTTCATGTAACACCTTGGCTGAAACCTCCATGTTTCATCTGGATTAAGATAGGGAGCAATCATCCATTCAGCGTGGACCTGCATTTGCCAGAACACAAGTGCAGATAGAGACTAGGTCTCTACTTCCGAAGTTTTATTGGCAGAGTAAAATTAGCTTGGAACATGGAAAAGCATGATGCCCTGCTCAGTGAAGCAATGCTGCTAGCAAAAGTTCCAAGTGTAGCAGCAACATTTATTTTGACGACTCAAATCCCTCTGCCTGCAGAGTTATTGTTTCTGGAGAACTAATGGAAACTAACCTGTCATAAATTAGGTCTCCACAAGGGACAGTTAGCTTGTGTAACTCTCAGTGTACAATGACACTTGAAAATCCTTTTCAAGTGAAGACAAGCCCCAAATAAAGGCAGACAGGTTTAGAATTAACATCTGTTAGGCAGGTCCAGGTAAGTACCAGGGGTGGGTGTTTGCCCCAAACTGCTAGCACAGCTGAGAGATCTAGGTGGCCTTGTCTCCACCGCAAGTTGTAAAAACACTTGTTAGCCTCAGGTGGATACTTCCAACATAAGAGAGGAGTGAAGCTGGGAAGGGAAAAGTAAGTTACTCAGCTGTAATATTTATTCCAATCACAGTTAGAATTACACTACAGCATTTTGCTGCATCAGTTGAAGCATACAACCAAATGCTCTCCAAATCACCGATTCCTGGATGTCAGCAAAAGCCCTGCATACAGGCTACTTGTTCACTTTCCATAGCTCTATCTGCAGCAGCACAGACCTTCATCTACCAGTGCGTGATGGGAGGCTCCACTGCTGGCCTTTGCCAAAACAGCAGTAGAAGTGGTCTTTGCAAAGCAGACTAATCCCATGTTTCTTCCTCCCATCAAACATTTAGACTACTGTTCTTGATTAGATCAGCAGTTTAAAGGTAAACTCACCCTAACAACCATAATCCCCCACCCCACCCCCTTACGAGTTAAAACAAGGTAGAAGATTGGTGCAACGCACATAATAAGATTGTCATGTACAAGGGAAGGGTAGTCCTTTCATTATAAAGAAATTATTTTGTTTTTAAATGACTCTTTACAATCTGAAAATATGCGGCCAAAGGTCCTGGAAACATTAAGTCAAGTCTTCTTCCCATTACCTGAAATTTCCTGTCTTTAAAGTTACCTAAAACCTCAGGAATGTGGAAAAGGCTTTCTTTCAGGTATTTTATATAGGGCACAGCAACAAAAGGTAATAGATTTAAAGTATGATGAATGCAACTAATTCAAAATGTGGTTTTGCCCCTTGAGAATTAAATGCCTGACTACATTGTAAGGGCTGTTTTATAAAATGCTATTCCCCAAAGGAATTTTATTGTAATATTACAAGCTCATTATATGCAAACAAGCCACCAAAAAAAACTCTCCACAAGACACTTCAATAAGCCCCAACCAAGCAAAAGCTTAAGCAGGCACTTAACTCTATGCAAATGAACAGGCAGACTGACATCAGTGAACAGGTTTAAGATCATCTCTCTATAAAGCTTTTCTTGTAATGCCATTAAAAGTTCTATCTGCTTGAAATGAAACTGCTTCCACCAGGCTTCCAACACAGTGACAAGCAAGAAAGATCCCCTATGACAACCAAAAAAGACAGCCCAAAGCTAGGCACTGAACACCCTGTGACTGCCTGAAGTAGATGGTCTTATTTACATAACCCTGCAGATGATTTTTCAATTACGTTTTCTAGAAATTGCTTCTAACAAATAAAATGGAAAAAAACAGAGAACAATGCTGCACCATCCTGCATATAGTACAGTTCCAGGATCAGCAGTGTGGATGATGGGGTAAATCAAGTCAAAACTTCGTCTAACATATCTAATGAGCACAAACAAGTCCAGGTAGATCTGTCCCTGCCACAAGGACAGGTCTCTCTGCCCCACCAGCCCTGAACATCTGCAGCCACCCCCTCCTGGGCAGCAGACAGGCTCTTCCAGATGTAGCTTTCCCAGCTGATAAGCTCATGACCATCTGCAGGGTCCCGAAACCACCCCTGCCCAAGGTCCCCCATATTTTTCAGCAGCCTGCCACAGGCACAAGCGACAAGGTTATCTTCCAGTACAGGGCGGGTTCACAATCACCTGTTTGCCAACAGGGATGCAAGCAACAGGAAAGCAGGTAACTTCTGCCTGCCTTCCCGTGGTCCCGAACAGGCAGAGGATAGGTATGTGTCCCACCAAGCAAGGTACTAGCATGCAACCCCCTTCCCTGCCCCTGGCCACACGCTCTGGCATTTGTATGTGTCCTTAAGTCGATTCAGCTCACTAACCAGCAGAAAATCAACCTGAGGAAGAGGAAAGGAGTATTTTACTGCCATTTTAATGAGCTGAATCAACCAGTCCCAGGATACGGGGAGGAAACTGAGAATGCCTTTCTCCAGCCGCAGCAGAGCATTTGATCCTGTGAAACTGTACTCTGTACAGTCAGTGTTTCAGAAAAATGGATAGCTCAAACACAGCAGAATCCAATTATCTCCAAGGAGGGGTTTTCCCACAGAGAAAAAGTCAGGTGAAGTACAAAAAATAAGAGAAATAAAAGCATCTATCCAAAATTATTTCACCTATTAGCAATCAAGAAACCAAAGAAACAATTCCAGCTTTCTTCTTAACATTCTGAACCCATATCATAGGAAGAAAATTAAGTATTTATGACACCTCCCTTCTCAAACAAATATTTTTCTTAAGATTTAAATGAAAACTATAATCCCAAGATATTTTAGAATCATTCAAGTTTTATAAAATTCAGTAGTTATATTAGCAGTCTGCAAATACTTTTGACTATAAAATCTGTGAGGTTTTTTTCCTTTTTTTTTTTTTAGAAGATTGTTTGGGGGGGTGGGGGTCATACATTGCGGATTTGTTTTCTTAAGGCAATCGATTACACATTAATACCATCAGAAACTTCGAGCCTGGCATATAAACATGACTGTCTGTAGCTTATTCATTCTTCTAATACTCTTGCCTTAGCTCTCCTCCACAAAATCAGTGTTACTGGGAAACAAGGCACATTCCTAAATCAGTCTACTAACATATATGAAAGATTTTTATCAAGTGAGAACTGGCTAAAAGATCTTAATTTTTTAGTTAAGAGCTAGCAAAGAAACAACTACCAGGGTAGACTAAAGAATGCTGAAATCATAATCACTCATTTCTGCTTAATTAAAATAATGCAAAGACGTGGCAAACCAGAAACCTCGATGGCACCACTATTTTTAAAGGAGAAAAGAGGCACTGAACAATATCCCACATAATTTAACTTGGTTGATTTTTTTAAATTTTAATACAGTTCCCTGGTAAATTGGTCAAATGCAGTGATAACAGAGCACTTCCTCAGCAAACATGCTTTTATGGTTAGCTCCTGTAAAACTCAACAAGAGCTTCCAAGAGGGGGAACCTAAAGCTGTGTACAAACGCAAGCAGGGATGAATTTAAAGTCGAGATAAATGTAAAACAGACAGGCACCACAGGATAGGCTTACATTTGGCCAAGAGTTCCCCGTAAGATTTATTTAGTTTTTCCTCCTATTATTTTGTCATTTTTACCTGGTCTCTTTCCTGTTATCTCCCACAATACAAACAAAGAAAACAAACCAGAGGATATAAACCACACCATTTTCCTAACATCTCTCACAATAATCTTTGTCTACTTGCTTAGGGAAAAAGTATTTAGACAGGACTGATTTTTAAATGCATGGTATCCTCTAAACGTGGCTATTGTTAAGAGAAAAAAGTATGTCTTAACGCACTAAAAATCCCAGCAGACCCTCCCAATGCCGTCAAAGCAGATACTAAAGCATGCTGACGAACACAAACTTCTGCACACTTGAGCTCAAGCCCAGCCCTGAGGCGGCCCGAGTCCTGCCCTCCCCAGACAGCTGCAGACAACCGAACTGAAGCCTCCAAACCATTCATGTCACTGCTGTGACAAAACATGACTTCAAAGGAGAAATTCCCCAGTGTTTCGCTCAGCCAGCACAGCCTACAATAAAGAGGAACCGGGCCAGGTCAGCACGCTAGAAGATGGTTGGCAAGTCTGCACTCTCCTCAGAAAGCCTCGACAAGGTGGAAATTAAAAGCTTCTGAGAAGTTGCAAGAAAGGTTAGAACTGCCCTCCAGCTTCCACAAAAGGGATCAGGAGGCAAAGCGAGTGCACCTCACCGCCCAAAGAGGTGAGGTGGCTACTAAATCTTCCTCTAGAGAAGAGTCTCAAGTTTGGGTATGCTCCAGGGCTCCCCACATGAGAGGCTGGCAAGGCTCTGATACAAAGCAAGGTACTTCCTAAATCAGCTGTGGCCCCAGCTCGCCAGACAGCAACAACACTGGAGGTCCGCCGACTCCGCTTGGTATAAACCAGAGAAGAAGGGGGCCTCACGCTTCCCCCTGAGATTACAAACCGGTGTGAGCAGAAGATAGGAAATCAGGCCAAAGACTCCCTCGAGGGCTTCCTATAGGCCAACAACAGTATGTGTCTACTGCTGGCTACTGCAGTGGTGCAGACCTTGGAAAAAATGGGGCCCCTGTACATTAAGAGGAATTAATTCACTGGCAACACTATTCAGCTCCTATTCTGACTTCGTAGATGGTGCAAGGCTCCTTTGAGTGTGTGTATCAGCTCTTTCTTCTCTGTAATTACAGTTTAGTAGTTTCAGCTCGGTCTGAACTTACCATTTCCAAAACTACCCATGGGATTTAGGCACCTTTTGTCAACCTGCCTGTTTTGTTTTTACAATGCATTGGGCTTTTGTGTTGTCAACCCTGACAATCATCACAGGCACGCTTTGTCATGCCCCCTTCAAAAAACTGGCTTAAAATTACTAAACGGGATACTCTTCATCTCCTCTTGGGCCCCTGACATGAGAGATTTTCTCAGTCCTCACAGACTGCAGACTGGAGCTCAAACCAAATCCACACTTCCACGAGGCATTAATCTGGTAGCACCAAGAGAGAGCACGAAGCTTTATCGGGGTGGAACGAACTTTGCAAACAGATGACTCTGGGCTTGCTTCATTTATCACAGTTTCTCAGTACTCCTACCACGCTTAAATCAAAGAAGATGAAAGACTTACCTGTGTGAGTTCGAATATGTTGAATATAATTGTTCTTCCTGTCTGAAAAATAGGAGCACTGTGAGCAGGTATACACTTTCCTGGGAAAATGATTTCTTAGGTGTTTCTTCCAGTGATATTCACTGACGGTAGTGTAAGTGCATATGGTACACTTGTAGACTCTCTCATTTTCCCCTGCTTTGTTGTGGTGCTTCAAGTGAGCCAGATAGTGATCGTATCTGTTAGTGTTATAGCCACAACGGTCACAACGGATTGGGCCCTTAGAGAAATCCACTTCTTCTGCAGTGCAAGAATCAGACTCCTTCACCTGGGCTTGCTTTTCTGCATTTTCTTCCACAAAGAATTTCTTAGCACTGTGAACCCTGATATGATGCACAAACTCTTCTTCGGACTCTGCCTCATACTGACAAGGCTTACAACGAAACGGTTTGCTCTTCAAGCTCTTACACTTGTCCTCTGTGCTTTCTGGAGTACCCGGCGCTTCCAGTGAGACATCTTTGTCCACACTGGGAGCCTTAGGAGGGGGGCAAACAGCTGGACTTTGGGTTTCTGCATGAGGAACGTCAAGAGAGCTTAATTCCACGTTTTCAGGTGCCTCGCGGTCACTCTCCGCAGCCTGGGTATCTTCCATACCCTCTCCATCGCTGTCTGAGAAGTTGCTGTCCCCTACCGTTGTCAGTTCTGCCATTTGCCTCTCTTCCCCAACCAGGTAATCGCAGCAGTTGCCATTGACTTCTCCCGTCAAGGCCACATTTGCCAACATAATAAGCTGAGGAGCTGCCAGCTCAGCTTTGGAAAGGTCGTGTAAGTCATACATGTCATTGGACAATGCCATGCTGATATTAGCGCTGCCGGGAAAGAGGCTGTTCCCACCAGACTGTCCCAGCACTTGAGTTGCCATGGCAGGAACTCTGTTGGAAGAGACAAGGCGCACCTGTAAGTACCCGAGTGACAGAGAAGCCCCCTCTGCTTCGCGCTGCCCAAGCGGCCCTCCAGGTAACACCAGAAAACGAGACCTCCGGGCTGAGGCACCGGGGCAGCGGGAGGCGGAACGCGGGGCCGGGGTCTCCCCGCTGCCACAGGCCATGCTTGGCCTCGGAGGGGCGGTGGGGGTCCCGTTCCTGCCCCACAAGGGCTGTCCGGTTCCGCCCTACGAGGGGTGCAGGACCCCGCCGTGAGGAGGCCGGGCGGGGGGGCGCTGACAGCGGGAACCCACGTCCCTGGTCCCGCGGGGCCCCGGCCGGGCTCCGGGCCGCCTGGCAGCGCTACCCGCTCCCACGGGGCGGCCGGGACCCAGCAGCTCCCGCGGGGCTCGCCATGTCGGACACCGGGGGCGGCGCAGGCGCCCGCGGGTGGGTGCCGAGGCCGTCGGGCCCCGCCGCGGGCCCCCGCGCTGCCTCCGCCGCTCCGTG
>JAVJGJ010000001.1:75909956-75923636 GCA_035590215.1 Microhierax caerulescens
GAAGTTTAGTATTGTTTTACCTTTAAGCATGCGATTTGCATAGTAAGTAGGAGGGCAGGGTGGGCTTGGAGGGAGGGATTTGAAATGCCATGTGTCTGGAAACACCAGAAAAAAGGAACCTCTTGTTTTAGGTGAAGTTTTGGTATTCCTTCTCTGTCGAACACAAAGCAGATTTGATATATTTTCAGAGCTGGACAGATACATAATTCGGTAATCCGGGATCATGTGCTCTCACCTCTGGTGTTTGGCTCTTTGGTTATGTAGCAGTGACTAATAAGGGCTGCTTAAACAAGTGAGTTCAAGTGGGTGAATGCTGTTGAATGAAGACTACAGCGCGTGCTGTCAGCCTTTGTCTTGTCCTTGCAGTGACATTATTGCCTTTGAGAAGGCCTACTGTGAATACAGGTTGAATCGTATTGAAAATGCTCTCAAGACCATTCAGAGTGCCAGTCAGCAGACAGACAAACTGAAGGAGCTTTATGGACAAGTGGTAATTACAAGCTTTTCTTCCTGGTGGGAGTTTCATATGCTGGATGCCTTGTCCCCTTTCTAATGTAGGGCCAGTGTGGGGACAGAATTTCCTTCTCTGCCTTGAAGGTAAGAAGAGGTACAGTTCCCAACTGCTCCAACTTCTGTTGAGCTTCAGTTACCTGCTGCTAGAGACAGAGTTGTCATCTTACTGCCACTGAACCAAAGCAATACATTTGTGACTCCCTCTCCCTTCCTGGGTCTGGCCTGATAATAGCCATGAAGAAGAGAGCTGATGAGATTTATTTGTGGTTGAGCCATTTGCCTGCATTAGGTAACTGTCCAGGAATGGTTTGTGGGACCTGATGGCTTGGGTGTTGGGAGTGAAGCAGAAGAGAAGTTGTGTTTCTTCTCTGGTTTCTCCCTGATCGATCAGAACAGTTTTGTGAAGAACTGGCTGTCTTCTTTCAGCTGCATGAAAGACCATTCCTTTAATATCCCTCACAGAGATGTGAACTGATCTGGAAAAAGGCTGTTTGAAGGCAAAACCGTGTAAACTGCTGCTTTTAAAGAAACTATTTTAGGAGTAAGAACTGTGCTGTTTCTGTGCAGGTGTCTGGTGTCATTGCTTGAGTCCTTTTACAAATATCTGTAGAGTTTGCCCTTAAAAGTAGATGCAAAATTTTAGTTCTGTTCAGCTGAAAACATGATGGTCCCCTGTCCCCAGTTCATGGGAAGGGAGGAAGGAGGCTGTAGTTACTAGTGTACACAGGGAAATACTATTCTGAAGCTAATCCCTTTCCCTTCTCAGTTGTACAGGTTGGAGCGTTATGATGATTGTCTGGCTGCATACAGGGATCTCATCCGCAACTCCCAGGATGAGTATGAGGAAGAGAGAAAAACCAACCTCTCTGCTGTTGTGGCAGCACAAAGCACCTGGGAGAAGGTGATGCCAGTAAGTAAGTGTGTGTGTATGTGTGTAGAAGTGAGAACCAATGAATAAAGGGTATGGAATCGTAGATATTTAACAGAATAGAAATGTTCATGTCTCTTAATGACTTCTGACCATTGAAGATCACCTAGTGGTTTTCCTGTACGGAGGAATAAATGCTTTTATTGTTCATGAGTTACACATCACTTGATCTCTACTAGACTCATATTATTAAACATCAAAGCAGAGCACAAGTACATCTCTCTGAGCCTGCATTAGGCAGAACACCTGTGATGACTAGCATATCCCTCTATCTCATTACCCTCTTGCCCAGGGTAAAGCTAACTGCCCGTTAAAGCTAATTCCCAGCTGTGCTTGGGAATATTTTTGTTAATAAACAGTGCAGACTGTAATGTTTTCATTTTTTCAGAAGTCTTTGTCTTTGGAGGTGTGCACAGCATTCTCAGCTTTCTATTCAGTGCTGTGGATCCACTTACTAGTTCTCTAGAGTAGTGGTCCTTACCTGCCCTCTTCCAGCAGCCTGAGTAGTCCCCAAGTTCAGGCTTGAGTGTTGTTCATGCCTTGTCAGTTGCCTCTGACTTTGTACAGTGTGAGGGAAGATCCTTTGCACTGTGACTTATTTGCCAGGTGTGTGCCCTTTTAAAATTGCCTCTGATTGTATTTTGCAAGGACTAGTTTGAATGTACATGAGAACGATAGTTTGTGTCTGTTGCCTGTCAAATCTGTCTAGATCAGTTGTTTATGTTGTATTACGGGTTTTTTTCATGCTAGGAGGATTTGGGCCTTCGAGAAGCTACCTACGAGCTGTGTTATAACAGTGCATGTGCATTGATTGGGCAAGGAAAGTTGAATGAAGCAATGAAAAAACTACAGAAAGCAGAAGGTAAAAACATGGTGAGGTGAGAGGGAAGCTTTGTGTGGTAGAAGTAGTTACTTGTTCTCTATAGACAAACTTACTTAGAAGGAAAGAGATTTTGAAAACTTAAATCCTGCTGCTGGTCAGTTTTTGTTGTAGCTTTCCAGATGGTTCCTGACAGAACTGGTGTTTTTGTAGAAGCGTTCCTCTGCAGCTCTTTTCCAGAGCCATGCAGCATGTACTATCTCCTGACTCTGTTACAGCCCCCTGGTTGGTGTTCAGTGCCTTTAAGCAGTTTTTTGAAGTAGGAAGTAGTCATGAGTGTCATCTGTTCTCATAAGCATGAGATATTTCACCTATTCTAACATCTGTTTTTTTAGTATATGTATATATGTAAACATACTCTATAAAAAACCGCAACAACTTCATGGTCTGAATTAGATATGAAATTAGTATAAGCCAATAAATGAAACTATTTGTAAAGAGGTTTTTTTTTTCCTATCGGGTGAAAGGGGGATTTTGTATGTGTTTAAAAAAGAAAAAAAAAAGGCTGGGGAGGAGAATTAGTAAGAATTACTTTCTTTCTGATCTAATTGCTCTTACAGGTATATAGGTCAGTCTGTTGTCCTGATTTTGATGGTAGAATAGCAGCTTTCCTATATAACTGGTTTATTAAGCATGTGTAATTTGAGCCTATATGTGATAGTAGTCCTTTGGAGAGCAAAACAAGTGATGTTACGGTGAGGTATAGGAGAAAGTGAAGTGACTGGTGTGTGTACAGAAAATTGATGGAACTGCTGCCCCATAAAGGGTGGTGTAATCTGAATATTGCAGGTTTGCAGCATTTAAAAGAACTGCTAAGATGGTGAGCGCAGTTGCAGCTGAGTGATCCCTATGGAAAAGATGAGGAGCTAGGTTTAAGGAAATTTGCTCAGGGGTGAAAATGAGTGTGTGGCTCCATTCCCAGAAGGCAGCTCTGGGAGGGACAGTATCTCCTGTGCATTTAATATTTTTTCTGCATATCTAGTCTTCTTGCACTCAGTCCCTTCCTTAATCGGTCCCGTAGTCTGATATGCCTTTGTAATGCTGCAGAAGTTTCAGGGATACATGAAAAAAGTATATTTTCCCCCATGCTTCTAGGCTATTTTTTGCCCTAAAGCCTTCTAAATCATGTTCTTCAATTTGTTTTTCCTTCTAGACCTGTGTCGCCAATCACTGTCAGAAGATTCTGTAAGTTCTTGATGTTGTTCTGGAAAGTGCTCGCTTTGCACCAGCGTGAGCGAGGGTGCGCTCGTAAAGCGTACTGCGCATAGCCGAGGCTGCGGTGCAGTGTTACCCAGCGAGACCTGCTACTGCTGCTGGTTCCAGCTTGTGAGGCTGGGGCAGCAGCCGTGGCTGCTTGCAGAAGGGGAGCTAACACTGCGAACGGATTGCTGCTGCGTGCCTTGCACAGTTGCCTGTGCTGGTGCAGCCAGGAGGGGTACAGGTTACTCGAAGCCTCCCTGTGACCCACCCCTGCTGAGGATGAACACGCTGGGTGGGTGGTGGGAAACAGGAAATTTGTAATCACTGTTGTTGGTTCAAGCAGAGGGGCAGATTCAATGCACAAATTAAGGGTATCTTCAGATTCCTGCAGGAGCAGGTGAAGCTTTCTTTTCTCCTGGTTTAACCCAGATATGCTTGTATGTGCTCTGGCTACAGCCTTCACCTGTAGTAGCTGGGAGACCTTGCTGCTAATATTGCCCAGGATAGCTCATAGATGGTTGCTAGCAGAATGCTGAAGCTAGGGGAGGAGAGGTGTGATGGCAGCTTTATTTCTTTTTTTGCCTTGATTTGCCTTCAGGATGTGACAGAGGAAGACATTGAGGCTGAACTGGCCATTATTCATGGTCAGATGGCTTATATCATGCAACTGCAGGGTCGTACAGAGGATGCTCTGCAGCTCTACAATCAAATAATCAAGTTGAAGTAAGGGCTTTTCTAAAATAAATGCTCCGTCTTGCATTTGTAGAAAGACCACTGCTTAATAACAATGTGCTTTCTACTTTTCTTACCTGCAGGCCAACAGATGTAGGACTCCTGGCTGTCATCGCAAATAACATCATCACCATTAACAAGGTACAGAATTACCTTGCTGCTTTCAAGGGGGTTACTCAGCCTGCTTCTCTGCTTCTGTCTAAAGAAGGGAAATAACTAGGAAAGCCTTTTCCCTAAAGAGTAGTTAAATTGCAGACCCAGAGACCTTTTCTTCTTCAAGGAATGTAGTGAAATCTTCTAATGATGTGTCATTTCCCCAGGACCAAAATGTTTTTGACTCAAAGAAGAAGGTGAAGCTGACCAATGCAGAAGGTGTTGAGCATAAACTTTCTAAGAAACAGCTCCAGGCGATTGAATTCAACAAAGCTTTGCTGGCAATGTACACTAACCAGGTGGGCGAAACTGATTTGCAGTAAGTAGCTACGGATGTACTCCACAGGAGTTTGGCTAGGCAAAATTGAATATACAGCTGTTCTGTGTCAGGAGATAAGACAACTTCTTTTAGGCACATAAGTGAGGAGAAAAAAAAAATATCCCTAAAAGAACAGCCAGCCTATTGTGTTGTGACTTGCGTGTTGCTGTAGGGAGGATGGTATGGAGATGACTAGAGACAGAAGGGCTGTGTGGGGTTCTTAGACGCATCTGAAGTGCTGCCAAGAGGACTTGTCTTAGTTCTGCGCACGCATTTCAGGGAAGCCATCAATAACATCTTCTTAGGTACAACTGGTATGTTAGCCTTGCATTAGGTGCTTGCAGAGGTTAAGAAAAGTGTGTTCTCTCTTCCCACTTCTCAGGCGGATCAGTGCCGCAAGCTGTCAGCAAGCCTGCAGTCACAGAGTCCTGAGCATCTGCTCCCTGTGCTTATCCAGGCAGCCCAACTGTGTCGCGAGAAGCAGCATGCAAAGGCTGTAGGGCTTCTGCAGGTAGGTTCAGAGAAAGTTGGCCAAGCTCCATTTAAACTTGTGCTTTGTGGTCTCCTGTGCTGTATCCATGTATCCTTTAGTTTGTTTTGTCTGGTTTAAATTTTGAAGGGTGTCTGACTCTGCTTATTTTGGTTTGGTTTAACTCTGCTGGAAAGCATTTATCCCCAACTGAACAATGCCACTCTTAAGGGGAAATAGTTCCCTTGCACCTCTTGATTTTTAGGCTTAGGAAGCTGTAGTAGACTTATAGGGTAAGCAGTGGGCTGTGCTGCTCTGCCTTGCAAGTGCTTTGCAACAGCCTCTGTTTTGGAGGGAGTGAGTGGCCTGGGACTGAAATCGGAGAGGGTGATGGGCCACTGGTACACTTTGGGACCCCCTGCCGTGTGCTGAAGCCTGCCTGTGCTGGAAAGCTTCCTTTGGCTGTGGCCAGTTTGCTGTGACTAAGCATGAGATATGATTCAGCAGAGCAGCAGCCTGGTACCCACACACATGTTGAATTATTCTTTCTTCTGTCTCTCAGGACTTTGCAGACCAGCACCCTGCCAGTGCAGCTGAGATCAAGCTAACGATGGCCCAGCTAAAAATTGCTCAAGGTATCCAATGTTCTCCATTGTTGCGAGATGTTTGCACACGATAATGAATGGTACAAGGGATGAGAAAAACAGGCTTTAGGGCGATCTTTGCTGCAGTTATGTGACAGGTGGAGAGCAGAGATGCTTTCAGTATTTTCAGGTATTCTATACATGTGGCTATGGCAGAATATGCTCATGGCTTAATGTCTGGATGTCCATGCTCCACAGGCCTCTGGCAGAGGTGCCCACAGTCTTTGTAATAAGGTTGAATCTGTTCTGGGGCAGGAGGGTCTTGGGAGCAGTGGGGGCTCTTGATGGTACCATTCCTGTGTACAGTCAGGCGGCACAGAGTTGCTCTTGGAAGAGAAGACCCTGTTTGCAAAAGCTTGCTTCTGAACCCTTGCAGGATGTGGCAAGGGTGGAAGGGTCCTTTGTGTGGAGGCCTGTCCTTTATTCCTGGAAAAGGGGGAGGTGTTCTGAGAAGGGGACTGTTATGTCCCCATTGTTCACCTTTGACTGGAAGTTTACTGGCAAGGTGAAGTGTTACCACACCATGCGGAGCATATTCCTCTGGTCTCTCTTATAGGCAGTGTAACCAAAGCCTGCATGATCCTGAGGAGCATAGAAGAACTGCAACACAAGCCTGGTATGGTAAGCAAAACTCAGTCTGAACTGTGTGAGGTTTTTCCCTTGTAGCACAGCTTTGTACTGCCCGCTCCTTGTTGCCTCTTCCCTGTGGTTTTCACTTGAACTGAGTCTTTGCAGACATTTTGAGCCCATCTTCCTTGTTTTGGACAAAGGTGGGATTATAACTTGCATCAGGCGGCCTGAAGTTAGCCACAGAAGTACTCTGCCTGTCAGCAGAGATGCTCTCTGTGTATGTTCCCACTCTCTCACAGTCCCTCAGACCTGTGTGTTGCCTGAATTTGCTTGCATAACATGACTGGAGCAGCTGCTTCCCTGGTATGTACTGCTGGGATGTTTCTGAAGCAGCTTTAGGACAACAGATACTGGGGAGAAAGTGCCCCGTGTTCCATCCCCACAGCATCACCCCAGTCGGCACACATGTCCTCATATGGTATTTGGAAAAGCTTGATGACCTTGAAAATGCTCGTGTACTGTATAAGCGTTTTGAGCGGAGGCTGATTGTTATAGATCTGTTCAAATTGCAAGTGTGAATGATCAAAGTAATTCATGGGGCAGTCAGCAACACCAGCTTCTTGCCTTGAGTCACCTCTGGTTGTGACTGGGATGTAGACAAACAGGTGGTGTCTGTATCATCTCTTCAGTGCCGACATGGCTCTTGGGATAGAGAATGGGGGAAGAAAAAGGGTTTCTAATGAAACTGTCCAGTGGCAAGCAAAGAAAGTGCCAAGACAAGGAGGTTCTTTCTGTGAATGCAGTCTTAAGGTTGTACCATAGGAGAAGGATTGCTGGGGTCATTTCTTTGGGAGGGACCTGGGTATCCTGCCTGTTAGCACAGCTGGTTTTTAGGGGCAGAGCAGAAGGCTTACATTGACAATACTTTTAGGAAATTCCGTCATTTAACTGCTGACTCTCTGGCTATAGACAGCTTGTTTGAAGATGTACTATAAGCAGCTCTTGAATGTTTGCAGGTGTCTGCGTTGGTGACCATGTACAGTCATGAAGAGGACATTGACAGTGCAATTGAGGTCTTCACACAGGCTATCCAGTGGTACCAGCAATTCCAGGCAAGTAAAACCAGAGGAGTTAACGTGCAAGGATTTGTCTCAAGTTTGTTTTTTTTTTTTGGCTGGTCCAACTCAGCTTTTCCTGTTTATGCATAGCCCCAGCGGCTCATCCAGTTGCGGTTTGAGAGACCTGTGAGCTCCTGTTTTGTGAGCATTCGTTTTATCACTGTTTCATTATTTTAGATGAGCTGTGCAACACCTGTCAGGTGGGGAGAGTGGTGGCTGTGGGTGCCCAAAGGTAGCAATCAGGCCCTCCTCCTGATAAGAAAGCGTTGTGGAGCAGCAAGCTGCCTTGTGCCGTGCAGTTCTGCCTCACATCCTAGAGTAGGAAGGTGGTGTCCTTTCTGCATGACTGGATGCTAACTCAGTTCTCCTTGGTCAGGTCTTGGGCATTAAAACCAGCTAGAGCTGGGCTGCATGCTGTGATAATGAACTAATTGTGGCTGTTGTGTCTTTCAGCCAAAGTCTCCTGTCCATTTGTCTCTGATAAGGGAAGCTGCCAACTTCAAACTAAAGCACGGGAGGAAGAAGGAAGCAATCAGTGACTTGGAGGAGCTCTGGAAGTAAGTTGGGTGGTTGCTGAACAGGGAGCTCTCTGGTATGAGACAGTGTCTGACAGTGTTGGTTGACTGGTAGCTGTCCTTTATAGTTGCTTTTGCACAGGGGCTCCAATGAAAAGCCATATTTTGGAAGGAGAATTAATTTGATCTATAGCTGATGTTCACTTGAAACCCTGCTTGTCTTGTCCCAGAAGCCTCTTGTGTGCAGTGAAGGTTGCTTTGGGGACTGGGATGCCTTGTTTTTTCTAGTGCTGCATGAACTGTGGATGCCTAGGTTTTAGTTTTTGTTATGCACTTGATGGAATCTTTTCTGGGGGCCTGCTAACTTGCTTTTGCTACTGGGAACTGAGGGATTTTTGTCTTTCATGGTATAACCCCAGCTGGCAGCTAAGCACCACACAGCTGCTTGCTCACTCTCCCTAGTGGGGTGGGGGAGAGAATGAGAAGAATAAAAGTGAGAAAACTTGTGGGTTGAGATAAAGCCAGTTTAATAGGTAAAGCAAAAGCTGTGCAAGCAGAGCAGAACAAGGAATTCATTCACCCCTCCCCACGGGCAGGCAGGTGTGCAGCCATCCCCAGGAAGGCAGTGCTCCATCATGCGTAATGGTGACTTGGGAAGACAAACGTCATCGCTCCAGATGTCCCCCCCTTCCTCCTTTTCCCCTCAGCTTTATATACTCAGCGTGATGTTCTATAGTATGGATTATCCCTTTGGTTTGTTTGGGTCAGCTGTTCTGGCTGTGTCCCCTCCCAATTTCTTGTGCCCCTTCAGACCTCTCGCTGGCAGGGCCTGAGAAACTGGAAAGTCCTTGAATTAGTATAAATAGTACTTAGCAACATCTAAAAAAATCTGTGTGCGATGAACTTTATTTTCACTCCAAATCCAAAACACACCACTGCACCAGCTACTAAGAAAATTAACTATCCTAGCTGAAACCACACTGCCTGCTTCATGATACTGTGGATCTGTCTGCACCTTGGACTTGATGTGCCTGTCTGCACAGATAGCAGCTACGCTGCAGCAGCAAGCACTGCGTGGTGATACCAGCCTTTGGGATGAGTGTGTACCTTGGTAACTTGGTCCTTTTTTTTTTTTTTTTTTTTTTCTTTCCCCTGCTACAAAGGCAAAACCCAAAAGATGTGCATACTCTGGCACAGCTCATCTCTGCCTACTCCCTGGTGGACCCCGAAAAAGCTAAAGTGTATCCTTTTGATGGTGGTATAAGAGCAAAGAAAGAGATGTTTGGACATACTCCCTTGGATTTCTGCTGTGCGGGGAATTAAGACTCACTCACCTGAAGAAAGGCAAGGAACATCTCCAGAGCAGCTATATATCCAGGTCAAGTTGTCTGGAGCTAGATTATTTCCCTAATTGGCTTGATTACTGTGGGATCCCAGGATCATTTTGTCTTTGGCCTCCTTCTCTCTCTTAAGAATTGGTAACTTAAGACTAGGTGGAACCGAAATAGGAGCTCTTCCCAGTCTGTTGTGTTGGAATCTTAAACCTGTAGTAGTAATGCAGGATAAAAAAAAAAGTGCCTGATTAGCTCTCACTGACCCAAAATACCAGGTTCATATACTGCTTTTGCCACCCTGAGCAGGTTTCAGAGGTGGTTGCTGCTTCTGTCCCCATATCAAAGAATGGAAAAACGAGGCAGATGGCAATTAAGCAGCTCATCCTAGTTTGTGTGGGAAGCTGGTGAGAGAGACGGAACTAGCTTTGTAGGTCTGCCTGGTGTCTGCATTGCTAACAGGCCAGATCTGTTCAAGCTGAAGTTGCCTGTTGGTATCTGGACAAACCTGGGTGTTTCTTTTTGTTCGCTAGTTTGCATTCCTGAACTCTCCCCTTGCAGTCTTAGCAAACACTTGCCTTCCTCGGACACCCTGTCACTGAAAGTAGATGTTGATGCGCTGGAGAACTCCCATGGAGCAACCTATGTTCGGAAGAAAGCTGGGAAGCTCACTGGAGACAACCAGCAGAAGGAGCAAGGGTAAATCAGGCTACTGCAGCTCTGGTGCAGTCACTTTTTGGGCTGGCACAAGAACCACACCTGGTGTGGTGGGGGCATTGCTGTAGAAAGGAGACTGGTGGAAAGGGAGCCTGGTGTTTTAACTGCAAGGAGCTTCAGGTAGCAGCAAAGTTTTGAGAAAGATGAGAATGGTTTAACTTCTTCCAGAGCTATTTTTTAGTTGACTTGTCTGCTGTGTCACAGCGGCTGTTTCCCTTCTTGCTTTTCAGCCAAGGGGATATGAAGAAGAAGAAGAAAAAAAAGAAGGGTAAGTTACATTTCCTAGCTGTTGACAGGGCACAGCTCCAGAGAGCTAGCCAGATTGTTTCTTCAAATAGCCACCCTTCAGCTTCCCAGGAGCTGGAGCCCTTTGCTGGGACTGGGTCCTTGTGAACCTACATCTTCATGATAGCTTGTGTGGATGGGGCATTTTTCCATCGAAGTGAGAGCAGCACCCAGATAGGCTGATGTGGGTTGCTGGGCTCTTAGCACCCCATGGCTACTGACATCCCATGTGTATCTGTTGGTGATGCCTCTCTAGTGCGTTGACCCGACTCTCATTTGCCGGCACTGCATGTTCTGCAGGAAAGCTGCCTAAGAACTATGACCCCAAGGTGACTCCCGACCCTGAGCGGTGGCTTCCAATGCGAGAGCGTTCCTACTATCGTGGACGGAAGAAGGGCAAGAAGAAGGATCAGGTTGGCAAGGGGACTCAGGGTTCAACCACAGCTGGCTCCTCTGAACTGTAAGTACCCATTTTGCAGGGTTTGGTGTGGGGAATCACTCCTGGGTGGCTGGGAGGGCTGGGTTTGTGCTGCTTTTCTGTGCCTCTGTCATGCCAGCTGTGGGTAGCACAAGTGAAACTGTAGCTTGCCACTCAAACCTTTCACCGTCTGTTCTTCCTGAAGATCCCTATAGGTCACTGAAAACTAAAATAGTATCATAGTTGTGCTTGAAGGTGCCAAGGTGCAAATAAAATGCCCATAGTCTTTTAATGTGCTTTTTTGGCTTGGATGATGAGGTGCATTTTGCACGTTTTCTCGCAAGCTATTTGCTTTCACGTCTTTTGGCAGCTGGAGAACATTAGCCATGATTTGGGAAAACACTCTTTTTTTCCTTCTAAGTCCTTCTTAGTCCTTCTAAGATTCAAGCTGGAATCAGGGTTTATCATTGTGTGTGAGGCCTGACAGCAAGATGGTGACTTACTAGCACCCGAGAGAAGGAAGTACTTCTAAAATAATAGCAACACAGGGAATTGCCAATGCTGTCTGATAGTTTCTCTTTATACAGCCGTCTCAAAACAGAAGCGTGAAAAGCCTTTTGTGGCACTGTTGGCTTGAGCAGTGTTTGCAAGGAGAGCTGGCACAAACATGCCTTTGTGTTTAAGGAGAGAGAAAGTATGTTGGGTTTGTACTGCCTAAGTGTGGGGGCCTGAAAGGCTTCCCATGTGTTGTGTGAGCTGTCCTGTGTCTGTTCAAAACTCAGCTTTGCTTTCATTGTTGAGGACTTACACTATCTAGTGAACATCAGTTAGAAGGGGATTGCCTGCCCTTTGAGACATGTTCCCATCATCCATCAGCATTCTATATATGTTGGAGCTTATTTAAGATCTCCTTGCATGAGTGCCCTCCCATACATAATGCTACCTAATGCTGTCTTATGGGGCAGCTGCTATTTTTCACTGTCAGCTTCCTGCGGTACTGCCACGTCTTGCAGGTGATTGTGAGCCCATGTGGTATCTCTTTCTCTCATCTTCCCTGTAGGGATGCCAGCAGGACTGCCAGCAGCCCACCTACCTCCCCTCGGCCCGGCAGCGCTGCAGCTGTATCGGCCACAAGTAACGTCATCCCTCCCAGGCACCAAAAACCAGCTGGTGCCCCAGCCACCAAGAAGAAACAGCAACAGAAGAAGAAGAAAGGGGCTAAAGGAGGATGGTAAAAAGCAGGATGTGTAACCTCCCTCCTTCAGTAGGTGATGCTGGTTGCAGAATAAAGGTCAAAAGCAAGTGCTGGCGAAAGACTTTTCGCATCCGGATCTCTGTCCTGCCTGTCAGTGGTCTGGGGGGAAGTGGGCTGGTGTAGGCACTATGCTGTGTCTGCTCACCGTGTTTCCTTCCTTGTGCTTGCCCTCACTGTGGCTTAGGGTATTGCCATCAAACTCAAGCGCAGCCCCTGAGAAGAAATCTGTCCATGCTGCCAAACATTTAAAAGATGTAGAATAATCAAGAACTTGAAATGTATGTTCCTCCTGTGTATGTTAGTGAAGGCATTCAGCAGATTTTCTGACGGTGGGTCTGTGTGATGCAAGCACTGTCTTCTCTGTCTCATCCCGGTCAGTCATTGACACCAGCGAGCACAGGCACAAAGGGTCTAGGAAAAGAACATATGGGCTGGATTATGCAGGAGGAGTAACCTGAAGGGGGAGAACAAGGCTCTTAGGAGAAAGCACGGCAAGGTGTGTGGCAGCTGACTTGGTGTCCCCTTTTCTGCAAGCCAGCTGCCTTATCCTGGGGGCGCTTGGCAAAACAGGAGTGAGCTAAAACAAAGTGGCTGGTTGCGGTGGTGGACTGCACTGAAGAGGCATCCCACTTCCCAAGTGGGATCTGGTGGTGAGATGGAAGATGTGTCTTCTCTCCTGGTGCCCCACAGGTACCCCCTAAGCATTTCTTGAAACGTGTGCTCTGGTGTCTGAATGTAGCAAAAACATTTTTCCATATGTTGAGGTTTAACCCCAGCCAGCAACCAAGCACCATGCAGCTGCTTGCTCGCTCCCCCTCACCCAGAGGGATGGGAAGGAGGATGGGAAAGGAATGTAGAACTCCGGGGTTGAGATAAGAACAATTTAATAGGTAAAAGCCACACATGCAAGCAAAGCAAGGAATTCATTCACCACTTCCCAGTGGCAGGCAGGTGTTTGGCCATCCCCAGGAAGGCAGGGCTCCATCACGTGTAATGGTGACTTGGGAAGACAAATGCCATAATGCCAGATGTCCCCCCCTTCCTTCTTCTCCCGGTTTATGTACTCAGCACAACACCATATGGTATGGAATATCCCTTTGGCCAGTTTGGGTCACCTGGGTTTCCTGTGCCCCCCCCAGCCCTCTGACTAGCAGGGCCTGAGAACCTAAAAAGTCCTTGATTTAGCATAAACGTCACCCAGCAACAACTGAAAACATCAGAGCCAGAACAGCACTGCACCAGCTGCTAAGAAGAAAATTAACTCCATCCCAGCTGAAACCAGTACACCGTACACAGATGTTCAGTGGGTAGAAACAGCACCAGGGGGAGAGTAGTCAGATGTCAGGCTAGAAGGGAAAGGCTGCTGTCCCTGAAAGAACTTCAAGGGCCCGAAGAGGTGGCAAGCAGGGGGAATGCTACTGTGGCTTAAAAAACCCACCCCCACCCCCTGAGTGCCCACGGAGTCAAACCCGGAGCGGTGGAATCCAGCCGTTACTGCCTCGGTGGAGCGCCTGGAGAGGGGGCCGGGGCCGGCGGAGGAAGAGCGGCGCTGGAGAGGGCTCGCCCGGGGAGCGGGGGGTGCCCCGCGGGTGCGGTTGCTGGAGGGTGACCTGGAGCGGGGAACGCAGCGCTG
>JAVJGJ010000001.1:75924163-75939441 GCA_035590215.1 Microhierax caerulescens
CTGGCCTCCGCAGCCCTACGCGGCCGGGCCTGGCTTCCCGGCCTGGCTTCCCGCCGCCGTGCGCTGGGGCCCGGCGGGCCCCGTCTCTCCGCCGCTGTGCAGTGGCTGTCGCTGTTCCCTGCGGAGCCCTTGCTAAGCCTTTCGGGCCGCAGCCCCCCCGAGCTGTGCGCTCCCCCGGCCGCCCGGCTCAGCCCGCTGCCCGTCGCTTTGCAGGGTCAAGGACACAGCAAGCAGATACTGGTGCTGGGCCTGGATGGGGCTGGGAAGACCAGCGTGCTCCAGGCCCTGGCGACCAACCGTGGCAAGCGCAGCGTGGCTCCCACCGAGGGCTTCAATGCCGTCTGCATCAACACCGAAGAGTCCCAGATGGAATTCCTGGAGAGTGAGTGCACCTGTTGTAGTACGGAACTTAGAATCGGAACTTAGAATCGGTCTCTGTCCTGTGCCCCGGGGGCGGTCAGGCCCGTGTTTTCAAAGCCTCAAGTTCCCTTATGCCTGCTCAGATAATGTGAAATTGTGATTATTTTCTCCTCGGGGATTCAGCTTTCCTACCCTGCTTTTTGAAGGACATGATAGACTCGGTGCTAGAGAAGGTCTCTGTTCCTTCAGCCGTGTCCTCCAGGGAGTTCTGCTCCCAGAGAGGGAAGGGTAACAAGCCTGGTGGCATTAAACCAGCCCAAAGCGGAGGTCTCCCCAGTAAGCCCAGTGTCGTGGTCCTTGGCCAGTGTGTTTTGTAGTTTCCCCTTGTGGCTCGTGCCTAGCAAAGGGCAAGAGCTGAAGAGGAGTAAATAGCGTGAAAGAAGAGAGGATGAGGAGAAAACCTTCGTACCCTTTTTGTTAAAAGCCTCATAAGTGGTGTTTTCTAGTCTTGAATGGCTTGTGAGTGTTTGTAGGTTTTTGCTGAACTTCCTGTGTTGTCCTTAGCACTGATTTTTGGGTATTGTCCATGCCTGCAGAGAACATCTATGATGCTTTTGGAGTGTCGCAGCTATTCTAGGTGCAGCTAGCTGGTGGGGAAGGTAGAGGCCCTGCAGTCGCATCAGTCCCTGGTACAGAGAGGCTGACTGACATCTTAGCCTCATCAGTGCCTGCCTTCTGTGGGGGCAGAAGCTGCTCTTTGTTCCTGCTGTTTCTGCACTTCACCGTACCAGTGCTCAACTGGCTCAGTTAGCAGCTAGCCCATAGACACCTCTGTACCTTTGTCAGCAGGCCTAAAGGAGTTGTGCTGTTCCCAGGTAAGTTTTTGGGATGTGAGGATGAGGCTGCTAAGGCAGAGTTTCATTCCCGGCCCTACTACCATAGGAATCTCTGTGGTGGCTTGGGGAAATCATCCCTCCTGAGATGCCTGTAGTCTGTGTCCCTCTCCTAGGAGGTATGAGACACCTGTGTGTCCTACGTGGAAGCGCTTGGTCTAGCTGAGCCCGGAGAAACCCACAGTATCTCTGCTCCTGCCTGGGGATGGCCTGGGCCCAGTGCTGAACACCCCATGGCAGAACCTGTTGTTTCTGAGTCGTCCTTCCCTCTCTGGTCCAGGTTGGTAGTGACTGAGATGTGATGGCTGCGATCAGACCCATGGGAAATGAAATGTCTCAGGCCAGTTTCAGCCAGGTAAATCCGTGCATGGCTCTCTAATCTGGTTACTTATGCAGTCTGCACCATCGCCTAGTCCAGGGGTTAGCAGCCTATGCTGTGATCATGTGGCACAAGGTGATCAGCAATCAGCAGGGGTTTTACTTTGCTGGCTTAGACAGACAGGGAACTGTTCCATCCTTGTACTATCATATAGATAGGTGGGTGGTATCTTGTCTCTGCAAGGAATGGGAGCTCTTGGCTTCTGCTGAGTTCCTCCTGGTTTGGGAAAAAGAAAAGAGTTCTCTGTGAGGTTGCTGACCCCTGGGTTACGCTATGCATGAATGCACTTAACAAAGGGAATGGCGGTGAGCCCCCACAACATCACAGTACAGAATCGAAGGCATCTGTCCCAAGTGTGATGTGTCAGTCACAGCCCTTTGTCTCCTTTGTACAGTGGCAGGCTTGCAGTTTTTCCTGCGGATACGCTGGGGCTCTTGAAGAAGAGATGGACATGCCCTGCCTCCCCTGCTACATTCTTGAGACTACTGAATCATTTTGACTTAAGTGAAAGCACAATGGCTTTGAAACAGAACAAAGTCACTGAGGGCAGTAAAAGATGGCTGATCGGCCAGTCAGTTTTGAAAAGAGCTTCTGTGTAAGGCAGGAGACAGGTATAAGCAATCCCAGATGTATTGCTTTGAAAACTTGCTATTTTTGGGAGGCTCACCCGTGTCTTTTGAGCACCTCGGTACTCTTGAGCGAGTGGTTCTGCAGTGTACCTAGAAGAAGACCTGGAGAGCTGAAAACACATCTGAAATATTTAATATACTGTTAGCTAGTCCTGCTCCTATTAAGCTCAGCAAACTCCCAAACTCTTTTTGTCCCCAGATGGGAACAACAATCTCGAGTAACAGAATTGTTATGAAGCCTGGTTTTGAGGGTGGGTAGTTTTCCTCTGTATTCAGCAGAGAAGAGCTGAGGTAGAAATGTATCCTGTGCAAAGATTTCTCCTGGGGATTCCCTGAATAGTCTGCTGGGGCTTGATTTTTCTCTCTTCCTAAGCACCTCTGGTTATTGACAGTATGAAAGCTGTGGGAGTTCTGAACTAGTCCCTAGTGTCACACAGGTCTGACGAGAGCTCTCCCCACCTCAGAGCTAAATTTCTTTGAAAATTGTAGGTCTGCTTGTCTTAAGATGAGGTGGACATGTGGAGATAGGTTATATGGGGACATTCTCACATGGTGTTTATGGATACTGACCCTCTTTCTACTTTCCCTACTTGCTTGAGAGCAAGAACCAACAAGACAGAAAGCAACCATAAAGAATTTGAATCCAGAATACTCTCAAGAGCTTAAAATGGAAAGATATCCCCACCCCACCCCGAGCATACACATATGCCTGCATGAGACTTGACAGGAAAAAATAAAGCTATTTCCAGTCTCATATACAATAGCCCAAATACCTTGGGTTTTGGTAGCCCAAATACCTTGGGTTTTCAGCTCAGGGCCTGCTGTCAGCACCTCGGGGAGCAGTGCTGCTTGGGTTACTTGGTGAATCCTGTGCTGCTGTCTTCTCTTCCAGTCGGGGGCAGTGAACCTCTGCGTTCATACTGGAAGATGTACTTGCCAAGAGTGCTGCTGCTGATCTATGTGGTGGACTCGGCCGATCATGCCCGACTGCCTGTGGCGAAACAGCTGCTTCATCAACTGATCCAGAGCAACTCCACCCTGCCGGTGGTGGTTCTGGCTAACAAGCAGGTATGAGTTCCCTGCTGCTAGCTGAGCTTGGGTTGGCAGCAGCTCCAAAAACAGCACCGACACCTTTCAAAGGAGGCTTCATGCTGGTAAGGAGGCCACGTGGATGGGAGCTGAGGGTCTTTCTGGGACACCTGTTGATGCCAAAAGAAAATAGTCTGAGGTGGAGTTTTGGACCTGCAAGATGCAGGCCCTGTGCTTGGGAGATGTGCAGAGCTGTGGGTGGAAATACTGGTGGAGGCTGCTGTAGAGTTACAAGGTTTGAGAGTTGCAAGGGAGAGCAGAGTTAGAACGGGAGTTAAGTTTCTGTTCTGAATAGCTGTCTAGAAGTGCTGCTTTACCTAGCAGCAACTGAAAAGTGAAGCAGTTGTTGTGTGGTTGGTTGCTCCTAAGGCTGCTGCTGAAGCGTGAAAGAGCAGCCTTCCTCCCAAGGCAGTGCTTTCTCCTAAGATCTTTGTGAAAGTGTCAGTGACTGGTGCTGTACCTAGAATAGAGTTGTGCCTCTGGTATGGTCAGGTGACAGAACAGCCCATGGTTTTTACGCCCAGATTTTCTTTTAGGAGTGCCATGTGCTCACTTTGCTTCATGTTGTTACCTCCTAAGTTTCTAGTAACTTAGGCATGTTACTAGTAGTCGTTTGTGTTACTTTTGAACATGAGTGCAAGCTTTGCCTTCATGAAACACAAATCCTACTATTGATTCTCTGGGTCCCAGGGTTAGAAATGCTGGTAGCTGAGAAGGTGTGCAGGGTACGACTCTTGTGTATTTGCCCTGTTCTTGTAACTCTGTGCTGGGTGCTTGGTGTCTTGGGCCAGCAAGACTTTTGTCTGCCTTGTACAGGAAGTCTTCCATTATTATAAAAAACATTTGAATTACTAGAAACAGAACTGTACCCATATTTCTTTGGGAAGAAATTAGTTAAGGATGAACATCTTTTTTATATTCCCCCAAAGTATTTTAGGGCATGGGAACCTGATCTTATAGAAGGTACCTAAGAATGGTGCCCCCAAAGCCTTTGAGACACTTTCCCTCCCTGGACAAAAGCAGCAGCTCAAAGTGGGAACAGTGTTGCCACCTCTTGCAAGGCAGGAATGGTGCCGCCAACCTCTTGCAGCTAACAGGCTCATTTTGGTTTTGTCTTTCCAGGACCTTGAAGGTGCATATTGCATCACCGATATCCATGATGCTCTGGCACTGTCTGATATTGGGGACAAGAGAAAGATGTTCTTGATTGGTACCCACGTGGCTGAAGATGGCTCCGAGATCTCCTCCAGCATGAAGGATGCCAAGGAGCTGATAGCGCAGCTCATTTTGGAAACACAGTGACAACTCTTTTCCTACAATGTGGTATTTGCAGCTGAGGGAAACAAGGTGTTAGTGTTTGGTCAGTTTGCCACATGGTGACTGAAATGTTGGGGCATCTTTTCCTTGTGGGTGTGGAATTCCTCTGAAAATGATGTCTAGTTGGTAAGAAAATGTAATTTATAGTGGTTTGAAAATACATTTGAAACGTAGTCTATTTTTTAGCGTATTTGTAGGGGTAAATTAGTCTCTCAGACAGTAGAGTTAAGGGGATATATAGCTTAGGTAGGCTGAGGCATCTTCTTGCCAAGTGGGAATCGAGCATTGATTTCAAAGGAACAAAGTCGTATCCAGTGAATTTAACCTGGGTTGATGTCTCGGGCTAAAATTCAAATGTTTACTTCATAGGTTTTACAGAACCCTGTTAACAGTGCTGTTCTGTTAAAAAGGAGACCTCACTTCTTGACAGTGTCAGAAATGTAAAGTGCTGTGTCTAGTATTTTTGACAGTGACAATTTTTGTTGTTGCTGTACTGGAGCCAGCTTTTAAGGGAGTGGCAAACCAGTCATCTGTGGAAATTGGGTTGGTTACTGCTTCTTTAGTGGGTAAGAAGAATGAAAGCAATAAGATATGAGGTGTTTCTTTATCTACAGGGGGAAAACAAAACTGTAATTTAAGGTAGTGGCTGGAAGCGTTTAAGTTAAATTGGCACCAAAGGTGGGAGACTCCCCTATCAGGCTGAGCGGCTTATTTCAGTTTAGTCCAGGTTGTCCTCGAGCAATCAGCCTTACATGTGAAAAACCTGTTGTTTTTTTGAAAGTAATTCCTGTTAGAGTAGCAGCTGAGGAAGGTGAGTGGCTGACGTGTGTCACCCTCCCAGTGTCCTCATAATTACACTCCAGGAAGCGTGATCCGGGAGCAGATCTGTAAAGGACCTGATTTGCAGCTGCGTTTATTGTATGAGCGTTTCACCGTTTTGTCCTTTGGAACAGATGCATAAAGCAGAAATTTTTGCCCTAACCAGTGGTCTGGGCTTCGTTTACTCCAATGAGGAGTGCTGCTGGGGACCCTGGAGGCCTTACTCGGATGGCCACCTTTAAAGCAGGTCTCACCTTTAGACCCGGGAGCTCACGCCGTGGTGGTGGCCTGGCCACACGCCGGTGGGTGGGGATGGAGCGGCGGAGGCAGTGGGGCAGCCCTTCCTGCTCTGGTGGCATCTCTCCCTGGCCCCTCACCCAGCCGTGGCGGGTCTTGGGGCTGTGATGGCAGGAGGGCTCCTGGGCACGGCACAGCTGGCGGTGCTGGCAGGCCCCTGGCACGAGAGTGGCTGCTGGGCAAAGCGATGCCAGCCCCTGGTGTGGCTGCAGCCACCATCGGGACATGTGGCTCCCCGAAGTTGCCCCTGGTTTTGCCGTGGCGCTGGTGTCACCACATCTCTAGTTCTTCTGTTGCCCCCCGCCCCTAAAACATGGCAGCTTTTTTTCATATTGCTGCAGAGTCCCAGTTTAGTACGGCCGCTGGTCCCCCGACGCTCTTGAAATGTCCCCTTGAAGTGCTTGAAGACAGGAATAAGGGGCGGCCATGCTGAGGCAGGTGGGAGCCTGCGGGTTAGCAGTGGGAGCTGTGACTCGTCCCAGGGGGAGGGTGCTGGTGAGGGGAGGTGGTGCTGGGGTGCTCTGTCCTGCAGCCTCCTTGGGGGCTGCCAGCACCCCTGAAGAGGAGCATTCGGTGGGAGAGGAGCACTTCATGTGCAAGTGCGCTGGTGGGCAGCTGCACCGGGAAGCTGTTGGGGAAAACCAACACAAATACCTGCAAGCAACTGTATCCCAAGGAGATGCACAGACTTCATCTGCCTTGTGATTATTTCACACTGAAGAGCAGGCAGCCCGAGCTGCAGGAGTTACCCAGCCTTTACATTCACCTCTTCTTGTCTTTGCGGCTTCTTGTTACTTGTCTGCAAGCTCGTGCCACAGGTAAGAAACCCTCCCAGGCCCGGCCTCCTGGCTGGGTGTCCAGGCTGTGCCCCATGTCTCTCGGGGAGGTCTCGGGGATTTACTTTGAGCAGTGAGTTGATACGTTGGATGACGCGATGATAAACACACAGAGGAAATGATGCCTGGTTTTGCCCTTCCCTCTGCTTCTCATGACAAACAACTCTGTCCTGCCTCTTCAAAATGGAAGCTGGGACCCTGCTTTACGAGGAACTGGTCTCAAAGGGACCTGATCCCTCTTAAGCAATGAGTTTGTGTGGGCTCAGGGGCAGAGGGGAGGTGTGTTTGTGTCTGTCTGCAGCAGAGTGTTCCCTGCTGGCAAGCACAAAAGGCAAAGGCTCCCCCAGGACTGTCCCCTTGTGAGTGAGACAGCTTGACTCTGTCAAGTTGCAGAGCTGCTGCAGGTGCATCCTGTGTGGGTACTCCTGTCTGTCCAGAGCTTGTGCCATGGTAAAAGCGTAAAGAGTAATTTTTATTTTTTTTTAATTGGAAAAAACCAAACCAACAATTGTCGAATGAGTTGAGGGATCCGATTTGGATGTACGTGTGACTCGTTCCCTGGCTGGGTCATGGTGCAAGCTTTGTGCAGCAGTGACCAAGGCAGCGGTGTGGGTCACGAAGGCCACATGCACTTTGCACAGGGTTTGGCTGTGGATCTGTGCCAGCAGTGGAGGAAAAGCAATGAGCCTGCCTGCAGGGACGGTGCCAGCTCTGCGACGCTGCCAGGCTGTGGGGGACACCTTCCTGTGGTAATCCTTTACCTCCAGGAAAAGCCTCTGGGGAACTGCTTGGGAATGAACAGCTGAAACTGATTTTTGGCTCCTGAAATGCCAGCTGCCTTCATGAGCATGTCTTGTCTTGAACTGGTGGCAGGCAGGGTGCCAGAGTCCTGCAGGCAGGTCTGTCTGTGGGATCTTAATGGGAGCCGCGTTTGCAGAGCTGCGACCGGCGGCAAGGTGTGACGGGGAGATAGCTCGGCAGGCACCTCGCAGGAAGCGTGCGCCGAGGATGCTCTGACAGCAGCCTGCTGCAAGGGTCTCTGTGGTGCTGAGCTCTCTGGCAAGCGTTTGCTGGGGCTTGGCGTCTCACTAGAGGTACCTGCCCCATCAGAAACCGCAGTGTGTGCCCGACGCAGAGGCTGTTTTCTGTCAGCAGGCATCTCTGTTGGTGTCCCTGCTCCTCTGTAGTGCTGCTTTTTTGCCAGGTGATGCTAACCAGGGAAGCAATACCCCAGGCTTTCACCTTCTCTGCTTTTTCCACGGTGGGCCACTTGCACAACTGCCTGCATCGTGTGGGTGTCCCCCAGCTGGCTGGGGGCAGGCACCCTGCAGCCCCAGTGGCTGGGTATAGGCTTGGTCCATGACACCAGGGGATTCTGCAACACACTTGTGGCGCTGGCATTGTCTTGTCCTTCTCTTTGTACCACGGCTCACAAAGCACAAGTGTTTCCCAGCCACTGGGATTTCGGGCCAGGGACACTTGGTCAGTAGGAGAAGACTGTGATATCTGATCTTCCTGAAAGGTTTTGGTCTGATGAATATTCAGTAAAAACATATTTAGCGCCGTTCCTAGGGCACAGACCATGTATGTTCCTGTGTCTCTATGGCATCTAAGACCTCTGTGCTAAATAGACTGAAATAAAATGATAAATAAAAAAATACGTCTTCACCTGTGCTCCCAAAGCCGTGTGGGAACAGTGCTGTCCCCATGGTGCCTTTCAGTAAACCACAGGAGTGTTGATAACATGTTTCTGTTTGTCGGGGCTCCTGTACGCTGGGAGATCATCCATCTCCTACCTGCTGGTGTTGCGTGGCACATTATTAATTAGAAAAGCACCTTCCCCCTCTCCCTGCCATGTCCCAAAGGGACCCTGCAGTGAGGGCAGAATTGCAAATTCACGTCTCTGCAATCCAAGAGATAGCACAAAAATCCATGGGCTGGTGAGTTCACCGGATTAAATAGGTGGTAAGTTACTTGGAGAGATACCCCTCAACTGCACTCTCACAAGGGATGGAGGCAGAGGGAGGGGGATTCAAGAGTGGGTTGTATGGCCTTGAGTACAGCAGTAGCTTCTTTATGCTTCGTTGGTTTAACTGTATGTTTAATGGCATGTTTGGCCTTTTCTGCAATTTCGACAGGGTACAAGAACTTGCAGAACCCAAGAAAGCAGCTTGTGCAAATGATCCCAGCGGAGCTGGTCCTCAGACAGCCCTTGCAGGAAGGCTGGGGACTGATGTGGCCTCAGCCAATGCAGAACTTTCACCTTTGTCTTGCTACTGTGTTCCTCTCAAGAGTAGAAGTGGCTCCAAAAACCCAGATTGAGATGTTCAGTGCGTGAGGGGCTCTCTTCAACTTGGTCTTTCTTGTTTTCAATTCGAAAACTGGGTTTGACCCAACTCTTGCCTTTGCTGCCCCACCTGCGCAGCCCCATGGAGATGATGTGGGGTACGACGGTGCTGTGGTGCAAGGAGACTGGACCTCATCAGACCAGGCTGCTGTATCCTGAAGGACATAGTCCAGCATTAGCAACAGAGTTTCTGTCTGCATTACACGGTCAAGCTATGGCTCGACAAGCCAGAGCAACAGTCTCTTGATAACATCTTTTCTCCCCTGTCTGGATGTGGGTCATTGTGCTCAAAAAAGGCTCCACAAATTCATCATCCTGCTGTTCCCTGTCCTGACTACCCTGGTACCCTCTCCCACCATGGCCTCTCTCTCAGTGGAGGATGAGCAACTCCAAATTTGCCCTGGGCACAGGAGAGTAACCACTAACGTGCTGCAAAACCTCACCCACTTTCCATGGCACACCCTGGCTGTAACATTATTATTATTTTTACTGCCATACCTGCGGTATAGTTAGGTGGTAATGGTGAGGCAAGAAAAATGCAATCATGAAACTCCCCCAGGGGTTTCAGAGATGTAATGAGATGACCCTTTCTGCGCATCTACTGGTAACTGTAAAATCAGACTCATAACTTGAAGGCTCTTTCCTTTTTGAGTTGGCCACAACCGCCTGGACAGCATTAGGAAATTCAGTGCCAGAGAAGGTGAGTGCTTAGGCAGTGGCACTTTACAGCTGCAGGGAGCCATGAGGACTGTGTGTGCACCCCATCCTAGGCAGGGAAGGATGACCCAGCAAGCACATTTCACACTTGTGCATGTTTCTAAAATTTCACACCCTTGCTGTTCTTGCTAGGCTTGCGTGGGGAAACCAGGAGACGATCTGGACCCTCTCATGGGGAGCTGTGACAGCTCGACCATCACCAAGAACAGTGGCGTTGGCCAAACCCAAGCGAGATTTTGGCAAGCACCAGTACAGGTCAGTGATGTGGTAGCACATCCTGGGGAAGGAGGCAGCTCAGAGGGGTTCTCTAATCAGGGGATGTGCTGGCTCCCAGGGAAAGGTGAGTGTCTTGGTTTAAACCCAACCGGCAACTAAGTACCACACAGCTGCTCGCTCGCTCCCTCCTTCCCCCCGAGGGATCAGGAGGAGAATCAGGGAAAAAAAAGGTAAAACACAAGGGTTGAGATAAGAACAATTTGATTATTGAAATAAAATAACAATAATAGCAACAACAATTGTAATGAAAAGGAGAGAGAAGGGGAGGGGAATAAAATCCAAAGGGAAGGGAAAAAACCCCAAGTGATGTACAGTACAGCTGCTCACCACCCAGTGACTGATGCCTGGCATGTCCCCGAGCAGCGATCGGCAGGCCCTGGCCAAGTCTCCCCAGTTTATATACTCAGCAGGACACCATATGGGATGGAATATCCCTTTGGCCAGTTCGGGTCACCTGCCCTGGCTGTGTCCCCTCCCAGTTCCCCGTGCCCCCCCAGCCCTCTCGCTGGCAGGGCCTGAGAAACTGAAAAGTCTGTGACTTAGTGTAAACGTTACCCAGCAACGAGTAAAAACATCCGCGAGTTATCAACATTATTCTCACCCCAAATCAGCACTGCGCAAGCTATGGAGAAGAAAATTAACTCTATCCCAGCTGAAACCAGGACAGGGGGATGCCACGTCTCTCTCCTTCCACTGCTGCCCAACAGGGAGCTCTGTGCCCTGAGACCCACCAGGCTGTGCTTGGAACAGTGGTTGTAGCAGGGAATGAAGTGCTGTGGGAGCACAGTTACCCTGGGTGATTGACTTCCAAAATTAGGAGGAACTGGGGGTTACTAAGTTGTGGTGCCCTTTTCCTTCCTCATGCCTGCTTCCTGGCTGTGGGAAGGGCTTCAGCAGCACGTGGTCGTTACTGGTCTGATTAGAGCTCTGGGTTTGGATCAGCTGCCACAGGAGCCAGCCCTGATCTGTCTCCAAGCACACGGGAGCGTGGTCCCCTGCTGTAACACACACACACACCCCCCCCCCCCCAGCCAACAGCTCTGCTTTGGCTTGGAGGCAGAGACGTCATGTGCATGCATGTATGCCTTGATGGAAACATGTACGTGTCACATCTGTGCCTATAGAGGGACTGTCCCTAGAGTGTTCCCTGTCTGTATTGGGGCTGATGCAGCCCAGCCATGCACCTGGACACACTTAGTGATCCCCTGCCTCCTTCTGGAGCCTGGCCTAAATCTTGAGGATAAAGGTTAGGAAGTGCCATGAACAGAGAAATCTTGCAGCATCCTGCTGGCTGGAAGGAACCCAGGTCTCATGGCTCAGGTTAAACCTCTGCTGCCACTGCATGGTGAACACCTAGCCCATGTTTGGGAATAGGAGTGAAAAATGATGTAAAAAATGTAAACTTCAGTGGCACTGTGTGATGCTGCATTACTTGAAGCAACTCATCTGTGGGTCTGTTGGAGGGGGCGAAGTTCTCTTGGAGACAGGATGGTGGCTGCTAGTCTGTAAGAAGTCCTAGCAATAAGAATGGAGATGAAACTGTGTTGCATTTCTGGCTTCCCCCTACCTGGAGGGATGTCAAGACACATGTGTCTGTGGTTTTTTTTTTCCTCTGCCACTGCCATCGGTTCAGGGGCTGTCATCCTCCTGAGAGCTTGTGCCTCTGACTAACGGTGCCTGTCTGACAGCCCTTTCTGCTCACCTCTGCTCACCTCTTCCTTGGTGATGACAGGCATCTTCCAACAGTTGTGGCTGTTGGAAAGCTGGATGAGCATGCACTAGGCAAGCCTTGGGAGATCCCAAGATGAAAGGAACTGCAAGAGCACAAGGTGTTATTGAGCCACTGCAACAAAGAGGTTTCTAAATTGGCAGAGATGAACAACAGGGATGCTGCCAGGTTTGTGTTGCAGAGTGGTTTCTTGAAATGGTCCAGGGAAAGGCCTAGACTTTGAAGGCAATGTACTGAGAAGGCTTAAAAGAGGACTCTGCATATGCAAACAGCATTTACCTTTAAAGTCAGGAAATGTCAAGTGTAAATGCCCTTTTGTTCATGGCTTTTTCATGTGCACCAGTGCCAACTTTTGTACATGGTGGCAGGCACGGATGTTTAAACAGACTTGGGATAGCATCTGCTAGGATCATGTTCTCTGTCAGTTGCCTTTTACTAACCCTTCTGTGCTGTTCCTCAAGGCCTGTCTTCTTGTACAGCTGCAGATGGGAATCAGTGATCTGGGACTGTCCTCCGCTTGTAGTTTTTCGCTTCCCTTCTGATCAGCTGCTGAAATTGTCTGAATGTAAAAAATACCAGGCTGCTTACCTGCAGCAAAGGCGAGAGGCCAGAGAGCCTACGGGGTGCTACAGGTAGGCCCTTGGGTATTGCAGCATCAGTGCAACTTCAAAGTGATAAATACAGGAACAGAGGATGGGTATAACAGGGCAAAATGCAGAGCAGGGGCTCTGCTGGGATTAGGACCTCTGGACTCCTGTGGAAATGGCCACAAGATAAAGCTGCCTTCTACTGCAGCAAACGTGAGGCTTAAACATCCCAGCAGCAACCTGGTTTAACTGGTGTGGGAGAATATCTGACTCCCTGTTTCCAGACCTCACCAGTCCCCTGCGTGGCCCATGTCACCAGCTGCACTGAGCAATAAGCCTCCCCACAGATCCTGGATCTTGCCCGGCCAAAGGTGCTGCACCCAGAGTTCCTGCTGCCCAGAGAGGTGGGGAGGTGGCTGAGGGACATTTGGAGGGGACAGTGACGTAGCAAACTGTCTTGAGTTTTTACACCCTGCGTCCTGCCCGTGGATGTGCTATGGAGGGGGAGAAGCTGCCTGGTTCTGCTGAGGTTTGTGTGCAGAGAGAAACTGCCTTTTTGGAGCGAGATGCTGTCTTTGAAAGCAAATCTCCCTGCTGAGAGACAGAAAACAGCCAGGCTGGAGCAGCCTAGAATAGCAGGAGAGCCAAGGGAGTCATCTGGGCTGCATCCCCTGATAAAGCAGCCTGGGAAAGTGGAGAAACCTGATAGGAATGGGCTGTTTAGCTCCCAGGGAGGACAGGCATGTTTGTACTTGGGCAGCTGTGCTCCTATCTGTGTATGCAGGGGGCATGAGCCTGCAAACACTATCTATATTTTAATAGTGTTTTACCAGAAGCCTAATTTAGAGACATATTTCTGAAACTTGCTCCTTTCAGGCGGGTCATTCATTGCTTTGGCAGGGGTGAAAGGGCTGGGGGCAATCTCCGATTACACTCATTGCCGTGGCGAAGGCTTGGATTTCTGGATGCAGTCCCCGGCTGGGAATTAAGTCAGGCTGTGCTGGAGCGGGGCTTGGCATCAGTAACCCTGTGAAAAATAGGGGAACGAGTCCCATGCTGGAGCATTATCACTTTTGCTGTAGGAATGCAGTTCACTGCACCAGCACTTTTACCCTGAAATCTGAACCTCTTTCCTTCGCAGGGAAATGATATTATTTCAGCCAGGAAGATTGAGTATGAAAAACATGATGCTGGAAGAAATTTCTCTGCGCTTTCACCTGCCTTCATTACAGGCATTCCTCTCCTGGCTGTGAGTGGGTGACAGCTGGGCAAAAAAAGTGATATCCCAATAGTGCCAAAATTACCTGATCAGGTGAAAGAAAAATTATGGGTGCTGAGAAAGTAGGAGCACGCCTTCTTGTGCCTGTGTCTGCAGAGAAAGGGTGCGGGGAGCCCCCCCTTTGGAAAGGGAGTGTGTCCCTGTGGGCTGCTGTGGCTGAGCTGTGTCCGCACATCCCTCCACCATCCTGAACCCATGCAGGTGCCAGCACGGGTTACAAACGTTGTGGCCTTGGCCAGAGCATCCTCACGGTTCCAGCCTCTCGCGGAGCCCTGGGTCAGGAGGGTGAGCCGCTGCTATGGGCGCAGCTTTCCTGAATCTGTCACTCGTGGGGTAAGGCAGCATCACCTGAAACTGTGCATGGGTGCGGGGCAGAGGGGAGGGCATAGGTGCTGCTGGCACCCTGCAGGGCAGCCCTCGGCCTGCTGTTGTCTGCACGGCTGATGTAGCTGCTTCCTGGGCTGGAGAGCAGGACTCAGCCTCCATCCAGAGCATGAACGGACCCCCAGAGACGTCCCCAGAGAACAGCAGACCTGTGCCTAACCTGCAGTTGTGGGGCCTGGGGGAGGTGAACAAGTGTCTAATTGGGGTCTCCAGTGCTGGGGGATGGGGTGGACAAAGGACTGTGAGAAAGAGGAGCCTGTGGGACTAACCCTAAGAGTGGTTTCTCCTTCCACAGCTTGTCTGGTGCCAGACACGGCTGTGAGCGGGATCATGTCCCATCTGTGTGCGGTCAGTGGCTGTGAACCTGAGTACGCTGAGCTGCAGGCTGGTCACCCTTGAATACCAGAAGCACGTAAGGACCTTCCTCCCTGTTCTTCCACACGTTTCCAAATTGGCTCAGGAGGCAATTGCGAGCCCTTGGACCTTGGAGCTGGCTAGGGAAAAGAGGTTGCATCCTGACTATGTGCTCCTGTGGGATGCTGAGTGGCCAGTGATGAAGGCTGCAAAGCATGTGGTGGCCACACCAACATTTGTGAAACTGGTCCAGCCTTGCAAAAGGTAGGTGCTGCTCCCCTGCCACGGGGAGATGATCAGCTGTCAGCCCATTTTGTGCAGGCCATGGCACCTTCTTGATTCAGGTTTGGCCACTGTGATCCAGCCACTGCTCTTCCACTTGCAAACCGCATGGATTTTGTATGGCTGGGTGTGCTAACGCTACGCGGATTGTGATTTTAGAAGCATTTTTGAGGTGGAAGTAGGATCAAAAAAGAATAAATAGGAACTTTCTAATACCAGTAGGAATTACTGGTTGGGACTGCTTAATTATTAGTTGCGATTATAAAAAGCGACCAGCTGACACACAGCACAGTGTAGCACATTAATGCCACCCAGCATGACGCGTCTGGCCTCAGCCTGGGCTGCTGGAAGTGCTGGGTGGGATGTTTCACAGAGGGCTGGAGTGGCTGGGACAGCTTCGGTGAGAGGTGGGACACTCTCACTGGTGTGCTGGTGGCAGCAGCGGAGGCATGGCCGCTTTTGTCATCCCTTGCCAAGGAAGGGCAGGGCTCAGGTGGAGCTGTGTCAGCTGGCCCTGCGTCGGAATGGTCCAGCTCTGTCCTCGCTGCTCCCGCAGGCTTGGCTCGGGGCAACCCAGATGCATTCACGGGGAAGGAGACTGCTAAGAACGCAACTTGTTCTGCTGGGATCCAAGATGTGGCTCATCCGATGAACCACTGAGCTCCCCCAGCAACACAACCCACTGCTCGTGCCAGCTGCCCCCC
>JAVJGJ010000001.1:75943793-75954353 GCA_035590215.1 Microhierax caerulescens
GGGTGTGCCCTTGTTCTGGCTGTGGGAAGCACTAGTGTGGTCTCCGGGTGGGCTGGGGCTGGGGCTCCCAGGCAGGGGGGGTGCAAGGGTCCCAGGGGGACACAGGGCTGCTCTGTGGGAGGCCATGACTGTGAGTGAAGGGGCTGCGATTACAAGGGAAAGGGTCTTTGGGGATGCAGGGGAAGGAACATGTGAGGAACGTGGGTACAGGGAGGATGTGGGGTGCACGGAGATGCAGTGGGGCAGTAGAGCCCTGTGGGTGCAGCGTGGGTTTAGGGGTGCAGTGGAGGTTGCGGAGGAGACTTGTGGATGCAGCGTGGGGGTGGTAAGGGGTATGCAGGGTGCAGAGCGGTGCAGGAGTGCAAGTAAGGAGCACGTGGGGCACAGAGGGGGGCAGGAGGTGTGGGGGGAGCATGAGAGGTGCAGAGGGTGCAGTAGGAAGGATGTGAGGGGACAGAAGGGTGCTGGGAGTATGCTAAAGAGCTGGGGATGGGATGAGCAGGAGATGCAGGGAGTGTGTGGGGCACAGAGGGACGCAGGGGGAGCAGGGCTGGTGCCAAGGCAAGGGCGAGGGGCACACACTCACCAGGGTCTGCTCCTCAGAGAGCCCGGTCTCGGCTGCGATGAGGGACAGCGTGGTGCTGTCAGGATGTTTGTTCACCTTGCTGAAGTTGTACTCCAGAATCTCCAGCTGCTCCTCAGTGGGAGTAACTGGCTTCTCAGTGGCCATCTCCTCCTGGGGCAGGGCTGTGGGGCCAGGCACTGTGAAGAGGAACCAGGTCACTGCCCAAGCGGGGAGCGGCCAGTGAGGCCACACTTGCTGAACCCCAGATTTGTCATCCCTGTCCCCACTAGCTCTGCCCTCCCCAGTGGCCTCTAGCCACCTCAGGGCACAAGTCCCTTCCCAAAGGCATGCAGGGGAGCGCAGCTGGGAGTCACAGCCCCCCCTCCCCCAGCAACTCCTGCCTCAGTTTCCCCACTGTGGTGCCCGCCGCCCACCAGCAGCTCCCAGCGGAGGTGCCTCACCATCCTCGGCTGGCAGGAAGCAGCAGCCTGTCCTCTGCCCAGCGCTCCCATTGCTGTATTTATAGCCAGCGTGACTCCCGTGGGGATGATTCCTGTTTAGAGCCGTATTTAGGCCTGAGCGTCACTTGGGAGTGATGTCACAGCACCAGGCGTGTTGAGGGGGTTAATTTAAAGACATTAGTTAAAAAAATATTATTTATCCTCTGGGTAAGGGGCCAGTATCTGGCATCCAGCCTCGCATTTTGGGGTTTTCTTTTTCATTCTCCCCAGCAGCCAGGCAAGTTTGTGCAAGGAAATCACAAACCAGAGGACACAGGCTCTTTTGGGAGTGTGGGCTAGACCCAGCAATCACCCCATTTTCCCTGCTGATCAGTGTCCTGGTCCTGCTCCTAGCAGCACGGCCAGACATCACACAAAGCTGGCGATGAGCAGGTGAGCTGCTTTGCTTTTACTAATATTTAATGTTATCATGCATGGGCATAAACAGTTAGTCATGTTCCTGAGCATCACTCAACTGTTTATTTGTTTTTCAGTGTATAAGTGAGGGGTCAGTCCTCGGAGGACCATACCCTGTGCGTGTCTGTTGCGCAAGCCCTCACTGCCTTCAGCTGTGGTCAGTGGTAGGTGCTCCCAGCAACGGCAGGAGCAAGGGACCCACATTCCCCTCCGGAGTAACATTTGTCCCACTGGTGCTTTGCACGAATCTCTGGCAGACTTGGCACAAAAGCACGAGCAAAACAAGTCAGTAGACCTTGGCGACGTCCCACACCTCTCTTCTGCAGGGCTCCGAGCTGGCTCCCGCACGGCAGAGGGTCAAAGCTGCCAGTGCCAGTTCAGTCAACCAAACCACGAGGCGTTGCCCCCACAAAGCACGCAGAAGTCCCTTGATGCTGAATCATTTCGGTGTTTCCGAAACCAAGCTGTGGGGTGTTGGCGGGGGAGGAGCTGGGTGCAAAAATGTGGCCTTTCTAGATCTGCTCTCCTGCTGTCCGAGCTGCCTGTCCCTGTCCCCGTCAGGCGGGCGGTTGGTGTTGCTGGTTCTCCAGGGCTGCCAGGAGCCCTTGGCCCACCTTGGGACCCCTCTGGGCTGCCTGCTGCCTGCCTCCACCTTGCAGTCCAGCTTCTCCTTCCCTTTGGCTCTGGGATGTAACCCGGGCACCTCCATCATGCTGCACCCCCGCTGTGTAGCTTTGAACCCAACTGCTTTCCTCCTTGATGGATAACTCACCTTAGCTCACTGGGTACCCTGGGGTGTACCCAGTGCCCCAGGGCTCTCACTTGCTGACAGCAGTGCTGGGATGGGGCTCAGCTCCGAAACTGCCTTGCAGCTTGCAGAGAGCCAGCTCTGCTATTCACAAGAGGCTGAATAGATCTTCTTTGAGCTGTACCTCAAAAAGCAAAGGCCCCACTAAGCCTCATCTGCAGGAGGTGCTTTGACTAATAAAAGCATCCTTTGGCATTGGAGTAGGGGCTTATAAATAGACCAGGGCTGATTGTGAAACAAGCCACTCTCCTTGAGTCACTTGGTAAAAACTGATTTTAACACAGTGGTTGCGCAGGGCTGGAGCGGCTCTGAGCATGATGGTGCTGGCAGATGGCATCACCCACCCCCCTTGGGTGGGCTAGGGAAAGACCACCTTCAACCCCAGGTGCTGCGAGCTGAGCTGGCCTTGTCTGCGGAGCGCTGTGGCCACTGGCGTGTGGCAGTAGCTGCCTGGGCTTCCCTGGGGTCAGCTGGGTTCGGAGGTGTCCTTAGAGGAAAGGGGCAGGCAAAGGGCAGTCCCTCACGTGTATGAGCTGCTGGGGACCAGGTGAACGCTCCTCACCTAGCTTGGGCATTTGGAGACCTCTGGAAAAGGTGCAGGGGGAGAAGGAGGTCCCGTGGACTTGAGGTGCTGCTCTCCAGCATCGTGGCTGCCGGGCTTTCCAGGAGGGCAAAGTGCAGATGAGGCCAAGCTCAGGCCACAAGTTCTTCATCTGCTCCTTGATCAGCACCCCACTGAGCCACCTGCCCTTCCCCTAGAAAGCCCGGTCACCTCAGGGCTCCTGTCAGCTCTGGATCACATCCAGCCTAGGCCAAAAGCAGCAGCATGTCCTGGTGGCTCATAAATCATCGTTTGCAGCCTGCTGCATTCATGCACATTAACATGTGTGCATCGATTTGCATAGGGAACATGCAAATTTGACTTTCGCATTTCATCTACACAGCTGTTTCTTTTTCTGATAATCACCAGGTTCCTGAGGCATTTCCCTGTAGGATACAGTATCTTCTACCTGCTGGCAGTTCAGGGTGCCCTGGCACCCAGGATGTGATGCCTGATGGTTTTTCCTTGTTTCCCCTCTACCCCTGCTCTAGAGGGAGAACAGTTCCTACTTCTCAAGGCTATGAGATGGCTTTCAAGAAAAGGTCAAACCCCTGGGGGTCCTGGAGGGCTCTTCAGGTCTCCCCATATCGCTCTGCTAGGTCCTGGAGGTCTTCAGGAGCCATGTGGCCCTGTGCAGCACGTGGCACGCAGCATGTGGAACCTCTTGGGTGCTAAAATGGGGTATATGACAGGACTTGAGGGCACCAAGTAGAAGTCCTGACTGGCCGTATGGACCACTGCTCAACTACCAGCTGCTTAAATGGAGCCACATTTAAAGCCAGGCCTGGAGCCTGGCCCTCAGGCTGCACAGGACCTCTCCCCTATACAGGAGAGGTGATTTTTCTTTCTTACATTTCTTGAAGCCTGACAGAAATGTGGAGAATCACAACTGTTCCGCTCAGCTGCTGAGAAGCACCACTGCTCACTACTTTTTTCTGCCTAAATTTTTTGCAGGCATTAGAAAAAAATGGCTTCTTCAGTGCAAACGACGTAAACCATCTCTGTGGCTTTCAGAAAGGCTGGGGAGCTGTGGTCATCCTTCAGCTCTGTGAGCAGTCCCACGCCTGCTGC
The DNA here is from genome assembly GCA_035590215.1 of Microhierax caerulescens. Lineage (NCBI taxonomy): Eukaryota > Metazoa > Chordata > Aves > Falconiformes > Falconidae > Microhierax > Microhierax caerulescens. The sequence continues at coordinate 75,947,756 of JAVJGJ010000001.1, forward strand.
TGTCTCCCCTGATAACAGGGATGAGAGCTGGGTGGCTGGGGGTTACGCACCCAGGCAGAAACGACAATGCCAGATGCACTGTTACAGTGAAACCACAGCACTGGTGACACCTCCTTTGTCCTACACTGTTATAGTGAAACCACAGCACTGGTGACACCTCCTTTGTCCTACGTGTTGAGCCAGAGGGCCGTGGGGAATTCACACTTGGCTCTGCCTGTCTTGGTTTTAGGTGGAGCAATGTGAGAGCAGCCACCAGCCGAAGCTTGCAAGGGGTTCAGGGGTTGCCTGGGCAGCAGATGGCTCCAGCCAGCATCACTGTGTACACAGAGGCTGTGCAGGCAGCACCTGGTGCTCTTAGTGTGGCTGATGGGGCATTTAAATGCACCTTCAGGGTCATTTTGGAAGGAGCGGACAAAAGGCAGTGGCTGATGGATGGAAGTTGCAGCAAGAGAAAGCTTGATCAGATACTGGGAAAAAATACTCATAATGTGGAGGGGTGCAACATGGAGACAGGGCCCAGGTGGATGGGGGCACCTCCATTCTTGGTGGTCTCTAAAAATCAGCTGGACATGGTCCTCATTGACCTGACCTAGGTAGGAGCAGTGGGGTGGAGAGAGATGTCCCTCTGCAATTATGCTACCTGTGTCCTGTGGTTGCACCCAGCTCCCCAGAGACACCCTGGGGTTACTAGCAGGGCTCCCAGCTCAGACTTGAGATGGGAGAGGAACATCCCCTCTCTTTCCCACCATGGTGGCCGAGCAGCGCCATGCAGTCAGCATTTACTCTCCTGGCAGAAAGCAGCCACCTTTCCAGCAAGGACATGGTTTCTGTTTGCTCAGCTTTGCTTTTTTGAACGGCAGACACAATAGCTGGCTGGCTGTGCAGCTTTCAAATGATTTTCTGCACCTGAAGCCCCTGGAAAACTCTCTGTGCAGTAGTTCCTGCCCAGCTGATGGGGCCCCATAGACCCTGCTGGGCTTCTTCATCCCTTCCCCAGTTACCCTCCCCACTTTCAGGGCTGGGATCAGACTGGAGGCACCTGTGCATGGTTTTAGCTTGCAGCTATTTCCTGCCGCTGCAGGGATCAAAATAGCAGTTCTCAACGCAAACGAGCCCTCCTGGCCTCCCTGGCTCTGTGTCCCCAAGCTTTGCTTGTCCTCCTGCTGTGGGATGGCTGTGGATAACATCAGCCAGTATGGCGCACAGGATAAGGTGGGACAGAGGCTTTAAAAATAAACCAGACCCTAGCATAAATAAGGAAAAAAAAACACCTGTCATGCATCCTGTAAACTAGCTGTTCAGCCGTTTAGAGATAACATCGGATGGGAACAAAGCAAACGAGCACAGTGGCCGCCTAAGCAGAGGCAGGTCCCCGTGGTACCCCCAGCCTGGGGTCTCTGCCTGCCTGTGTGTCCCCCTCCCTGCCCCAGGCATGCAGCTTTCCCACCACAGCCCTGCTGGGTGCTGCTCCAACTTCTCAAGCACCAGTAAGCGTTGGTCGGCTCCTCCTTCCACCCCCCTCCCCATCCCGAACTGCAAATCCACCCCAGCACCCCCAGCTCAAAACCGGTGCTTACCTGGAGCTGGCACGGACTAGGAGCGTGTAAAACAAGAACCCCGCAGGTCCTTGGGTGACTGCTTAAGTATCCGCGTGTGTGTGACAGGCGGGGACCTGAAAAACCTGCCGCAAATCACAGGAGCTCCCGGGATCCACAGCCACTTTCTGGGCTGGTAATTCAGGTTTGGCATCCACTCTCCTTGGCAGGGCTCAACGCATGGTTGGTGCACGCTGCGGGTCTCTGCGGACGGCTGGCACCGGAGTCCTCGGGTCTTGTCCCACCACGCTCTGGGCTGGTGGCCGTGGTCCTGCGGGTGCCGAGCCAGGGCCGCTGGGGCTGTTTCCTGCAGGGGTACAGGAAGGGTGAAGGCGGGGTGCGGCGGAAACTACGCTCAGCCGCTCATCTGTGCTCCAACCGAGCCCGCCTGCCCCCCCCCGGGGGGCCTTGGGGTCCCCGCCGCTGCCTCCTCGGCCAGGCTGCCACCCACTGCCCTGCTGTGGGGACCCCAGCTCCTGGCTTTGCTGATGGAGCATGGCAGCAGCCACGGCAGCGTGGGGCTGGCTTCTCATCTCACCATGTCCCCCACAAAATGGGTTGTCCAGCTGTGCTGTTCTTGCCTCTGCTGTCACCTTGGGCAGCCCTGTGATCCTGCCAGGCTGGGTATAGGGGGACACAGGATAGGGTCCTGGGTCTGACCTGTGGCTGGAGCCCACTGAGACACAGGGCGGGAGGCTGGCTGGGGATGGGGGAAGGGCAGGGCATCCCTTTCTGCCAAATACCCGAGCTCTCCTTGGTTAAAGTGCCCAGGAGCCTGCAGTTCCCAGTGGGGTGGGCTGGAAGCATTAGACGACAGCTTAAAAAGAGGCACCTTGTGGAGTGGGGTGCAGTGAGGAGGAGCGGGTTTTCTCTCAGCTCACAGGCAGCTGGAAGGGGATGCTGGAAAATCAGAAGGGCTGGAGAAAGGGTTCAGGAGAAGCCGAGTATGGGTTGCAACGGCTGAGATTATCTGCCAGAGCAAAAGGCAAACTGGCACTGGGTATAGAAAGCTGTGGAGCTGGCTGGAGCCAGGGGCAGCGAGCCCTGCCCCTGGGGAGAAGTGGCTGGACAAACCCCGGCCGGAGACGTGCCATGTGCTTAGCAATGAGCCAAAACTGTCCTGAAGATTGAGTGGTTTTGTAACGTGGGGGAAAACACAGGCCAAGACAAGGGGATTGCGAAGACATCTGCGCCAAAGGGCAGGCAGATCTGTGCCAATTTTCCTAGCAGGATTCTATTGATCAAGCAAGAGTGCTTTTTTGCTACAGGGATAGCCTCACTGCCTGATAACCAAGTGGTGCTGTTCAGTGGCTGCCAGAGGAGGTTTTCGGGACAAGACTTGATCCTGCATGCCTTGGGCAGGCACCTGGCCAAGGGGCTATATACTGTTTATCACTGGTGCTAAGCGACAGGAGCATGGCTAGCGATGGGTGGAGGCGAGCAGGTTGGAAGACGTGTACGATGGGATGGCTCCAGCAGCCGTTGCTGGAGGGACTGGGGTGCATTCAAGGGGGCTGGAGCAGACCGCTGCCAGCAGGACACAGCCCTGGGTTTCAGACCCCATGTGGGAGGTCCAGGCAGGGGCCCTGAACTGCACGCTGCCGTGTGCTTGGGGGAGCTCTGGTGGGTAATTGCTACTTACCTGCCCCATGCCTGTGCTCTGTGGTACCTGCTTTTGGCCATCCTTGGAGACAGGATAGATCCCAGAAAGATTTTCTGATGTTTGTAGGCTTTCTTTTATTTTTCTTCCATGCATGCACCCCAAGCATTGCAAAATGTGAGTAACCTGGCCGGCAGGAGGGGGATCGGCTCCTCTTTTCCCTTGTTTATTACTGTCAACAGAGAGAAAGTCTTTAATGTGGAAAAAGCCTTTTCCCTTAGCCTGTGAACCCAGCCCAGACTTGCACTGGGAGCGACGTGTTTCAGGCTGAGACACGCCACTGGAATTGCTTCAGAGGTGCTGGGAGTCCTGCAGTGACAGTGTGAAAGTGTGTGTTCAGCATCCCACTCCTCTGGACACCTCTTGCACAGGCTTGAATATCATCCAATGCTTGCACTACGGCAACATGTTGGCTGCAGTCACTTTGTGGGGGCATTGGACACACAGCTCATGGCCATCCTGGCTCAAATGTTGTCCTAACGCTGCATGGAGACAGGATGGAAAGAAGATGAAAAGCGCAAGGAAGCAACTTTTCAAGCCATCAGGAGAGAATGGGATACAGTTCAGCTTTTCTGACTTGTTCATACTGCCTGTGTGTGTGTCTCTCCTGAATTTGTTCATGTTTTCCTTCCTGAAAATGAGGCTTAGTACCAGCACCTCTTGTCTGGACATAAAGCAGAGATTTTTGTCTTTTTCTGAGTATATGAGCTGAAAAATGTGTGCTTTCCAGAGATTCCCCACTGCAACCCAGTTGTCAGAGAGAGAGAGAGCAAAACCTCCCCTTCTCCGCCTGAACGCACCAATGCAAAGGAGAAGACAAAAGCCATCTTCTGTTTTGTTTTCCAGTGTTTCTTTCTTGATGTGCTTGGGTTTTCTGGCTACTAAGCCCAAAAATGTGGCTGGAAACAAAGCTTTACAGAATTTTTTGGCTTCCATTCAGTTAGAAGAGTTCCCTAACCAGCCAATACTGACTCACAGGACCATTCTTGCAGCTAATCAGACGAGATTTCTACCTGCAAAACCCACTTGCCCCAGAACAGCGTAAGAGATCAGTTGCTCTGCAGGGTGCAGCTAACAACTGCCTTTGTTGGATACCCCAAAACACAAGGACCTGACTGAATCGTTGATCTTTTGATCGGTTTTCCCCTGGGAGAGCAGCAACACTAGCTGCAGCCCGAGCACCAGCAGCAAACAGTGTTCACTCAGACCGTACCCCAGGCAGGGGGAAGAGGAGGAGGAGGAGGAGGAGGAGGAGGTGGGTACAGGTGGCTCCTTGCTGCCCTTGTTGCTGGGGCAGGGCTGCCTGCTGCCCACCCCAGCTCAGCGACTCCCTCGGCTGCACTCTTCATGCATTTTCCTTTCCTTTTAGTGCTCAAGCTGTCTCTCCTCAGCATCAGAACTGATCCAGGCCGGATAGATACAAATCAAATGTGATTCCAATAAGATTCCTGCCTTTTCTTTGTCTTTGGGATATAGCTGTGTGGATGGAAACTGCGGTGTCTTATTGCTCCTCCAGTTGTTCCAATGCTTCCCAGAGAACCGTGTCATCTCATTGGTATTTCCATGTGCAATCTCTGCCTGGGGTACAGTCTTCCTCCCTCTTCTCCCTCTTACTAGCCAGATTGTTTTGAAGTGACTAAACCAGGCGCAGATACGTGCAGTTCCTTGCCAGGAGGCTTTTCAGCAGCTCTGCCATTGCCTGTAGGCAGAGCGTGCCCTAGCACGTGGGGCGAGCCAGCAGGGCATCACCCGTGTGAGCTGCCTGCCGTGCCCAGCCCAGCAAAGCATGGGCTCTGGCACTGGTGAGGGGCAGGGAAGAGGCTAGAGGAGACATGCAGATCCACTTTCTGCTCCTGGAGTGCCAGAGGGATGTGAAGAGGAGCGAGTGCCCTCCCAGAGACTCTGATGGCTGTGCATTTTCTAGGGAGAGAGTCAGAGAGGTGGGAGGCTGCAAAATGCCTCCTGAAATCTGTCCTGGTCTAAACCTCTAGGTTGAAGCTGCCGGGTTTTGGAAGCCCTGAGTCAAATACTTGTATACGGGTCAGGGAGGGGACTTTTTCCCTCCCTGGAGCAGGGATGAGCTCTGCCAGACCACTAACCTGCCACTAGCATGGCCCTCTTGTTTGCAGCAGGGATGCTGTGCTGAGGGTGCACCCCGAGGCGGGCGAAGGGCCGTAGCGGGGTGAGTGCGGGTGCGCACCAGCCTGTAGCTGCACCGCTGGGCCCAGGCGCTTTTCTCAGCCTTCACCGTGAGGGACAAGGACAACATTTTGTCCTGTGCTTGTCCCAGGCCGGGCAGCCCAGGGGTGCTGCTGACTGTGAGGTGCAGGGAGGGTGCCCCTGGCTGTGGGAGGCCCCTGGCCCCTGTGCCCACCTTGTGGCACCAGGGACACTGGCCAGCAGCGGTCCCTGTGGTTTCTGTTGCGCCAGTTTGGGTGGGTGGCACAGGGCCATGGTGGGCACCTGCTGACAGGTGACCCCGGTGCCATCAGCTTCTGGGGCATCGCTACAGGCCTCAGGACTGTGAACAGGATGGGTCATCTCCGCATGACACACGCCACAGAGCCCAGGGCACCACCAGGGCCCCTGTGGCACTGGCAGATGACCACGATGACTTGCAGAGTGACAGTGAAGGACATGACGGAGACTGGCTCTCTGCTCCAGCTGCTGGGTGTCACAGAGGGGCTTTAGGGGCCCTGTGTAACTAACTTAAATTTTTTTTTCCCTTTAGCAACCTGGGTTTTGCTGCTCTTGGGACGAAGGTGTTGCAGCTACCTGGGTGCTGGCTGCTGACACTTCTCTACATGGCTGGCCATGGGGACAGCTGGGTGAGCACAACAGAGGTGCTAATGGCTGGCTCCCTCATTGCTCTGACAGCCTCATCACCCTAGGGAGCAGGTCACCTGCAGCGGGACATCCCCTGCTCCTGGGAGCTCCCCTTGCTCCAGCTTTGTGGGGCCGGGGCACTCTGCTGTCAGAGGGTTGGTTGTACCCAACACTCCAGGGTGGAGGAGGATGCTCCTTGCCATCTCTCTCAGGATGCAGTGACTGGGCTGGGAGATGGGTCTCCTGTTTCTTAATTCTATGGCCTGGCCACAGGGAACCCTGCTCAGTGGGGTGGGCACAGCGGGGCTGAGCTGAGAGAGCTTGAAGGCTCTGCAGGGGGGTCTGCATGGGCTGGACCGGTGGGCTGAGGGCAATTGTGTGAGGTTCACCAGGGAGAAGTGCCAGGTCCTGCACTTGGGTCACAACAACCCCCCACAGCACTACAGGCTGGGGGAGAGCGGCTGGAAAGCTGCCTGGTGGGAAAGGCCCTGGGGGTGCTGGCTGGTGGCCAGATGAA
>JAVJGJ010000001.1:75954490-75964967 GCA_035590215.1 Microhierax caerulescens
CCCTCACTGCAAGGAAGATGTTGAGGTGCTGGAGCGTGTCCAGAGAAGGGCAACAAAGCTGGTGAAGGCTCTGGAGCACAAGTCTTGTGAGGAGCAGCTGAGGGAACTGGGATTTAGTCTGGAGAGGAGGAGACACAGGGGTGATATTATCTCTCTCTACAGCTGCCTGAAAGGAGGTTCTAGCAAGGGTGGTGTTGGTCTCTTTTCCTAAGTAACAAATGATAGAACAAGAGCAAACGCCCTCAAGCTGTGCCAGAGGAGGCTTAGACTGGATATTAGGAAAAAATTCTTCACTAAAAGGGTGGTCAAACATTGGAAGAGGCTGCCCAGAGAGGTGGTGGAGTCACCACCCCGGTGGTATTTAAAAGATGTGTAGACGTGGTGCTTAGGGACACGGTTTAGTGACGGACTTGGCAATGTTAGTTTGATGGTTGGACTTGATGATCTTAAGGGTCTTTTCCAACCTAAATGATTCTATGAATCTTACTAGATGAACTTAATCACTGACATGACTTCCCACTCACAATCATTTCACTACTGATTTGTGCATTCTAGTTGTATTTATGTCTCCCAGCATAAGCTCAGGGAAGACAAAAACACTGTGGGGCAAGCATATCCATACATTTACAAGCCACTGCCTACTCCATCAGAAAAAAAAAAAAGATCTCCAGGAAAGTGCTGAATCCCATGTGATGGCAAAGCTGATTTTTAGAAATTCACATAGAAAACCAAGCTACTTGGGATTTCCCAGTGCTTACCGGACTGTAAGGGTATGCGTCCAGATAGCCAACATAGAGCAGCCCCAAAGCTTCCTACAGGAGCCACTCATCACTTTGACAGATGCTTTTCAAACAGAAATGGAAAGAGAGCTCACTTCAGGTGTCCATTTACAGATATCTGCAGCTTGCTGGGTATCCAAAATATTTGAAGGGAACTGGCAGATAAGAAAAAGGACTCCCAGGAAACCCAGGCCTTTCCAGGGCAGCAGTTTGAGGCTTTCTGCGATGTCCCACAGGATCTGCAAGGACACTGGACTATTACTAGACAAGTGAAACATCTCAATCCCAGCCCTATTCTCTGCTCCAGAGAGCTTCATGGAAGGATTTTTCAGTCACTTCGCCTCTGTCACTGGGGAAGCTGGAACACACTGGCTTAAGTAGGAACAAGTTAAAGTCAATTCTACATACTTTCACACATAATGTCAGGAAGAAGAATTCAGATCTGCTTAAAAGGTAAAATAAAACAAGTGTCCAAGAATTTTGATTTCCCAACAGCTGACAAAAAAGCACTTTAAAAGGGTTAATTTTTCCTCAATGTAAAGGTGAGACTCAGTCACAGAGGAAAATTACTTTTTTTTTCTGAGGTTATCTAGCTAAGAATGCTCTGTCCAGAAACCTGTGCTGCTTCTATTAAATGTTTAGGGTTTAGAAAATAAAGCAACTGCTGCATGACCAGCTAGAAAATTGTAAAGCTAAGACAGAACCCAGTGCAATCCTGCGCATGGCAATGAATGCCACAGGTTCATCTATGAGACATATACCCACAGAACAAAATTTTTACAAAATGATGTACTACAGAGTCTCTTTCAGCAAACATACTTGGATTCCATGATGAGGAAAAAAGCAGGTTAACTTTGCCAGGTAAATGAGATTGTGTATCGGTAACACTAATAATACAGATGAAAAGAAACACATACATTTATGCATACAAATGATAATTATTAATGAAAAGTCTTTCCAACACCCGTACCAAGAACACAAAATATAATGAGATTGAAAAGAAAACATCTGCTGCCACCTAGGGAGAAAGATGCAAACCCCCAAGTTCAAGCCCTTCATGCTGACTTGTCTCCCACAGGATTCAGACCTTGGCTCCCCTCTCCTTTCTGCCCTTGCTCCTGGTTCTGTGCCACCCAGGCCAGAGGGAGCAGCTATGTGAGAGCACGGGCTAACGCTGCACTGGTGCCTGAGAGGGAGAGGGAGGAGAGGGAGGTCTCTCCTGGGTCACTGCTAATGACCAGCACCTTTGGGTAGATGTTCTCCAATAGACAAGAGTTTTCAAGCTAGCACTATTTTTTGAGCCTTAAACGTTTCAGTGGAAGCACGGTGGGTCTGATACGTTTCTATCACACCCAAGAGGACTTCAGGATCCCCCCAGCGATTTGAGGTGAGATGCTTTCCTCCTTGTTCAAACCGAAGTGTTGTTACCGCCTCTGGTTCAGAAAACCTGGAAACTCTCAAAAGAGTGTCTGGAGCAAAGGGGCTGAGTGCTTCCAAACTACCCACAGCCCAGCTGGGAGCTAGAACCCAGCTGTCCCAGTAAATACACCCGCAGGTCTACTGGGCAACAGTGCGTGGAGTCCAGGGAACATTTTGTTTACATGCGTTTCCTGGACAATTTTTTAAAAAATATTTCCACAGGAGGGAGAGCTGGGAATTTAATCAATTAAAAAAGCTCTTCTTGTAGCTCAACCAGGAACAAACCCATATCTACCCTTCGCAAAAGCCATAAGACATCTTCTGATCTGTGTTTGACCTAGCTGGATGTTTGCACATTTTCTTCTCAGTCAGATCAAGATCATGCTGATCTGGGGAAGCTAGAAAATATCATAAAATCCTATTCAAACAAAATATTATTGAACTGTCCGAGCTCTGACAGAGAAGAGATTCTTTCATACCTTGTTTCACAACCATGCTAGTCACCCCTTGTTAGCTTCAGACAAATGTAATAAGCTAATGAGGATGCTTGGCATAAGGTTTGCTGATGTCTAAAGGTTACAGTAACATCCCTCAATGATACTGCTTTTAGCTAGGGCATAAATGCCACAAGTAGATGCCAGTCAACACTTTGAGCAAGCAAAGTGACATATGGATTTTAATGAATCTGATAAATTAAATGTGGTCACCAAGCACTGGTGAGTAGTCCTATACTAGTCAATTTTTATTTTCAGGGAGGCTGAGATTTTATCAGTTCCTGCCAGAGCCAAGTATGGCATGACTCAATGCTATACACCAGTCCCTCTGTTAAAAAGAAATACACTTTGCTCCAGCTGGAAACATATGTTTAAACAGTTTGAAGAACAGAAAGAACACAATTTAAAATTCAACAGGAGAGAGCAAAAGGAAAGTTGGGCAACATAGCTACAGCAGTTGCAACAAACTTCCAGAACTGTTCCATCCAAAAAACAGTTTGCCTGAGGAGGGCCAATAACAGTAAGATACACAAAATAAAAGTCAAATTAAAAGATGTTTACAAAGATCAGGAGATTCTGGGGAACTCCTGCTTTCAATGATTCCGTTTATTTATTACAATAAGATGAGCAATGTAAAAAGTTTTAAAGAAAAGTAATCTCAAAAGAAAAGAAATACTTCTGCCTTGATTTAGTGGAAAAGTTGATGCCAGCTCCAAGGAGCTCTGGGTACCAAGACTGAGAGGGTTGCTAGACCCAGTGCAGTGTGGTTACAGGCTCAGCGCCTGGGTACCTCATCACGCCCTGAGCCTGCCTGATCACCTTCCCCTCCAAATAGCACACCTCCAGAATTCAATGATTCCAGAAATAGGAAGGACAGAAGCATAGTCTGGCTTCAAAAATCTCCTTTCTGGTTGACTTCCCTGAGCAGCAGAAGCTAGAGTCACCAGCAGTGAAACCATTGCTGCAGCCAAAGCGCAGCTGGGTGACAATCGTGGTAACGACTAGATTGTTATCCAAATTTTGGACAGTCAAAGCATATGCAAATCAGCAGTTTAAGCCACTGCAGCCACTGATGCAAGACCTATAGGTTGTCTTTCCCTTTTTGCCGCTTTGGCTGCTCTACCACTGTCATGCAGACACCTTCCTACCTCACCTGCATGGAAAACTGGACCTCTAACAGCACCGCTGGAGGCAATGGCATTAAACGATAAGTGAGGGCTCTTCCTACTTGAAAGCTTTGTCTTAAGGTTTCATGGGGAAGCCTTAGAGTCTTACTCTAGAAGCGTGAGTCCTACTCTTCACATGAATAAGACCAGCACTGTCCTAAATGTAATGTACAATTTTAACATCAAATGAAAATGAAGCCCATCATTATGAAATTCGCCATCTTTTTGAGCTGTAAAGCTTCATAAAGACCCAACTGGAGTACTTACAGGCTTTTTTCCTGAGTTTGGGAATGGATTTTTTCTGAGTGAGGGTTATGATATGATTAAGCCTTTCTAGCACTGTCCCACACACACTACAAAACTGTTTTAAACTAAAAATTAAGTCCACCATGCTGAAATCCTGAGACATCAGGTTTTTGATCTATGAAGGTTCATAAACACCAAACTGGAGTACAACACAGTTTTGGAAGATTTAAAATCAACTCTAAGGACATAACTTCAGAATTCATATGCTGGGATCTCTGCTCTAGTGTGATTATAATTGTTAGTCTACATACTGTTTTTTATTTTGTCTTGTTTCATTTAGTGGTGTTCACAAAACCAGATATTTTTCCAGAGTTTTGCAAAAACAATGCAATGTTATGTACACTTCCGTCAAGTACGGAAGAAGTATTTTTACAGCTAACAAGACTGGAGTTGTTAAAGTTCCCTATAAGCACAGTTAATTATCAAAATAGAAAAAAAAAAAGAAGCAGCTTATTGTTTCCATCCACTTATTAATTCACATCATAGCACAAACTGCTTTGGCATTTGGTACAATCTGAAAAAGTGAAAATTTCCAGATGTGGATGTGGAAAGACAGCTGGGAGCACACAGGGACTTTCTCAAATGGATTTCCCACCAAGAGATATTAATTTTCCATCCACAACTGATACTTTGTTGGGAGGCACTGGTCATCTTTCTTTTCCATCCACACATTCATGCCTCCACATTGCTGCTTTATCCTAAGCTTCCAGCCCTCCTCCAGTTGTGCCACATGCGACATCCATCAATGATGAGTCTTTGCATGAAGGAAATGAAAGCGGGCGTGTGCCCACATGCTGGAAGATCAGGATAGCTTCGACCCTTTAAAGGAACTTTAAGACAAAAGCATTGTTGTTTTTCAAAACCAAAGCCACTGACCCGTGTACGCTTGTCAGGCATGGTGTGCTGTGTGTCTCTGCCTGCGCTTCTGCTGCCCAGCAAAGCCTGACGAAGCCATTGTCTGGGGCCAGGGCTAGAGCAGGTGCTTGGATCAAAGGTAGAAGTCATCCGTGTATTACCAACGCGCCGTAAGACAAACAAAATACAATTCACCTCAAGCAACACGCCGAGAACAGAGGTGTTCAGCAGAACAGACTGAACCTCGGTGCTCTCACACTCTCGCTGCGGGAAGCTCTGCCAGACCCTCTCCGGAGCGCACCCTTTTACATCAGTCTTGAGTTTTCTGACTTTGCTTTGATATTTACCAAGGGAAGTGGTTCTTGGATGCCAGCCCAGGGTGGTGACACCTGTGCTCCAGGGAACAGAGCCCAGAGGGCCTCGGGGGCGATGCATACCCTTGCCCATGCCTCCAGCGCTCCAAAACTGCCCTTCCTTGGGGTAGGAGCAGAGAGTGCCCAGGTCGTTGCCCTCCACCAGCAGGACCTGCAGGTAGGGAACCTGGGGCAGAGGCTTGGTACATGTCTGGCTGCCATCACCAGTGTGGCAGCTGCCCCAGAAAATCCACCTGTGGGCTCAGATCCTCCCAGAAACAATAAGCAGATGCTGCAGCCAGTGCTGCCAGCAGTGGAGGTGCTGGGGCCCCTTGCTGCCGGGTGGTGCTGTGGGAATGGTGCTGGGTACACATTCATTTCCTTGCCCAAACAATTGACCTAGTGGCATACAGTCAGGACATCTCTTTCTTACCCTATGATCTGTCTTGCGTGAGAAAATAAATCAGGGTTCAGATTGTAAGTGTACAATGGCTATGTTTATAAACTTCAGTTTTAACACAGTATTTTGTTTAAACAGGCAAGTTTATTCATTAAGACAGGCTAAACAGAAGGTACATTTAAGGCACTGTTTCCATTTGGACTGCTTGTGTCCCCCTCTCATTTTCTGGAAAAGTGGCCGCCTGCCATATCAGCATTTTCCCATCTTGAAAATTTGGACATTCTTTTTATTTTCACTGCAAGCAGAAGAAAAGTAATTTAGAAAAGAAACACTGCACTTGAATTTAACAGAAACATTTTATAAAGCTGACTCTCCCGTGTCTTTCTGTGTGTTCAATTAAATGCAGCGATGCATTTAATTGCATCACTTATGGCAAACATCACCACAAAGTAACTGTTATGCAAAGATTTATGAATCACACTCTGGTAACTTAACAGAGACAGCCTCACCAGGCTTTGCTACCTATAAAAACCTGGTAAAGCCATCTGCAAATCTGAGAAGTATCAAACCACGTGACAGATCTTGCCATGAGGACTAACGTGTCCATCACAAAGCACTAATGCGAGTCAAACTTCACAGTCCCTGAGGTGGGAGCCAGGTCTAACGCCGACACATTTCTCCCTTGCACATGAATTCGGTGGGAAGGGTGTGCATCCTGATGCACCTCTGTATCCCAGGCGTCACTAAAATTTGAATGTGAACATTGGAATCTTCCTTAAGGAAATTTTAGCCAAGTGTCCCTTCGCTGGGGAACATCAGATGGTTTTTTCCTTTGGAAGTCCCATACATAGTACTTTGGGGCACACCGTTTACAAATCTCAGTTTACCAAACAAGTACAGACACAAAAAGAAAGTGATAGAATGCAAACTGCCCTAGATCTTCAGGTTGCTTCCCTGTGTTAACAGAATCAAGCTGGTTTACCCCTCATGAAGTTCAAGAGGCTTATGGCTACCCACCCAAAAGCAGGGATAATCTCTACTAATAGTTGTATCAGGGATCTTTTAACCAGAAGGTGGTGGAGCAGACGAGGTATATGAAAGGAAAAACCAAGCCCAGGGAATGTAAAACACATGTAAAGATGTAAGGAAAAGTTCCGGCTGAAGGACAGCCCTTAGGCTAAACCCTGCAGAGGCAGCTCAGGCTGCTGCATCTGTTTCCCAGGAGCTTGTGGTACAACCAGACTAGGTTTAAATTAAGATCAGCTGTTGTCAATGCTACTGGGCACTGAGTATGGAAGAGACCCGGGATGTGCATTTGAGCATCCACTTCAGAATGGATTAGATCTAATCTTAAAAAAAAAAACAAACCAAAACAAAAAACAAGGCAGGGAAGAAGACTGACTTCAGTCTTACAGCGACTTTGCTCTTACAGTTAACAGCCTGCACTGTGGAACCAGGATGGGCAGAGTTTGTGTTGCACTTTTGCTCCAGGTGTCTCATGTTATCATGGATCAGCCACAGCAACCTCTCCTGCAGTGCTGTTGATGCACAACGGGGCCCTCCAGGTGCCCGCATCGTCTTGCATGGCTAAAAGAGCCCATGGGCAGTACTGTCTTGGCCACCGAGGGAAAAACAACTCCCTCTAAAAAGTCCTTTAATGGGCTTAAGCACAGGCTGGAAGTGACCTGGAAGTTGGCTGTTGAGAGTCACCTAAGTTAATTTAAAGTAATTGTTTTGTAATTCGCTATGGGCTATGCCTATATATCTGTTTCTACATCACCACGTTACACTATTTATCTCAGTGCCTACTGGTCATGCAGCTTGTTAAGCAGGGCAGAAAGATCTCTTTGTTCTCCCCTCCCAAGGGCTGTGACAGACTGTACCTCAGACTCCTCGAAGTGAAATGACCGTTGCTTATGGCTGTGAACAGTTTTTCAAAACTGAAAGTCTTCCAATAAGGCAAAGTGTTTTAACCTTGTTGTGTTCGTGCCACATTAAACACTTCAGAACAACAACAACTCCAGACTGAGCTGGAAAGCCACTGAGTACGCCAACTACTGAATTATTTTTTTAAAAAAAACATCAGGGTAGCATCTGACCACCTGGCGTCCCTTCAGACCAAAATATGTTTCTGAGCATGTAAAAGATAGCAAAAAAAGACGGTTAAAATAAAAATCTATCTTGTGTGTGTAACTGGATTAAATCCCTTCACACAAAACATGTACATTATTACATCTTATACTAATAAGATGTAAGCCCCATCACAAATCACTTAAGGAATTGAGTGGAAGCAAACAGCAGGTTTGGCTAGAGAGCCCTTTGTGCTGTGTGCAGTGCTGTATTCGGGAATCTGCCATGTACCCATCTGGAACTGAGGGGTCACGCTGAAAAAATGAAACATCCTAGAAATGTAAGGCTGGATCTCAAACCTTGTCAGTCTGCTCTGAGAAAGGATCAGATACACTGTTTAGGTCGTGAGACACTCTCCTGCCTGTATCTCCATGACATGGATTTTCACTCTCTATGAGCAACACTTAGCACCTCTCTGACTTTATTGTACTGATTTCTGTCCATTTTTCCAGATCCCTGGGAATTTTGACACTGTCCGGAACAGATCATTGTATCTCTTGCTATTTTACAAATTATATTGTCTTGTGCCAATACCAAATTAATTACAAAAATCATGAGTTATATACTACACCTAAAGGAAAACTCACTTTACCATTTGAATGTAAAATGCTGATTACTGCTTTTAACCCACACCATTTCAAACTGCTGTGATTTCATCCTTTAACAATTTCAGCTGAATAATTAATTGTCTGCTTTGTCTGCTTATGTGAATGTCAAGTGGAGCTATGTAAATTGCCTTATTAATGTCATGGAGCAACACTACTGTTTCCTCCTACTCTGCTAGGCCAGTTATCTTGCCAAAACCCTAAATCTCACAGATGTGATCAGATTATCTCTGACAAATGTCTATTAGCTTTGCTTACTTTTTTTACCTCTGTCTGTCTGTCTACAGGTCAATTGCTTAATAACTTACTCCAACATCATTCTAGGCAACAAAGACGGGCAGGCTCCTAATATGTAATAGGCCAGCACCTCCTTACTCCCCTTTCCACAGACTGTACTGTGTGTGCCCTTTGATTCCCTGGTTTTTTCTCCCCCCGGCCCCCCCAACTGTAGGTTTACCAGTTTGCAGTTTGTCATTTGCTTAGGTAGTTTGTGCTGTACTGTGGTGAAAATTCACCAAATTCTGCAGATCTGCACACCATTAAGCATCCTTTGACACACTTCAACACTTGAAAATACTATTTCCTTAAATGCTCTTTGACACTTTTCTTATTCTTGCCTATGTTCCCCCTTTCTTGATCACTTGAAATTTTAAAATTATCTGGTCACTATCTTCTCCGTGCCACAAAATCAGAAACATATTTCAGCCTTCCCTTTCTTAAGATCTATCAGTAATTTTGTAAATGCCCATCACTGCTGTTCTGCTACTCACGCTTCTCTCCTATGCTGGAAACAGAAATTCTGTTATTTCGTTAATATAAATTGCCTTTCACCATGAAATTCAATCCACAAGCAGTTTTTCCCAGTTTATACTGAGAGGGTGCTTTGTAGAGGTTTCCAGTCAATTGTAACACTGCTCATTAAGTACTGATTTTCTGGTTTCAAATTGTTGTAAAAAAATCACTAAATTATGAAAGAATAGAATACCCTCTCTCAAATATCAAGCTGTCTTGATTTTTAGAAAATCTGAATGGCAAAATGGTATTTTTTCCTAACATCTGGCATTCTTACTCTTCTCTGTGAAAGCAAGTACAGGAGATTGGATCTTGAATGTAACCATTTTGTCATAAAAGCTGCATTTTGTGGGGGATCTTCCATGTTTTCTGATGGTCAGTGTGGAAGAGTCCAGCATTATATTTAGTGGTAATGTGGCACCGTATGAACACAACAGGCAACCCCCCTCTGTGATGCTCCTCGTCAAGAATCACAAAAGCGAATATTTGGTATTCCCAGCTAACTGAATCCAACCTGAGCCATTTACAGGCATAAAACTATTGCAAGGGGCTGACAGTTGAGAGGCTGCTGCTAAAACTGCAGTTCTTCAGAGTGGGAATGACCCAAAGCCACTAATCTAGCCGTTAACTGGGGTGCCAGAGCGAACAGTTTGCTTGCAGATAGGGAAGGCTGGGCTGCCCATCGAGCCACTACCTGTTCGAAAAGCAGAGCACACACTCATTCGAGTAGGTCTTTCCATCGGTCCCACAAACTGGATTGTAGTCCCTTGGGCATCCAGGCACACCACCGTACTTGTAGCAGGCGGGCTAGGGAAGACGGGTACATAAGAAATCGAAGAAAACACCCTGAAAGGGGTCCCTGGCCAGCTTTCTGCTCTGGGGGCTTCTGAATAACGCTGGCATGCTCACGGACGGAGGGCAGCGCTCAACAGGAGCTGCCACAGCATCGCGAGGTGCCACCTTATCCTTCGGGCTCTTATGGGAATTTATCGCTTGAGGCTTGGCTGCCTCAGGGGTCAGGGCACACGTGTGCGACAAAGGCACCGTTCCTCCCGACGCCGTAACCTTAGCGGGACACGGGGGCAGCGAGTCCCCGGGGAAGGGAACGGCAGATGGAGCCGCTAAGAGACGGGATCACCGGGGGTGCCGGGCTCCCGGGGTACCCCGGCTGCGGGGGG
>JAVJGJ010000001.1:75966472-75995487 GCA_035590215.1 Microhierax caerulescens
GCCCCCCCCCCCCCCCCCCCCCCCGTGCTGCTGGGGGACGTGGGGATAGATACGGTGCCCCAGCGCTGGCCTGGGCCAGCTAGTCCGTGCCTGCCCTAGCAGCAGGTCCCCACGGGGTCTCTTGTCCCTGCCACTTCCACGGGGACCCCCCCTCAAAATACCCCGTCGCCAGCAGCTTCTCAAGCGCAGAAGCCCGCCCAGCTTTGCACCCACGCTCCCCTCAGGGCTGGGCAGGGGCAGCGGAGCCAGCAGTGGGCCCTGCCGCCAGCGTTCCCGGCTGGACTTGGCCCCATGGCGGTTGTGCTTCGATTGCAGTGTCTCGGGCAACGGGGGCAAGCTGGAATGGTGTGTGCAGTGCCACGTGGCTGTCAAGGTCGTAAAGGGATGAGGTGGCCCGTGCTGAGCCGCCAAGAGGGAGAGAAAATGGATACAGCCCCAGCGATAAAGCCAACCTGCTTGCATCCGAAGTCATGGGAAGCCAGGTCAACGGGGGCTGGAAAACCTTGGCACGCTGTCCTGCCAGCACGGCTGGGTGTCTTGGCAGCCCTGCTCTCCAAGGAGTATCCCACTTGTTAGTCGCTGGTAAGTGGTTAGCTTTGCAGAGCCCAGGGGTTAGCTTTACGCAGAGGCTGTGTAAGAGTCGGTCTAAAGAGAACGATATTGTCTCAGCATTGCTAACAGAGACCTGGGGATGGAACGTGCTCCTCAGGGACACCGAGACACCGAGACCCTGAAGGAGAACTGCATGGTATGAGGAGTACTAATGCTGCTCCCCGACACCCGGCGCTGGAAGGAACAACTACGATAATGTCACATAACAACTGTTGTCGTTACAACGAACCAGAACATACGTGATAATATTGCTCGAGAAGGCAGAGACTTACAACAATCCATGGCCAGAGGAGGAGCAGCGTGTATTGCTCGGCATAAAAGAGGACTCTTTAGCAACCAAATTTTAGGAGATCTCCCCCACCAAGGATCACGATGATCGGAAGGACCGGTGGGACGCTGCCTGGACCTGGGACCATAGGGACACCTTGGACCCGTGGTGGCAGCTATAATCCTCTTTCCTTTTTCTTTTTACTTTATCTTTTCCTTCACTTTCTGTCTTTTTACTGATCTCACGCCGCTTTACGGGCAAACAATAAAATTCTGCTGTTTAATTGAAGCATAACCCCTTGGCGTGGTCGCCTTGATTTTTGCGCTTTGAGATCATGGTAAACGAACCATCACGAGTCCACTGTGTGGACCGTGACAGGCTGGCACTGGAATTTTTTTATGCAGTACCTAAAATCTAGGGTATGGGTTCCTTGTGAAATGGACTGTGCCTGCGTAATGAGCTGGGGCTTAGACCCATCGAGTGTTTTGATGTACCATATAGGTACATACGTAGGCATCACAAACATCCTTCTGGTCTCCGTGTCAGCTGCCGAGTCCTTCCAAGCATGGCTTTTCTTCTCCTGGGTGTTTGCGATAGCGTGTCCTGCCCGCATGGCATCACAGGGAGATAATTTTATTTATCTGCTGAATATGTTCTTATTCCTCCAGGTAACCTCCGCAAACTGACTGCGATGTTAGATTTCCATTCAGAGCGCACCTTTGACATTACCGCCCATCACAAGGGGTGTTTCGAGCAAAAGCCTCTGGCTTGGATATTTTAAGCAAGATGCCTAATCAGAATGTTTCGAGGCTGGTGAAGCATGTAGAAGGGGATTTGTCTCTGCTTGCTCTCCTGCCCCAGGTTTGCCTGCTAAGCCATTTGAGGAGAGGGCATCTTTCTGCCACCGTGTTATTGGTGTGGTGGTTGCTGTGTTTGCCATCCTTGGGGGACCTTTAGGTCCCTGAGAGGTTTCCTTGGGAGAAGGAGCATCAGAAGGTTAAATACTGGAGAGTTGGGTTGTGGTGGGTTCCCTTGCTTCTTGAAGGCATCATTTTTCAAAGGAAAAGCTGCCAGCTGAAGGTGAAGAAAGCAAAACCAAGGGTAGGAGTTACCTTTTAAGTTGCTCATTTCTTAAGTTCACGCCACTAAACAGTTAAGTGCAAAGCTCTTGTAAGAGCTCAGTGCCCCAGCTGTTGGTAGCCCTGCCAAGCTTTCTCCTGAACAACTCCAGCACAGCAAACACAAGATGGATACGCGCTGTCATCGTGTCACCTAAGAGAATAGCTACCCCCAAAAAAGCATTCTCCATTGGAATGTATTTTCCAATGAGTTAACTATGTGCTCATCAATTTGGGGCACTTGATCCCAGCTAAATGGGGTGAACTGGAGCGCTTTGGTTAAACATTGGCTGCAGTTGTCTCTCTCTGACAGTATCGGGAACTCATTCGCAGCCATGTGTTCTGTCCTGGATGCTTCCCCTCGATATTGCAGGGAAAATGTGGAAAAGTAACCTGCAGGTGCTCTGTTAACTCTCAGTGTGGCACTTGTATTTTAAGTTGGTGCCAGTCCAGCCTCCTCAGTACTCAAGGCATTTAATTTCATTTAAATTATTTCCATTGAGAGTATTTAACTTTGCCTTATCTGAATAAAGTTTGAGAGACAAGGTCTTTAGAGAAGGGAAAATGAAAGAAATGAGATTTTAAAATGAGAAAGAGAAGATAACTTACACAAATTTTCTTCTGGAAATATGGAGTATCTGTTAGAAAATGCCTTTTTTTCTTCTATAAATTGTTCCCAACTGGAGGCAAGGAAGAGGATAATTACACAGAGGGCTTCTTAACAGCCTTTGTATCCCGTTAACACATTTCTTATATGAATGCTGAGTCACTGGAACAGAAAATCGCAGAATTATTTTGCATTTCTCCTAGAAGTTATCTTCTTGTTAACATCAGGTAGCTGATTAATAAACATGGAAGAAAATAATCATCCCTGCATATAGGCTGCAGGAAGGAATACAGAATTAGAAATTACATCCCTACAGATAAGGTCTGTTTCTGCCTTATGCTTAGTGGAATAACCCTCTGCACTTGGCAGCTAGAATTTATCTGAACTTCAGTCACTTTTCTATGTAAATGTATATGACTCACTGAAAAAAAAAAGTTCCTTTAGTGAGTTTATGTGTACTTCATACTTTTCTGCTGTCCAGCAGTTAGATACCAGCAAGGCTGTAACCCAAGACAACCAAGTAACAATACAGGCTGGGCAGAGAATAAACTGGAAGCAGCCCTGAGGAGAAGGACTTGGGGATACTGGTGGGTGAAAAGCTGGCCATGAGCCGGCGATGTGCACAATGTGCAGCCCAGAAAGCCAGCTGTGTCCCGGGCTGCATCAAAAGCAGTGTGGCCAGCAAGCCAAGGGACATGATTCTGACCCTTTGCTCTGCTCCCGTGAGGGTCCCCCTTGAGTGCTGGGTCCAGCTCCAGCGTCCTTAGTACAGGAAAGACATGATCCTTGTGGAGTGGGTCCAGAGGAGGGCCACGAAGACGATCAGAGGGCTGGGGCACCTCTCTTATGAGGAAAGGCTGAGAGAGTTGGGGTTGTTCAGCCTGGAGAAGAGAAAGCTCTGGGAAGACCTCATTGCAGCCTTTCAGTACTTAAAAGGGCTTATAAGAAGGGTGGGGACAGACATTTTATTAGGGCCTGTAGTGATAGGACAAGGGGTAATGGCTTTGAACTAGAAGAAGATAGATCTAGGTTAGATATTAGAAAGAAATTATTTACGATGAGGGTGCTGAGACACTGGCCCAGGCTGCCCAGAGCAGCTGTGGGTGCCCCATCCCTGGATGTGCTCAAGGCCAGGCTGGACGGGGCTTGGAGCAACCTGGGCTGGGGGAAGGTGTCCCTGGTCATTGCAGGGGGGTTGGACTAGATGACTTTTACAGATCTCTTCCAACCCAACCCAGTCTATGATTCTATAATGGCATTTATTGTTCTTTGTCTAAAAGCTTTTCTTGATGATGAATTCATTCCAAATCAGCTGTGCAAATCAGCTAGATGAGAAAAGACCTACTGCTAAAAATCCCCAAGCACCCTAGCCATGCTGGATTGAAGTGGCAACCTCTGGCACAAGGTCATGGCATGAGTGGCCCCAGTTTACTCCAGGGTGAGAAAGTTTGTTCCCTATCTCCCCCAAACCAGGCTAATAGGAATAGTTTTTATATACAGTCAGTAATAAGTATGTCTTAAAAGAAGCAGCCAGTGATTAAGGCAGATACCAACAAAGTGCAGCAAAAAGAATTTGGTTGAATGTGGAATGGGTTCATCCTTCACACATTCACCACACAGGGCTTCGGTGGCAGGGTGAGTTGGACACAAGCTAGAAGACATCAGTTCTCAGTATAGAATTAGTTCACAGTCTCGAAAGAAAGCTGATCTGTCACCTCATCTGCTTAAAACAGATACAGGGAGAGGTCCAGGTGCCAGGAGGATTGAGACTAAGGTGCTGGACTGCCTGCTAGTGGATGATTCAGCAGTGTGACATGGAATATCCTCTTCGCCACAGGTTGTGGTGGATGCTAAAAGTTCAAAAATGGAAGAAAAAAAAATAAAGTTGCAGAGCAAGAAACCATAGGTGGCCTTCATAGCAGGAAAATTCCCACTTGAACAGGTTCCTGCAGGATGCTGCAGGCAGGAGGGTGACACAGGAGCAGTCTGGCTATGCATTTGCTCCCGTTTTCTCCTGGCCATCGCTGATGGTCTATTGCAGAGGCGAGGCTAGTGAGCAGGGTGCTACAATCACACATAACCTGCAGTTAATGTCCTCTTGTGGCCCCCAGTCACACGGCAGAGGACGTTTACATCCACTGAAGCAGCACAAGGGTGCAGCTGGCTTGCCTGCGCTGCTCCAGGCGGTGTGGCAGGGCACAGTGCTTGGGCACGTCCCAGCTGTGCTTGTGCCATGCGTGCCCGTCTGCCATAAGTATTGGCGCTTGTCTTTCCACCTGAGTAATTACTGGGGTGAAAGCAATCAACACCCTTGAAGGAACATAGCACAGGACAATCGAAAATGCTTCCAGGCTGCCTTTTAGCACATCGACATGAGGTGGTACTGCTGAAAGCCTCTTTCCTAAGGCACTGAAAGCCCCCTGCTTCTGGTGAGACTGGGAATGCCCTAGAAATGCTTTGGCACTTGCTAATTGGCCCTTCCTGCCAACTTGAACATGGCACAGCAGCAGCACAGAGAAGGACAGAGGGGAAAGAGCTGATTTTCGTCTCCTTGACAATGATTTCTGTAGGGGAGAAGTCAGCAGCACGGAGCCAACGAACAAGCTCTTGGTGTAAGTCTGGGTTTGGGCAGGGTGGATCGGTTCCAGCTGACAAGCTGCCTCCCTGGCCAGGTCCCAGGCATTGGGCTGTGGCATCACCTCTAATTCTGGTAAACTCCTCCAAGCTGTTTTTGTAGAGGCTGTGTGCAAAGGTTCACAGCAAGATGTGGAGGAAGCTCCTCATCTCATCACATTCCCTCACCATCTTGTCAGTGGCATTCCCACCCCCACACCAGTAAAAGATTGCTCTGGGGGTCCTATCTGTCACACACAGCCCATGAATCATTCACTTCAGCTGTGCTCCTACATTTGCAATCCCGTGTAGCCCAAAGGACAGGATCCAGGCCTCAGGGATTCAATTATGTATACACTCTATTCCTTGATCCCTCTGTGCCCATCCATTTTGCTCCATCCTGCGCTGTTCTCTGCTGTAACAGTCACAGATGGGTAATTTATCCTCTCCTGTTTCCCACATGAACCCCATCTATCACCTGCTTGTCTTTGGAATTGATTTACTGGCTGGCCAACTGCCCACCATCCGTTCCTGGCTCCCTCCCATCTGTGTGTAACATGGCGGGTGCTCCCCAGAAAGGGGGTGAGCATCTCATGGTGGCTGCATGTTCTGCAGCATACTATGGCCCTGGGGAGTGCTGCTGACCTGTGGGCAGTGCTGCTGGATGAGACCGCGGCACATGCTGCGGGACAGTGGGGAGAGGGCTGCTGTGAGTTACCCACCTGCTCCTGGAGGATCTGCTCATGCCATCAGTCACCATCACAGCACAAAGTGACAGCCTTCTGCCCAGCAGAGGAACGCTGCGGATTGCCGTGATGTTTAATCTGGAACAAGGGGTTTAACAGTCCCTGGAGCCTCCAAAAGCTCCGAAGGGGTGCCCTGATGGGCAGAAATCAACGTGGTTTTCCTTTCCTCTCTCCTCCAGAAGTTTTTTTCTGCTGTTGTTTTCAACTTGACTAAGCACATCTTGATCGGTCACGGTCAGATCTACAGGGGCTGGCTTTGCCTTCCCCAGTCTGCCTGCGCACCGGTTCAGATAATGAATGGCAGAGCAGGACTGCACATCCTGCTGGGGGAAAATGCACTTAGTGATTTGCCCTGGGATCATAACCACTTTGGAGGGAGGTGGCTGGTCCTGGTGACATTTCTTATGTCAAAAGTTTTCTCAAAGAGCAGAAACTTTCGAGACAGGCTGCAGAAGTTTCTTCTGACTGCTCAAGCTGCTAAAAGGAGACAGGGTTAAGGTAACCTGCCCAGAAGGCTACTCAACTTTTCCTAGATGCTGAGTCTAAGCCCCACAGATAAGCTGCAGCTGTAGGAGAACAACCAGGCTGGTGGGTCAGCAGAAACTCTTTTCAGCTGTGAAAGGGTGGAGGTTTTCCATGGGGGTGGGAGCAAAGCTGCTACTGAATCAGCACAGTGCTTGAAAGTTAATTGATCCAGTACCACATTTTTGTATGTGAAGACGCTTTGAAAAGACAAAGGCATCTTCCTTAACGTCCACCTATTTCTCACAAAGTGGATGATTTCAGCCAGGGCAGTGTCCATCCAAAGCTGCCTTCAGAGGCAGGATCACAGCCTCTTCTGTCTCTTCACCCTGCAGGAAAAGGCTCTGTGAATGGAGCGGTCACTTGAGAAATGCCTAATGCAGGCAAAGCCTATGGCCCCCTGCTCAGTCTCAGAAGAGCTTCTGTCCAGCTTCTAGTGCCCTTGGGATGGGTTTGCAGGACAAGGGCACTGTATCTGATTCATGCCACAGGCAAAGGTTTGCTAGTAGTTATCACCACAGCAGAGGGAGGGCAGACAGTAGGGTCAGCATCTCCATTTTCCCTGTGCCCTGTTAATGCAGTGCTGTGCCCTGGGCATGTTTTGTGGCACATGTGGCATGTTTTGACCCACAAATGAAGGGATTCGTATCCTGGGAAAGTCCAAAGTACTTTATAGTTTCCAGGAGTGAGGATGAACTGCAGATTAGAATTTCAGAGTTGGCTGGTATATGGTGGTCAGGGTCAGTCAGGCTTTGATGCCTGTCTGCCTGATGGATTGTCTGGTAAAATGGAGGGTAAAAAGACCCAAATTCATCAAGGAAGTTAAGTGATGGCTTGAAGATCGAGAGGGGCTTGCTGCAAAGGTGGCAGGCACCATCCCCACGAAGGCTCAACGCTGCTGAAAGCTGTGCATCACCTCCAAAGGCCAGTGCCCGGGTACCACCCCACAGCAGGTGTGTGTGCATCCCGCTGCCTGCACCACTGCCAGCCACAGCTGCAGCGCCTGTGTGCTCTTAGAAACCTGCCATCCATCGAGGGAGGAGAACAACACAACGAGGAGGAGGTGACAAAGCCTGGGGCTTGTTGGAGGCACCCTTTCTGGGTGCTGCTGCTGGATGGGAGACCTACAAAAGGCAGGAATCCCCCAAACTGGCCTTGAGGATGGTGGAGGAAGGTAAATCTCAGCTTTGCTTCCCCCTTACCCTTTTATGACCTGCCCTGCCCCGCCCCATACTCCTGTGTTACAAAGTTGTGGTTTCTCTTACTTTCCTTGCTTCTGCATCTGGGGCAGCATCCAGGGTGTATACTGGTAGGCCTGTGTTCTAGGGAAAGGGTTTTATAAAATAGTATTTGAAATGCGTTTTTGCCTGCATGGTCTTTTTTCTATCAACAAAGGCAATTTTCACGTGTAATGGAAAAATCTTAGTTTTCCTCTAGGTTTGAACTCCTATCTCCCCCATACTTCTAGGGAATATTTTGAGGGGGCTGAAAAGGAAGAAGAAAAAATATTTTCTGTCTTTTACGGGTGGTTTTGTTATTGGAGAGCAGAGTCACAGTTACCCGAACTGCTCTGTAGTTCAACATGAGAGGCCAAGGCTGCCCAGCCATTATTTGAAGTATCATGCTTTTGGATTAGTTCCATGCCTGCCAGCAATGTGAGTTTAGGAACTGCAGGAGTTTGGTATATTTTTGCCTGTCAGTGCTCTCAGGCTCTGCTGAGCTCAGACTTTTCTGATCTGTGGGGACTTTTGAACTGGTTCGCTTGATTCAGATCTTCCCTAGTGAGAACAGCTAGATGTCATCTGTGTCTTAGGAATCTCAGTTTTGCAAGACTCTAGTGGTCTCTTTGCAACAGATTTTAGTGACTTGGAGGTGAGGGAAGGGTGCAAAAGTGACAACTCCTGACCAAAGTAATTGATCCAGGTGAGACATCAGGATTTGGCCATAGCTGGTTAATGAGGCCAGTGCTGGTTAGAGGGGTGAGGGTGGTTTTCTCTGGTCCCTGCTCTGGCTCAGGGAGTCTACAGGCTTGTCTTGTGCCATGTGGTGGCAGCCTTGCTCGCAGTACGTACCTGTGTTGCCTGCTCGCACGACTGGTTTTGTTCGTAACGTTTTTTTTTTTTTTTTCGGACGAAGAGCTCAATGGACCACGTATATGCTGTCAGAGCTGGATAATACTGTACTCTAACGTAGTGTGCTCATCCCCACAGCATCAGCCATGCACAACTGCTTCCTTTCCTCGCCGTGCTGGAGACATCTATAATTCAGTGTGAAACAGCCCATTCTGTTGGCCTGGGTGCTCCAGCACGTACTGTCGGCACCACACGAGTGGCAAGGCTGTGCAGGATGGGGGGCTGAGGATGCTGGCAGCATGCAAGTCCTCACCCAGCCTTTCAGATCCCTGCTTGGCAATCCCACAGACTTCCAGGAGCTAGGAACAAGGGCTGGTAGCAGGTAGCAAGGGCTGTTCCTGGCTGACTGCCTTCCCCTTTCCCCTGCTAATTCATGCAGGATTTGTCTGCTCCCTGTTGTGTCTCACTCAGAGCCCCATTTTGGGGGGGGGCTGGGGTCTCCTCTGCTCACAGGCTTGCCTGTGCTGGTGCGGGAGGGGAGGAAGGAGACAGGTGGTATTTAATCCGATTGAGCTGCGCTGTTGTGTTTGGCAGGGCTTTCCAGCAGCCATGGCTTAGCAGGTTGTAGGCATACTTGGGAGTGAGTCACCAAGCAGTAATGACAGTAGGAAGAGCAGAAGAGAAATGCTTCAAGAGCTGTTCAGCTTTTCCTGCTGGGAACCAGGCACAGGGACAAGATTTACTTAGAGTGGCAGAAACATCTAAACTGAAAAGTCACCTGAGGTGATCCGGTGACGTGGCTCAGTTGTGGTCTCTGTCTCAAATCCTCATGTGTCCCTGTCACCAGCTGATGTGGAGTCTTCCTGGCAGATGCATATGATGTTGACAGGAGAACTTTCTACCTTCCCTAGCCCTCAAGAAAGTCATCAGGCTGATGTGGCTGTCTGAAGGCATGTTTGCTTCAATGCAAGCTGGCTTTACTAGAAATCATCCAAACACCTCATTTTTAAACAGAAAAATACTGCTGTAATGGAAGTGCCTGCATGGACACTAGTGTGTCGCAACTGGTTTACACTTCACCGAGCCCCAGCAGAAAAATGTGTGTGGTTTGCAATGTTGTTTTTTCCACTTAATTTTGGCTTTCGCTGCTGTTTCTGATCAGAGGTGCATGTGTGGGATAGTAATTAGTTAGGAAATACTCCGTAGGCTGCGTTTTGGCAAATGCAAGACTACTGCTGCTGTTTGCCCTCTGCAATATATGCTGGCCAGGTGGCCTAAACGAGGGAGCTCTGTTCCCTGCATGTTTGTTGTGCTTCTGATGGGTGTCCCCCACTGAGGACTGGTACCCTGTGGGCACGTTGGTGTTATGTGGGAACCTGCAAATCCCAGTTTTCCTACATTTACAGACCCCGTTGTTTGCAGGGGCTAACCCCGTGATGATGACCGCAGTAGAAAAACCTGCAGAGAAGCCAGGGGAGGGGGAAGGCAGGCAGAAGTTGATCTCACAGCTTTCTTACACGTGCATTTAAATTATTTGGACAGCTGAATCTGTGCTGGTGGGTTTCCTTTTTTGCTTACCACACAGAGAGGACCCTTTGCAGCAGATCTACTTAGCACAGGTGGCTTTGGGTTTCAAGTGGAGGGCTTGCAGCCATGACGTTAATTTGTTGTAGGAGCCAAGTGTAGTGCAGTAATTAGGGAACGGTCCCTTCTCCTGTGTTCTGCATCCCCGTTTGGGTGGTGACCATACCTGAAATGGACACGTCTGCAGTTTCTAGAAGAGATTAGCAGTCTTATTCCACAGGCAGCTGGGGACCAGACATGGAGCAGAAAGTGCAGTAGGAATTTGGGCCTGGGACCACTATTCAGAGCAGCTTAGGCATTGGTTTGAGTCTCCCCAAATGCAGTAAGGGCTGAAGGGCAATGCCTGTGCTCATTCAGTGCCAAATCTGGAGCATGCACCCAACCAAAAGCATTGCTGAGGATTAGAGCTTGTCCAGAAGTCTTGAAGAACTTTAAAATTTTCACTCCAAATTACAGCCTCAGCCTAATGACTAGTGGAGCTTCTAGTTGCTGCCATCAGAGCAGAGAGGAGAGGCTGAGCTTGCAAACCCCCTGTGGGCATCCTCCAAAGCCTATCAACACCAGGAGCCAAAGAAATTGCCTTGGAAACAGTGATGAAGCTGAAGATGCAGGGAGTTCCTGGCAGGCTAACTGGAATTGCAGTGTTGATACTGTCCTTGATGCTGGCATCAGGCAGAGCTCAGTAATCCTGGGGTTTCTTATCCCAAGCCAAAAGTTGGAAAGGGCGTCCCGGTGTAGCAGGACGCTAGGCAGCTTTTCAGTTGCAGGTCTGCCCACCTTGGGGGGGCATGAAGAGAGGCAGGGTTCATATCAAAGTAGTTTCTCCCCAGGGAAAGAGTGACATGAGTCAACTGTGCCTGTTCCTTGGTTGTATTATCCTCTTAGAGAGATGAGTGAGTACAGCAGGTACATTTGCAGTGGAGAAAAGGGATTCTGCAAGGAGTCAGAAAGGAGATGGACTGGAAGACCAAGCAGCAGATAATTTGCCTAAGGGACAAAGAGAATGAAGCAGGTTACTTTTTTTTTTTTTTTTTTTTAATACTTGCCACAGGCTAATTAAGGAATCGATGTAATGCTGTAAACCTCTGAATGCTTAATGGAAAAGCAGCTAATTAATTAACATTACAAATCATAATCATTAAGGAATTAATCTTTCATGAACTTAATTAGGAATGGTGAGTGAATGGGTACATGGGACGATGACTTCTGGAATATGAATTATGGCTTTTTCTTTCCAAATGACTGCTAGTTAATGAAGACACAGAGCAGTATTACTGAGCAAACAATGCAGAAGGGAACAAGGCTGTGCAATGATCCCAGCTAGGGGTGGTAACTGATTCATTTGTTGGGAAGGCTCACAAACTGGAAATGGTATTTGGCATGTTCTGTTGCTAGAGATGTGACCATTGGCTTATAGCAATAAAGGGCTAAATTGTCCTTGACTGTCTGCCTGGAGGGGTAGAAGTCCTGACTGGGGCTGAGCCTTTGCGTCCCGTCGCCAGGGTTGGTTGTTTGTGGTCACTGCCCAGGGACCTCAGGGGCTCTCTCCTCACAAGGTAATATGGTATAGGTGAGAAACGCAGTTTTCGAAAGAATTAAAACGACCATAGTGCTTTGTGAGGGCTGTATGGAAAGAGATTGGAAGGCCTGGGAGGACTGCAGTGGTCTGAACCGTGAGACTTCCCTGGGTGGGAAAAATTCCTACGGAGTGTGTGTTGGCTCAGTCTGGATTTAAATACTCCAGGTAATGGTTGCCAGGGTATGTGGATCCACCTGTGGATTTCCAGACTGTTACGGATGTGTGTCTCGTTTTGTGCCTGCATTAGGGATCAGCTTCCCACTGTCTCACCCCCTTCTACTCCCCTCTGCTAAGCAGAGGTCCCCGGTGGATGTGTTGGGGCTGCCCTCAGTGGTGCCAGGCAGAGCTCCAAGCGAGCAGAAGACCCTTGACTGTGGTTTGGAGATCTTCCTGCCTTTGTTAATCAACCCTGTTTCCTGCTCAGTGCTCATCTGGGGATCATTCTGCTGGTGATTGTTCTTTAACTTGGCACTTAGACAGAGAATTGAGGGAGGCTAAGGACTCATTTGGGGTGGGAGAAGAGCCAGACCTTACTGGGGGTTTTACCCTGGGGACCACATGCCAGTGGAGTTACACTGAAAGAAAAAGGAAGGAACGCTGGCCCTCTGTTTTTGTTTCTGGCATGGGTGTGTGACATAAGGTTGCTCCAGGGACAAGAAAACTACAGATTGGAACAAAAGCTA
Organism: Microhierax caerulescens; assembly: GCA_035590215.1. Taxonomy (NCBI): domain Eukaryota; kingdom Metazoa; phylum Chordata; class Aves; order Falconiformes; family Falconidae; genus Microhierax; species Microhierax caerulescens. The sequence continues at coordinate 75,978,877 of JAVJGJ010000001.1, forward strand.
ATGAACACCCTCCCTTCTTGAAATATGACTTAAACTACATGGTTAGATACACATTGCTATGATAACACAGCTCTTCTGGCAGCAACTGATAGATTTCCCTTTCATTAAAGAAGATCCTTATGAATTTTATTGTCCACTTTTTTTTTTTTTTTTAAGTTGTTTGTTCTGGACACAGAAAACTATGTCAGAGGCTAACACAGTCAAAGAATAAAGGATGCTTATGAATGACACTCTTCACTAAACATTTATTTCTGATGCTGTGCACCTGGACCTAGGCTGAATTGTCCACACAGACATCTGTTTGCATTCTCCCTTCCTCCAGACTAGGAAGTGTGTTTTTCAGGTGGAAGTGGTAGGGGGCACAGGATGTTTTCAGAGCTTTGCTGTTCCAGCCTCTCCTTGAAGGTCCCAGTCCTTTCTGTGAGGACACAACGGTCCTAGCTGGTCCCCAGTCTTTGGGATGCAGAGACTTGGTAGTACTTGTGCAATGCAGTGAGGAAGGTATCTGGAAAGAGGTGGTGGAACCCACCTTTTGGGTGATGGATGGTGAAGTGGAAAGAAGACAAGTTAGTCAGGGACCTTGCTTACCAGAAGGCATTCCGATTTGGTGCAGAAAGTCCAGCGTAGACAAAGGAATGGGCTCTTATAGACTGGGGAACAGAGACCTTCCAGACTGAGCATTTTGGTTTGGTCTGATAACGAGCCCATCTATAAAGCTCAGACTTGTTTCTGGCATGAGTGCGTGGCCCGTTTCCCCCACGTAATTTACGCCTTTCCTAGAGCAGCATGTGATTGTGAAAGCATGCCCTAGCCCTTGGCATTACTTGGTGGGATGGCTTGTATGGTGACTGGGAATTAGCCAAATGCCAACACAACTAACCTACAAGCAGGAGTCCTGTGCAGAATGAAGCAGCACTAATTTTTTCATGCTGGGTTCACCAGGCCTTCAGCGAGATGGGGGGAGGGTGTTCCTACATGCCTTTGAATTTGGGCATTAGATATTAGGCAGAATCAAATGTTCATATGACTTTAAGGGGTAGACCAGCCACATGTACTCTTCATGGATTTTTACTAAAAGAAAAAAATGAGCAAGTATGTGCTTATCAAGCACATTATTAGGCTAATTTACTACAGTTTCATAAAACTAATTAAAGAGGAACAAGACAAGGATGAAAATAAAGTCACAATTAAGACTGAATCAATACATCCCTGGATTCAGCAATTTAATAGAGCAAGTAATTGAACTGGATTACGAGTTTGGCATGAGAATGAATTATTTTTTGAGTAAATCCTGTTCAGAGGAAGGTAAAGACGACTCACCTCTATCTGAACCAAAGTGTGCAACTCATTTCCTAGTGTATTAGTGCATGGACTTTGCTTGGGAGAAGTTGAGAACTTGATCCGTCATGGGCAGAAGCCTCTGTAGGATCTAGATACCAGGTCTGTTCTGAGCCCCTCTCCGGGTGGTGTTGCTCAGTGCAGACTGCTCTCTGCCTAGTAACCTCCCATAAGGAAGGAAGCAACGTGACTGTCCAGGGCAGTTTCATTTTTAACACGCTGTCTTTGAATATCTGTGTGCTTTCATGATTTTAGTTTTGGTCCTTATTTCCCTCTTCCAAGCCTCTGCAAATACAAAAGGGCCTTTTCACACCCTTCATGCAAAGGCAATAACCAAATCGAGTTGGACAGCAGTTTCAAGCAACGGTCTTTTTTGTTCACCTATATTTACTGACAGACGGGGAGATGCACGTACTCAAGAAGAAATTGGGCCTGCCAGGGTCCTTTTGTCAAAGAAAAGGTGAAGATGTATTGAAGGATTTCTTGGTGGCTTCAAGTGTTCTTGCAGAAACCAAGCAATCATTTTGGATGTGAGGCTTTTTCTGAAATACTGTTAGAAACATTGCTTGCTTCACAGTTAGGAGCAGACATTTAAAGAATCTTGTATACTCTGTGACGAAATTAAGTGTAATGACTGCATATAGATTTAGTAGTTCTTTAAATACTCATCAGTATACACCAAAATTGCCAAACTGACAAAAAAGCAGACTAATGCAAACAATTCCTCCATAAATAAATCAGTAACTGCTACAAAAAATTCTGTTGAACATCCTTCTATTTTGAATTCCAGAAGTTTAGGTAATTCCAGAATATGACTGGAATTCACCAGAATGCCCAGATCCTGAACTTGGAGATTTTCAGATTTTTTTCACTTCATCATATGATCTACCATACATCTACTAAAACTGAACAAATCTTCCAGAACGGATACCTAATCTCTTAATATCTTCATTGTGGCCTAGTTTCTGCTGGGCTGTTTTGAAATGTTCACTCTCGAAATAAGGGACATCGCCTATGAGATTTCAGCTATTTTAAAAATAGGTTAAACTTTTATCTTTAGCTATCTGATTCTATTGTGGCTTTGCTTTCTATCAGCTGTCCCTGACCAGGACAAGTCTGGGGTGGCTGGTGGGGTTTGCTGCCCCTTCTGACGTTTCTGGGCTTGCTGCTGCTTGTGTCACTCTCTTCTCTCATTGCTTTAATTAAACTTTATGTGGGAAAGATAGTATGTTAACAGTAATAAAGTCCTGACGTACCAGCCAATTCCTCTAGTAGCCAAGTATTAATTTTAAGTGTTTCTCTTCATTAAGAGGTCTTCAAGAACTGCAATGCTGTAGATTATTGTTCCAGAACACTTGAGACCATGCCCTTACAGCAAATTTCATGCTGGAATGAATGGGAATGGAGTACTTATATCAACCGGCAACTTTGAAGAGTTATGTCCTACTCCTAGTGACTACCTACAGGTCTTCCTTCATCATTCCTGGGCTGACACTACAGTGGAAGGTTGTCATTGCCTTGGCTGTTGGCAATAGGACTGGGAGGTTAGGAGTGTGTCTTTGTGGTGCTGACAGCTGTGCAGCACAGGAAGAATGTAAAAATAAACCAAGTTTGAACACAGGCTGTGCTGTACTGAAGAGAACCGGAGCCAGCATTCTTCAGCAACGGGGCCTGTTTGTGGCTTGCTTACCTTAAAATAGGATTTTTGTCCCAGCAGAAAACCAGCTATTTCCTGAATTTTTCAGCTGAGACATCTAAATTTTAACAGGGAAGAAGCCCTGAATTCCTCCAGACTTGTTTCTGCCTGCATCATGCAGTTCGTCCCCTTGTGCTTGTGGCATCGGTACCGCTGAGGTTTGCACTACCATCCCCAGAGCTCACTGGAAGGCTAGGATTGCCTTCTCCTGTTTCATTCCTCTGGTTTCAACCCCCAGAGTATCCTTCACTCATTGCTGGTGATCACCCATGTATTACTACAACTGCTCCAACAAGCAGGCAGCAACGTACTGTTCAGGGCAGCTCTTGCCATCCCTGAACATCCCTTGCCATCTTGTAGGTAAGGAGCTCCTCGCTTCTGGACACGAAGGAGGTGAATATGGGCAGTGGGGGTCTGACAGAACATGCATTCAGCAAGGTCTTTTCAAGGTCATGCTGCTACAGCAGAAAAGACAGACTCATTTGATCAAAACAAGCCGCAAGAAATTAATGAGCGTTAACATTATGTGTCCCTTTTTGTCAGCACAGCAAGGTTACCAAAGCTAATGCTTCACGTTGGTGCCAGTGCGCGGTTTTTAACGGAGCTCTGGCCTCTCTTAGATAGAAGGAATTTAAACTAAATTCATTTACAAGGCAGGATCTAGGGAGAGGCAAAGGGCGGCTTTGGATCTTTTTTGGACCCAGTGTATTGAAAAAGAAGTTTGAAGCGTGATCATCAGCCTTGGTAAGTTACTGGGCTGTCCAATGTATCTGATATCGATGGCACGGCCTCTAAAGCTCTGGCTTTCAAGGGGTCAGCAGTGGCAATTTACTGGCTTGCAGCAACTCCGTGAGTTAGTCTGGCATTGCTAAATTCCAAACTCGAGCACACCTTCAGAGATGTGAAATCACCTGGAAAAATGTGAAACTATCTGAAATAATTTGCATCAATTGTCTCTTCCTGTTGGAATGTCTCAGATTTCTTTCTAACTCAGTGGGATTGAAATAGATGGGGGGGAAAAAAAAAAAAGAGACAAATTAAAGCTTCAAGCTCTGGTGCTTTAAGAAAAATGGCACTCTTGGGTGAAATTGGAAGTGCCCGCAAAACTGTCAAGGAGCAGTGGAATCTGTGACTGGAATCGCATTAGGTAGATGCTGATCTCAGCACCAGCCCTTAAACTCTAAGTAGCTCCTTTGATTTCAGCAGAGTTACTGAAGATTATTCTAGTTATAGATGAGATCATAGACCCAGAGGAGCTGTATTGTTTGTTACTTATGCATCTTATTAGTATAAAGCAGATTTCTGAAATAATGTGGCCCAGAAAAAGAAATATCCAAACAATTGTTTGTTCCTATTTATTATTCTTCTGCTGGCAAATGCGTTAATAAGATAGAAATAAATGCAGTGAATAAACTACAGGTAAGTGCCATTTTAATGCATGAGAACAGAGTAGTTGCTCTTACGTCTAGGTTTTTGGAGAGCAAAAATAGCTGAAAACTAATCCATCGGTCAAACTCCCTTTAATTAGGTTCTGTGTGCAGGCAGGGGTCTTTCCCTTTAAGCAGAAGGATGGCAGTCCCTTGCTGTTATAAATCATGCTTCTCGGGAGCTCATGAAGGAGGATGGCATCACAGTGCTGTTTTACAAATGGGGATGTGGAGGCAGAGGGAGAAGCGAGGGAATTTAGCCAACTACAGGTACCGATGCGGCGTAAAGGAGCCGCGTGGCTTTGTTCCAGCGGTCCCCTCGATCAACAGACTGCAAAAACGCTTGTAGCTTATTGCCCAGTTGTTCCACCTGCCATGGGAGCCTAAGCATTGTTAAAACATTATTCTCTTCCTTAAGGTTAAAAAGAAGAATAAACCGCTGTGTTTAAGAAAAACACGGGGAAAAGGCCCGTGAATTTTTCAGGAGGCTCTCACAAGTTGCAGTTAGTCTTAAAGCCCCTGTTCCTGAAGTCCCGTGATGATGCAAGGCTACCTGCAGTGTAAGGAAAAGCATCCGTTCAGTTTTTGAGATTGCAGATGAAAAACCAAATGCAGAAAGGTTAAGAAATCTTCTTTCAGGATGTTAAAAAACACACTTTGTATGTTGCCTGGTAGGAAATTCTTGGCAAAACTAAGAAGTAAGTGGCAAAGAACGTAAAATCAGGAATACTGTTAGAAAATTCCCAGATATGGGCACGTTTTCAAATTTTGTGATTGTTGCAGTGAGTAAGAGCTGGCATGACTTTTTAACAGCACCTCTTGCTCTGCTGACCACTCATCTAATGTAGGCCAGGACATGGTTTGCTCTGTTTTCAAGGCAAGTGGTCTGCCAGCTCCTTCAGCTCTGTGTCCAGCATCGCCCCCAGGGTCTTTCCACCCAGGACTGCCTGTGGTCTGAGTGCTTACAGCTTCAGAGCGGTGTGAAAGCGAGTTTTCTCCTCTTTCCCCTCTGCTGGGCACGGCTGTCTCTTGTCTTGCAGCTGACAGCTCTCCGAGGAGCCCTCTGCTCGTTGGCGTGGGTCTGAGCTCAGCAGCAGGTACCACCCGTGGTCAGACCCTGCCCCGTGGGAATCGCTGCGGGAGGCAGCGAGAGGAGGGAGAGTGCATCAACAAAGACTCCTGCGAGGAAACGACGCTTGGGCTTAACATGCAAGTAAGGTGCTGGGGCTGCTCTGATAGATACGTGTGCTGACAGATGGTCTGACTTGAAATACTCTCTCCAAATTCCATTAAGCCCTAGGAAGGCAGCGGGCAGCCAGCAGCCGTGAGGAAGTAAGTGGTTTCTTATTAACCAGCCCCCACACTTCCCAACCCCTGCTAACAGCAGCTGGTGGAGTGTCGTTTCCGGATGTCAGTTATCTGTCCATCTGGCAGGTACTTTCAAGCCTGCCAAGATGAGTATAAATAGAAGGGCTTTCAGGGAAAAAATGGTAGACCTCCGCTGCAGAACCTGTGTGTGCTGGGTTTTGAGGGGTCCTGGTGGCTTTTGCTTCAAAGCAGTGCTTTGCCCTGGATGTTTTAGTACAGCATGGATGGGAAGATTTTATTTTTCTAAAAAAACCCAAAACAAAACAATTGACTTTTTCTAAAAGAAATTTTGAAGTTGCTGCCTTGCCTCGTTTTACGAGCCTGGAAGCTGGGCAAAAGGTTTCTCCTGACTTTTTTTTTCTTTTTTTTTTTTTTCTGTTCTCCACCAGTGAAATAAAGACTGATTCGATGGTGCCAGATTAGGATCAGAGTGACTGGGTTGTTTGTATTTAGAGCCCCAAAATGAAGTTTAAAGGAAACTGAATTTAGATTTTATGGGATTTGAGCAATGTTTCAGCCAGACTCTTGTACAAGTGCTATCAGTGTGCAATAGTAATAGGAGAGAGGCACTCTGGTAGAGACACTTCTAGTGCTCTTCTCGGCCCACATCTTTCAGAACATCACCTAGAACAGCACCTTGTTTTCAGGTGTGGATCTGGTCTGGAACAGACAGTGCTCAGATTTGGCAGTCGTTGGCCAGCCAGGTTGAGTGTTGGCAGGTGAGTTAAATGTTAGTGGGGTGAGAAGGATGCTGGCTGGAGGCCTTGGGTGCTAAGTGTGGATTTAGGCACTTCATTTCCACTAAGCGTTGCAATGCATGCCTGAATTCATTGCTCAGTGTAACTGCTAGTGTCTTTGTTATGATTCATCTGTCCAGGTTCAGATACCTCCAGTACCATGCTCTATCCCTGTGCTAGCCACCTGAATTCTCCCCTACAGACTCTGGATTTTGTCTCATTCTAAGATGGGCACCTAAAGTCAGGTGAGATGTCTCCCCTCTCATATCCAGTCCCTAGCTCACAGGGAGCCATGGTTTACTAAAGAAGTTACAGCCATGGAGGCTCACTCAGGTCCTTATGGTGGAAAGACAGCATGAGCTTCCTTGTGAGCAGTGGTGTTTCTAGGTGGCTTATAAAGTGGATGTTCCCTATAATAACGCGGACTGGGTCCTAACAAGTACTGATTTCCATGGCTGACAAGGTTCTGGGAAACAGCCAAGTTTTGCTCTTTGGGAAAAGGAGTATGTTGGATTTTCCTGGTTCAATTTGGCATATGTTGATGTTAAAAGGTGGAAAAAACGTGAGGGAAAGCAGCAGGGAGTTGGAAGATTGCAGCTCAGCAAGATGAAGGTGTAGCCCACTCCAAGGAGCAGTAAAAACTAGCCTTCTTCCATGTGACTGAGCCTCCTGACCAGGCAGTCAGCCCTGGGTCCCCTTAGTTGGGCTGCATGTTAGTCCCAACCATTTTATGTCATTGTATTAGCCGACAGCTAATTGCCGTGTACTCACAAATTGTATATAATCTGTCTTTCAAACTTCTGTTCGCTTTTAAATACACCCATCTAAAAGCGACCCTAAGAGCTGAGGGTTACTGCAAGCATGGCGTTCTTGTGGGACCCATGGCACTGCTGCTGATCCTGTCCCCAGATGGCCTGACCAAAGAATTTGAAAGTAATTGCTCAGAGAGGAGTTCTTGTGTTCCTCTAAACAGACTTCACAGGTGCCTTGCTGAGGCTAACTCTCCTCACTGTTTCATCTGCAGCCCAAACCAGAAGACATCACGCCCTACTAGCCAGCAGAAGATGGTAGCCATGCACTGCTGAGATGAGGGATGTTGCCATGTTCCCTTGCTCTGTCAGCACCATTTTATCCAAAATACAGTGTTGGACCCTGCTGGAAATGGAAGCCTCAAAACCAAACTCTTTGGAAAGTGTTTGATGGTGTCAGAAAGCAGAGCTGTTGTTCCTCAGCAGCTGGTGCAAGACGTACCAAAGCGCCCTGGGACTCAGGTTGATGTGGCGAGTTTCAGCTTGGTTCAGAATTTATCATTTTTGACCTGAATGGGGATTCTCTGTAGCATGGAAAATAATCTGTCTCCATCTGTTCAGCCAGTACTTGTGCTTTACGCCTAGCTCTTTGGGAAAGGAGAGGTGCTGGAAGATCGCTTTGCCCCTGTGATCTGGATCCTAGGATGTGGAGTAATTGTGTTTCTTCAGAGTTCAGACAGGACGTGCCACCCCAGAAGGCAAGCATGATCTGGACTACTCTTTTTCTCTCCTGCTGTGCTCCTGAAGTACCAGACAATCGAAGATTAGCCAATATGATCTGGGAGACAACTCAGCCTGGATGATGCTTTGGTATTTCACACGAGCGCAGGGACTGTTTCCTGCCAGGTATACTTAACCATGCTCCTATATTTAACCATTGGCTCAGACCAACTTAGTGCTCATGTGGAGAATGAGGAATGAGGATGCTGTATCAAAACAGGTCCATCATGTTTCCACCCATACTCACTGATTTGATAGATGCTGTGTCCTCTGGGAGGAGGCCTGGGTGCTTCTAGAAGAAAATTATCCTTGGATAGACATCTGAAACTGCTAACAGGAGGGGCTTAATTTTCTCTGTTGATTATAAAGGGAGTCTGGATGATCAGTTGAGATGTAGATGTGGTTGTTTAAAGGCTGGGAAAACAAATCTCCCCGCTTCTGGCCCTGATCTTGGATCTCCAGGATGGTCGGTATTGTGTACAGTGAACTTTCTACAATGTATGGTTATGCTTGCTGTGGTGGCAGTTCCAGGGTGTAAAGCTAATCCCGTGGGCTGAGAATGAATTTAGGTGAATTTTATTTAGGTGAATGGGACGTATATCCTTGTGATTTCTCACAGCTGCCATGAAAATATTTGGTAGGCTAATTTGTGTTTTCTAAAGTGGGCAAAATGAGCTTGTCGACAGCAAATGCTAAAAAAGGGTATGTCCTGTAGCACTTGAGTTTGTACTCTTCCACGTCTTTCGGTCATGACTTTCAAATATGACTGTAAGATGTCCTATGCTTGTTATCAGCCAAAATCATGCCCATGTGCTGCAAAGCTTGAGGATCTTTGTGGAGCAGGTAACACCTCGGGGTAGCGGTGTGATGTTTTCGGGACTTGCAGTATCAAGAGGCATCTTCTCATCTCATAAGAACAGGTAAATTAGCTGGCCTGATGCTCACTTTTGGTAGTATTTTTTGCTTTATATATCTCATTTGTGGTATTTTATTTATCCTCCTCCCATACAAAATGCCCCTCGTCTCCTTAGAGTTCCTGGTACATATGTGCTTGTCAAGACCTCCCTGTGTTTTTCAGCAGCTCTTTGTTCCACTTGGGAAGCCCTTACAGCTGTTACGCTGCTGTCTGCTGGGTGCAAAGAGAAATCCTCCAGCCAGAGAAGGCAAATCACCAGCTCGTTTGCTGTTTTTTTATTATTTTTATTATTTTTATTATTTTTATTATTTTTATTATTTTTATTATTTTTATTATTTTTATTATTCTTATTATTTTTATTATTTTTATTATTTTTATTATTTCCCCTATCATCTTCTGGAGGTGGAAGGCAGAGCACCTGCTGTCTGCTGGGGGCAAAGAGAAATCCTCCAGCCAGAGAAGGCAAATCACCAGCTCGTTTGCTGATTTTTTTTTTTTTATTATTTTTTATTATTATTATTTTTCCCCTATCATCTTCTGGAGGTGGAAGGCAGAGCGGGGAGGAGGAGAGCTCGCTCTGCAGACGGCTTGTGAACGCCGCCCGTGCTGGTGGCACGAGGCCAGCCCGGTTGCCCTTTGGCAGTGTGGGACTGTAAAATGGATTGGGCAGCACGCGGTCTCCGTGCTGGAGCGCCTGGGGAGCTGGCTTGGAGGAGGAATGGAGCACGCTCCCAGGCACGAGCTCTTTCCATTCATTCAGCAAGCTGTGTGCTCCCGTCTGTCAGAGCTCACAGGCTTCTCCCGGCTGCCCGCGCAGCCCCCGCCGGGACAGGATGAATGAAACTCTGGTAATTACTACAGCGTGACTTCACTGGAACCATATTGGTAGGGTTCATCAGCAGCTCATTAATTAAATAGTTGCCGTGGTGACGGTTGCCCTGGTAACATGAAATCCTTTCTCCTCCTTTCCCCCTCCTCCTCTCCACTTCACAGGGTTTCTCGTTCATATTCTTGTGTTTTACATGAATGAAGCCAGAGGGGATCGCAGGGCTAGGCGAAGAAGTACTTGAGGCAAGATGACGCCCATTAACCCACCGTGCCTGTCCCCTTGGGGGCCTGAATGGTCACCTGGCCCTCTCCCTATGTTTTGCTTTCCCTGGGTACAAGAAGTCTGCCTCATATCCATCCTACGTTTTCGGTGGTTGCTTACAGCTCAAATCCTGATTATTCTGAGCCCATGTGTTATTCTGGGGTCCTGGGACCAGCTCTCCTTGCCAGCAGTGCAAGTGAAGGACGGGGCGCTTCATTTGCAGCCCAGCTGCAGGCTCGGCAGCCTTCTAGAGCTGAGCCTCTGCTGCTGTGGGTTTTCTGTGCTTGATTAAATCGCGGTATTTCCTCTGGCTCTGAAGCCAGAAAGGACCATTGACTCTTCCAGGCTGGCCACCTGCGTAGTACAGATCGGTGACTCCCACCCAACGCCTTCTGCCTTGTGCCTCACAGCTTCGGGCCGAGCTGTGATTTCCTTCTCAAAAGCTGTCCCATCTTTGTATAAATATTCATAGCGATGGAGAACGCAGCGCCCTGTGGCAATTTGTCCAGGTGTTTAAGCACCCCTCGCTGCTGAAAATCTGCCTCCCCGGCATGCATGGTGAGTCTTGCTTGGCATTGCTTTTCCCTTTTGTGGTCTTTGACTGCCTGTGGGCGCTTCCTCACAGCATCTAGCAGCTCCCTTCTTCACCCAGGGTTGGAATCCTTTCTAGTCCCTCGTGGATGCAGATGGATGGCTGACGATTTACCCTGAGCTCGGCGTTCTGCCCACGTCTTGCTGTAAATATTTAGAGAAGAAATACATCCTCAGTGGATAACAAGACATGCCTGGAAGACTTCATCGTTTGTAAGACTTTTTCTAGCTCAAAGTATTCAAAGTAACAAGAGGGGTGTGTTTAAGTATCCAAGAGCAATGTTTTCATAGCACAAAACTGAGAGCATGTGGTATGTAGGACTGCGAGGAAGTGCATCCTGCTGGGACGGTGTCAGAGGAACGTACAGGGTCACAGAGCCCAAACTGACCTTGTCTGTATAGCTGTTGGGAGCGGTCACCGGTGCGTGCTGTCCTTCGAGCCATGTCCTACGGAAAGATGCAGTCGGTGTGGGCCAGAACCATACTTGTAGCGTATGAGTGGTTAGGCAGTTTGGATGGTCAGGGCTCTGGAGTTCATCCTTCTCCCTGGCTCTGTTTTATTGAACCGTCTAGCCAGTGCATTAGAAGTGGGGACAAAATTTAGCCCATGGGATGGATTATCCTTTGTCTGCCTGCCACTAGGCTTCACCCAACTTTGTCCGAATTGCGTGGCAATGGCAATGCTCTGAAGGAGGTCACAGGAGCAGATGGAGCCAGGCTTTGAGCAGAGCTGAAAACTCACATGTTCCTGACTTGGACCTACCCAGAAACATGAAAAACGTCCAGGTCTATAACATCAGCTGTGTTTTCTGCAGCCATGATACGTTCTGGTAGACCGACTGCCCCTTCAGTGGTACAGAAAAGTGTTGTGAAAGCACCATGAGAACTGGGACACCCGGCAGGGGCCAGGACCTGCCTCCCTGGTAGCTCACGTGTGACCGCGTCAGTGTTGCTCTAAAGCGTATTGAGCACAGCTACAAGGACGAGCAGAGCCAGACCAAATGTCCGTTGTATTCTGTTGGTAAAATACTTGCAGCCCATCTGTGGGTAAAGGAAGAAGGACTCTAGCTGCCTCGCTGACTGCGTTACTGTGTGAGTGACTGGGAAATGCTTGGCTCCGTGTGGGACAACTTCCCCTCCCAGGGATGGGAAACCCGACGCAGTTTTGGGCTGCCACTTGGTTTCTCACTGTGGTTTTCCTTCCCCTTGAGTTTTCTGCACTAATTTTGTAATAACAGTTAGCACTGGGTTTCATAACACAGATATACAACATGCAATTAGAAATTGCTTTGTGTGAAATAAAGTAGCTGTGAGTCATATCCAGACAAGTGAATTATCTGTGATTATTCAGCCAAGAAGGGAGACAGTGGTAAGCAGAGGAATGTGCACACCAAAGGCTACACATAATTATTAGCATTTCTGTACTATTTGGAAGCATAAGGAGGAAAACAAAGCCATATACCATGGCAGGTTTGGGCTTATTGGCCTCTCTGTGTATAAACATCCATGAGATCAAGTCCTCACGGTGGGGGAATGAGCTATCTTCCTCTGGTCCTAAGAGTTGTGCATTCAAAGGATGGGGCAGTAACCTCATTAGATCTCTCTCTGTTTTGTTTTGTGGTTTGTTTTGTTTGGTTTTTTTTTGAAAAGGGGGATACATGGCAGATACCTCTCTCTTTTTGAGTTCTAAAATTATGTGAAACAAGTCCTGTATACGGGGACTCAGCCTAAAGAGGAACTAAGGGAAGATAGAATAATACCAATAGATTTCCAGCTCTGCCCTGGTTTCATGTGCCTGGTGGATCTATTCCTTCTCATCCTCTGGGAATGAAAGGCCATGTCAGGAAGAGGCCCTTGGCTGGGCAGAAACAGCTGGGAGACCTTTGGGGGTGAAACGTTGCCAGCCTGGTGAAACGAGGTGGTTTCTGCAGCAGCCTCTCTGTGCGTGTGTTGTTTATTGCCAGACAGGCAGCTCGGGGGCTGTGCCCGCAGTCAGGGAGCACAGACAGGAGGGCAGTTTGCCTTTCCTGAGTGGCAGTTCATCAGCCAGCAAGAGGGACAGTGACAGCGTGGGGATAATGTGGGCAGGGAGCGTGCCAGCTGCCTGCTTTGCACAGTTGCACGCTTGTCATGGGGAGGGTGAATTTATTTTTTTTTTTTTTTTTTTGAAGGCGTTCGATGAAGTTGGAGGTCCTTTGGTAGGTGAGAGTTACATACAGGGAGGGGGCTGGCAGCACTTGCTGAAGAGCATCTTCACAATCCTGAGTGCATCGCTTCAACTACCCAGAGAAGTTTGTTTTCCGTCCATCGCAGAGAATCGGTTGACCCTCCCTCAGCCAGTCACAAATGCCTCGATCTGTAAAATGACAGCGAGAAATGCTTAATCTTCCAAGATGAAACTAACAGATGCTTCTCCCAGGAAATGAACTAAAGGTTGCAGCTTTGCTTGAGCGATTGTGAGTCAGGTATGAGTCATTTCTCCCTTGAAGGGCATCTGGATGTGCTTTGCTGATAAACACGCAAAGAGCACAAAGCCTGGGGTGAAAGGTTATCACAGGAAGGAGAAACTAAAAAGAAAAAGCCCTCAAAACCCCTCTGAGATATACCAGTGTACCCTGAACCCTCTTCTGTGGTCTGCAGGATGCATTAGCTAGGGGTTTAAAAGACTTGCACTGTATACTGACTTGGAAAAAGCAGACAGGAGCCTTCTGTTTTAATGGCATTTGGATATTTCTGTCATGTCTATTGTTTCTGTTGCTTCTGATTGCTGCAGGTGCCTTGAGCCCAGGGAATCAGGAGCTGTGGATGAAATACAATGCCAGCTGGTTTTCCACACTAAAGCAAGGTGGCCTGAGCATAAATTGAAGTCAGAGCCACTGAGTTGTGATAGCACGGAGTATTTGACGCCCTAGTAGTTGATCTGTGTGAAAACACAGTCATTTGCAGGGAATAATGTGGTACTGGATGGCTTTGCAAAGTGACCATAAATGAATGAAGTCAGTGCAGAAATTGCTGGCGAAAATTACTTGGCCTTGTGCTATGCCGATAAGAATAAGGGATCACAGTAATTCTGCTTGAGTTTAAAAGTATCACAAAAGGAGGTATTGGACTGTAAAGAATTGGGTGTCAAACTTGTTTCCAGGAGCAGACCACAACTGTTTTTTAGATGATGCTGGTAGCTCAATGGTAATCCCTGCTCCCATAGGATGTCAGAGGTAGGAAAGCTGGCTGCAGCAGCAACAAATTAGCATTAATTGTGCTTCATCTGATGGAGCTAATCCTAGCCAAGCGCAGCCAGACACCGATTTTTGTGTATTGCCATTCTGACCATTTCACTATCAAGCCGTTTCTTAGTGATGTATATTTATTAATGGCAAAGGGCCTACAAAAAGCAGCCTAGCATCCTGCCTTAGGAAGCCAGTGGAGCGTGGTCTGTAGGAAGAGCTCATATCTTTTAGCAGGCTGACAGATGCATTGCTGGGGGGAGGGGCAGGGGGCAGACATGCTTGCCAGCACACCAAGTCCATTCCCAGGTCGGGAATGGAAGCTGCTTCTTCCAAGTAGAGGCAGGTCAGAAGCAATTACTCTTCAATTTAATTATGCTAATCAATCAAGCAACTAGAGGGATAGGAGGATGAAGAGATACCTAACCTTTCTGGGAAAAGAGAGGAGCTAGTAATTAGCTTAGTTTGGGCTGGGAGAAGAAGAGGTAGTGGGGAAGATTGAAATAAGAATCTCTGGTTGTGTCTGTGACTTTAGATGTCTGGAGTGGGTTATGAGTTTTATATTTTGACCTCATCAAGAGCTTACACTTTGCCACGTGTTAAGATATACTGCGGAGGTGCTGTTTTTCCTGGCTGCTGCCTGCTCCAAGCTGATGCTGGCAGATGCATTGGAGTATCAGTGTTCTTTGTTTCTATGTATTTGTATTGCAGGAGACCCCCTCCCTGTCCCCAGGCTGAGAGAGAAACCTCTAGCTCGTTCTCTGGGACCAGCCAGGTTGTGTTTTTTTGCATGGGTGTGTAAAACAGAGCTCAGTTTTTCACATTTGCCATTGTGACAACCAGGGGAATGTCACGTTTTGTCCATCTCCTAGCGTGCAAATGTGGTACCTCCTGCCCCAGCTATTCACAAACTGCCTTTCAGCCATGGTTTTGTGCCTGACACAGCCATGGATTCAAAACTGTCCAGAGAATGGCAGTCAAGCCAGAATGTGACGAAGGTTGAAAGGCTAACCCTTGTAGCCCTGTGCCACAGTGGAGATGAGAGATGCTAGCCCTTTGGGGGTGTCAAATCTGCATCGCCGGGATGAAGGAACAGCGCAGAGAAGTGTCTGCTCTGGATCAAGCATCTCTATTCTGAAAATGTTCTTAACTTGAATGAGTCTTAACTTGAAGAGCTGAAGCATTTACTGTGTCCCCGAGTCATTTTAACTTTGTCAATTACCTTGACCGGAGAAACTCAAGGCAAGAGAATGCATATCTTTCTTAAAGCAATAGCTATCACTGGATAAAGGATGTGGTTTTGGTCCTTCTGCAGGCCTGAAATAGAAGCAGCAGACTTGAGGGTAAGTCCAAGCTGTTCATTGAATTAGGTACGTGCCAGTGAGGTCACCTCTGAAAGGAAAGGTATTTGACATCTAAATGTCAAATTTATGGACATGGAGCTAAATGGAGGAGGGGAGAGGGAGGTGGAGGGTGTGTCTCTGAAGGGAGAGAGATTTCAGTGTGTCCCTCTGATAAAGAGGGCTGCGGTGGCTGCAGCTTTCCCCACCTGGAAGGGAAAAGCATCTGTATACCAGGGGTAACGTGTTGCCCTGCTCTGTTTTTTTCCTCCAGACCATGCTGTCACAAACTGGCTTTGACAAAACAGCAGCAAGACAGGCTGGAAAACTTCCTCAGAAATAGAAAAGTCAGGAACTATTCTACTCAAAAAAAAAAATGGCTTCCCAAGGCTGGTGACATGCTCCAGGATGGTGAATAATCGACCTCAACAGCAGAAGGGGAAAAAAAAAACCCCAACAAAACTATCTGCTCTTTCCTCTGGCAGGCTCCAGGGCCTTGGGAGATGGCTCTGCTGACTCATTCAGAAAGCAGTTTTGAAAACATGACTCCTTCACTCGGATCTAGACAGCTCCTTGCCCTGGGAATAGCAGCCCACCTGCCCAGCCGAGCAGAGGCAGGGTGGGAATCCTGCCCTCCTCCTGCAGCACGGCTCTTGCCTGCCCACCAGCTCGGCTCTCTTGGCACAGGCACCCCCACTCCTTAGTCTACGTTTAATTCTCAAAAGCCCGATTGCAAAAAAACAGCTGGGGTCTGATTTTTGGAAGTTGCTCCAATGTGATGTTCATCTCCTGTGCTCTGCGGTAGCAAGCTGTGTAAAGCACTGAATAAGTAGATATCAAAATACCAGAAACGTGAAAGAGAAGGGACTGCTGGTTCCGTTCTTTCCCATTTAAAACATTTATTTTCCAATATATGAAGACCGGAGCACGGTGCAATGTAGCTAAGACCCCCTGCTTTAAATGTACAAATTCAGTCCCAGGATGGCCCTATGGTACCTGGCAGGACGTGCCAGGAAAGGGGTGGCTCTGTGCCCGTCCCACTGCAGGCTGTGTAGGGGCAGATGCTGCTGCAGGAGGCGGTGTGCTGGCAGTACAGCACGTCGGATGACCCCTTCTGTGCAAGTGAAGTCACCTTGACCTAGTTCCTAGCCAGAGGCCATGGCTCTACCTGTCCTGTGGGTGTGAAGGAGCATTTCGCTTGGGCACGGATCGGGGAAAGCTACCGGGGTGATCAGACTAGCAAGAGGGCTGTGCTGGGGGACAGCCCAAACAGTGCCACGTTTCCTCCAAAAGCTCCCTTTGGGACCAGGACTCTTCCACAGCGATCTTTTGGTGTCAGAACCATTGCAACCGCG
>JAVJGJ010000001.1:75995587-76027586 GCA_035590215.1 Microhierax caerulescens
CCCCCCCCCCCCCCCCCCCAGCTGTAGTTGTGGTGGTGGTGAAACACCTGGGTGGGAAAAAGGGCAATTTTATTTGCAGAGCTCTTGGAAGGGTCCACTTTGCCCTGAAGCAGAGATCTGTGCTGGAGAGAGGCTCTAACTCGGAGTTTTTGCATCAGTACGTCCTTCTGTGAGCAACCTCGTGATGGTGGTGAAACAGAGAGAAAACAGGAGAGCTCCCTGTGGGAGCTGCTGGGTGACAGCTTGGGGGGTAGGGGGCACACAGCGGTTGTTCCTCATCTGCTCTGTGGTGGCACGAGCAGGCTCGTGGATGTGAGTTCTCAGCCTACCCAAATAACGTGCAGCATTTTATCCCTTGTCTGCTTCCCAGGAAACAAATTGCTCTTCCTTCCTTTGCAGGGGGGCGAGCAGCGCATGCGGTTTCTGCAGACAAACAAGGGGCTGGGGAGCAAAGAGGACCTGGGGCCTGGGCATCTGCTCCGCAGGAGGTTGGGTCGGATCTGCAGGGCTGGCACCGGCTCATCTGCCTTCCCGGCTGATGACAGCTGACAGCTGTGCGAGGCAGAGGGAGAGGGGGGGACAGGCTCGATGTGAAAAGAAAGGGAGCTGGGGATTGCAGAAACACATTGATGATGGTTTTGCTAGTCGAATCCCGATTCCAAATCTACATGTGATGAATTAAAACCTGAAATGGTGTTTAGCAAACGCTGCTTGCCAGGCCAAATTAGCAGCCTCGTTTGTTGCTAGTGGCAGCTCTTTAAAACTCTTAAAGATGGGTTCCTTTTAAAATGTGGCATAAATAGGATGTTTTCTCAACAGTAGCATTTCCTCGCTTGAGCGTCGCAGTAATTTTTGTACCCTTTGGTCTCCCACAGCTGGTATACCAAAAGAAAATGACAGCATAAAGCCCAGCCAAGCTCCTTGGAAATGTAAATAGACCGGAACCACTGGTGTCCTCTTAACACATCATCAATCACTGCTGGGTGCTGGAAGCACCAACACGTTCGTTACGGTCCAGGCAACCATTGCAGGCAGCAGATGGAAAAGGTTTAAGACCTAGTAGCGCTGTTTTGGAGGTATGCGTGTTCCTCTGCAGAAAATGGAGCACAGATGGGGTCTGCTTTGACCTGCTCACTCAATAACTACAAAATCCTCGCATTTACAGTTAGCTGAGTTTCCTGTGGATTTGCGGTGAAGTAGTAGACAGTAAACCAAGGCAGGTCCTTAGCTTCTGGTGGGCTCTTCTCAAGCAAAATTAACCCATTTACTTTCTCCAAGCAGGCTGTGTTTCCAAAAATAGTAGTCTTTGGAGACAGTTGCTGCAGGTGTACTGTTGCAGCTGGTGCTCAGCACCACATCCATCAGCCATAAGAAAGAACCAGATCCATCTGTACTGGAGGATTCCCATGCCACAGAGACTTTTCACAGAAGACAGGGGAACCTTAGAAAGCATGGGGGCTGCGCTGGGTTCTCTGTTGGAATGGTGGTGGTGTGGGATGCTTTGACCTGGTGATGGTTTTTAGCCATAGGTTTTAGCCATAGGGTGGCTTTTAGCTGTAGTGTGTTCTGACTGATAAATACTGGCTTTACCAACCAAAGAGTAAGATGAAGTCTGCTGATGATTTCAAGGCAAAGGCAGCAGTTCTTTTAAGGAGGGAGGAATATAGTAAATACTGTGTAGTGCTCTGGTTTGCCTTGCAGGATGGCTGTCACTGGGAAATAAGCACAGATGTGATTTCTTGGGCGTGCTGTCTTTGTGGAGAACAAGCAGCAGTCACTCTCCAGTGGATGCACCTATACCTGCCCTGTTTCAGATTTCTGTCAGCCAGGTCTACATGACACATACCTGACTGCATTGCTCTGTTGATCAGTGGGTAGGTAATATGTGATCCTGATGGACGCAGGAGGCCAGAAGATGACTGTTTCAAAAGTTATTCTGCAGCTGATGTTATGGCAGTGACACTGCTTTCAGAGCTTGTTTTATTTGAGTAGCGCTAGGGATGAATTTTGGGCTGTGCTCAGAAGGATAACACGTTGTTATATTACCCTGAGCACCTCAGGCGGGACCATGCCAATTCCCAGGTGCCCTTGTGGGATAGTTTCTTGGCCAATTTCTGTTTTAAAGCTTGCTTTTTCCAGGAACACCAGGTGGCTATGCAAGTCACTGCTTTTCATGTTACTGTCCCTTTCATGCCATGGGGCAGTGAGGGTTACGTGGTGCAGCTGCCCCCAGGAACTGCTTAGAATTTGTAGTCGCTGAAGGCTAATTCATACTAGAAGTGATTAATAGCTCTGCTGGTGGCAAGGCAACCGAAGGATCAATCCAACCTGTGTGGAATCACAGCTTAGAGCAGTGAAAGATTTCTTGCCACTGTAGGAGGATATTAGCACCACCTCTGACTTTGAAGATGCTTATCATATGTTGCCTCCAGGAAGGGTGGTTGGGAGCCAGAGCCCAGCCTGGGACCTGTTATACATCCTTTTTTTCTCCTTTAAGTACAGGTGGAGCTGTGGGGCCACCTTCTAATTTAGGCAATAGTTTGGCAAGTCTTGCCACCTGAAGTGTCATAAATTTCCTTTCCCCCTGAGTATGTCCTCCTCCTTCTCTCCATCTCCCTGAATCAAACCGTTGTCTGGGGAGCTGCTTCCCCTTAAAACAAAACTTTTTTTCTCTTTCTCTCCACCCCCCACCAGCACCATCGCTTCCCTGCTCCTGCTCCCAGCCTAACCCCACAAATTTCAGGGTTGACGCAATGAAAATGGTGAGCAGGATGAGATGTCTCAGGGCAGCGGCCACCGTTGTCAAAAGAAGCCACAAGTTGGGCCAGGCCTTAAATCCCAAAATGTTACAAGATGAGGCAGGTTGGGATGGATGGAGGGGAAGATGCTGCCACAAGCATTGCCCTGAAAATGAAGGTTCCTAGTGAAAAAGGGGCATGCCTGCAGGATCCTCAATGTGCTGCTTAGGCAAGGATAGAAATTGCCCTACCCCAGTGCGTGGCATCACATTAAAAGCTGGCTGCTGTGAGCCCTGTGAGGTTCTGGCATGTCTTGTGCAGCTTTACAGCCCACCTACCATCAACAGCATGAGCACAATGGGTGGATGCTTCTCCTGACCGAATGAATAAGCTCTGGTTTAACTAAGAAATAATCTCGGTCAACATTTAGAGGAGATGAGGGCATTCGCCTTTCCATGTTCTGCAGGATGCTCCCCAGGGAGGCATGTCTTCAGTGTCCTTCCTATGGCTCCCGTGTGTGTGAATCTGGCCCTGCTGGCAGGCATCCAGCAATGATGGAGAGGCTGTTTGCTTCCACCTGGCCTACTTTCGTGCAAAATCCAGTAACAATTCAGAAAAAAAAACCCAAGGCAAATCCTTTATGATAGATAACTTAATTCCATGAGCGGAGTGGAGCAGGGAAGTTACAGCTGTGTTCAGGACTCTGTCCTCACCGTTCAGTTAGCAGGACAGAGGGTGACAACACCAGCAACCAGGGAAACAAACATGCGTTTCATCATCTGGACACTATGGGGGGGTTGAATGCTCTCTCAGATCAGGCCATTCTAGCCCAGCAGCTGGCAAAAGCCACTGGTTTCTGTCATTCCATCTTTTTCCAGGCACAGCAACTGGCACTGTCATCAGCTCCGTGCTAAGCCAGCTGAATGGCAAGAGGTGCCCCATGGTGCTGGGGTGTTCCACAGCCTGTTGGCTGGGGTAACGGGGAAACATCCTGACAAAAAGCTGTTCTCTGGGCAGGGAGACCTGAATAGTGGGGTGCTGCTCTCTCGGCCTCGTATATTAACACCTAGGGCTGTGCATGTCATCTTCATTTACAACGTTTTCCTCGGAGGGCTGAGAACGGACTAGTCCTGACTCACCTGCCTCAAAATGCTTGGCTGCTAAAATGATGTTTATTGTGTTTTATCTGAGGAAGTAACTCGGATGTTGTTCAGTAGATGGGTGAGCAACGTGGCTTCGCACAGGTGGGGGAAATGGGTGTTTGGGGTGGATTTTTAAGGCCAAACATCGTTGGCTTTAGGGGTAACACCAATGCAATTGGTGGGAGAGGGAGGCTCTTAGATTGAGGGTTAGAAGGCAATAGTGCTTCATCAGTGTTCTGGGAGCTGGTGCTTGGATGTTGAAAGAGCTGAACTGAGGATGCTGAAGGATCAGCTCAGGAGTTGTGGCCTTTAAGGATCCCTCTAGAATTTCCTGAATCTGCCAGAAGATGACATTTCTACTGAAGCTGGCAGGAGGTACACTGAGGGAAACAAAAAAATATGATGCCTAGGAGAGCAGAGCTCAGCTCCAAAGAGTTGTAAGGTGCTGTTGATACCTGACCCGAGTGGCTGCTTACCCATCTGTGTGGCACAAGAGCACTTTGCTGTGGAGCAAAGCCCACTGATGTTTGCTGAGCGTGCAGAAAAACCCTCAGTCCCTTGTGCATCACCTGAACTATGTCAGGTTTCCCTGCCAGAGGGGCTAATCCATTCTTCTGCACGGCTACCTCATGTCCTGCAGGGATTAATAACCCATGGTAGAGCCTGAGCTGGATCTGACACGGATGCGCTCTCTGTCCCTGTCCTCCTCAATATTCCTGTGCCAAGCAAGGGCAGCTGCTGCCCCTCTCAGAGCTCCTCTCCTGGAGACCCATACAGGTCTCCCAGACACAGGGTGGGAGCCAGGCTGGAGGCAGAGCTTGGATGTAGATACAATTGGTTGTAAAGGATGTAAAACAAGCAGCACTGTTTATTTGCTACCCAGAGTGGACAATACACCCTCTAAACTTCATCTTCCCACGCAGTGCTGCAGTCAGGGCTATTGTATTCATTATTATTTCCCTCCCAGCTGTTAGAAGACACGATTTCATTGTTGTTTTTTTTAATCTGCTAGCTCTGGAGCTTTCGGATGCTACCCGCCAACTCTGTTTCAATTCAAATCATACCTTTTTCCTGGTATCATTCGTATCACAGCGACAAGCCCGCTCCTGGAAACAACAATGGTGCATTATACAGACTTTGACTTCTCAGCTGATGGGAGATAAAATTATAAAAAGGGGCAGGTGAATCATCTGCTCTGAAGCACTGATGAATGCACACAAGGCTTTCAGATCGCAGCTCTGTGTGGTACGACGAGTGAGCAGAAAAAAGGGAACAATAAGAGATTCAGACAAATCCAGGAAAGCAAAATGACCGTACGTGCTGGTGGGAGGGTGTCTTTTTTCCACTCTCACACTGGACTTTTCTGGCAGAACTGGAGCATTATGACAGCGTTTCATCCTCTCTTTCTTTATCTTGTCTTGTGGTGGATTCAGTGAGAAAAGGGCATTGGTGTGGTGTGAAGATAGAGCCCCTGTCTCACTGAGCGGTCACTGCCACTCAGGCCACGCTCGCTGCACCGCAGGGTGGGTGAATGCATGGAGAGTCAAGGGTAGCTCAAGAGAGGACTTTGGGAAGATGTTCCTGAGCACATCAGGGCACGTATAACTTGGGGAAAGGATCAAAATAAGAGAGCTTCATGTTCAATTTTAAAAATCTGTAACGTTTTCCTTCCTTAAATGTTAAGGAGATAGGGAAGAGTCTCTCTTTTTCTTTACCAACTCTTTCCTTTGCTTCTCTCACCTCAAAAAAACAGGGAAATGTGTTTGCTTGGAGATCTTTTCTTATGTCTGAAAAACTGAGAGGGTGGGAAGCTCTCTTGTTCTTTTTTTGCTTCCCTTGGAAGACCTAGAAAAGACGAAAGAAAGTACTGCTTTGAATTTTTGGTTTTGTTCTGTTACTGTCCTTGAAGATACGACCTTCAAGCTTGCGAGCAAGCTTTTTGAATTTTTATGGAGGAAACAGAGCATTCAGAGAACAAATCTACGCTTTTTGGAGTGCCAGATAATATCTCTGAAGCAAGAACCCTGGGTAGTATCAGGGGCTTCTTTAGCACTAAAACAATGCCAAATCTGCCCAATTAAGTGAGAAGTCCAGGAAGCGACGTGAACACGGTACCTCCACGTGCTGTTCAAGATAAGACACCACATGCCAGAAGGCTCCTTCAGTTGGTAGGGTCAGGTCCAATAAAAAAAAAAAATGGACCTTGAGAAATAGCTATGGCAAATCAAGTTTACGTACTATTTAACAGGATTAGGTGGTGAACCACTGGCATGAGAAGAGAGGGAGCCACCTTTCTTGTCTGAATCAGTTCCCCTAAGCTTCTCAAAATTTCTATTAGACATTATGAAGCAGGTTACTTTTAGGGAGAGAAGGAACGACCATTAACTTCATGCTGACATCAGATTTCACTGCCTCGTGGTTGAAGCGCTTGCTGTGGAAGAAAGATCTGCAAACCAATGCAGAGACTAAGCTGCTCATTCACATGTATATAAATAAAACATTGTGGAGGAGCTGGATGCATCAGAAGTTTTTCTGTCATTCACTCAAGTGGTCTTCCTCCAGATGTAAAAGATGTGTACAAAACTGTGAAGGGTTTCCCCTCTCCCTTAAAATCAGCCCCAGGGTGACTGATGTAGTTTCCTTTGGAGCCGTCTTGCTCTGCCTGCACTGTACAGAGAGCCACACTCCTGCTTGGTCACAGGGGCTTGCAGCACCCTTCTCCGTAGCACTGGCTCTCTACAGTAATTTAATAACTCACATTTATTGCAAAACTGTTATTCATATCCCATTAGACTTTTTTTTTTTTTTGGGGGTGGGGAGTTGCACAGCAGTAAGCAATGTACATTGTCATGGTTCACAAAGCTCGTGACACTTGAAAAATGAGAGGAAATTGCATTTTTACCTGCTCTAAAGCAGCTACAGAGATGGAAGGTATGAAATTAGCCAGTCTTAACATGCATTAATCAAGGGAAGGAACTTGAAGATGCCCTTGGAGAAAGGCAGACTGAGAGGGTGGGCCTAGAGCCTGTTTTTTGGGGGGTAGCATGTACTGGAGAGACAGCTCTTGTCAATGGCAGCAGAAGAGCTGGGTATGAGCAGTGGGCAGGAGACAGTTAAGTAGCCAGTCTGGAGAGAGCAGCTATCATGGAAGTGGCTAAGACCAGGAGGCTGATGAGGATTTCAACCCTGGGAGCAGAAGGAAGGGGAAATTTGGAAACAGCAAGCTTTCCTGAGCCACCTGGGATTTCAGTCTTCGGGCTGATCCCAGTGGGAGAGGCACCACGTGAAGACTGGAAGGGATACAGCTGGCCCGGCACCTTCTCTGCTCTGGCACTGTCCCTGCAGGTGGGGCAGGTGACTGGTCTGCACAGCGTGTGTGTCCCCTGGCAGTGTGGATCTGCAGGTGCCGGATTGCTGGCAAACCTCCTTTGCACAGGACGGTGCTCCATCCTCCTCCCCTGCAAGCACTGCTGTGCTTTCTCCTGGGGTGGCTGTGACACTGAGACACGAGATGTTCCGCACGTGTCCCTGGGCTGGAGGAAGAAGAAACAAGAGCGAGAAGATTGTGCCTGCTTTTTTTCTGGGAAATTGGCTGGAAAATCCCAGGCTGGCCCAAGGTTTAGTGCCTCTGGAGCGCTCGTAGCGGTGTTGGAAGCACAGGAAGATGTGGCAAGCACAAGCCAGCCACAGCAGCCGTAAGCACTGTCCTCCACGTACGGCCAGAAAGCTGCTCATCCCTGTGACGTCCCTGTAACCTCCCTGCTCTTCCCGCAGAATCACTGAGAGCTAACCAAAAAGTCAGCTTCACCCTTGCAGCTTTTTTAAATTCAGTGTTATTCACACCCCCTGCTGCCCCCCCCCCTCCCCAGCTTATAGTTGTGCTTGTTTTCTCCTGGATGGGAGAGGATTGGCTTTGGTGCTGGATACAGCCTTTTGGGGTTCAGGCAAGGCTGATTCTATTCATGAAACTTGAGGTGACTTCTTAGCTCTAGCAATATGAGAGGGGAGTACAGCTCACCTTGCAGATGGTTGACTAAAATATTAAACAGTGATTCACCATTACTCACTGTCTCATCAGCTTATAAATTCAAAACAACTCCCTTTATATCTTTTTTTATTTAAGGAAAAATAAAAGAAGTAAAGCTGTATTATGCATAACTATGCTAAATGGATCCTCCAGAGAGGTCTGCTAATAAACTTTTTACTGGCTTCTGCCTCTTTACTTTAGATGAGAACTGAAGCAATGAGAGGGAGAAGAAATCTTGCACTTCTATCTTTATAGAAAAAATAGGAATGGCCACATCTCTGGCAAAAAAAAGGAGTAGAAATGTGAATGCAATTGTCCATTATATTACTTAGGAGGATGAAAATAACAGCTGGACACTGTACTTACAGGCAATGGAAAACAAGAAGGTGTTGTTGTATTGCTTCTGGGGTCCCTATTAGCCGTCATTAGCCATTATCCAGGAAACAATTTGTATCCCCTGAAATCCTCATTAAAAAATTCTCAGCTATTTCTGCCTGTAAACCAAGCGGGTTCTTCTTTCCTACAGCAAGCCTCTGTCCCTTAGTCTGGGCACCCACTGCTACTCTGGGCATCAGGGGAGCTCCAGACCATATAGCTCATACCCACTAGCCCTGCTTGTTTTCTTCCCTTTTTCTGTATGAGTGTCAGTGTGGTACTTGGCTTGCAAACCCCTGTTTCCATAGTGGGGGGAAGCTGGGCTGTAAATGGGAAAGCAGAGGTGACACGGAATACGCAGGCTCTGGGGCTGAGAGAACAGTGATGGGCTGGCCCCTCCTTTCTTCTTTTATTGATGTAACTAGCTCTGAAGGTTTGCTCTCCCCAGGGAAATGGTGAATTTAATCCAAAAATCTCTGGAGAGACAAAGCCAAAGACTTGAGTTTCCCTGTTTGTTTTTAGCTTACGTAAAGTTCTAGTGGCTCAGTGTTCAGAGTGCTAGAGGTTGTAAATATGCAGAGTGGGAAGTAGCCCCTACTGAAAGGTTCTGTGGCTGGAGAAGGGACTGGGAGAGAAGTCCAAGACTAAATAAGGTGAGTAGCAAAGTCAGAAATTTGAGCTCCTGGTTCCCAAGCCAGGACTCCTGCATAAACCAGGTTGCTTAATTTAACTTCTCTTGAGAGATGGATGAGACTGGCCCCCACACACTGATTTTAGCTGCTCTGGGATCCAGCCTAGAGCTTGGGGTACTAAAAGCTACTGAGAGCTGTAATAGTTGGATTTGTCTCAGATGCAAGCCACCTCCCATCCACAACCATGGCAGGTCAAAAAAAGCATGTCACTTGCCAGTGTTGGAGCTTGCTTGGACCCATCCAGTGGTCTCCCGTGGTTGGGCCAGTGCATGTAACAGTTTACGTGCCTGCTTGAGAAAGAAAAGTTGCTGAGGGACATTTGGAACATCTCTGCTGACTAATATAAAAATTCAGTGAATTTGCTGTCTTGTGTGTCATATCTCATCAGCCTCCAGTGGCTGTACTACTTGCTTTTTAACATCAAGTAGAATTCAAGTCCCATTTTTAAGGATTATTCTGTTGCTGTGAGTGAAAGCTAGTGGGACCATAAGCTTCCCTGTGCTGCCAAAGATGATGTTTACTCTCTCCTTCAGCCAAATAAGAGAGAGTCAGCCTAAGAAAGCAGCATGCCATGAGCCCTTCCAGTCATCAGCAAACACTTCTGAAAAAGAACGGTAGTAGAAAAGCACTGGCACTAACAGCTTTGAGCAGTGGCAGTGACACAAACAGCCTGAAATCAAAGCTCCTGCCTTCGGTGCTAAAGGAGAGACAACCCCCAGCAGCATCCACTCTCGGGTCTTCCCAATGCTGGTTCTTGTCTCATGCAGGAGTGAAGCCAGAATGCAGCCAGAGGAGATACTGTGGTTCACCGGGCTTCTCATCAGTTACGAAATTCTGCCACGAGGCACTTGTCTTCACATTATGTCTCAATTGCTGTCTCGCAATGAGTTCCACCCCTAAATCAAGTCTCATGATAGAGTCCCAACGTTGTCCGTTATCTCCTCACGTCAGTAAGCTCCACGGTCATTCTTCAGCACGGGATAGGCATGCTGGTGCCTTTGCAAAGGATGGAACCGGTCCCCTGGCAGCCCTAGGAGGCAGGACTTGTGTCATTCTGCAGAGTCTTCTTTGTGCAGCCTGGACCTTGCAGGAAGCATGATGTGTGGGCATTGGAGAGGGGGAAAACCACCGCAGATCTGAGGCTCAGCCTCTCCAGGCCCTCTTTCCCAGCTCTGCAGCTGAAGAGGGCATTTAATATCACCGTTGTTTCTGCCCCCAGCCCCTCTTTGCAAACCCTGACCGTGCTGCCCCTGGGGCTCGTGTGGATGAGGAAGCATTGCCATAGGCTCCCTGAGAAGCCACCATCCTTTTGTGCTCACGTAAGCCGCATCTCTCCTAGTGGTGCCTTTCCCTGGTTGAGGTGCTGGTCACCTACAAGCTGCCCAGGTGATCAGGATCATACAGCCAGGGAGCTGAGGTGCCAAACTGCAGGGGTGGAAGAGGGCAGGCAGTGGCAGTGCAAGGTTGTCCACTTCTGCCTTGCACCAAGGTTCATGTTATCCATATGATGTCAGGGGTAGGAGTTGGAGAGCCACTGTAGACATTGCCCAAGGGGAAAACAGCCTGGAGAGTGGCTTGTTTGCCCTTTGGATGCTGAGTATGGCAGGAAAAGCACATGGTCCTTCCTCTTCTTGTGCTCTCTCCTCTGCCCTTGGGCACTGTGGCAGCCTGGGAACAGCCTGGCTTTATTTTGGTGTCTTAGCCTCTTTTGTGCTGGTGAAAAGTGAAAGGTGGGTCCTGTTCAAGCTTGCTGTCCTTTCAGGGTTCCTGTGAAGATTTCCTGCTTTCTCCCATAAAGAGGGGCAAAAATGCTTAAGGAAATGGCAGTTTCTCAGGCAACCACACTCAACAATTTCATTAATTAATCAGGAGGAAACTAAGGAAGAGAATGGGAAGCAGATGCTGTGAGCAGGACAAGGCTATGAATGATTGATGCCATCTAAGAGACAGGCAGAATTTACGCCAGGAGAGACTCCAACCTGGGGTTGAGGTGACTTCCCATGCATGAGCTTGTTACTGCAAAATGATGGCAGGCAGCCAGGAATGCTCCCTAGGTGAATGTCTGGTCCAGTATTCAGAAGATTATGAGGCACACTGCAAAAATACAGCCAGGTTGGCTCAGAAAGGCACAAAAAGACTCAAGAAGAGATGGAGCAGGAGTTATTCACTAGTTTTCCCTACCACATGTGACAGTTCTCCTCCTGACCCTAATAAAAATGGATTTTTGATGTTCCTCAGCCAAAGTTATGGGTAGGTGCGAGCTCTTCAAGACGTAGATTTCCTGCCACATTTGTGGTCCTGACCTCACCTGTCCGTACGTTGTAGTCCATGCAGACACAGCTATCAACCTGGACTGCCTTAAAGTACTGCCTGCGCATGCAAGGCAGCAGATGGGAGAGACTGGATTCCTTCTGCGGTCCTCGGTTGGGTTAAAGGCTGTAGAGGCCTTAACAAAATGTATCGGTGCTCTTGTTCAAGCCTTGCTGAGAATAGCAATGGCGAGGGGAGGAAAGCAGACAAAGATTCTCCAGGTTTTGGTGTTTTCTTGCAAATTGCTCAGAATGAAAATGAAAAAGTTGTGAAGAATCTCCTGAGACAACGAAGTGAAAAATGTCTTGATGTAATAGAAATTTGTTACAGTAAATTTGAATCCATTCATTTGTTCTTTGCTTTTAAATCACCTTTTATACTTCATCCTTTTTTCTTTATGGCATTTTTCTACATAAGATTTTATCCCTTCTATTTCCCTCCACATTTAACAATCCAACTTTTGTTCCTGATGGAAGCAACTAACTGGACCAAGTGATGAAGACAGCATTGTGAGCATCTCTTCTACACGCTGCAGAGCATTTCTCTACATGAATTCATGTGACAATGTATTCTTCCCTTAACACTTTTTATTTAAGTGACTGCTGGAACTGAGCTTTTGCATAAATCAGCAAGAAAAAACAAACCATCTCTTGCTGCAACCATTTGTTCCTTTTACCTCAGTAATAAACCCTTCCTGGGAGTGACAAGCTGATGTAATTTATCAGTTGCATTGTAATGCACATTGTGGTACTGTATTTCAT
Organism: Microhierax caerulescens; assembly: GCA_035590215.1. Lineage (NCBI taxonomy): Eukaryota > Metazoa > Chordata > Aves > Falconiformes > Falconidae > Microhierax > Microhierax caerulescens. The sequence goes on from JAVJGJ010000001.1 coordinate 76,007,633, forward strand.
ATGTCTGGAGTGAGTGCATCTTTTGATTAGAGCAGACGTCAGCTTTCTGTTTGTAAAAGCAAATGAAAAGATGCTCTCGATGGCAATGCTGAAATGAGTATTAATTGCATCAAAAATCAGTAAGTAAAAGAGCAAGGTTCAAACAATCAAAATGTTCATAAGGAGAAAAGCCAACCAAAAATGTTAAAACCAGATTAAATCCGTTGTCTTTACATGGATGGATTTGCTGCCTTCCATGATACCAGCCCTATGGCTTTTCCTTTTCTGATACATTCAAAAATCATTAAATACAGCTTCCAGCTTGCATTATGAGTATCTGAGATATAAGGCATTTCAGCCTTTGATTTCTTCTAGATAATTAGTTTTAGGTCTTCCCTTTGGTAAGGAGTGGGAAATGTTATTTCACAATAAACAAACTGGATTAACCAGCTTTTCCAAAGCAAGTAAGACCTTTGGTCCTTCCAGGTGCAGTTTTCTGTCAGGTGTCTAGGATGAGCAGGGACATGCATCTTCCTGCATGTATCGGGTCAGGCTGGCGGTCCACGATGATGCCACATTGCATGTATATCAAGTCCCATGTCAGGAAGGGGGGCAAAATGTCAGGGCCTCAGCCAAGACAATTTTCAAGAGCAATGCCAGCTGCCAGCCTCACATCCCCAAGTGCTTCCCAGTGCCACAGTCTCTCTGCTGCCCTGAGATGTCTTTTCCAGGTGATAGCTCAAGCTGCAGGGGCCTCAGCCAGAAAGGGATGGTTTGAGGAGCAAATAAACAGATCTCAGGGATGTTCCTCAGACATGAGATGTTGGAAGGTTGCTTTCCAGGGTTGTGGGCATGGCCCTTCCTACTGTGGGAGCTCAGCACCTCAATTTCCTTCCTCTGCCTCCCTCTTCTTACAGTGTTTCCCACCTGGTGAGAGAGTAAAGAGGGAAGTTAGGGCACAGGGAGTGTGATCTCCCTGGGCACCACCAAATGCCCTCAGGCAAATCTTCAACCATCCTGCCCAGCTGCTGTCTAAACCTTGGGAGAGATCTAAACTAGCCAAGGGATCAGTTCCTCCTCTGGCCAACATGTTGCCCTGGAGTCTGTTCCCTTGCCTTCCGAGTCAGGCTTGAGTGATGGCCCCTTCCAAGGATGACTGAGAAAGATCTGCTTTCCTGGGTAAAATGACCATCTTGAAGTAAGTACTACACCAGATTGTGAGAGGCGACTACAGATGGTCTTCAACCCTCCCTCCCATGCTTTCCTGGGGAACAGCCCTCGCTGCTGTGTCTCCTGGACACCTAGAAAAAAGGTCTTTGTTTCTTTCCACCCTCCCTCTCTCTTTCTAGCATCCTGTTAAGGTGCCAAACACACGTCTTTTGTGTCGGTCTGCTGAAATGCGAAACGGCATGGTGTCATGGAACATGGATGTGAAAGAAGAGCAGGCAGTTGGATGGTCCTCTCCATTCTTCTCTCTCTTGCCAGGCCAAAATGTGAAGGAAATGGTAGGAAGGCTGCACACCTGCACTGAGAAGGGAGAAAGTACTCACCAAAGGGTGCAATTTACCCATCCCAAAGCAAACACAAGCCACACTCTCCCAGGGACGAGAGGGACAAGGGACCTTCCTAGCGCACTGCCACAGGGCTGGTGAATGTTGTGCTGCTCGGAGCAGAGTGCCAGCTGAAACTGCAGCTCCAACCAAGAAATTCCCAGGGGTAACCTGCCAGACCACAATGCAAGTTTACACAAAACGTGTTTGCTCCTGCCCATAAACAACTTCCAGAAGCGTGATTGCAATCTGACGCTGCCTTGTTGGTAGGGCTGTGCTAATTATAAGCCACCCCAGTGGGAGAGTAAGGAGAAGGAGCAACGTGCTCTCTCTGTCACTGAGAGCCTTGTGACCGCCTTAGTTTCCATTTAGCTGCAAACCTTTATGACACAGAAGCTGAAGTTCCTTTGGGCACAGGGAAAAATGTTGAGGGTCAGCTGCGGTTAACCCACAGATGGCAATAACAAAAGCAATTCTATGCCCATCTCAACAAACTGCAGAGACAATTACATGTTCATGAGGAGGGCTCGGCTCACGCTGCAAACTGGGGTGTCAGGAGAGGGGGTGGCAGATGCACGCTGCAGAAAGTTGATGTGTCTGCTCTGTGCTGCTGATGTGACAATAAAGTTCTCAGAGGAAACTCTTGCCATCTCAGCATAAGTTTGAAGCACCTCCTGGCCAGCAATACTCACTTGAATTAACTCTGGCGTAATCAAGGTCAGAAATAGATCAGAGGAGTGCACCTGTGCACACACAGATCTACCACCTGTATGACTAGGAACACTGCCAGAAAGCTCCAAAATTGCTGAATTAAATAAACTTCAAGAATTTATCTGATTTCCTGAGAAAAGCAATGTGTCTTCATTTAAAGCATTATTTTTTTTGCTGTTACTCAGTGGGACCTTAACAATATGGACCCATTTGTTGTGATCAAATGCTAAATGGCTTTTTAAATTAAAGAACAGTGGGACTAGTCAGGATTTTCTAAAATCAGAGGACCTGGCCCTTGAGATACACTAGATGCTGCTCACTTCTGAAAAGCCAGGAAAAGCAAGCACGAGAGAGCAATTACGGTGGCTGCACATCACCTGCATGGATGTGGACAGCCAGATGGGATAGCCTTTCGCTGGGGTTCTGCACAGCACTAACGAGCTAGGCAGCACTTCGTCTTCCTTCCCTGAAAGAGCTGCGCTGGTCCAGGTGCAGAAAGGTGTATTGAGATTTCCTTGATGCTTTCCTTTAAAAGATGGGGTTGACCTCTAGGCAAAATGTTATTCACTCAAGCAACAATGTCCTTGGTGCCTGCCTGGCCCAGGCTTGACCTTTTTGGAAAGTTGTAGCTCAGGTGAGTTGCCCGTTTCCCAGAAGGATGTGAGGCAAAATGATGCATTAAAAAAATCCTGACATCTTCAAGAGCCTTCCCGCTTTGAAGCAGAATATGACATTTGGTAGAAGGAAGGCAGCTCAGGGTCAGGCTTTCCTAATTCTAGCTAGTGTTTGCATTGGTCAAAGCTATAATTATTTTTTTTTTGAGTCAAAACCTCCTGCTGTAAAAAATCAAGGGATTTTTTACTCACTGGGACTGAGTCTGAAAGCAGGCAACTCCTCTTCTCAGCTCAGGTCACAGACATCCTTGTATTTTAGGGGACGCAAAGAGCATCTTGATTTTGAATGGTTTGGGCAGAGCAATTCTGGAGTGGAAGGGGCTGAAGGACTGTAAGTGGTCACGGACATGAAACTGGTCTCAGAAGTGCTCTAACTAGTTCATAGAAGCTATTTTCTCCTGACCTCTGCTGAAGGGAAGTGACGGCTGAGACAGATATTTCCTCAGTCCCCAAGTTGCAAAAGGAAGGACATTTCAATAGATGAGATGACTATCCAGGAACCAGAGGACTGCTCAGCTCCTTCTGGTCTCTGCTGATCTTTCACAACCAGCCAGAGGAACTAACGCTCCTGTGGACTAGGCTTTAGATAGATGGTGAGGAAAGCACGGGAAGCCAAAGGTGCTTCTTTAAGAGGTGAGGATGTGGTTGCATCTTCTGTTGACTTGCTTTCCCTGCTGTAGGTGAGCCTGCCCTGGCCTGGTGGACTGAGTCCCTGCTTGTTTGCTGAGCAGACTGGGAAGAGATCCCATTGCTCCTGATGATACGGAGGGGATGGGGATAGGACCATTCTCTGGCACTGCCCTTCTCCATGTTTTGTCATACTTTGCCCTATTTTACACAGCCATCTAACACATGCTTCTAGACCCAGGGAGTCCATGTGATATTGTTTCTTGAGCTTATATTGCCAGACAAAGGGGAGAATGCGCAGAACATGAGAAAAACAGGAATGGAAAGAAAAGGGAAATCACTTAGGTTCTGGTAATGGAGGCTGCTCTCTCCTTCTGGGGAAATGTGTCTGTTCATCCTTGTGTGAATTATCTCCTCTTTCCCATGGGAAAGCCTCCCATTCAGCTATGCCTTCAGCAAGTGGGGCAATGGAGTGGTGTTGTTTGTGGATGAGATGCTAGCTGGGCAGTTGGTGCTAAGAAGAGTCGGACCAGCTTAGGAAAGCAGTTAAACATGAGTGGTCTTTATCTTGGCTTTCCTAACTAGATCTGGGCTGTGACCTCAGTTGTGAGACTTGTGGCTCTGACTGTCCCAGCTCGCAGCAGTGCCTGGCTGTGGTTCAGGTGAAAGAACAGGACAGTGATATTCACAGGATGTATAGACAGGGAAGACAGTTTAGTTGTACAGATGTGAGCTCTGCCGTGCTCCTTGCCCTCTAGGCCAGACAGCAAGCCTTGGCCCATGTTATTTACCAGCCCAGATAAAGCTACTGGGACTTCAGCCCACGGTGAAGACCTATTGGAGAAGTGATGCCTTTGAGTCACACTGCGGAGTCAGCACAGCATCACCTCCTCTACTGAGAAGCAGCAACATTTCCAGCATGCTGCAGGTTTTGGGGAGGGAACTTTGGCAGCTGAAACATGGAGAGCAGTGAGTGCTGGTGCAAAGAGTCCTACGTGCCATCCTCTGGAGGCCCACCTCAGTATTTGAGTCAGAATGACTCTTCTCCTCATCTTTCCCTTTCTGAGTCACTGCCACAGTCTATTTCTGGCTTGTGCTTTAGGAAGAGTGGGTTGATGAGAATGTGTTAAAGAGGTCATAGCTGGTATCAAGGGGTACGTACCAAGGTGTTTTCCATAACTAGACTAGTCCAGTTGGGCTCTAAATGGTGACACTTTTGTACACACTGCTGGGAAGGAGCTTGAGGCAAAAGCCCAGCACTGCCTGGGTTCACTGAGCCCAAAGCGTTGCGATGGGGTTGAGACTGCCAGCAGTGGTGGAGCTTTTTCAGGTCCCCTGGTGCCCTGTCTGTGAAGAGAAGGTGTCTGACATAGTCTCAGAGCCTAGACTTCGCTTGGAGAAAGCCTGAGGGAACCCAAGAAAAGTTCATCCATTAGTGTCTTGTCAGAAGATGGCTCTGGAAAGGGGGGACTGATTACTGTTAGGTCACTCTTGGAGGGGATGGAGCCTGCACCTTAGAGCAGGAGCACGCAGACACACTTTCTAATCCAAATACCTCATCTCCTAGAAGGGTTCAGCTCTTCCTTCCTGGATATCAGGTAGGGGGCAAGATTCCCACCTGGAGGAATGAGGTGACAACTGTGAGAATCAATACTCCAGTCCAGGGGTCCTCAAACTCTTTAACCAGGGGGCTGGCACGCGGATTCAGTGGCAGGCAGTCATCTGCGGCTGCTTGGTTCTCCCCCCAAACCCCGACGGGGGGGGTGATGTGTGGTTCTGTAAATACCAGGGGGCCGGATTGAGGACCCTGGGGGGCCATATCCAGCAGGCGGGCCATAGTCTGAGGACCCCTGCTCCAGTCCATCTGCACCAAAGGCCCTGGACAAGAGGAGGAGTGGTTTCTGGGATCTAGCCTGTTGGGGAGCAGGCAACAGACCCTCCAGGGTCTCTGGCACGGGGGTAGCGGAGGGCCAAACAGTCAGGAGGAAATGCCAGCGGTCTCAAGGCTTGTCTCAGGTTTTCCTCTTGGGCTCTGTTGGATGCAGAACCTGGTGGTACTGACTGCTTTCTGGGTAGCTGCTTTGTGGGAGCTGAGGAGATGAAGCTGCAGCAAGTGAGGAAGATGATGGCCACAGGTTGCAAGAAGCATGACAGGACCAAGGCTGTTGAGACATCTTTACTTGTGGTGATATGAGGCCTAGTGATACGAAGTGTTACGGTGTTTGAACACAGGTTGAGGCCTGTCACACCCTGGCTGAGCACACTGTATTAAAAATGTCACTGACAAGAAACTCCAGACAGTGGAAGATCTCCGTCCACTCAGGAGGTGAGAGATCGCTCCTGATGAAGATACATCTTAATGTGGTGGCCAAGGCGAGCCTCAAAGTGGCAGTTATTGTGGCTTCCACTCTGCTCCTTTGGGAATTCAACAGTGAATTGAAGCCATCCATCATTTCAAAATTAAGTGATGTCTGCTCAGTTCAGAGGAGAGCTTGGAAAATAATATACCATCAATAAAAAGAACAGAAACCAGCCCTGAGACTGGCAAACCCCTGAACGGGCTCTGTTGAAGCTCTCCAGCAGTGTATGCCATGGCCTTGGTGTTTGGTGTCAGCAGCGTCCTCCCAGTGTGTCGCTACCCTGTATCCACTCCAGAACAACCATTTTCTTCCTCCATATTCAAGTACACGAGCTGGATCAGGTAGCTGTGCACATGAGTTGCCCCCTCAAGATAAAGGACCGAAATTGTTGATTAGGCTTTAATCATAATGAATGAAGGTGGCTGAAGGGTCTGAAAGACAGGTAGGGAAGGCAGAGCTGGAAAGTGTCAGGGAAGGCACAAGGTGAGAGCACTGATACACCGTGGCTAAACTGAAGCTACACAACTTTCTAACCTGCACAGGGGAAGGTTCTGCAAAAGACACCTTTAATTTATTAGTCTGTTGGAAATTATTCTTTCTGATTTTGGCTCAGCATCGCTGCCTGCACATGATGAATGTTCCTGCATGGCAGTGCACTGAAATGCAGGGAAGCAGATGCTTGCCAGAAGGGTAGCATCCAGGTGGTGGCTGTGACCCAGCAAGCTAGGGGTGTTCTTGGGCTTCCCATCAGGGTTCCCCACTTCAGTGGGCTTTGCCTTCTGCTTTGTCCTGAAATGGGCTCCAGGAACAGGCTGGGCTAAAAACATCCTTCCTGTCAAGAAAGAAAGAAAGGAACAAGTGAGGCTGAGGGTCTCAAAATAGCTTCCCTGCTGCGTTAAGGGAGTACAGTGGGACTTGGGCTCTCACAGGCATCAGTTTTACTGGAAGAAGAACTGACGTTAGGAAGAAGGAAAAACATTTACATTCGGTGTCAAAAGCATGTGTAGAAACACAGCATGCCAAGGCAAGAGCCCTGTCCCCAGTGCAACATACATCTCTTTCTAATTAAATCTCCTGCAGCCTGCAAGCTCCATACAGTCCCAGCAGTTAGCTGCAGATGATGTATGAGATGTGCCATACCAACCCACCCACTCTGCACATCTCTGCTTGCTCTGTGCTGGTGGCCTGCTCAAGATAATAGCAACACCAGACACAGGGAGAAAGACAGAAGGAGTTGGTCCCTTCACTGGTAAATAAATTATTTACAAGGTATTTTTTTTTTTTTACAAAATTTGCTTTCTCCCTGTTGCTTTGTGTTTGGTAAACGCGGGAAAGATTTCTTAGTTCACCAGGTCTTTCCCTCGTGGAAGTATTGAGCATGAAGAGTTTTAACTCATCAGGAGGTTTGGGAATGGCTCTCACTGGGTCTATACCACTTTTGGAGTCACTTTGTTTATTCTGACCCAAGTCTTTGCCATTCGGAGCCTTGGGGAAGAAGTGTGTTTCACAACCAGCGTATTGTGCTGTGGGTCAGGAAAGGGTCCCTGAGCCAGCCACCTTCCCTGGAGCTTCCCATCAGTCAGAGAGACCAAGGTCTTCATCTGCCAGGTACCTTACATTTTGGAGCACCCACTGCATCCCGCAGCACATGCAAGGCCAGATGATCTGCCCTGACTTTTCAAAACATCATTGTGGTTTAGAAATTGCCCTTTTAATTTTGATGAGGAGCAATGTTGTTTCTGAGGAGGACACAGCATCCCGTCTCCTGGAAGTGAAGCCTGGAAACAAATGAAACCTTTTTTTGCCAGTATTCCATTCAAGAAACTAAATTTCTTTTGTCAGGGGTCAGGTTGTCCATGGCTATGGTTTTTGTTCCTCACCGTCTTCTCCGGCTGCTTATGCACTTCCTTCAGCCTCCTTCACACACACAGAGCTTTTACCCTCTGTGCCATGCAGGTCATGTTTTTCAATGAGCTCACACACGTATCGGTTGTGGATGAAGGCTCCAGCCTGTGGCTCAGTGTGCATCATGTTGTCTCTGGTCCTTGTGTCCTTGCTGGAACACATCTGGATGAAGTCCAGGAACACTTTCCAGTGTCAGACAGCCTAACTCTACCTGCAATAATAATAATAATAATAATAAATAATAATAATAAATAATAATAATGATAATTAGACTCTGTCCATCATCCCCATTTGCTGCCATTCTTAGGATCAAAGCTCCTGTGAGCACCTGAAAGCTGTGTTACTCTGAAATTCTGTATGAGCAGATGCATTTTGCAGGGTGGTTTCAAGAGGCTAAAGATCTTATGCTTGCTGAAGTGTGTGGGTGAGTCTTTGCAGATTTTCATTCATCTTCTTTACTCCGTTCCTAATGGAACTCTGCTTCTCACAGGATGTAAACAGCATGCCAGATGTTTCTGCAAAGTTAAGGCAATTAATTGAACCAACCACTCCTGCTGCCCAAGCAATTTAAGGTAGTTCTTTGCTTTTGTAAGCACACATTATTTCCTCAGTCAAGGTAAAAGATCATTTTTTTTTTTTTCTGTGTGAAGAAAAAGAGACTGCCACCCAGAGAAAGGTCTGGGGAAAAAGATGGAGAAGAAAAAAAAAAAGGTTGGGGGGAAAAAAAAGGTTTAAAAAGCTACCCTGGCTTTCCTTTTTGGGTGATTCTATTGGAACTTAACCCTTTCCTGCTAGTAGGGACTTTTTTCCCCCATTTAGAATAGCATTAAAATGTCGTTTGTTCATCCATGTTTTCAAGCGTCAGAAGGAAGGCAGTGTAGCACACCTACATCTCTCTGCTGTTAGATGTTTAGCTCCAAATTTGATGGGATAGTTGCAGTGAAGCATTACTGGGTTTGTACTTGTTTGTTTTTAAGCAGGTGCTGAAAAACAACAAAGCAACATTTCTGAAGCTTATGATAGGACTGTAAAGACTGTAAAGACTAATACCTGCAGAGAATGAATCATCTGCTCAGCTTATACACCCACTCTGGGATGAGATGAAGCCCAACTGGAGACAGCTACACCAGCTCACTCAGTTTGGATGCATATGTCAGACGACCCGTCAGACACGAGGGAAAGGGTTCAGAAGCCAATCTAATGCTACAGACTTCCAGCTGTCACACTGGAATAGCAATCTAGGCTTTGGTTGCCCTGTTTTCTTTTGGGGGTTGAAGATTCCACCAGCTGTAAATATGGCTTTCACTGGTGGGGGAAGAATAAAGGGAGCCCAGGCAGAAGACTGACAGCACTTCTGAAAGCACAGTTAGCAAAAAAATCCACCACTTCTTCGCAGAGGAAAGGGATTGCCTGGTCAGCTGGAAGTTGAAGCAGCGTTAGAACCATTAGAACCATTAGAACCATTAGAACCATTAGAACCATAGGTTTGTGATCTTGATATTTTTTTTTAAGCCGATTCTTTCTCTTATGAGAAAGCCACACCTCTGGTGCACATTCACAAAACTGAAATAATTGCTTGCGTATCTTCAATCCACAGATACAGACAGGCAGTGAAATCAATCACACTTTGGCCTGTGCCCACCTTTGTGTGTCTCCACAAAAGATCTCCCAGCTCCTAACAGGCTCCTGGTGTTAAACACTCAGCTCACAGTGCCCAGCCAGACTGGGGTGCTCCTGATTCTCCCCTCTGCTGATGGGTCAAGATGTGACAAGCCCATTTTCTGCACTATGTGAACAACAGCTAAATCTAGGGCAAATGCTGAACAAGTCTAATCTAGTGCTGAACTGAAGACATCCACAGGAGGGAGGACAGCCACATACCTGGTGGGCTTCTCTGGTGACTGGAGCCTGGCTTGGGCTGCAGTCCCTCCCCATCCATCATTAATTGCTGCGTTGAAAAGACCCAGAGCTAAAGCAAACGGGGATGGGAACAACTGCCCCAAGGTGATCGAGGACCTCAATAGCAGAGCTAGCATCCAGGAGCAGTGAAGACCAGCCTTAGGTCCTCCCTAAAGGACAGGAGCCAAGCACACAGGTAACACAGCCAGCAAAGCAGGGGTTTTGCAAACCAGGGCCTCAGCTCACAGCACCCAGGCGAGGCAGGGCTAGATGACAGCCAGGTTCAGCGAAGAATGAAGAACATCAGGCGAGTTCATGGTGACAAGACATGCCCCAGGTCCACTCAGGAAGCCAGCGTGCAGATGAGAGACCAGACCGATGGGGTCCGTGGCCAGGCAGAGGCACAGCTGTGGCTGAGCAAAACCCCAGCACAGCTCCAGCAGGAACTGAAGGGCCAGGGCTGGGCTGAAATGGAGCCTTTGGGTGTATGTTTGTGTGCTCTCCAGGCCCTGACAAGTCAGGACACCTGGCTCATGGACCTTTTCTGTGGCAACCGGACCATGCCATTGAGTTAATAAACCAGGCAACTTGAAAATCAAGTGCACTGGATTCCCAGATTTATTGACTTGCAATATTCAAGTTGGATCGTCTTTGTAGGTCCCTGCAGATCCCTGTGCAGCTGGATGGCTGCAAAGCCAGTTGAGTTATTCCAGGGTAAACTGGTCCTTCTGTGAGTTCAGCAGAAGGACAAGAGAAACCGTTATTGATTTTTTTGCTTATCCAGCAATTGCAAAAATTACAGGACGCTGAAAAGGTGCTAACAAGCAGTACTGGAAGGGTTGGTGCCTGTGCATGTTTCTTTGGAGAGGGACGTACACTTCCTGAGAGGCCTGTGCTGGCTGTTAGAGGCTGAAAAAATCTGTGCCAAAAGAGGAGACCTGCAAAACTTAGAGGTATTGTGCTTTTCCCTTCATACAGTTTTCAGCTGGAAATGTAGTATCGTAAAGAGATTTGGAGCATTGTCTCCAAACCCTGCACCAGGCAGGGCCACCCTAACTGCTAGGTCTGGTTGTTCAGGACAATTTGAAGTAGAGAAGCTCATCTCTTCCATCCTCTGGACTTATGGAATGCCTCTGCAAGTCAGAGCTCAGAACGGATCTGGGTTCAAAATGCCAACAGGAACAGGCCTGTTTTCAACATGCTTTTGGTTTGTTTAATTTTCTGGAGAGCCATTTCAATTGCTAGACCTTATCCATAAGGCAGCTTAACACACAAGTCTGGCTCAGTCTCATCTTGCGACAGATGTTGTTCTCAGGAAAACGTCTTCCCTTCCTTTTCCTGATCCTCATCACATGAAATGAGGGATGCAGCCCCCTCACATGCCTGCCACATGCCCTAGGGGGGCTCTGCAGCCAGGTCTGGGCTGCGGACAGCATGCGAGGTCTCTGGACCACATCTACCTTGCTGCGCCTGCTTGCAACAGGAGCTCATGCCTGCTTGTACCGTGGTCTGTGCATTCCTTCACTGGCCTCCTGGGATCTGAGTCACTGTGGCCTCTCTTAGGTGTAGAGTATTAGTAAAAACAGCGGTGAATAATCGGAGTTAATAATAACGCTTGCCTAAGGTACTCGGTACACTTTGCTCCCAAATAGCTGTTGAACGAAAACACCCTGTCTGCTAGGGACATGCAGTGGCTGTGCAGCACTGTGAGATTTAACAACATCTGACAACAACCACCCCCCCGGCAAGCTGTGGGTTTCACCCAGTCATTGCTGAGCCCCTTTTTTCCGTGAAAGTGCTGAAAGTCAGCTAAGTAACGCTCTTCCAGCAAATGAATTCCCCCAGCGGCATGCAGACCAGAGCGGTTCCATTCCCTGGGTGCTCACCCAGGAAGTCATTAGCAGCTGGCAGGCAGAGGTCGATCCCATTACCATGGTTTTGTAACGCTTTGCTGGAAAAAAATAAGCTGGTGCCTTAGGACTGGAGCTGACCTTGAATGAAAAAGAAGGAAAAGCCATCATGTCTGTGGCTTGTCTCTTTGCAGGCTGAAATGTGCTTCTGTTGGGATGCTAATTATGGAGAAAACAATTTAGGGGAAGAAGGCAAGGTGGGAGCAGCGTTTTGGTGGTGGAACAATTGTTTCATCAATGTATTGACTGCCCTTAAAGAGCATTTCTGTGACTTCTTGTATCCTCTACAGTATGAATGTAAGACATCTGGAAAAGGACCTGATTAGCTAAGACCTCGCTCGTTGGTGTGATGATCTCTGTGCAGATGTTCTGGCTGTGAGCAGGTAGCAGTCAGTTGCATATATGGACAGCCTCCATTTCTCATCTTGACATCTCATTTTGATGTCTTTCCTCTAGGATGAAAAGAGTTCTTTCCATGAGTGGAAAGTAGATTCTTTCCACTGGTAGATCCTGGATAGATGACAAGTACCCAGAAAAAAAGAGTGAATCCAAAAGAAGTCGGGTAGAGTATCCCGCTACATGGGTTGCACATTAATCCATGCTTCTTCTCGGTTGGATTTTCCAGCTTTCTGCAGTTATAGTTTTCAGAGTACAAGTGTTGGGCACTGGAGGTGGTTGTGGAGAGGGGGAAGGTTAAGACACCTCTTGCTGTGGGCCCATTTGCCCTTTTGTGTGGTTTAAGTGGATCAGGGGGAGCTCCAGCCCAGATAGCTACGTGATGTGCAAGGGGATCTGAAGAAAGAAACGTGCTGTGGTTGATACTTGCACAGCTTTCGAGATGGCTCCTGGTGTCACTAGTTGCTTTCTCATCCAGATCTGGACTTCCTCTGTTCTGCCTAGCAGGCTCTTCTCTGTGATGGCCTCTATTAGATGAGTCAAAGCATATCATTCACTTTGATGCAATAATACAAGTATAAGCTGCTTCCTGCTTAATGTGGTTCCATTTGCTTCCATTTATGATGAATTAATATTTTCTTCTGTGCTGTGAATGGTAGTACTAAGCATACAGCAGGTAGCTGCTAATTTTGTCAGCAAAGCTGTTTAGGGAAGGAGGTAAGAGGGGAAATAATGACTCATTGAAGGGAGTAGCTGGCTCAGACACTGCCATGTTATCATCATGACTGCACAGCAGTGTCTGTGCCCACTCACCCGCCTGGCATGAGGTCCATTCGGTCCCGCAGAGAGACACTGTGAGATTAAACTGTCTCGCCTTTAAGCTTCCCAACAAGCTCTGGGCTCAAATAAGCTGTCAAAGAGGTAGCTCGGTCCTGATCTCCAGCCACCGGGAACCCTCAGAGCATTCCTGACAGCCAAGTGCTGCTTGATCCAGTAGACAGAAGCAAATAGGATGGCTGGAACCAGATGTGAAGCAGGTTAAGAAAAGACAGGAGATACCTGGCTTTATTACCTGGGAAGGCAATTAAATCCTGGGACAGCTCATTTGGTAGATTCTCTGTGCCCTGCGAGCAGGTATCGCTTTCTACATAACCCCATCAGATGAGATTTGTCTGAAGATGCACACTGTTATGGGTGAGGGGAGAATGGGGTTTGAGCAGCTGACCAAAATGGGGAGAAAATTAAATACCATTTGGTAGTTCTGGATCGCCAAATACCTCTGTAATATGAAGGTGAATAAGCTGTAGTAGAGTCCTTACTATCTGACCTTCACACTTCCTAGTGCTACTCCCTTTGGGTCCTTCTGGCTCCTCAGATTGCGGTATTAGACACTGCAGGTTTCACAGTGGGGCTCACATGTTGCCATGGCTTTGACTGTGTCAAACTCCCTTTGAAAGGCAGAAAGAAAGGGACAGGACAAAGAAACCCTTCAGCTCAATCAGAACCGCTTAGAGGTAACCACACAACTTTGCAATTGTGTACAACAGCAGAAAACAGGTGATACCGACCCAGGTCCAAGTCCAACACCTCCAAGCTCATCTGTAAAACACCTTGAATTGCTGCAGATGTGCAAAGTGTTGTTTGTTTTTGATTAAACAACAGGGGAAGTCTCCCTCTTCTTCATTTTTCTTCCCCCTTCTCATCCACCAGTAAAAAAATCAAGGAGGATAAAAAGAGCATCCTAAGGGGCAGAGTTACCACATGCAGCTCTCAGTGTTAGGAAAACAGCATTGAGTCACACAAATAATTTTAGATGATTCTAAATACACTGTGCTCTCAGCAGGCAGCCTTTCCAGCTATAATCTTGCCTGCTGCCCCTAATTCTGAGCACACAGTATACTCTGCTTCCTTCCTTGTTGCAAATGAGTCAGAATTTCGCTATGTCACTCACCTGAGCCAGAAGTTCACCAGCTTGGCACCAACATGTAAGTAGAGGATGTATTCCCTCTCCTTGTAAAAAAAAGCCCTCACAACCCTAAACAAAAAGCACAGGGTACAGTTGTGATTCTCTACTGAAACGCAATAGCTGGGGAATGGTTTTGGCTCTGTTGGTCTGGTAGAATGGGACAGCGGGCTGGGCAGCCTGCTATAAAATATTGCTTGCTAAGTTGAGGAGGTGTCAGCTCCCAATGGAGGCTACAGGGTGGGGAGCATGGTCATCAGACAGCACACCCCCACCCCCACCCCCACCCCCCACTCCGAGATTCCAGCCACATAGCTCTCACTAGCTGCATATAGAAGTGAGGAGAGTCCTCTGGAAAAAAGGAAGTGGAAGAGGGAAAGGCTCGGTCTGGGAGCCAGGATGATTTTAGGAATCTCAGGAGACTAGTTCAACTTTGCATACTGCTGTCTGGATGATAGCAGTGCTGGGAGGGTAAGAGGACATGTGTCCCACATTTCACAGTCAGGGTTTCTCTGTAAGAGGGAGCAGAGCAGAGATCACCCCAGCTGAGATGTGTCCCACATTTCACAGTCAGGGTTTCTCTGAAAGAGGGAGCAGAGCAGAGATCACCCCAGTTTCAGGAGCCCCTCTACTGACCACGCATTTATTTTGCACTGTTAGAAAGGACAGGGCTGCAGAGTAACCTGCAGGCCAGGTACAGTACCCACGCTTCAGCAAAAGCCATAGCACATACCATGACTAGACCACAACTTACATCTTGAAGATATGAAGCACAGAAGAGCCACAGGCTAGCGAACACCACTTCAGAGCCTCCTGGACCATCAGGGAAAGCTGTCTCCTGCAATGCTACAGGTATGACATCCTCGATGTATTGAATTGATGCACTTGGGCAACGGCAGCTCGACAGCCCCTCTGCAAACAAAGCACCAGCCTCCAAGGGGTGGCTTTTACATACAGCAAGCAAAATAGTTTTAGGAGTCTGTTCTGAGTCCTTGCTTCAAAGCACTGAAATATCAAGCAGACCACAAACCGTGCACTGGTACCGAGAACAAATTACCTGGGAGAGAAGGAAGGACAGCAAAGGACCATGGTGGCTAAGGCTCCACACTCTAGCAATACCTGCCTAGGGAAAGTCCCTCGCTGCTCTGAGAACTGGTGACGAAAGAAGAAAGAATAATAAGAGGTAGGACATGGAAGAGGAGACATCTCTTTTTGGAGTCACCAAAGGAAACCATGGAAGCTGAGCAGACAGCTCAGAAATGCTTCCTGTGAATAATCAGCTGAGCTCCTCCATAGGCTTCCCTTTGGTGTTTCCCTCAACACTTTGCATTTTCGTCTCTAGTAACCAATAACTCAGTCTGGAATTTCCAGAGCAAAATCTTGGTTTAGGAGATGAAGTGAGACTGCTGCTGTAAAGCAAATTCCAGCATTGCTACCTTTTGCAGTATTAGTTTGAGCCTTGTGCTTGAAGTCGTTCTTCAAGCTTCAGCTTTAGCAGGCATGTGATGGAGGAGATCGGAGCTGTCTTTTTTTTTTTTTTTTTTTTAAATAATTTAAAGGAAATTTGAAAAATTTTGTTAATCCCCACATGGAAAAGACAGAGAGGCAAAAAATCAGTTTTAGATGAAGTGATACATTTACTCAATTCTGTATTTTTATCAGATTAGAAGAGCTTTATTTTCGCCTGTAGATGTTGGCTAAGTGAAAGCATTCTCTGATTTTACTTTCATTCACTGCTCTTCTCTCCTTCCCTGTGCATTGCCTTAAATATAATCTTGTCCACCCATTCCAATTATTTAACAGAGATGAATCTAGGTTTATCCATATTTGTCCCTTTCTGTGTTCGGTATTCACAAATCCTTTTTATTGCCTCAAACAAAACTGATAAAAGTTTAATTAGAAAAAAAAAATAAATTATCTTTTATTATATTTGTTTTTCAAGGGCAAAAGAAAAGGGAGTACCAGAAGTAAAGATGTGAAGTGAAAGTCAAGGAATGAGATGGAGATTTCATGCAAAAAGAATGCAGAGGAGAAAAGAGCAGTGCTAAGGTGCTAAGGGGAAAAGTAATCTCAGGTAGTAGTACGTGTTCTCCAGAAGAGTAGGATCATGACTGAGGGGTTGTTCTGTCGTCAAATTGGACTGATGAAATGGCAAGAGGGCAGGTGAACATGAAGCCATGATAATACACAGAAAGAGCAAGAGGTCACCAAAGGAGATGGAAGTGCCTCCAAGGGATATAAAGAGCAATTTATTATCAAAAGATGTTGAATTTACTTAAAAAAACCAACACTCCTAAATGAAACATTGTCCAAATGTTCTCAGGGGAAGGACAAAGACAGATGGCAAACAGACCCAATAGCTCCTCTGGGAAGGCTGGAAATTGCTAATGGAAATGACAGTGATGAAGGAGCAGGTGATGAAAAAGTAGTGCATCTGAAGACAGGCTGAGCTTCATGAGCAGATGGGACCTTGGGCATCTGCTGGCAGAGAATGAAGACACACTTTCAGCAACTGTTTCCCAAGTGAAGTGGATCAGATCTTGCACACTTTGTGCAGGGAGTAAACAGGGGATGTCCTTATGGTGCCCACCTGTGGTCCTGTACGGAGAGCAGTGGCTGGCCATGGGCTCCAAATGGTGTGGGGGTCATGCAGCCAGCCTGGCCTGCTTTTTAAATTCCTTCTCATTAAATTGCCACCTTGGAAAAAAAAACCAAACAACTTTATGTCTTTTCAAAGAAAAAAAGATACTAACAGCCCCCAAAAGAGTTTTTGCTAAAATATGAAAGCCAAAAAAAAGTCCCTAAATTTGCTGGTGAGAGCTGGAACCCTTCTGATCACCTCAAGTGCATGACAAGGGTGTGGAAGGCACAGGTATGAGCTGGATACTTCATTAAGCAGTGGCTTATGTGGGGAAGTGTCCAGTGCCAACCCCGCTCCTCTACCACTGTGATGACTCAGTTTTCCCATTGCCATAGGAACCCTGACATCAGGATAACAGGCTTTTTAGGAAGCAGCACCAGAGACCTTTTCAGCATCTCCCACCCCACAGGGCTCACTGAATGCAGCTTCTGCCTGGAACAGCTTTGAGCAGCAGAAGACAGGGGTAGTGTTCAGGTAGCCCTGTGCATTACAGCTTCTTCTTTCTCTTTGAGACTTGAGCATCAGATTGAGTCAAGTTGGAATTAATTTTCTTTTAGTTATCTGCATACTAACAGCTTCCCGCACCTCCCTGAATCTATAGGAAAACGGAAAAAGCTAGTTCACAGAACAGGACTAGAAACCACTTCCCCCTGCGCTTTAATTAATATTGTAAAAATGGAAAACACTTTTAAATTTTATTTTTTGAGAAGTGCCTCTCAGTGCAATTGATGCCTCTGTCTTGGAGTGGTTTTGTGCATTATCAGGACAGTATCACTCACTGACAGATGGAAACAGGAATTTTTTCCATTTGTGATGGGAAAGAAAAGTCTTTTTGCCTTTAAATGGTGCAGCAGAAGAAAATACCCAAACTTTTTTTTTTTTTTTTTTTTTTTTCCCCCAGGTGTATTTTTAGCATGGATTTTGATGTGAGATTAAAGAATGTTGTGATGGGAAGCACTGTGCTCATTGCTGGTCTGTAGTGGCCACAGATGTTGTAAAGGAGAGCTGAACACTTTGCTGAAGGGACATCCTTGTTGGTGGCCTCTGGGATGGTGAGCAAGAAGGAGTGGATATCATGTGGGTGACCAAGATGCATAATCTGTTTTTCTCTGGCTCCGTCATATCATTTAATGAATTATATACTGAACATGGTCAAAATCAAAACCTGTGCTTCCACCAAAGCATTTACTGGAAAGCAGCCTGATTGTCAAGAGCCTTCAACAGCAAATGTTGCATGAAACAAAAATTCTATGGAAACACTTCAGTGCTGCCAATACATTTATGGCTGGTGTGGGAGGTTAACCTGATTTTCTCCTATGGTAGGTCAGCTGGCCTTGAAATCAGGGCAGGTTATAAGTGTGATGCGCCTTGACAGAAGATATTTCGAGGTTGCCCCAGGTGACAGTCTCAGGATCAAGTCAGGAATTACAGCACAGGTTAGACTCTTGTTAGAAGTATAGAATAGCATAGAATAGATCAGAACAGAACAGAACACAACAGTTCAGCTGGAAGGGACTGATGATGACCATCTAGATCATCTAGTCCAGCTGCCTTCAGGGCGGACCACAAATTAAAGCACATTAAGGCATTGTCCAAATGCCTCTTCAACATTGACAGGCCTGGGGCATCAACCACCTCTCTAGGAAGGCAGTTGTAGTGTTTGACCACCCTCTTGGTAAAGAAATGCCTCCTAATGTCAAGTCTAAACCTCCCCTGATGCAGCTTCGAGCCATTGCCACGTGTCCTGTCACTGGAACCCAGGGAGAAGAGCTCAGCATCCCCCTTCTCCACCTCCCCTCCCCAGGGAGCTGCAGAGAGCAACGAGGTGGCCCCTCAGCCTCCTTCTCTCCAAACTAGACAAACCCAGAGTCCTCAGCTGCTCCTCAGCAGGCATGCCTTCTATATGCATCCTTTATTTAAAAAAGAGGAAAAAAAGTAATTACCAGCAGTTTGCTGGTAACTGTCAAACTGGAGGAGCTTTAAAGACACACATTCAACAGATGTGCCACAGCCTAGATGCCATTTCAGATTTCTGTTAGTAATTTGGACAAAGGACTGAGGTGCATGCTATTTAATTTGTGGGGCCAGATCACAAAAATTTTGACAGCAAGGATTAGAGGTTCAGCATGATCAGTTTAACTGCAGAGGTCTGAAATCAGTGAGAAAAAAAAATAATAAAAGACAGGTGTAGCACTTTGTACTTCAGAAGAAATTAAATTCCCAATGCCATGCTAGCTGGATGGAATTAAAGACCTTGTGAGTGTGTGAGCTATGATTTTTTTATGAATGGAAAATAACTGTCTGAGCAGTACTTCAGAGAAGCATCTGGGGGTTGTAGAGGAATACACACCAAATGTGAGCTGTGAGTGTCATTCTGCTGTAAAAATCAAGGCAGGGCCCAGGGATGCACTAGCAGCGTTGTTGTCTGCCCCCCAGCTTGTGATCCTGAAGAGTCAAATGAAAAAGAAAATGAAACGTTGATTCAGGAGGAAGGATGTAATATGCTGCCTGGAAAATTTGTCCTCTTGTCTCCATTAAATAGAAAATTTCCCTCCTCCCAAGGTGAGATGATGATGTGGTTTCTTTGGCTAACAGAGGTTGGACTAGGTAAATGAAGCTGTCATCACACCTCTCCAACCCTGTGAATTAAAATCACAAGAAATCTTGTGAAGTAAGTAATTTGCACAATGAGAATAAATGCAAGCCTGCCTCTTTAACAGCACAGATGTTTAATTACTCACAGGAACAGCACACCTCTACAGTTTGAAGGACCCTTTGCCCTGTGGACTTCTTGAGTCAAGGTCAGACAGTCATTATCGACAGCTCCAGCTGAAGATTCTGTTTTTCCTGCAGGAATTTCTATCCTATGGAAACCATCACATTAACTGAACAAAAGTTCTCCCTTCTTGCTTCAGAACTGGGAGCAGGGATAACAGCTTGTGCTGTGTGCACCTTTCCTAGCGGATCAAACTGTTCTGTGTAGGGAAAAGGACACTTTTGTTGTGCTTCAGTTGCAAGGGTATTTTTTAGTCACATTTTTATCTGGATCACCGTGCTAAAGAAGATGTGTTTCTTGGTTGGCATAGGATAGATGTAACAATGAGATGGAGCAGGAATTGCTGTAACACTTTTTGGGGAAAAGATGCATTGCAAGCCCATTACCTTCTGGTTTATTTGCCCGGACATGGAGAGTTTGCCTCTTTTGATGACAGCAATAAACCTTAAAACCCCCCACAGCCTCCTTTGTAAAAGCTGTAGAAGAGTAAGATGCACACCTGTGTTTTGGAGTGGGAGAACTATTGAATTGTCACTTTCCTTGAGAATTAGACCTGAGAGGCT
>JAVJGJ010000001.1:76027686-76058749 GCA_035590215.1 Microhierax caerulescens
AGAATTAGACCTGAGAGGCTCTTAGTCATGGTGCAGGAGCAGTAGGATGCTATCAGTGACATCTGTGGTGCCAGCTCCAGAAGTCACATGACATGAGCCTCCTGGGTCTACTTTTCACCTGAGATATGGTCTGCCATGTCTCAGGTGGGGTCTGGGTGAAAATCTGGGTGAAGTTTAGGTTAATCTCTGGCTGAAGTAAACTTTGAGTCCTGGTTGGCTGTGGTCACATGTAGGTTAACCTGGAAATGCACCCAATCCAGATTTAGTGGATGAGGCATTTCTGTTAAAATTTGTGAGCCTCTTTAAGCTCCCAACCTATTCAAAATTACTGCGTTGTCTGATACTGGAAGCATCAGCTAGAACTTCTTCCCTGGCAAACTGAGAGAAGGACAGCCACAAATATTTGGAACAGAAGACTGTTTTGGGTTTTGCGTCAGTTGGTCTATGGTGTAAACGTTCCTGCTCCGGCCAAGCAGAGATGCCTGCTGAGGTCAGCTCTGAGTTCTGTCCTTGGTGTCCATTGCAGGATGGCAAAACCCATCCAGGGCATCTCCCCAAATCCTTTTGACTTTCAGGGATGCGAGGGCCTTTACTTGGCTCTCCCTCATTGCCACAAGAGGGCTCTGGAAGAGCAGCCCAGCAACCCTCAACGAGCAACGGTGCCATCCAGTTTGGACCTTAAACTGAGCTACACAATTGCAAAAGTCTGTAGAAAGGCAGGTGAGACCAGCTTAGCTAGGAGCAATAGGTCGGAAAGGGTCTGGAACAGTTCACCGGTTTTGAACTTGCTATGTGTCCACACAGCGGTTGTTTGTTAGGAGAGCAGAAGAATCAGAGTGGCTTGAGTCAGGCAGGGGAGGCAAAAAGATGCGTTAGTGCCTGCAGGCAGACCTAGAAGAAACCTAGAAGAAACCATCCAGCCTGAAATCCTGCCCTCTTAGGCTGGATGCTATTTGTTCGGCAGCAGGTTGGCTGCAGATCTCCACTTCCACACCGGAGCCATGTCTTGGAATTCTTACGCGGACAGCCTGGACAGCAAGATCCCTGCTGGGCTTTGACTACGCCGATGCCTTTGCTGCCAGAGGCTGATTTCACAGAGCAGCCAACGCACAGACCGATTCCTGGCCGAACTGGGCTTCCTCCTCACGGCAGGGCAACATGCTGAATCATGACTTACGCACCCACAGAGACGAAGCTTACGCTGAGGTGACAGTCGGATGGGCTAGGGCAAGAGGGAAAATGTACAGCAGATGCCATTTTAGCAGTATGCATTTGGGAGAGAAAAATATATCTTTTATTTCGCAACCTTCCCACCCTGAAATTAGCAGAAGTTTTGATTAGATAAGTGGTTTAGAGCATATGCATGTCCCTCTTCTTCCTGTTTCTTGAACACATCAGAAGACGTAATGAGGTAGTAAATTTGGCACTTAGGTGGAGTATTGAAATGGAAGACAACAAGACCATTTTCTCCCTTCTCCCTATTGTTATTTAGTTCAATCCACTTATTCTATAGTAATTTAAGTAAATAGCCAGGAAATTATAAACTCTTTGCTGCACACCATGTTGTGATGATGAATCCATTCAGCTTCTTCTTAAATGTCACAGATGGTTACAAATGTAAGCCCAGAATGAGGGGATTCACTCACTAGAGATGTAGGCTGGAGAGGAGAGGAAGAATTCCCCTCACCGTTGAAGTTCCTCTTCACTCAGCAGACTTAAATTACTCTCAAACCCTTTAAGCTGATGTATTTGAGGGAAATACCAACAACATAGGATGATGTGACCAAAGATGACTGTGGATGCAGGGTTGTATAAGAAAAAGCTCTCATCATGTCCCAAACCAGTATCATGATAAAGCCATGGGAGAAAAAGCTCTCGTCATGTCCCAAACCAGTATCATGATAAAGCCATGGGATGGAGGCAAGGGGAAGAAGGCAGGAGTCTTGCACACAAGGCATGCTGTTGTCTAGATGTGGATCTTAAGGCAGCAGCAGGTGTTTGGGGCAGCAGAGGGACAGACCATGTCTCAGGAGTGGCATCTCAGGAAGGTCAGCAACAGAATGAGGCCCCTTTCAGTTGCCATGGAAGTTAATGGGAAGCTTTCCGTTGAGTAATACTGCTTGGTTTTGTTGTCTGTTGAATAAAACCTGCAAGGTGGAAGGAAGCCAGACTCATGACTTGGAAAACTAACCCCAAAATCACCATCTGTCCTGGAGATGGGACCTTTCCCTTCAGAGGGATGGCCTCTGGGACAGAAGAAGGGACAAGTTTAACTCTTCAGGATTGCAGCATCCTGTGTCATTCTGAAAGCTGTGTTAAATTGTTCCCTTCTCTCTTCTCTGAGGTTTTCCTGTGGCTAATTAATTACAGAGAGAATTCAGAGGCCTTTGTGGCTAGTTTGTCAACTTTGTGCTATGAGTCAAGAGGAGTGAACCTCAACAAGGCTTGGAATGTGGGCTGGGCTCCACAAGGCATTCCCAGATTTGGTAGTTTATCTGGATTTGTCTGGGACGTTTTGCATCCTCTCTTTATGGCCAGTCCATCTTGCTTTCAAGGCAGCGCATGGCATGGAGCATGCAGCAAGCAAAGAGAGTGGTGGCAGCCATCAAGTCCCAGAGGCCTTGAGTTGGTTCCATATTCATCAAACCGATGGAATATTGCAACGTCTCTTCTCTGGCTTGCCCTTGATGTGGTAAAGAGCAGCAGTGCAGAGGGAACATCACTATGCGATTCTTCCTTTCCTATTTTATATATATATAATATATATTTATTATATAATAATATATATAATAACATATATATATACACATATATATAATAAATATATAATAACAACAGTGACAAGAATATGAAAATCCAGACTTGACATAAATATTCTTCTTCCTTCCTCTTAAGCAGAAGAATTAAGGGGCAGCTAAGCATAAACATCCCTTTGATCTCCAGACTTCACTGTTAAGCCCAAACCTATATCAAATATTAGCCCAGGAAAAGCCATGTCCTTCCAAAAAAACTGGGGCATTTTCTGGCATGACAGGGGTTTGTCTCCTTACCATCTCTTCAGAGGCCACTTCTCCAGGAAGGGTTTCCTCCTGCTTCTGTATAATCTTGTGGCTCAGGCTCGTGGCATTACTGCTGTGGAAATTGAAAATACTCGGTGTTCAGCTTGCAGAGGTTTGATCATAACTTGTCAAGTATCCCCTGGGGAGAGGCTGTCTTATTTAAGAACCTCAGGTCTGTGGGCAAGCTCAGGTTGTTTCAGCAGGAACTGGTCTTATTTGTGGTTTATTATTATGCAGTGAGCTGGAAGAAATGATAGGTGACATCAGTGACCAGTCACACAGTCTAAATAACAAATGCAGTGGCACTCAGATGAAGATGAGGGTCCACTGGCTGATACACACCTAGCAGATATTGGGCTGGAGAAAAAATAGGCTTGCAGGTAATTCAGAAGCAGTAAATTGGTGAAATTACACCAGAAAGAATGCAACAAGCCCCATTCCTTGTCTCCCTGACTACTTGAACAGTGCAGTCTATGTTACATGTGTTTGTCTTCCGTCCTGCTTACACCACTGTGAAATCCAGCCATGTGAAACAGTCTTAAAAAAGGAAGGAAAAAGATTAATAAGAAATGCAAATGAAACAGCCTGCATCTGAAGGAAAGAAGGATGTTTAAGGATCAGTGTTAGGGTCTCAGGAGTAATGGCTGTTTGGGGGCTTCTGTGGTTTTTTGGTACTGTATATTGCAATTTTTTTATCTGTGAGCTTTTTGGAGAAGTTCCCATGTTACAATTGTTGGTCTTGGACCTCAAAATCACAAACAGGAAAAAGTGGTAGTAGGAGGACCTTAGTAACCGCAGGCTTAAAACAAGAAAGAAACTGGGCTTGTTTCTACCAGCTGTCAGCTTCCAGGCTATCAGTCACATGGATTCAGCCAAACCCTGACCAGGTATCCGAGCAGACTTCACTTGTCAGTCACAACTGATTTGAGCTAGTTGTGGCTGTCCTGTTAGCACACAGCAGGGCTATAATAAATAAATAAATATAATAAATAAATAAAATCCCAGGTCTCTGTATCCTCTTGGCTGCCCTTTCACCATGACTGAGCCTTCTCACCAGAAGGCAGAACTTTTCCATCTTTTCCAGACTTGATTCATGGTGGGATCCTGAAGTCTGCAAGGTGGATTCCTGGGACTTCTTGCTTGAGAGTGAGAGTGTGACAATCACTGGGGAAACAGGAGAACAGGACTTGGGCTGAAACACAAGCAAGAGCTGGTGACACTGGTGTGCGTGGAATGGTGGCTGTTATTTGAATGTATGAGTATAGAAGCTCATGTCTGAACCTCGAACCTACCACCCGGTTCTGTTTCAAGGATGATTTTCCAAAGCCTTTGAATTGAATGGCATTGTCAGAGGGCCATTTCAGCAGTGTGGCTGCATATTTTTAGATGCTTTTCCTAAGCTGCCAAGAAGATGGGATGGGAACTTGAATGTGTAAACAACCCATATGTTAGGGGAAGGTTGTGAACATGTGTTTGGCTTACTTTCCTGGGGCATAATTATTACAGATACTTAGTAGCAGAGTGGTTGCACAACACTTTAATTACTGTGTTTAGATGAAGCCTGTTCATTGTAGGAGTCATACTCTGTGGCTCTACTTTCTCTTCAAGGTGTAATTTGAACAGCCATGGCTGAGATACATGGGTGCCCAGCATGCACTGAAGTTTTCTGTATGGTTCTTACAGTTCATAAATGGGCATTCTTAACCCAACGTTTCAAGGCACAGCACTTCGCGAGCTTGTGGCCTGTTGTGTAAAAGGTGCCAGTCCTCTGAAGTATAAAGAAACTAGATGAAAACACACGTGCAATGGGGATGTGATGATTACTCTTCCAGGCACCTTTTCATTGTTTCCTCTTTGTATCTGAAACATATGTGCATCTGCACATAACTATACTACAGAATCTGACTGGTACCTGAATTGTTAGGGCAGCAGAAGGAAGTTTTCAGATGAATCTGAGCAAAAATCTGGGATGATGCACTCCAAATATGTCTGGTACCTGGTACACGTGTGTCCGCTGTTTGGTTTTCCTTTGAAAGTCTGAATGAAATTAAAATGAAAAAAAAAAAAGAGAGAGAGAAAGTAAAGAGATGGCTTCAGTTTCACATAAACCCCATGATGCAGACCCAGGACAGGGGGTCATTCTGCCTGGCTTCAGCGGTCTGCAATCTACAACTGCTGCTTGGTGCCAGCGTAGCCAGTGATGAGAAGCAGGCATTGTAGGAAATGCTGTCTGTAAACTTCTTCAGGGACTCATCTCACCCCAACAGCGGATCTCTGGGTTGGAGAGGAGTCTGCAGTCCTTGTTCTTTCTTATCATAGTCTTCGGTAAATTAAACCAAGGAACTTCATCCCTGTTTCAATCCCCTAACACAGCACTAAGGGTGAAGTAACACCTGAGGATGCTTGAAGAGGATATCTGAAAATGGAAGATTGTCAGGTGGTTGCTCACTTCTCAACCTTGGGAAGCAACTGGCTAGAGCCATGTCATAGGAGGTAAGGAATTTGGGCAGGGGGGTTAGTAGACAAAACAGAATAATAGCAGACAAAAATGACTGACAAACACTTCCTGATAGAGGCACCCATGACTGGAGTATGTGTTGGACATCAAGAACTTATTTTAGCTTCTTTCAGACACGTCAATCAAAGTAGATTTACTCGCCATACCTTAGGCTTATTCAGAGGAGCTTAACACCTCAGATTTGTTGCTTTCTCTGGAGCCAGTCCACGCTCAGTATCCCAAAACGGGCCATTTCTTAAACCACAGATAGGTTAGTTAGGAGCACTTCCCTTCGGGGCCCTTCACTGGGAACACATCTTCTGGATCCTGCTGCATGGCACAGGCCTAAACAAAGAATTAAGTGTCTCACCTCATCTCATGCTGTTTGCTCAGCTGGCTCTTCCCCCAGCTATTTTTTTTTTTTTCTAGCTGAATGAATAAACACAGCCACCCAGTTTAAATGCCTGTGTTACAATTTTTATCTGAGCAAGAGAACATTTCCCAGTAGCTATAGCCACGTGCACAGGAGTAAGGACCTGTGGCAATTAGCAAGTGCGGGGAGAGAATAGTGGGTCATGTTGAGGCAGGTTTTTCAGTAATTGTATAGGGGCAACAATTAGAAGAGGCAGGAGACTCATTAGATACGCTAATCCCCCTCGAGTAGGCAGTGGATTGCAGAACAGCCATCCAGTCCAAATGATTGCTCATAGCTCATGGTGTGCCTGAAGTACAGTGAAAAAACCTCACCCTCTTCTGAGAGGCAACCGGTATGGATGAACATCAGTGATGGGGCTGGGGAAGCAGAGCGGGTTCTCTGCCTCTTCCAGTCACAGCCCTCAGCTCCCGCAAAGCGAAGGGATCCTGTTGCAAAGGCTGACAGCAGTGCTTCATGGGTGACTTCATTTGTTCCTCTTCCCCTCGTCCCCTAGCCCCCAGCTCTTTGCCCCGTGGTGACATTCACAAACTGCAGTGCTGGCAGCTCTCCCAAGTAGGACAGATGCAGTCAGCTGGGATACGAGGAGAAGCACATGATGCACATGGAGATGCTGAGGGAGCTGGGTATGCTTAGCCTGGAGAAGAGCAAGATGTGTGTGTAGGGGTGGAATCTAGCTGCTGTCTGCCTCTGCCGAACGGGGGATTACAGGGACGATTGAGTCAGAGTCTTCTTCATGCTTAACAAGGACAAGTCCTTCTGCTTCTGTCCTCATATGCCATGTGCTTCAGGCCCTGACCATCTTGGTGGCCTCTGCCAGACTTGTTCCAGTTTGTTGATACCCCTCTTGCATTGAAGGGACTCAAAACGGACACAACTCTTCAGATGCAGCCTCATCGGTGTGAAACGGGAAGAATAATTTCTTTCACTCTGCTGGCTGTGCTTTTGCTAATGTTAACCAAGATGCAGTTGGGCTTCATGGTTGTGTAGGCACACTGCTGACTCATGTTCAACTTCTTGTCTACCAAGATCCTCAGGCCTTTTTCTGCAGAGCTGCTTCCCAGTCAGCCAGTCCCCAGCCTGTCCTGGTGCGAGGGGTTGTTTCACCCCAGGTTAAACTTCCTAAGATTCTTGCTGGCACAGTACTGCAGCCCATTGCAGTTCCCCTGGATCACAGCCCTGCCTGCCTGCCAGCATATCAGCTGCTCCTCCCAGTCTGGTGTCATCCTTGAAACGGGAGAGAGTACGCTCAGTCTCACAAATCCAGCTGATGAACAAGGTGGTTTATGTATTGCCAGCCCCTAAAACCTCACAAGATCTAAAAGAGGTAATAAATGCCTTTAGAACAAACTCAAGTTTTTCCACAAGGTGGGAAAGAAATTTCTATCTTCTGGAGGTATTTTAAATAAAATGCTGAGATTTTCTCAGATCCACAGGGGCCTGGGGGCTTCAGAGATTGTAGGAAATACCACGAGACCTCATTACATGTTAACACTTAAGTTTCTGGTTTAACTACATGCTTTTTGGTGTTTTGTAGTTTTATAGTCACCTGTTCTTTGTGGGATTACTATATATCCCTAATATATTGCACATGGGCTACAGTGATGTGCAGTAGAGTCACAGGAAGGTGAAAGTAGCTTACTATACCTCTACTCTGCCCAGAACTGGTTCCTGTGATTTTCACAGGACAGGCTGTTTTTTGTCAGTGCTGCTGTTTTGAAGCTCCAGTTCTCTGGGATCTGAAAGTGGCTAATATCACCAATGGGATTGTTTGTATCCCTCTGCAAGAGCAAGATGCTGGTTCATCGTGAAGCCAGTGACGAGTACCCTACCAAGGACACTCCAAAAAGAATTGTCTTTGCATGTCCTGAGATAGACTTTGTCAGTGCCTGAGGCAGAGGCCACAGCTAGGACTGCCACATGAAAAAGGCAGGCAGAAATAGTGCTTGGCAGTAAGATGTTGAAACACGCCTTGCTTGAACATTGGAGATTGACCTCAGCTAAGTATGGAGGATGCTGCTGCATCTATGGATGCTAGTGAGCTTGCCAAGTGCCTGGCTGGTGTGTTTTGCCCAGAGTTCAACAGCCCATCAAATCTGGAATCAGGAAGGAACTTCAAATCAAATTGGCTAGTAAAAGCAGGGTTGGGTTAGTTGTTTTGCTTTCTGCTACATGGGGACTTCAGTTACAAAATTCCTCTCCCTTGCACGTACCGAGGACATTGGCAACAACCTTCAACTCTCTTGCTGTCTTCCTGGAGTAGGCTTTTTTGTTGCTTTTGGGGGAGGGGTTTTTTTTGGGGGGGAAGAATCTTAAGCTTGCTTAAGAGCATTAGAGCTGCTCTATAGCTTATGGAGCGCAACCCCGTGTCCCTGTCAGGACTGAATGACTACTCAGTGGCTGCCTCTGACTGCAGGAGGTTGGATTAGACAGCCTGAGATCTCCTGCTGTACGTTCCACGACAAGCCAGCAGAGCATATCACACTATTGTATAATGGACAAGTGCTGCTTTTCTGAACCAAGGTCCAGCAGGAAAAGTTGTGTCTTAGGGAGTCCTCAAGACCAAACTACCGAGATCCACTCACCAACCCTTGCTGAATTGCTGCAACAGGAACAAGAAGTACTGTTCATGCTCTCTTTACAAACATGTAACCCCTTAGCAAAGTTTTGCCCTCAGCTGTTTGCTGTGTGATTGGAATGACAATTTTAATGGCTTCTAGAACTGATCTCACAGATTTGATCCAGATGGAGTAAAAAATATCCTAGAGCCTGTGTAAGCCCCCTGTGTATCAGAAGAGAAACAGGTATGCCACCAAGCTGCCAGACTGACCGTTCCGAGGATGTCTACACATTCTCATTGCCACAGAAAAAGCCGAGATGCTTCTTTGAAAGGCAAGCAGGTATATGGCAGACTCCATCTTGTGTAATACCTAATAGAAAGTCTGAGCCACCTCCCAAAAGATGAGTGTCACGTCTCCCCACCTTTGATAAAACATTGTTGACAAATAGCAGGTTTGCCATAATTAGAAGCATAATAACTAGGAAGTACAGCTCAGAACCCATTCAGGCATCTAACTCTCTCCAGCTGCTATTAAAGCTGATGTCTCAGGCAATCAGCTGCAAATGGGTATTATTTTCTAATTGAATCCACAGCTCCCTACATGTGAGATGTGAATGAATGAGGTAAACACACGTGCAGCCAGCAAAACTCACAGCTGGCTGTCGTCCCTTCAGTGCCGCTAACATGGCCCTCATTCATCCCAGAAGCTGTGGGGACCTTACTACAGGTTTCCAGAGTCCTCGGGGTCCAACACAGTTAGCTAGAGAAATTACGTCTGCTTCACTTCTGATGTTTTGACCTGCTTAAAGCTGCACAGATGCTATGCAGGCACAGGGAACCTTCACACCCCCAGAGTGAGTATCTGCAAGCCATGCAAAAGGGCTGAGCTGGGAAATATGAAATAGCTCTTCCAGCACGAGAAATCACTCCACCTGCTTTACCTGGCTTTGGCTCCAGCCTTCATTCTGGTGGAGGCTACCCTGTCTTGCCAAAACCCTCTCAGAAAGGAGCTTGCAAGAGACATACATCACTGTGTTCGAGTCCCAGATCGAGCAGTGCGGGGAGATGAGCAGCACCCGCCTGGCCTTTCCTAGGACATATCCCACGGGAAGTCTGCCAGTGCGTTCGGTACATGTGAATGGACAGTGTTTTTCTTCCTCACTCCTGGTAGAGCTGCGATGCCTGCACGGATGAAGGAGTGGGGGGACTGTAGGGCTAGTGTACCCTGAGCCTTGCAAGGGTCTCATCCCTTTTGGGAGTGGTTCAGAGCAAAGGTACCATGTCTCTGCTATCTACTGACACAATATGGCAATGTTTGACCAGAACACAAGGAAGGACAAAGATTTCACTAGAAGCACATAGCAGGGCTGCTTCTGAGACTTCATATATAGTGTGCCTTTCTCCCTTCCATGACAAGCACTTACTTGAGATGTTAAATAAATATAAATCTCCACGGTCCCCAGGTACTCTGCTACCTTGTATAGAAAACATTTGGCTTTGCTTTCAGCCTGCATTCATCTGGTATCCATGTCTGACCTCTAGATTCGGTTCTGTGTTTGCCTATAAATTAGAAACCTCAGCTGTCAGAAACCTTCCTTCCATATGGATGCACACAAAGGCATGAGGGCTCTTTCTAAGCTAAACAGATGAGCCTCATCCACCTCCCATTGGGAGAGAAGCTATCGGAGAGAGGCTATCCAGCCTGCATCCTACTGTTCTTGCCACTTTTCACGTGAATGCTCTCTGTGAGTCAGCAAGCACTGTGTGACTCAATGAAAGCACACATAGGGCAAAACAGCCATGAACTAAAGTCAGTGCTTGCTAAAGAACGTGCAGGTATTGTTCTGGGGAGCAACAAACCTTCTAATGATGATACTGGATGGATTCTGGCCAGAAAGGTGTGCTGTGCTGAAGGAAGGTGGGAGGAGGGCCTGGGAGCAATGCACCAGGATTTGGAAACAAGGTCTGGCTCCACAGAGGGACGACTTTACAGGACTCACAGCAGAGCAACAAGAAGAGCTACTAGGGGAGGACTGAGTCTGTGGGTAACCCTACAGGGATAGCTGCATGTTGTGGGGGCACCAGATGCACTAACTTGCCCCTTGGAGTTGTCTTCTCCAGCTCAGCTGTGAGGTGCTACCATTGCTCTGAAATGGTCAGAGACACCTAGAAGCAGACCAGCTCCCCTAGTACCACAGGGCCTGGCAGGCTTGTTGAAGGGAGAGAACAAGGTGCCTCGCAAACAGGGAGAAAGGCTTGAGGAAAACCCTCCTCATTTTAAGAGAAACAGGTCAAGGTAGAGAAAGAGGTACTGAAATGGCTGGGATGGTGAGATACTGATGCAAAGGACCTGATGCAATCACCTCAGCACAGTTCCTGTTCCTCCTGGCTTGTGTGAGTGTTTCCTCAATGTATGAGCCATACACTGAGAGGGCGACACCACTCCTTTCTCTACCCTTCCCATGCCCAGGAGCACTTCTGACCGTGAGAAAGTTCTGACATGCAAAGAAGACTCCTGTAACAACGCCTTGCTTGCTGTCAGCTGAAAGCAAGTGACACCCAGTCTAATGACTAGTTTCAGAAAGAAAGCAAATACACAGGGATGCACTCACCTGTGCCAGGTGATCACTGCTGTCTCCCATGGGTGGAACTGGTGGGGCTTTTCAGCGCCTGTGTTGCTAGCTGTACCACCAAAGTGGGGACACATCCTAGTGGGGGGATCAGAGGGGCCTTAGAGACCAGCATCCTGGCAGATGCTGCTCTGAATATTGTGCATCTGGACACTGCTTGTGTAGCGCAGGCGTATTTCCCTGAGACTTCCCAGTTCTTTGGTATGAAGGTGCAAAATCCCTTCAAGACCATTCACTGGTGGGAAATGGAGGAAAAAGTAGCTCCCAAGCTTTCTTTCTCCGTATTTTTGGAGGTTGCTGCCCCATAGACTAGAGCCAATGCACATGCTGAAGACCCTAATGACACCTTTGCTTCCCGTCCCTCCCTGTACTTGGCAAATCACCCCACGGGAGCTTCGTGCTGGCAGAAGGTGAGAAACCCACATTGCACATGTGAGGGTGGTTTGGGAGCCTGGTTCACAGCATCCAGAGGGAGTGTCGATAGCAATTCCAAAGAAAGGAGCCAAATCCACCCACATGGGTCACGGAGACTGTGTCTTTCTGCCACACACCTTCCCTCTCGCCCAGCCCTGGCAGGGCCCTGTCACTCCTCACGTGTTGCCCTGCGTGCTGAGAAGACCCGCCAATATCTGCTGGGCTCCCTGGCCCTTGGATCTGTCTTTGGATCCAAAACATCTCTGCAATCCAGGCATTTGGGGGGAAGGACTGGGATTTGGGCTTTTTTGACAGGAGGAGTAGAAATTGTAATGTCAATCAGAAATCTGCAGAGCCCCATAATGTGGTTGACAGGTTATATTCTTTTAAAAAAAATCAGTAATATGTAGGCTTGTGGTTCATTCATGGAAAACACAAAATAAAAGAGGGCTTTCTGGTCCAATTCTGTGATTATTTTTTTCTGTTCTCTAGACTTCCCATCTTTGTTTTCCCCATGACACAGCTTCATGATTCTCTGCAGAAGCAAAATCATCATTATTTCATCATCGCCTCCAGTCGCACCAGCCTTTGCTCCAGCCTCAGAGGCCAGTAGGCACTTACAAGACACAGAGAGAGCCCAGAGTGAATCCCAAGCAGCTTGACTTCCATGTTTATTCATCTTCTCAAACCTGAGTCTTTTAAAGAGGTCTTCCTTCAGCTCCATTCAGGGACAGTTGCTTCTCCAGATATCCCCATGTGGCTTCTCTTGCTCTGGGTATGAGCACGAAACTCTTCTTTTAGGCAGGGTGTATGGGCTTTTTAAGCTAAAATAAGAATTATCTTAAAGTTTTAAACTGCTGGTCTTCTTTCTGCAGAGGGGGACACACATGTGTACAAAGGCAGTCAAGGAGTTTGGCTGAAACAGACACCATGGAAGCAGCCAGGAGAAGCTGTGGTGTTGCTCACTGCACCAATCTCTCCCTCAGAAATTTAGATCCAGATCCAGCACTGTCCTTAACTACAAATTTAAATTCAAGCATCTGAATCATGAAAAACATGGCCCAGCAGAGCCTGGAGTGGCATGTCACGCCGCTCTCTGTTTTCCAGAGAAAGCCGCACATAGAGCAAGAAGATCCCTTAGCATCAGAGTACAAAACTGTGTAAGATCTCAGCATTTCGGCTTAATTTTGCTGAGGAAATCTCAGCAAAAGATGATTTTTTTCATGTGAAAAAGTGAGAAGCTGATGGACATGACGTCCAGTGCCTTTGCCTGTCCAGTGCCTTGCCCATCTTTAATGTGTCTGCTCTCATGGCAATTGGGAGCAGTTCCTCAAGACTGGAAGAAAGCAAGTGCCACTCCTGTCTTCAGGGTGATCAAAAAGGAAGATACGGGGAGCTACAGGCCAGCCAGCCTCACCTCAACTAATCCTGGAAATCATTTCCAGACCCATGAAGGACAAGAAGGTGATCAGGAGTGATCAGCACAGACTTAGGAAGGGGAAATCATGTTTAACCAACCCAATAAACTTCTGCAATGAAGTGTGGGCCAGAGTGAGGTGCCACGCCAGCTGTGAGCCAGCCACGTCACTTGTTTGCATGGTTTGTGCATCCTTGTGTAGCACAAATTGGTGGAACCCAAGGGATGGAATTTGAGAAACTTGGATTCTAGGGAACTGCTCTCAAAGGGTTGGGCCTTCCTGCTGTCAGATCCTGAAGTGTGCATAAAGAGTTCAGAGGAAATTTCGTCTCTGGTTTTCCTTCCCAACACCTCATTTCTGGGGCTGGGGCATGGCCGCTGCCCCACTGTGTGCTCTGGCAGATGGCAGCAGGTCATCACGGGAAGAGGGGCAGCTGGACTTCAGGAGACCAGCCTGGTAAGCACCTTCTCAGAGGACTTCCAAGATGCCTAACAAACTCATTATCAGCTCTTGACAGCTGTTTGTCCTCATGTCATGTGTGAAAAACTAGCTAGCTGCCATATCTCAGTGGTTTTGGTGCTTCTGTTGCAGTCTTTTCTTCCTTTTGCTTCAAAGACCTCCTCTCCATCCAGTGGCTTTCCTGAAAAGATGACAGGTTTACCAGCACTGGAGGGGGTAGAGATAGAGCAAGAAACTGAACCCGGCTTTCCTCTGCCAGCCCTTTCCCAGGCTGTGTGGGGAACCCGAAACATGCTCATGGTGCAGTCTCTGACACCAGCTTGTCCTCTCCTGTTTGGTGAGAAGGAGGCGAAACAACATGCCAGGACCAGGGTTCAGCCTTCTTGCTGGGCAGAGAAGAACTGCTCCCACAGGTGAAGTTCTCGCTGTCTATTTGCATCACTCAAAACCTAGAAGTCCTTCCATTATCCCACATTAAGCAGCATCCCCTGGTTTTGTTTTGGAAGGTCCTTTCTTCTTAGGTACCTTGTCCTTGCAGGGCCATTAGCTGGACACCCTGCACTGCTGCTGATTCACTACACAACATTTTGAAGCTGAATCACCGGCTCTCTGCTGCCCTGCCAGCAGCACGGTGGCACTGAGCAGTGCTTGCTTTCCGGATGGCACTATTTTTTTTTTTTTTTTTAATTATTCTGGCTTTAACTTTTGCCTGAATGTAGTCAGAACAAGGATGCTGTTACCTGTCCTGAACGCTGCCTGGCACAGCAAACTGGCTGCACAGACCTGGCACCTCTCTCTTTCCTAGGGATCGTGATCTGGCAGTGGTGGTGCTTAAGGAGCATCAGCCAGAGAAAAGGCAAGAGACAGCTTTCGTAAAACAGCCTGTGACCCACGCTGCAGCCTGCTACAGAGACGGACGGTGTCCAGCATCACCACGGTTAGGCTCACATTTCTTTTCTTTCACAGACACACTAGTGCACACACAGAAACTTGTTTATAGGAACAGTGTCCCTGGCATCTTCAGACCTGCCTCTGCCACCAAATGACAACACATATGACACACACACACAATCCCATGTGTGCAATTCCAAAAAAAAAACCCGAATATTTTCAGTGGGAAGGAAATATCGATGCTTCAGATGACATGCCTGAGGTATTTTGGACAGAAAAAGAAGCATTTCAGAGCTGGGTAGAATTATCCCATGGAAAAGTCATCAATTTTGATGCCCCCACCCCCCACCTTATTTTGACAGAAAAAAACCCAACCAAGACCATGTTGCACAATGCCTTCAGCTGGTACCACATTTCTCAGAAGGCGTCAGCATTTCCAGTCCTGGACTTCATTTTGAGAACTCATCCAGGTGACAGCATGCTGCAGCTGACATTGTTGGATAAAATAAAGAGGTGGCCATACACCCCAGCATCGAACAAAGAGGTGGCCATACACCCCAGCATCGAACAAAGAGGTGGCCATACACCCCAGCATCGACAACCACTCCAGAGATTAGTCATCTAAAAAAAGGCAGTGGAAAATAATGCTGTATGGTGGATACTCACTCGACAAGGATGCTAGTCTAGCTCAGAGGTGGGCCTAGAGATAAAATGTGCTGATGCATCCAAAGGCAGCGCTGGACTTGGAAAAGATTTTCAAGTGAATTGGCCCTGAGTTCTTTTAATTTGCTTGTATCTGGAATGGGGGCAGTCACTGCAGGTGCAGTCTCCTAGGGATTCATGAGGCACAAACCTTTCCGTGACTAGTTTCTCAACTGCACTCAACCAAGCAAAAATAAAGATGTGGAGCTCAGCCAGGAGCCCTTTAAAAACACCGTCTTCCCCTTCAGTTGAAAACCATTTTCCTTAGTTGATGCACACTGCTGAGCATCCACCCATCTCCCTGCCTCAGCACTGATTTGGTCTACGTTGACCAAATCCTGTGCAAAATTTTGAGTCAGATTTGTGTTTTGTTTCTCAGCTCCCCCCACCCACCCTGTGTCCACTTTTGATTTGAACCCTGGTTTTAAGCACCTCCTGTTCATAAGACAACCCAGCTGTTGTCCAGGTGTCTAGATGAACTGAAATATCTTAATCGAAATGAAAAAGAACTTGTTCATTAAGAAGATGTGCCATATTTTTGTTAAGACTTTCATGTAGCACCAAGTTATTGGTGCTACCTGAAATTACTAGCCCACCATATCCATCTTCTTTGTCTCATTTTGCATGTCAGGATCTTGAATCTTACCAGGAGAGCAATTCGTGACAAAAATCTCAAGAATAGGGTGACAGAGCATGTCACTGGAGTCCTACTGAAAAAAACCCACAAGGCTTCATGTTCAGGAAAAACATGATTCTTTTGACAGGTAATTTTGGTATAAATTTGAGCAAACAATTTTAATTTTTTTTCCTGATTTTTCTTTTTATCTGTCCCTCACCTTCCTTGCAGGATTTATTCTGTGCACATTTCCCCCAAAGGCAGAGATCTGGCAGTGACTGCCAAGGATTCTGATCGTGGGCTAACTCTACTTCGGATTTGGTGAAACTTTTGTGAACATTTCAGGTTTCTCATGAACATACATTTTTTTCAAAGAAGCCAAATAGCTCTCTACCTATACCTGAGGTGTCATCAGCACACACAAACATAACCGTGCACACCGATAATGCACGGGTACTCGTACAGTAATTAGAGAGAGCTATTTTCAGATGCACAGAGGTTTATTACTAACAGTGGAAAATAAAATAAACAACTATTAAGAGTAACTCAGTCAAGCTCTATTAACTCTGCAGGAAATATTTGTCCTTTCTGACAGAATGACAGGTTTATACTAATGCTCAAGCCAGTCTTCTAATACAGTCATTTTGTTTCCACAGCTCATTTCCATGAAAATTTTAAGACCTAAGTTTTGCTGCTTAGATGTCATTTTCTGGTGCGTTCAAGACCGTCCTTTGGGGCAGATGTGGGCAGCTCATGGGTTTGTAAAATTACAGAAGTGTTTAGGTGGGAAGGGTGGTCTAGGGGTGTCTCTGCCTCTCCTCTCCCCAACACCCTCACAGCCAGGTCAGGTCTGATAGTGGATGGTCCCCAAGGATGGAGATGCCACCGTGCCTCTGGGCCCTGATCCAGGGCTGCCCTGCTCTCCTGTGACAGATTTCTTTTCTCCTACCCCATCAGTGTCTCACTGATGTCTTTGCCCTGATCTCAGCTGGCCTCTCGAGCATGGGCTGTTCCTCACTTTTCTAGATCAAAGAGCTCTGGCTGGGCTGTCTACCACCTCCTTTCTCTTGGCTTTGGGGAGAGGAACTATGGGGTTGTCCTAGCACAAGAAGAGAAACAAGGAATGGCAGAGAGACCACACTGAAATCTAGTGAGCAGTGTGAAGATCTGAACCTGAGATGCATTAAAATGTTCCACTTGTATCCAGGCACGCTGTATGTCCCATTTGGACAGCTCTGTATATAGCCTGATTTTTCTAGTATGTGAATCATCTAGGTATGCTTGTTAAAAATGAGGTCATTTAATTGAAATGCTAAATATGGCCTAGGATTCAATTTCTATTTTTACCACGTCTGTGTTTAGCACAAATACCATTTTTCTCTTTCTTGACGGTGAGCAGAAAGGTGCTCAGGACATATCACATGGGAATTTTTCTGTCATTTAATAGTGAGCACTGATAGAAAATTCACCACATCAGTTTTGTGTAAGCTCTCCGCTACTGTGCTGGGTTTTTTTCAACACTTCAGGCGCAGGATTCACGTTTGAATGTAAAAGAAACCGAGTTGTATTATTAAAAAATAAAATCAGAAGAGCACCTCAAACTGCATACAGTTGTGCACACTCGGACATGCCTGCTTGGCTGGACAGGTCATACCTGGCAAATGGTGACCGAGGAATCTGTGAAACCCATGTTGGGAAAGGAAGTTTGGTGACTATTTTTATGTGGCTCCTTTCTGGTGAACCCGCTGAAAACACAATGTTCTCCTGCTGCAGAAAATCTGCCTTGCCATCAGGAACAGGTATGCATGGCTCACGTTTTATGGATGGGCTCTGTGCCCAGGGAGGGGTGGATACCAGCTAGGCTAATGTCAGACGTGCTTGTTGGCTGCGTGGGACAAGTGCCTGCTGACTTTTAAGAAAGAACAAACAAGAGATCAATAAAAGCAACAGACATCTAACCTGGTGCACAAGACACATGGGGAGAGAAGGGTACTATGGAATTGAACACTTCCAGCCCAGATCCTCAGCACTTTACTGAGACATTTGAGATCTCTCTAGATCACTGGCGAGACCAAGACTCTGCCATAGCAGCTGCCAGGCAGGGATTAAAAACATTACCCTCCAGGAGGAGATGGTCAATAGGGTCCTTCTGTCAGATACAGACAAATTTTG
Organism: Microhierax caerulescens; assembly: GCA_035590215.1. Classification (NCBI taxonomy): domain Eukaryota; kingdom Metazoa; phylum Chordata; class Aves; order Falconiformes; family Falconidae; genus Microhierax; species Microhierax caerulescens. The sequence goes on from JAVJGJ010000001.1 coordinate 76,045,538, forward strand.
CATTCAACAACAGGAGAGTCTTAAATTCAGTGAAGGTCAAACCCAGAGAGATCACCCAGACAGTGGCATGGGAGGAATCACAGACCAAATGTCGGAGAGGGGCTTGCATAAAACTTAGTGTCTGGAGCATGTCCAACTTGCTCCCGCAGCTGAATATTCTGAAATCAAACCAAGCTCTGTTACTCGGGTAACACCTGAGCATCTCATCTACTTGCTTCTGTGTGCCAGAGTGCAGATGGACAATGGAGGGGGATAAGACAATGTGGACTTCACTCCTGCCTGGGTCTGCAGGGTCGCTTCCCTTTGGCCAGGCTAGTTCCCTCTGCTCCTCTCAACGGGGATTTCTCAAATAAAGGTGATTAAGAGAAGGTGCTAAGTAAAGAAACAGCTTGAATCGGTAGAAAGACTGAAAGACCAAAGGGTTGGAGATATCTTCTCAGGTTCTAGAAGTGACACGTGGATACCCAATCTCATCATGACAAACCTGATCTCTTGTGCAGGAGCCATGATAAGCACTCTTTTATGGAAAGAAGAGCCACAAAAACTTTGGATCATGATCATGATACATTTCTTCTCATTCTCCTGCTCTGTGCATATTTATCCCTTATCTCTATACCCTGTCTATAGCTCTGGATGCTGTCATCACAGGCATCTGTAAATGTGGAGATGCAGAGCAAATCCAGCCCTGCTGCTGGTAACAGGAATTTCCACCCCAACAGCAGCAACTTAATTTGTGGAATCACATTGGCTCAGGATAAATTATGCAAACCACGATAGCGCACACGGGCTCTACGAGCTTGTTAGTGACTCATGTGTGTTTTAGCCCCTGGGAATCAAAAATCAACAGGAGGCAGGTGGTGCCTTCAAATCAGAGGGGCTGTTGATGCAAAATGGCATAGCTTTCTTCTCTGCCTCCTCACATCAGCAAGAGATCTTGCTCCTGAGGACTGTTCCATGGGGTTCACAGATTTGCTCCGAAATAAGAAGAAAAGTGGTGGGTTTTTTGTTGTGGGTTTTGTTGGTTTTGGTTGGGTTTTTTTGGTTTTTTTTTTTCTGGGCAGTTTTGTTTGTAGTCTTGCTTGAATATTGTTGCTTGGAGTTGAAGAGAACTTGCTTCATAGGCAGGTCATGTGTAGGTCTGTGCGGTTCCCAGGTCAATGTCCCATGGACGCATATTGACACCAGACCAGCAACACTCAGCTCATCCATCCTCTCTCTACTAAGGGCCAGGAAGAAAATTGCCCAACAAGAAGTAAAAGCATGTTCTGATACTATCCCAGGGTACTGTCCTGCCCTCCAGGTGTGTGGGACCAAGGGAATTCCTGAAGCAGAGACTCTGTCTTTGCAATTAATAGACCTCGATGGATTTTTCCGTCATGAATTTGTCTAATTGCTCTTTGAACCTGTGTGAGCTTTTACTGTGCACAACATCCTGTGGTTCAGTGTGTCTATGCTTTAGCTATGCACTGTGCAAAGATGTCTCTTCTTTGGAAACTGTCACCTCGTGTCAGTTGCTTCTTCCAGCCCCTGTGCCGTCCTGGCTTACCAACACGCAAGCCAAGCAGCACAGCCTGGGTGCACTTCCCTTGGCGATGCTCCTCCTGCCCACTCTCCTTGAAGAAATTAACCACAAGCACACACAGAAGATGCTATGCTGGATCCAACGTGGCAGGGAAAGTCCACGTATTTTTAAGACAATTGAACAGTTTTGCAGCTTGGAGCTGGACATCACCATGGGTGTGATTCAGCCACGTGCTAAGAGTGTGCATGGCTCTGCGTCTAAAACCTTTCCTTTTGTAGTCCCACTGTCCAAGTCAGCTTTTGTAACAGCTTGTGGAATGAGCACGTCCAGGATAGGATGATGGGAATATTCATAAGTAGAGAAGACAATCTTTGACCCATGAAGGAAACTGGATAGAAATGAGACATTTTATTCAGAACAATCTCTTCTGAAGGGAGCCCAACTCACGAGTCTGGGAGCATACAGAGAGCCTTAGCAGGTTACTTCACTTACAACCTCCATAACCATGCCTGCAGCATCAGTCAGAGTCCTCACATCCAGGGTTTGCTGATGGCAGATTGAAAAGGTACATGGTAGGTGATTGGAGATCACTGATAAGGGTAATGACTGTGGCTTAATCCTCTTTTTGCAAACTAAACCTCACACCTTGTTGGTGCCGCCAGCTCCCGGCAACCCCCGTACACTAGCTGCGATGCACTGCACGGTAGTAATGGGGCAAGTGCGAAGCTGAGCTGCTGCAATACTCTGTCCTGTTCTCATCGGGTTAAGAGCAGGATTAGGCAAGGAGAAAGACTCACCTTAGAAGGAAGGTTGTCAACGAGCCTAAATATCCATCCTCTTTGGAAAAGTGATTTTCTGGTGTAGTTAAAAAGATCAGCCTGGCTGAAGGTGGAATTTTTTCTGTTCCACAGGTAAACTGCATTAAATACACTGATGTCCTCCATGTCCCTGGCTTCCTTTCCACCTGGTTTCTCTGTCCTTTCATGATCTTATAAACTGTTGCATGGTTTTGCAGAAAACTTGTTGAAAGTCCTAATCCATTTGGAGAATTCAGGAGGCTTTACCATGTTGTTGAAGGTGATTCACCCATCAAATAAGCTTTTGGGGCTTTCTGGGGACACCTTCAGGGATCATGCCCTATTGATCTGCACTGTATTTCTCTTATTTGTAGAGGAAATAATGGACCATTATTGCCAAATGTGTCTATAGTAGCTTCCAAGATCAGTGTCTTGGAAGTGTCACGGAACTTCTGTGATGTTTCCTAGCTGGCTGCATTACGTCTGTAGCAGCTTCTCTGCATTTTCTCCACATCCTGCATGGCCAATCTGTCCTGCCCGCTAAATCTGATGCACTCAGGGCCCTTCACCAAAGTCTGAGAGAGCTGTGCAAGGATAACTGAATTTTGTGGGCTTGGATTTTAGGGTTTAGGTTCTGTTTTTAATGATTCAGTTGTTTTTCCAATAGGTTTGCAAATGCTGTGCTGACTAAGCAGTGTCACAGGTGGGATGAGCTAAGCTAGGGAGAACAGGAGATGTTTTGGGATTACCTCTTCCTGTTCCCTGGCCAGGCTGGTGTGTCCATCTCAACCCGAGCTCCTGCCTAACTTCCACAGAAGTTCAAAAACAGGGTTTTGAAAAGTGTTCTTACTAAAGACAGGTCAAAAGACATTCCTCATGTGAGAACAGCCCTCAGATTCTGTGTATTTCTGAAGCTGGAGCAGTTACCCTTATTGGACAGATGGGGAAAGTCAGATAAAGTCATGACCACAAAAAAAGACCTGAAATTACCCAACAAGCCAGAGTGCTGTCCTCAAACAAGCCAAGACTTCTCATTTGAGCCAGCTCTGGTTATTTATATTGGTGTCTGACCCAAAGCAACATAGGCCAGTGGTAGAGGTAGTCCAGCTGTAGCCAGAGAAGCCAGTTCACTTGCATTAATAATAAACCTTCAAAGAAGACTTGCATGGAAAGCAAAGTGTTGGTTAATAGGGTGAGTTTTCTACTGGTCTGAAGAATGCTGAATTAGCCACCTCCTCCTGGTTTGTCTTCCCTGGCAGGCCACTGTGGCTTGTAACTTGAGTGACAGCTCCAGCCTGGGTGCCATCCACAATGCAAGCCTCTCCGACTGAAGTGTGGTGGTGCTTAACAGCTAAAAGCTAGCCTCCAGCTAAGGTGTTTAACATCACAAACCCACTGTCCCAGCCCAGGGCTCAACACCCTTACACTGGTGTGAAGGCCTGTGTGGAAGATGAAGTCTCAGTAGCTCCTCAGAGGCTCGGTCAAACTAGCCTTAATCTTGCTAAAGGTCTCGCATGAGATGGGTAACACCAAAGGGCCAATGTCCCAAAGCAGGACAGCCAAACTGCTGTTGTGCCTGGTGCGGAGGAGCAGACATCTACATCAGATGATTCATCTGAAGTGTCTTAGGAAGGATGAATCACTGGCTGGTGGTGGCTGGGTCTCTCCCTTCCCTATGACGTGTGAGATGGCAATGGCAGCCTGGGACTTCAATGTCCCCCATGTCCGCAGATGGACTTTCGCTCGCCTCCTGGGACACAGGCTGAACTGCCTGTGTCTTGCTGTCCTGGGAGACAGCAGCAGCCTACGGGTCCCAGCCATGACTTACTTCTGGGTACTGCCTTGAGGAGATCTCTGCCCATGCTGGGTTTTCCATCCTAGGGTACAGAAGGATAGCAAACCCCAGGGTTTGAAGAGATGGAAGGATCAAACCAGAGAGGAATTGACCCCTGGATGAACAGCTCGTACGATTGAGTGGGTTCTCTGTCCTGCAGAGCCTTTACCAGAGCCTGCACAGCTCTAGACATGGCGAGCAGTCTTGCCATCACATGCCAAGTACTTCTCTGCCTCACTGGGGCAACACGAGGGGTCCTGAGTGCTCTGAACAGAGGATGCCCTTCCTAAAGTACTGGTTTTTTGCCAGTGACGGGTCTTGTCTAGCAACAGCTGACATTTCATACCAAGGCTGAGCCACTGCCTGCCTGGGAAGTACAGAGCTGGGTTCCTGTCAGGTTGTGCTGGTTCTTTCAATTTTATTTTCTTTAATTAAGTGAGCAATAACTCTCCAGGGTCTTTTTCCTGATGTCTGAATTAATTACCTACATGTGTGTAAAAAGAGTGTCTTGCCTGAGTTTGACGAGTGGCTGGATGTAAGCAAACGTTGGTAGGAGCCCTGTCCCTTCTTCACTCATTCACTCGTTTAGCTTTGAGTCAATGCTGTGGCAGGGTCTGACTCTGCCTGTGCTTGATCCTAAGCTGAATCAACTGATTTTAGATTTCTTCATCGCCTCCTCTTTCTTCTCTCTTCTTCCATCTTTCTTCTTAGCTTCACAGCTCATCTGTGAAGAGTCACGCATCGTTTTGTGGCTCCATGCTGCATAAGGAGCTGGCAGATGCATTCCTGGTTCATTTGCCCTATTATCTCATTACAGGTTCCTTTTATGGTCCTCATGTCATCTAGCCTACAGAGCAGCACTCCCATCATCTCAATGAGACAACAGTGACTAGCATACCGGTGACATTTATCATTACTCTTCAATTATTTTTCCTTGGACAGGAACAGCTGTGGCAGCAAATCCCTCTGAAAGCTCCGTTTCGTCCCCGTGCACGCATTTCTGGGCACATCCTACCTTGTCATACAGGCACACCAGAGCCCAGTCTTCTGCATACAAGCCTGGCACTGGCATATTCAAGAAAGTTGTGAAGGCACGCCTGCAGCAAACAGCTCTGGGGGCCTAGACCACTTTTGGTGCTTGCTGAAGGGCAGGATGAGGCAAAGTCAAAGGAAAATCAAACTTTCGTATCATCCAGAGGAGGAGGAAGATGGAACACATAGAAAAGGAGGGTGTCAGAACACACTTTGGGCTGTAGCCTAGAGCAGCGATAGAAAACAGACTAAATACTATGGCACCTGGAAAAGAGTGCTTGTTTCACATTTTACGTGACTCTTGAATAACATTACCAACACATCAGTGCAAAGGAAAGTGGAAGCCACATCCAAGGGCTAGAGATATGTTCACGCTGTCTCAGGGCAGCAGTGCAGAGCAGCGAGCTGCAGCGCTGTGTAAGCCCAGGTTACCCCCTCACTTTCTCTTGGGTCGCCTCCATCTCTCTGCTCCAGCCTTGAGGTGCACTGTTTCAAAGGATGATTTAACTCTCAGTGTTTTTCTGCTTGCAAAAAGCACACCTTGTCTCCTCGGGTCAGAACAGACCCTTGCCTGTTGCTGGTGAAGGTGTCAAGGTTACAAAGACATCTTAAGTGTCAAGGCAAGGCAGGACGGGATGTCTCCATCTGACTTCAAAATGGGGTTGACTGTCAAAGGGAAGCGGCAGCATGGGACACTTCAGCCTTTGAAGGGTGCAGTACACAAGGACACAGCATTGTGCAGGAGCATGCGTGCCATGTAACTCCTCTCAGTTCTCCCCTCTTCTCAGAACCTTTAAATCGGTTGCACATATCAATTAAGTACAGCTCACACACCCTATGAGGCAACTAAGAGCTGTTTTACTTATTTTATTACGGATGGGGAAACAAGCATGTAGAAAGACCTTCTGACAAGTGGCTGTGCAAAGCCTCTGGCAGAACAGTTTGCTCACCTTCGCTGCATCCCCTGGGTCGCCCCCGTCCCCTGTTGCTCCTTCGGGTGAGACGGGCTCACTCCAGCACCATCCCACTGCAGAAGTGCCCATCTCCATGAGCATTCTAGATCCTTCTTCCACGGCCCTGGCTGAGCTAAGGGTGCCCGCACCCGCGCTGCTCTCCTTGGGCAGCAGAGCAGCACCCACCGGCCAAGCAGCCTGTGCCCGGGGTCTGCACCTCACCAAGAGGGGGCCCGGGTGCACGGCTGTTATCGCTAGAGGCAGGATAATTGCTTGTACTGATTAACTCTGGGCCTAGTGGGGGTCGCATATTAACAATAAACTGGAAATGCCAACTGGGCTGCCTTCGTGCTTGATTGATGTGGCTGGACTTAATTAACCCAGGCTTACATTTGAGCATTGCCCATTAGCACCCGGTATTAAAAACCCTCTGAACTGTCTGAGCTTAGCAGCTACCTTAAGAAAGTCATTTGACATCTATTCAGGAGATTTAATTGTGCCATTATGTGCCTATGTACGGTACCGAGTGCCATTTAGCCGTTGCCCTTGCCAGCTGATTAATTACTAAGCCCGAGCGCATAAGTGTGGGAGCTCGCTGCGCGGTTGTCCGTGGCTGAAGCAGAGACAATACCGCATCCAAGACGAACACCAGCCCGCTTGTGGCATGCAATGGATAAGCTGGGATCTGCAGGCAAAACCTGTTTGTTTTACTGGAGAGGCAGAAAGTATTAAGAACTGGCATAAGCCAGACAGCAGTGCATGCGGTAACCCAAGAAGCTTTCCAGCTCCAGGGCTTTTTGGAGAAAGAGGCCAGCACTTAAAATAGCTAATGCAAATTAATTTCAACACCAACAGACTATCCCCAGGGAGGGGGAACATTTTAAACCGCATACTGTGGACGCCTGTGAGCCTAGACTGTCAGGATGCCTCCTCCTCCTTTGCTTTCTAGTCCTGCGCTCCCAGGGCTAATGAGACAGCTTCATTCAGTGGCCACCGCTGGGACTGAAGATGCTGTGGTGGCATCCCCGCTTGGGGAGCCAGGAGAGGCTCAGCGGGCACGGGTATGGCAGAGGGGTGCTCCAGCCTGCAAGCTGGGTGCTTTAACAGCCAAGGCTGTTATTTCTGCAGGCAGTCCCGCTCTCTGTGTTTCACCCTTAAGCAATGCACCTGTAGGAGTCTGTCGAGGCGGTGACCTCGGCAGGTCTCCTGGCATCACCAGCTGCCTGACGCCCACCGCAGGGCAGAACCAGCTCGCAAGCATCCCTGCCAAACGTGAGCAGGTCCTGCCCCGCGCACGTGGAGGAGCCCAGGCAGCTGCATGGGCTGTGGGCGACAGGGTGCTGCGCCTTGGGGCTGGGGCCAGACGTGGAGGTGCTGGATGGCACTGAGAGCCTCCCGCTTTGGGAATCTGACCCAGCACCTAATGAAGGTGCACAGGCTGGAGCTGCCATGTGTATGATAGAAGCCTGAAATTTAGCAAGCTTCTGCAAAAGCAGGTACATGTGCACATGCCTCTGCTGGGCTGGACACCTTCTGCCCATGTGCATTCAACTTTCCTCCTCAGACAATGTTACTCGTCTCTTAATTTTTCTGGAAGGAAGCAGATAGCAATTTGGCAGGTCACAAGAGAGCCCGGCAAGTCCCCGAGCCCTCAGCAGCCCGTTTCCGGCTGCGGTTTGATCAGGTTTCTATATTCATCACTGTATTTCCTGTGGGGGCATTTCTGATAAGCTTTGCATTTTGCATCCTGTGGTCCCCCCCTCGCCTCTGGTGCTCACAGGATGTTCGCTGCACTACGAGCAACTCGGGGCTGCTAAATGGGTTGCCAAAAATGAGTAATTGCTGGGTGCTGCGGGCATTGTCCCAAGGATGGGGTGAGCTGAGGCACTGGCAGGCAGGGTGGGCTCCAGGGTGGGCTCCAGGGGCTGGGGGCTGGAGGCTGTGCCAGGGCAGTGCTGGGTACTGAACAGCTATGCCTTGTGGACTGAGGAGGGTCCCAGGAAATGGTGACTTCAGCCCAGATTTTGCTCAGTCCCTCTTGGGTGTCCCTTTGGCTTGTCTCTGCAGAGGCCCCCCACTCCTGCTGCAATCAGGGACATGCTGAGCTGAAGGTTTCAACCTGGACTACTAATGTACAAAGGGAGAGGCAGAGAAGTGCAGGAAGCAGGGAAATAACACAAAGAGAAGAATTACGACCACATTTTCAGATGAACCCCATTCTCTCCTGGCAGGTCCATATATCAGTGAATACCACTGACTTCCTCTCGTTGCAATTCCAGCAGTGATATTTAACAGCGGAGCTAAAAGTCATCGCCAAAGGGAGATTTAGGGAATCGATGCAATTCCCAAATTGAAGACCAGGGAAAAGCATACTGCTTGCTTAATTGACTTTCAGTACAAATTTTTATTCCTCACCACTGAAAAAGCATCATCTTCCTTTGACACCTATTACATTTACATGGGATTTCCTTGACTTCTTTCTTTTTTAATCAAAGCCTGAATTCTGTTCTCTCGTGCTGGTGTAAGTCCAGGCAAGCCTCATTAATGCTCCCAGACTTGGCTGAGTGCAGTGGCTTGTATGTCAGTGACGCTAGGCATGTCTGCACTCTCCTGCAAATACTTTGCAATGTACTTTCAGGGTCTGAAATGAGGAGTGGGTCTTATTTTTGCGAGTCGGCTGGGAAGAAGTTTCCCCCATGGGGACCTTAGCAATGGGGCACGGTGCTAGGGTGTCGGGAAGGAAATCTGGTCAGCAGCTCGGGTGCCCTGCTCTGGTGAGAAAAGGAGCTTAATAGGATGGATGTCAGCAGACTCTGCCACAGGCTGCTCTCAGGGGCAGAGGAAAGGGCATGCAAAGGACGTGGCGTTTTTTGTTTTTTATGGGGCTACACGTAGCTGCAGTCCATCATAGGTACTCCGGTGATGGGCTCACAGGAGAAAAGTCATGTCAGACCTTGTAGTTCCCATTGAAAACGGAAGAAAAGCCTCACTAAACAGCTTCCAATTTGTCAGAGGAGATCATGGGAAGAGCCAAATAAACAACCCCTGATTTCCAAACAAATGCAGTCTCCCACTTTTCCAGGGTGTAACGAATAGCTCACGCCACCCAAAATCTTGGCGCAGAGAGCCAGGGACTTAGCAAGTGCCAAATATTGTAAGCATTTGTGGAGGAGTGCGCCTTGGCCAAGGGAGCCACCTCTTTGGATGGGAGCCAAGGTGTGACCAGCTCCAACACAGCCGTGGCTGCGAGGGCTTAGCCACAGCCCTGCATGTTCCCAGCCCCTTGGTCAGCACGTTCCCAGCCCAGTCAAACCCCTTGCACCCCAAACCTGCCCAAAATCTAGGAGGTAGGGCCTGGCATGACCCTCAGGCTGGCTCTGGGCAGGTTCCTGCTGGACAGCATCGCTCTGGTCCACGGGGTGGTGGACACAGCCGGGCACGGGCAGAGGCTGGGTGCCTCTCATGCCTGGAGCACGGGCACCTCACTGCCCTGCTGGACCCTGCCAGCTCTCCGGGCTGGGTCCCACACACCGGGCAGGTGTGCCCAGCCTTGCCTTCTGGCTTGCCCGCAGAGCACGGATTACTGCACAGACACCAGTAATTAGGGACATGTGCACTGAAAACATAAACAGCCCGTTTCATCAGCAGCCGGCCACCAGCCCATGCTGTAGTCAGATGCCCAGGAAGCTGCTCGCTGAGATGCATGGCCTCCTTCTCCCATGTTTTACAGACTGTGGGTAGGGACCGTGTTATTTTTTTGCTGGATCCATTGCTTGCAGGGTTTGCCAGGCACCATAGAGCCCAAAAGAAGTGCCACTTTACAACTGCCCTGCTGTAGCGGGCTGTGAGCATCTTTGGGGTACACAACGGGCAGAGCATGGACATGGACCTTGCACAGGTGTCGGCAGCCAGCTAGGGGAGGTTTTTTAAGGTGAACACTATGTGTCCTCCATTCAGCACGAGTGGACCTGGAGCTGGGTCTGGGATAATCTGGATGTTGCCCTGCATGAGGCAGGTACTGAGCCAAAGTGGGTTTTCACAGCCCTAACTGCTCCTCGTACTTTTAGCAGCCAAAAAGGCGCAACCTTCCCCTTCTCTGCCCCTCTTCAGTGAGTTTCTCCTGAGAATCCTGCCATGCCCTGTGGGTACACTTGGGCTTTTTTTGCTGCCCTACATCCAAGCCATGAGAGCCATAGGCATTGGCTTGAGGTGTTGAGACACTTACCTGAATTTGGGATCCTAAGCAAGAGACTGCAACAAAGCAGGCTTAAGCCAGGGACTGGCTTCAGGTGACAGAGGCCAGGCAAGGGCTTTTTCAGGCAGGCACAGAGATGATGCTCCAGGAGCCAGCGAGTGAGGTGGGCACACAGTTATAGGTGGGGACAGAAGAACAAGCCCTGCCTCAGTGGCCAGCAAAGGGAGGTGAAAGCAAGGCATGGTCTGGTTGCAAGGCAAGTCCCCTGTAACATCCTTCAAGATGTGACAGCTGAGCAAATAGGAAATACAATGAGCTGGACATGGAAAATACAATTGGGATGGACATTTCACCTTGGGTGATGGAAAAAAACACATGACACCACCACGCACAAAAAGGAGCAAGTGTGTGTCTATTTATGCTGCTGCCCAGGGCTGTTCCTGTGCCTGGGGTGCCATTTCTGCTTTCTGCCACTAATCTGTGTTTCTCAGCTGACCGTTTCAACTGTGTTTCAAAACAGTGCTGCTCCTGGTTTTGGAAAAGACGAGGTCCATGCCAGCCATAGCACTGAAGGGGCAAATGGGCACCTGGTGGGCACAGTCATCTGAGCACCTCTGAGCAGGTTTTTCCTTTGGGCTTCACTAGCATCCTGACTCATGGCAGTACCTTTCCACAGGCAGGAGCGATGCAAATTAGGAGCAGCCTGCTGAAAACCATTAGCAGGCGAGCAGAACAAGCTGTCCCATCTGCTGTTTATTCCTTTCAGCTTCCCCAGGGGGAAACCTAACCATGGGATAACGGCTTCACAGCCCCGGACCCCCAGGCTCAGGCTGGAACTGCTGGGGGTCAAACCTCCCTGCAGCAGCTGCACAGAGTTCAGGCAAAACCCCCAGGACCTTCCCGCTGGAGCCTGGACGATGGTGGTCCGGGATGGTCATTTTGTGCCTGCAAGGGAAGCCCAGGGCTGAAAAGTTTCCCTGCTTCCAGGTTATTTCACGCAGGAGAAGCCCAAAGCATCACAGCTCCATAGCCGTGCGTATGTGCATCCTAGAAACAAAAGCTCTGCAGTCAGACAAGCCAAAAGTGGGTCAGGTGGAAATGCGGGAGACCAGTGACTCATCTTGTGGTTGACTGGGCAATTTGGGAGGAGGAAAAAGCGGATGCCTTTAGGAAATGGAGCACATTTCCAGTCCTTTCTTTCCTCTACCCCTAATCCTAACATCTCTTCCACCAACAAAATTATAATGTTAGGGAGTCAGCCCTTAATGCCAAAGAGCACTGGCCCTCAGAGGGAGCATCTAAGGGCCCAAACATGCCAGCAAGGCTGAATGTTTGTCTGAGTGGAAGGGTCTGGGACCCCACCACCCCACACTTGAGTGACATGGGCATTAAATCGGTCTGGGTGGCTGAGTATCTGAGCTTAAACACACACATCCCTACACCGTCACATGCTGGGGGGATTTGAGAAGCCCATGCAACAGGTATAATAACTGCTCTAGCCCAGAAGTTGCAGGGCCAAGGGAAAGGAGGAAAGGGCCACAGTGGCTGATGTGGCTCCGGAGAGCATCTCTGCTGGTCCCAGGTTGCAAGCACACGGAGCGGCAAGGAGGGAGACATCTGCCCTGACATTGCCTCTGCGCGTGGAAGCGGGGAGGGCACAAAGCCAGGAGATTACAGCTGCTTGTTAACACTATTTGCTCATTACATCGAGCAAGCAGCGGTCATTCCTGAGCCTGGCCAGCCTTCCCTGCTGGGGCTTTGTGTCTCATGGCCAGTGGCCACAGCAGCTACCCAACCTCCCTGCCAGAACCTGCAGTCACGCCAGAAAACTTCCTGCTGAGCGATGGACAATGCAGGATGGCATGGTCTCTGGAGAAAGAAGGGACAAAGAGGATATTTTGCCTGCCAGGGATTTCAGACTAAGGAAGGGATGCTGTGGGAAGGCAAGTCTGCAGCCAGCATCGCTGGGCAGCGAGGAGCTGTCTGTGCTGCTGTGACAGTTAGATGAGGATGAAGAGGGTGTGTTGCAGACAGGACTGACCCTTGGCAGTGCAGAGGCAGGTTAAAAGCGGAGTCTGACACGCTTTGAGAAGATGCTGTCGCAAAGTGGGCCCCCTCTGCTCCCTCCCCTCTGGCCCCAAGGCCCCCTTCACCGGGGACGGCTTTCAGAGAAGGGGATGTGGCCACCACCCACTTCTTCCTTCCCAAGTGGGTAGGAAACAACACTAATGCAAGACAAATTTCTCCTGTGTCAGGGAAAAGGAAATGGGCTCATACAAAACCAATTAATGCCAGCTAAGCATGAATTGCTTTGCTCCCCATGCAACAGGCACTGGCAATGCTTGGGCACGTGTGTGCCCCAGAATACTCAGCATTGAATGGGTAAGACTGTAGCAAAAATTCATGTGCACAATTAAAACCACTGGTTCATCCCAGCCCCTTTCCCCATGAGACCCTGACACCACGGGCACATGCACGTCAGAGCTTGCTGTATGCCCTGGTTGCACTTTCCTGGGGAGGAAGGATGCTCTGCCCTCACGGTTTTGGTGTTTCCATGCTCTTTACAGATCCTAGTGCTTTGGCATAGCTACTCTTTTTCCAGCAGGCTCAATCAAGGAAGTTCAGAAAAAGAAAGCGTGGTATAAGAAACGGTATCTTTCCCCATCGCCCTTTCCTGGTGGACAGGATAGAGTAGGGTGAGATGGGACATCTCAGCGATGCAGGGTGGGCTTCCTCAGCTGTCCAGCAGCAAAGCTGACAAGGGACATGTGTAACACAAGGAGGGAAGGGTGAAAATTGTCACAACAGATTTGGTGAGAATTAGAAAGCGCAGCTCTGTCCTGAGCCCTCTGCGGTTCCCCCAGGCACAGGAAAGAGGC
>JAVJGJ010000001.1:76070814-76082692 GCA_035590215.1 Microhierax caerulescens
TTTCCCCCAGCACCCCCCCGCCCCGCGGCGGCTCGCTCGGGACCCCGTAGACGCTCTGAGACGGGTGCCCCGGTGAGGCGGGCGGGACCCCCGGGGTGCCCCCCGGTGCTGCTGTCGCGGCAGCCCCGGCTCCCCCGCCCCGCTCGGCCGTCGGCGGGCGTTAAACGAGGCGCTGCGGGCGGCTGGGCCTGGGAAGGGCTGGGAGGTGATTTAGGGCGGTGGGATGCTCGGCTGGGGCTCCTGGATGCGCTCTCTGGGCTTTTTTTTTTTTTTTTTTGTTCTTTACAGCCCGAGAGTTAATTTATTCCTTGGTTTACTTACAGCAGGGGCGAGGATGCTTATGCAGAGTAGCAAATCCATTAAGGGGCTTGATAGATGGAGCAGCTAGCACTCCTGTTGTACTAGCTACCGTAAAACCAGCGGGAGCTGCTCCGAGGATGCGATACGATGCTGCGCTGCGGGAGCGCCCGCACAGCAAGGGCTCGCTCAGGAACCTGCGTTCGGGTCCTTCGCCATGAGCCGTCACGGTGCTGGGAGCCGCGGATGTGGCACAAAACGCAGCTGCGCTTCAGGGGTGGCCTTTGTCACCAGCCGAGGGCTTCTGGTGCCCCTGCGGCTCTGGTGGGAGGTGGTTGGGGGTTTCCAGTCCCTTACTTCTAAGGAATGGGCTCCTGTGGTCACAGTCTTGGCACTGGAGGCTTCTTCCTCGCTTTCCCACAGAGCTACTCAAACGGTTCGGCTCACTCTGATTCCACAAGAGCCCTGCTAACCCGGCACTGCGCGTGTCCAAGCGCAAATGTCATGGCTGCAGGTCACGGTGGAAGACCTGGCTCCGCTTTGTGCAGACGGGGCTGCTGCCAGGTTCCCGGTGAAATGGCTCGGCTGGGCGCCGCTTGGCCGTGGCTCCTGTGCCAGGCCCTGCGCGCACAGCGCCGGCTGGAGGTGCTGGATGTGGTGCTGGGCTCAGCCGGTGTTAGATCTGACGGGATACGCTGAAGAGAAGGTGTCTTTGACCGTTTGAAAGGGTCGATTTGCTTTGCCAAGGAGCGAGCCCATTTCTGTGCATCACCGTGGGCAGCTTCTCCCTCTCAGGATGGTGTGATGGCCACCAGGGTGGGATGTGGTAGGTCCAGGGATTTTGGGATCAGACCTCCTGAAGATGTCTTAACAGGCGCTTGGTTTTGGGTGCTCTTCCAGATTAAACCGGTAGGACCGCAAAGGGATGTCAGGCCTGGAAACCACAGCCTCTGCAAACTGTCCTGCTCACGTGGGAGGGACAGTGCAGCTCTAGCGGTGCGTGTGCGTGCTTCTGCTTTAAGGTGTTAGAGCCCTTCCTTGCGTAGGAGAAGGAGACCGTGAAGGATGCCTGAGATGCTGGCAATATTGGTCTCTAGCTGCCTATGGTTTCCTGAGCTGCTTTGCTGGAGATTCCAGCATCCACTGGTCTTTTGAACATCTAGCCTTGCTCAGGGCAGTCTCAGAGCTAAGGCTGGGCTGGATGAGGAATAGGGGTCCTGCTGTGTGTGCTCTGGCACGGCCAAATCTGCAGACACAGGTTGTGCAGCTGGGGCAAGTCTTGCAGGATAACTCCTGGAGTCAGGGCTTGGTCTACCTAGATTCCTGTGGTGGTAGTAAAACACCCGATCTCTGTTGGTTGTAAGGCTCAAGGTCAGACTCTACAAGGACGTCAGGTCTGTTGATTTGGTGTGAATGAGAGAAGGAAATCTCACCAGAAGTGTTTATGTGCAGCCAACACCTGGGTTTCCCTTATCTGGGAAGTTGATGGGGTTTGCTTTTCTTTTGCCTGCCATTAGGAAGACCTGAGGTCACCTTGGCTTGCCCTCCTGGCAGCAGGTCAGAGGAGCAAGCCACTCACCTCCATGTGCAGCTGACACCCATGTCCTCGGGAAGCAGTGGGGACATCTCTCTCTGTAGAGCAGCTTTGCTGTGGGATTAGCTTCACTCTACCTGGCCAGTGCCAGGGCTTCCCTGGCCTGTTGTTTTGGGAGCTCTAGGTTGGGGGGGGTCAGGCTGGCAGAGTGGGAGACCACCCTGGGCTTTGTGGCAGGACGATGTGTGAGGAGGCTGGGAACTGAACAGTCTTTGGCCTGGGAGCAGCTTTTCCTGTTCAAGTCGGAGGATGCTGGCAACAAATCCTCTCTCCATCATCTTAGAGAGCAACCTTGGCCTCGGTCCGGGGTTTTGGCTGACAGCGCGTAGGGGACTGAGCCCTGGACCAGAGCCTCTGGGCAGCCAAGAGCATTACAGAGGGTTTGCTCCAAGGGAGTGGTGGGGGCTCAAGGATCTCCCTTCTTGCTACTACCAGGAGCCTGGTTGCTCGTCCTGGGGCAGGAGACCACTCCTCATCACTGTAGCATCATCTAGTGGCGAAGGGCACAGTGGGACGCGTCAGCTCCAGCTGTGCTGTTCTGCAGTGCTGTGCACGTAGCCTGGGATAACGCTTTGTGCCTCTCTTCTTGCAGGGGGTTACGAGCGCTTCTCCTCGGAGTACCCTGAATTCTGTGCAAAAACCAAGTCCCTGAGCAACGTGTCACCCCCCACCAGCGCCGAGCCCCTGGATTTGGGCTGCAGTTCCTGTGGGACCCCCCTTCATGACCAGGTACATCTAGAAGCCCAGTGCTCAGCTTTCCAGTATTGCAACCTGCTGCTGCTGGGGTCTCTCTGCTGTCCCCCGGCTGAGGACTGCAGAGCCAGAGCCCCGCTTCCTTCCCTCTTGCGGGAGAGCACGGTGGTCCTCCCGGTCCCAGGGTCTCTGTGCTCCCTGGGGAGTGGACGAGCCCAAATCCTGTTAATCACACCAGCCGGTTCCTGCATGGGATGCAGGGGGACACTGCTGAGATGGGTTGAACAGTTCCGAAAGGCAGCCTCTGCCCCCTCTTTTGAGGGCCCAGCATCAGCCGCCAGGTTCCTGCACTGCTCAGGGCCTCCAAGCCATCTGTATTTGTGTCCTGCCCACTGCTGTCCCCTGGTCACCCCCGTATCTGTTGTTTTTCTCTGGAACAGGGTGGTCCTGTGGAAATCCTCCCCTTCCTCTACCTTGGCAGTGCCTACCACGCTGCCCGGCGGGACATGCTTGATGCGCTGGGCATCACAGCCCTGCTGAACGTCTCCTCAGACTGCCCCAACCACTTCGAGGGCCACTACCAGTACAAGTGTATCCCCGTGGAGGATAACCACAAAGCTGACATCAGCTCCTGGTTCATGGAGGCAATTGAGTACATTGGTGAGTGCCTGAGCGGGGAGCTGCGTCCCTGCGTGTTTCACTAGGCGGGGGGGAAGGTTCCCCCCTCAAAGACCCGGAGCCATTGGCTCAGAGGGGACGGGGTCCCACAGGGTCCAGGGCCGTTTGTTGCACTGGTGGGAGGGAGGTCAGTCCCCACCGGTGGGTTTGGCGAGGGGTCAGGCTTTGCTGGAAGGGCGCCGGTCTCACGTCTCGTCCCCTGTTGCCCTCCAGACTCTGTGAAGGAGTGTTGTGGCCGGGTCCTAGTCCACTGCCAGGCTGGGATCTCCCGCTCCGCCACCATCTGCTTGGCTTACCTGATGATGAAGAAGCGTGTCAAGCTGGAGGAGGCCTTTGAGTTCGTCAAGCAGCGCCGGAGCATCATCTCCCCTAACTTCAGCTTCATGGGGCAGCTGCTGCAGTTTGAGTCGCAGGTGTTGGCCACCTCGTACGCAGTGGAAGCTGTCAGCCCCTCGGGGACACTGCGGGAACGGGGCAAGGCCACCTCCACCCCCTCCTCCCAGTTTGTCTTCAGCTTCCCAGTCTCTGTTGGTGTCCATGCCACCCCCAGCAGCCTCCCATACCTGCACAGCCCCATCACCACGTCGCCCAGCTGTTAGCTCAGGGGCTGGGGCCAGCCAGGCAGCTAGTGCCAGGTGTGGAGGGAGCAGGCAGGCACGGAGCCCCCCTGAGTTAAGCAATAGTGCCGGACGCTGCCATTCACCCTGGACTCAACATCTTTTTCGTAGAGAAATTTCTTACCTCATCTTGGGTTTTTTGCTTTTTAATTTTATGTTTTGAAAGCATGAAAAGTTGTAAAAGCCACAAACCCTGACACTGTCCAGGCTCTTTGGGGGAGAAAAAAAAAAAATAGGATACTGGGTTTTCTCAAGTGCCTGGTCTTCACCTCTTTCCATTCCTACATTATTGTCTTGTTTTTTAAAAATCACAAGCTGCACCTCCCCTTCTCCCTGTATTTCTGCCTCTAGCTCACCTGGGTTGAAAAGGGAGCGTGCCCTGTGGTTATCGTGCAGCAGTTCCCCACGGGGGTGTGTGGTGGGTGCTGCTTGCCTGAGCCCAGTTACGGGGGGGCCACCAGCAGAGCTGCAGGCAGGGTCTCTGGGCAAGCAGGACGGGGCACTGGGCTGCCTGCAGTCAGCCTCCCCCCTCCTGCCACTGCCTGGGGAGGTGACACAGGAGCTGGGAGGCACCTGCCAAGTGACCAGCTGAGCCCATTCCTGTGGGGGAAGAGCAGTCTCCGGCTGGGGAGATGCCGTCCTAAATACCCTTTTTTCTTGTCCCCGGGGTTCCTGCAAAGCTTAGGTCCAACCTCCTGTGGCTTAAGGGGTGGGGGCAGCAGTCCAGGCTGCTTTTGAGTACTCTGTTCAAGTTTTCTCTCTACCATCCCAGTGCTGCTGCTCTTCTAAAAGGAGCAGGATGAGACGAGAGTGGGCTGTAATGGAAGAGAGCAGCAGTCGGTGGAGGAGAGGCTGGCCCGGGGAGGTCGTCTGCGTGATGCTGCTGCAGCTTTTCAGCCAAGCCTAGAAAATGCCTCATCATCGACCCACATGGAACCTTATTTCCCACCCTACCTCTCTCCTTCCCCTCCCCAGTCCAATCCAACACACAAGATGCCTGTGTGGCTGATGTACATATGTATGGTTTTGTTCCTTTTATTTTTTATTTTTAGAAATTAACTTTTTATTTATTGCCTGAGGGAGGGAGAAAACAAATTGTTTGGAGAAAATAAAAAGAAACCTGTTTTCAACAGTTGTGGCTGCAGCAGGTTTGTCCTAGGACCAAGACCGAACAGCAGGTTGTGCAAACACTCCCCCTTTCACAGAGCTACTGTTAAAAATGTATTTATTGAATTTTAAACTATTACAAGTATTGCAGATCAGACATTTAGCCAAGCACATTTAGAGATCAAACTTGGTTGTTACAGAGATGTTACCTAAGGTCCACCGTGTAGGTAGGCTGAGAACCTGCCCATCGTCATCTTTGAGAGAGAGGGTAAAGGAAGAAATAAATAAATGGCATTCCAGCTCCAGGTAATTGGCAACCAAGAGAGGAAACATACAGGGCTAGTTATGAAAACAAGTTACACAAAAAAAAGTCTAAAAACTCAAACCCCAGGTACCTTGCCATCTGGGTTGGCAGAGAAAGCAATTAGGAGTGAAGATGCACAAGCTCACGGGACTGTGGCACAGAAAAAAAAATTCCCATTTCAATTTCCAAAGCTGAAGCAAGTTCTATAGATGTTAAGAAATTGTCAAAATCACCTTGTAATACAGAGACTCTCAACCATCTACATTACTAATTAATGTAACCATCACTAAAACTTGCCACCGACAGGTTCAGTAAGACAGAAATAGATCGATCAAAACTAGTTGGACAATACAACCCGACAGGCATGTGTGTTAGTGTAATGGGAAATGCATCTGCCTCTCGTGTTCCCTACTGATTCGTGGGCTCTTCCACGTTGCTTCAGAAGTTTTAATGTGCATATGCTGTCCCCCAGAGCGGGAACACTGCCATTCCATCTCTGCATGTGGCCTGCTGCCCTCTGATCATCCAGGGATCCACGTCTATGGAGGTTCACAAGCCGCTCCCTACCCGAGGCCAGAACTGAATCTGTACCTTCCCATGCCTCCCCCAGCAGCGCTGCAGCATAGCCTAAAGTGACTGAAGTATGCGTTAGATGCATCTCCTTTTAGATTTCTGAGCTAGATTTTCTGTGGCAAAGCAGCACGGAAAGGGAGAAATCCCACTAAAAATAAATCCACACATTTCCCGACCATCAGCTTCTGAGAATGATTAGCAATGTTCAAACTAATCTGTTTTGTGGTTGGACTCTTCCTTTTACCCATCTTTTGGGGGAAAAAAAAATAAAATCCGTTTTGGGTACTTTCTGTTAACAGTCCCATATGAAAATTCTAGGTCGTGCATGTACTGTGCAGGAGCTCGGACTTCACTGCAGGGATGCAGGACTTAATTTTTGACAAGATCTGCCACCGTCCAAAGCAGTTCCCACAGGCCACACAGTGGCACAAAATGTTAGCATCCCTCAGCACTTCACGCATTCACAGGGAACACATCTCTCACCTACAACCAACTGTCGGATGAGCTGGTTTCCAGAGCTAAGGAAGCACCCTCCTCCAGGAGCTACTCTGTCCCATATACCACATGCCTTCTCTGTGCCTGCTGCCCACCAAAGCCAGCAGTGCAGGACATCGTGCCGGGCTTTCCTTTTGCTTCAGTATAGAATTTTGCTTTGTTATCAACAAGCGAAGTACAAAAGTTTGCAGGCAAAAGAAATTCCTGCTGCATAATGCGGTAGGATTCTATCGCATCACATGCCAACGTTCAAAACAGAGGTTAGAAAAAACACATTGCTTGTTCCTTGGACTACAGACCGATAGTGACTGCAACATGGTGGAAGTAGCACAAGAGGTTTGTAACAGTCTCCGTGGAGCTGGGTTCAAAACGGACTGGCAGATAAAAACAAGGATGAGACAATAAGACACACCTTATTAAGGTACTATACTCTCTACTTTTTATCCTAACAGAAGTTTTGTTGACGGCATCCAGACTGCAACGTCACTCTGCACCAGGTACCTAATTCATCTGTCTCATGGAAACAATTTCAGCAATGGAGAGCAGAACCCTCCCTTCTTCGCTACGTGGTAAAGTTTCTTTTTGTTTTGCCTATGAAGGTCGTGTCGCAAACCGCGCAGACATTTCAAAAGGCTGCCTCAAAGGGACATGGACAAAACCCAACAGGCCTGACAGGCAACCGTCCCTTTCCCCAGCAGACACCACGTTGGGTCCCAGCAGGAACAGCTCTTTCTGGAGCCAGTGAGAGGCTCTGAAACCTGAGGCAGCTCAGCCCGGTGTGCTGCATCCTCGGCTCCTACTGTGCTTCCATTGGTGAGCCAGTGCTGCAAAGGGGCATCCCATTACCAGGGCACTGCTCTTCGCAGGACGTTGAAAAGCGTCATTTCTCCGTAGGCAGCAGCTGCCTGGTTACGGGGGTGTGCTGTTTTTGAGGTCCTGTTCTCCAGAATTAAGAGGCATCAGGTTAACTCCCCCAGCTAAAGCAGCAGCATCTGTACCGTTAACCTGCCAAATTGCAGGTTGTCAAAACCACAACCAGCTTTTTCAGGGGTAACTTTAATACTGATGGGCAGATCCTCACTTGGTTTTAAACTGTAAGAGGAGCTACAACAACACACACCAGGAGAGGCAGACGCCACTCCTGCACAGGTTTCTACGACACACAGATGCATCATCATCAGGCCTGGGTATTCCTCTGTGTCTGGCCACAAATGGATACGAGATCACATCATCACGAGACAAAAACCACTGCAAAATGATTTCCTCACACAGCACCTTTACTCTGCACAGAACATCAGATACGTTAACACTGGCAGTTCAAAGATACCGGACAGTCTTTTTTTATCTTCTAGAAGTTCAAGGCTGCAGAAGAAATCCGGACTAGCCATGAGTTCAATCAGCACACAGGAAACAACAAGCAAGAACAGAATCTGGTGTGGGCTTGGCGGGGATTTTGGTTTTAGGTTTGTTCTTGTTTTTGAAAGATGTAAAGCTTTTTAACTTCCACACCCACATTAACCATTTTGCTCACCTAAGCAGCACAACTGTTTTACCATTTAAAACTATGTCTAACTGGGGATGGTGAGCAGCACTCACTCTCACTGCTATTTGGAACCCTAGTGTAAATAGGCACATCCCCCCGCTCCGTTATTAACTAAGCTAAAAACAAACGCCAAACTTAAATGATGAATACAAAGTTTCAAAGCCTAGTGGTGATCTTTGCAATCCTAACACTATTAAACAAGTAGCCAAAATACAAGCACCCAATTTTATCAATGAAATTTGATTAAAAGGACAACTAGGCTAGAGGCTGGCTTGGACTTTGAAGCTACATATTTAATCAGGTCACAAAATGAAGCAAGAACCATATATCCACTGCCAGCTCAAGAAAAATAAAAGCCAACGTTCAAGATCTGTTGCTGTATTGCTATTTCTAAGGTTTTCTTTACAAAACAGATGATGTGCAGGTAGCCAGATTGCATCAAATGACTGATTTTACAGTGGGTGAAATTCCTCTGTGAGGATAATGTGCTTCAACATTAGTGTCTTAACGTTAAAAATGAAAATGTTGTGTCTTAATGCTGAAAGTGAAAAGCTCTTCAGGTTTAAGTTTGTTTTATCCAAAGATGTCAGCAAAATCCCACTTTTGTGGGGAGCACATATAATTTTATATACTAAAAGCGCATTATTCTGTCATTTCCTTGCTTTAAGGGGGATAAAACCGGAATGCATGAACTGCACACCATCAGACACTAAACAGTGCTGATCGACAGGGAAATGTACAGCATGTTGTGTTGAAAGGAACATTATTATTTTTTTTTCCACTTTTTTTTTTTTCCTCCAGTCATTACATGCTCAGCACTGGAGCACATCTCCTGGTATCGGTAGTTAATACCAATTACAACCAATTGTTGTATCCATGAAAATCACCGTGGTTCAATTTTCAACTTTTTTCTCCAAAGCTGTAAAACCAACACAAATCCTCCATGAGGGGGACTTGTGAAATTGTTTGATGTTGTGCCATAGCGAGTGCCATAGCGTGCCACTCTCCTACCCACTGGGAACTTGCAGGGAAGGGGATTAGAGAGAATAAATCCTAATTTTGTTCTCCGGTATACCTGCAAACAAATCCATTTGCCAACTGATGTTTTAAAAGTTCATTCTCATCAAAATGTTGAATTGATATTTTTTAAAAAATAATATTACTTTTGTAAATCCCTTAAGCTCTTCAACTGTGATGCCACACACGAAGATGGGACATGAAGCTGCTATAACACACTCTCCCTTACCAGTCTGAAACCCGTTTACTGGGTCTTGTATTACAGAGGGGCATGAACCAGATATGCCCTCGTGTGTGCAATCTTCTGACTTTTCACCTGCTACCTCCCAGCAAAACCATATGCCACGGTAACTGGAGAACATTTCACAAACTGCATGTACTTAATAGGAGCCTTATAAAAATGTTCTTTCAGAGATGCCAGCAGAGGGCATCGACCTGCTTTTTTAAGTCCTTCCAAGCACAGGACCTGGTTTTACTCTTGTGAACACTTCCTAGGGCTTCCCCCATAAAACTCACACAAAGCAGCAAACTGATGCAATTTGTTTCCACCCTAAAGTTAAACTCATTCAAATTATCCTTTGCTCAGAGGTGTGCAAAAAAAACCCTATATTGAAGAACTGGACCTAGCCCCTTCTCAGATGAAATTAATGTTGCATTGTTAATGATTGTAGTCAACTCAACTTTGTGCAAAATTCTTTAAGAAGGTTCTGGCTCAACTTCAGAATACAAAAGGAAAATAAATAGTTGGCTAAGATCTCCTGAAAACATTAAATGCATGGTGTATGCTGAAAAGGAAATTATGGGCTTAATGCAATTTATTTGCAAATAAAATAACTAGAATAGTAGAGTCTGAAATTTTAGCATGTGAGATGGCACTGAAAGATTTCTGTTTGCACAATAATGTTCCCGAAGTCTAGATTAAAACAACATTATTTTACACGTTAACTGCAGACACTAGGAGCCTGAGATATGTTATTAAAAGGCAGTCCCTTGTAAACTTCCCTCAAAAGGAACAGTAGCAGTTGAGTATGCAAGAGTTACTCAGATCATATTCATGAAGACAGCAATGCTTTATAAAAGACATACATCTTATTTCCAGGTTGTTAAGAATTTTATATGATACTGATTTTCTGAAACACATGTCCATCCAGTCCAAGATTAAAGTCACATCCTTCTTCAATGCTCTGTAGCTACTAGGTCTTTTGCTCTGCTGCTGTGGCTGTCTGTGAGGGAGCTTCTGGTTTCACAATCTGGTATGTAATGAGATATTCTGGGTATGCCTGAAAGTAAGTCAAGAAAAAAAAACAAACACATTGCTTTATGCAAGGGTATGCTTAGCAAGTTTACATTTTGGATTTCACTCAACAGTGACCAGAAAGAACAGTGCAAGAATCAGCTCTATGTTCACAGAATGCAAAAGAAAAAGCAGATTTCAAACATATCCAGCACTAATTAGGAACAGTTCGATGTAATGAATACCTTCGTTAATACGCTGTTAGAAAGATGTTCATTCCATGCGGATACTGCCAGAACTTGTGTGCACAACAGGAAATCAGAGTTACCCTCCTTGTTAGCTAATCCCACAGATCAGCCAGTTATTAAAAAAAATCTCAGATGACCAGTGTAGCCTGACCCTAAAATGCTCACTGACTTGCCATGTGATCTGCAAATGCCTTTACTGGCAGTAAAATACCTGGCACACCCAAAGCACATAATGCAGACATCTATCCAGTGTTTTCCTGAGGACAGGTAGGAGGTTTGGTCCCAGAACAAAGTTGCTGGAGGGCTGGGGAACCTAGACAGATCAGAGGAGGCTGGGCTAAAAGAAGCCTAACAAAATCCAGCAAGGGCAAATGCACCTGGGCTGAATTCCTTGTAACACTGCAGGATAGGAAGCAGCTCTGCTGACAAGGTGCTGTGGGTCCCTGGGTGACAGCAAGCTCAAGCAGAATCAAGCGTTCCCAGCAGCAATAAAAGTTACCAGCATCCTGTGGTACATCAACAGCAGCGCAGGCAGTTAACTGAGGACAGCAGTGACTGCTGTTCATTCAGTACTCGACCACATCTAGACCACTACATACAACTTTTGGGTCCTCAAATACAAGCATGATGCCAACAAGCTGAAGCCAAGTTCAGCAAAGGGCCAACAAGAGTTGGGGGAGAGAACACAGGATAAACGGGAGAGGCTGAGGGAGAAGGGCTTGTTCAGTTCAGAAAACAGAAGGCTTTGTGGAACCTCATAGCAATTGTCCATCATGTAAGGAATGCTATTGAAAAAACAGAGCCAGACTTTTTTTTCTGAGCTGCACAGCAGGAGAATGAAATTAATTAAAACAGAGGAAGTTCCTATTGGATACCAAGAATGTATCTTTTACTCTGGGGATAATTAAACAAAGGAGCAAGCTGCCGAAAGAGGCTGTGAAGCGTCATTCTCTGAGGCCTTCAAGACCTGCCTGGTCAAAGAAAATCCTCAGCAATCTGGTCTGAATTCAGTGTGAACAAGAGGCTTGCCTAGGTGGCCTCCCCAAGGTTCCTTCCTTCCATCATGGACCTACTTTATAATCTTGGAGCCATCCAGCACAGTAAGCAAACCACTTTTCTAGAGTAAGGGTCTAGCTGAGTTATTCAGATTAAAAATCAACTCCTATAGATTGCTGTGCTACTTCAGCTGCCAGGGTAGTCTCTGGCAGACAGTGACACTGTCACTGTGGGGAACCCTACAGGTAAAAAGCCCAGAATCCTCAATATGTATGAGAGCACCAGAAATGCATGTGTCCTTGTTACCGCAGTAATGTCAGTAAAATGCGATGGGAGAAACAACAACCCTTAACAGACTCTGGCAACGCTGCACAGGGGGAATTAGGCAATTCTGCATAGTTTAAATCAGAGCAGCTCAGTGGATAGGAAAAGCATTTGCTGGCTTGATACAGTTCACTGTTTATTTCTACAGTTAAACAACA
>JAVJGJ010000001.1:76085839-76117355 GCA_035590215.1 Microhierax caerulescens
TCCCCACTCTTTCAACCAGTAGCAAAACAAACAAACCAACCAAAACAAAACAAAACAAACAAAAAGAGCCAGAAAGTGTACTTTCCCTCTGAAAGACAACACTCCATTTTCTGATATGCCAGGACTTGTAAAAGGTATTTTTCTAGTTGGCAGTGTCAAAGAATGAGTTGTCAAGATCCAAAGTAGTGTGGGGAGATAGAAACTTTTAATAAAAATTAATGCTCATCCTTTTCCCCTGCCAAAAATCCCTTTTTCAAAAGGCAAGGAAAGACTAACACCGGGAAAAAGAAATCTATGCTGCAAAATCAAATACAGAAGTTATAGACCTCTGGAAAGAAATTGGGTTGTGAAATGTAAGTCAGGCTCTTCACCACCTCTGTCTTCAGTATCAGTTCTTCAGACTCCTTGAAGAACACAAGTGGACACTTCTCCCTCATTACGTGCAGTGGACATGACCAGTCTAATTTTAACATTTAGCACTTGCTTTAATTCTGTTCCTGAATATTATTTCAAGGAAGAACTTTAAATATAAAAGGGTGATCCATTAAACCAATTCTGCCTGCTTGCCTAAGTACCAACTTATTTTACCACGTAGAATTAAGAGGTTTTAACACTTACCCTGATGACATTGTACCTGTTGAAGATCCCACCAGCATTTCCACCATCCCGATGCTCACGGATTGTACTTTGCATCTACATAAATGAATACAACCAAATGTTCAGCACACAAAGCTTGCTAGCAAGGCAAAGTATTTATGCAACATCTTAGTATATCACCAGCAACAACAGACAATCTTGATTGAAAATTAATTGTCAAACCCCCCCAAAATATCTCAATTTTAAAGTGAGATACATCCTTATTTCTCAGGCACCCCACGTGCTATGCTGCTCCCCACCAGAGAAGGTGGATAATAGAATTATCCGATCTTGTAATAAAAACCTACGCAGGAAAAAGAATAGTGGCACTTGCTATCAAAATTATACACAACTAGAAAACCTGCTTTAGATTAGAAAAAAAACAATCTTTGAAAATGAATATACAAAACCATAATTCTGAAGTAATAACAAATGTGTTTCTAACGAGTATAGTTTGTATTTCTTAGTAACAGGAAAATGCTTGCACTGTAGATTTTCCTATGTCATTAGCAGCCCCTGAGAATTTCAATGGTTTCATTGTGTCTTTTCCAGAGATGCATTTTTTATGCATCTTTTATGGCTGCAACAACAACATTTAGTAACAGCTCAAATAAATATCCCAATTTACTGTGGCAGACAAGTGACCCTTTCTGTCAGAAGTTTATTAAAACAATCTGCACAAACTCCAGTTCACAGCGTTAATGATCAAAAATATTCCAGGCTCAGCTGGCAGCAATCCTGAATATCTAGACTTTTTAAAAAGTCTCCAAACACTTTGCTACAGTGTGGGAACACTACACAAACAGCAAATGCACAGTAAAACGGAATTTCTTCCCAACACAACTCTTCAGAAAGTCTCTGTTACGATTTTTCTTTCAAAATGGTATCTGCTTGTAGTTTACTTAAATAAAAGAGCATGCGTGTGTGGGAGGCAAAATTACAGTCAATTCTCAATTATCCAAGAGCTGTTTATCTGGGTTACAGATTAACTCAGCCACTGAGACAAGAGAAAACAAGCTGGTTCACATGCAGAAACAGCCAGAGCACTGAGAACGGCTACAGACTCGTGAGGCCTCGGATCTTTGGTCTCCACTCACGGCCTTTGATTTTCACAGGTCCACCCATCTACGGAAAGCTGTGGCAGCCCTTGCTACGAGGTAACATCCAAGACACAAACCAAAGCAAAACTGGGGTAACACTAACTGAGCAAACATACCACTTATTAAAAAAAAAATCAACAGGACACAGCAAAATTATTTCCATCATCGCTCTATATAAAAAGACAAAGGAAGAGGCCTAAACTTCCTGTCAGATGTATGCAGTTTGTACACCAAAGCATACGTTATCACTTTCAATACGTGTCGTACGCTTTAGCTCTGAGCAGTTATAAGTGAAAAGAAAAACACACTGTCACCACAGCATTAAAAAAGGTACTTGCAATACCTCCTCTTCTACAGACTGATACTCCTTATCGTCAGGAGCAAGGTCAAGGAGAATAGTCCCCTGACTCACACAGTGGAAAGTTAAATAAGGATTGGTGCCTGCAAAGAGAAAGAAATAAAGAAGTAAAAATCCACAGGAGGAAACAACATCAGCTTTATTTGTATCCAGCACCGTCACTGTTGTTCTTAAATAGCCCCAGTATGGCAGGAAGTGCAAAATTAACACAAGGCAGAAGCACAACCTTGAAAAAATAAAAGTGCTTTTGTTAGCAGCAGAGGCTTTAAAAGAGAAAAGGAAAACGCACGTGGGACATAATTGCATTTTATTGACTCCGCTTTCAAGAGAAGGATCTGAGAAGTGTAGGGCAGCAAAAAACTCCATCAGATTCACCCTTCAGGATACAACTGGCCTGTGGGTAGATACATAGAAAGAGTTCTGGGAAATGGGCACAGCTGTCTCAGGGGTGTCCACTCTCTGGAAAGGCAAGTGACCACTCAGTCCTATACCTCCTCAACATTTTCTATTCATGTCATGACCCACCCAGCCACCACGTCTGCCAGCAAGTACCTTTTCTGGATATCCAGATTCTTTCAAGTTCTGGTGACAATGTCACAATTTACAGAAGGTGACCTCTGGAAGCCTGCTGTATACTACATGTAAGATTAACCATAAGTGTCGTATTTACCTTGCTGCCCTCCTAGAAGTCTCTCCACACCTTTTATTAATTTGTGACGGTGTCCATATGCATTGATCCCAATTTCTTTAAGCTCCTCATGCCCCATGTCTGCCAACACATCCAGGGTTATCTGGAAAGGCGAAAGACCACAAAAATCACTTGCCAAACCCGGCCTGATTCCCAAGGCTGAAGATCATCAGTTCCGAAAAGGGAGTGTATTCATGGTGCAACCAAAATCTTTTTTCATCTTTTGCTGCACTTCTAATTGCTGCCACCTTCTGGCAAGCCTCTCCCTACCACAGCACCATCCCCAGCAGCTACAGCCTGAAGCTGTGCAGAACTTTTACTTCTCTTACAGGACTCGGCAAGAGCTGGTTCTCAAAAACATTTTTACTTACGCAGAAGGAAGATGCACGGAAATGCTGGGACAAAGCTTGGAGTATTTTTGAAGCGTTACAAGTCTCACATTGCACACCATTGTGCAATTCATTGTTTTCATTACACAAACCAAAATGAATATTCCGTAAGCTTACTAATAAATGTTAAGTGTGTTTCACATCAACATTATTATGGTGTGTGCTTATACTCTGTGTGTATATCCATGTGTGCAATCAATGTCAGCTATGCTAAGTCATGCTCAACTATCCCCCTATTTTTGGAAATAATTAACATTGTGAGGACACATACAACTTACTATTCATTTGGTTGCAATATATGAATACATCTACAATCACCTGCCAAGGTTTTAAATCTCAAGGTCATGGAGATTACTAATGGAAGCAGAAAGGTAATAAAACATGATGTCAATTTTTTTTTTTTAAAGAACAGGAGATAAAGGCTAAATAAAGTACACATTTTTATTGCTATAAAGCAATTATGCACGGAGGTGATTCTGTGAAAAACAAAGAGATTTCATCTGGAGGAGATAATTACATAAAAATCTACTTCCACATTTCCATACTGAACTATAACGGGAAGCTCAGCAAATAATGGGAAACCATAAAAATTGATTCAAAAGAAGCTGTATTGTTAGCACAACTGGACTTGCAGGTATGAAACTCTTGTCTACTACAAATTGAATATCATTAATTCAAAAGAAAGTAACTCAAGCAAGGAATTAATAGCTACACTGAACATCTGTCCAACTGAGCAGAAAACAACCCTACTGGGATTGTTGTGGAAAAGCCACTGAAGACATCAATAATGTGCAGTGCAACATTAAAAAAAATACAGAAGAAACCCAGATATTAGAAAGCATAAGGAGGAGGTTAGACCCAAGGGGTTAAAAGCGCACATGAAAGTACTGCAGTGCTTGGAAAAAGCAGCTTAAAACAATAAGCTTAAAGGAAGATGAGCTTGTTTTCACTAGAAAAACTTACAAGAGGAGCTAAACAGTTTCAAAATGATGAATGCAGTGAATCTGATCTGCATTATTAAATCTTACTAGCAGGGGAAGATCTTAAAAGCAGGTTAGGAGTTAAGGCAGCAAAAGCAGTACAAAACCAGCATGATAATGGGAAGGTGTGAAAAATAGTAAGACAAAAAGAAACGTGAATAGGATACACGTTGGTTTGAGATTGGTTTGCTGCTTAGTAGAAGCAGTTCCAACAAAGAAAGGAGCTTGTTTCATATCTAAGAAAGACTATACAACATTTTAACTCTGGGGAGATACCTCCTGTAACATTTCATGGAAACAGCTGGAAGTTTTTCTGTAAGCAACACAATATATTTCAAACATTTGTTTTCCTGACCACCCCTTATAAAAGATTAGCAGCAGAGGTTTGGGGAAAAAATAACTATCAAATCCCATCTGTTGCACTTGTACCTTTTACTTCCACCCATGTGCCCATCTCACTCATGTGAACAAATAATCTATTTAACTTTATCACATTAAATCCAAGAAACAGTAGATAAAAAAAAGTCTACAAATACATTAGAGGTACTTCTGATCTAAACAGCCATGTAAGCTTGAGAAGCTGTTACAGTGGTAATATTCTTTTCATATACTGTGAACTAACGGTAAGTCCATGGGATTTTTTTCCCCATCTCTCAATTCCATTTGAAACTCATTAGCCCTGCAAAACCCAACTAATGCTATAGTCCTAACCAACTGTTTCCTAAAACAGTTTCTGCATTCTCTAATGTGACTATGCCATGGTAAACTACATTTTTATTTCAGCTTACAGTCAAACTGGAGGGTTTCCTAGATCTAACCAAAGTACATGTGCAGCACTACAGGTGGTGAAAGGCTTGTTTAGGTATCAGACTGCTGAAGGTCAAGTGCACGTGACAAACCTAACTTTGTTACAGCCATCATGTTCAAAGTTCACAGGGACCAATGTAACTCTCAGAATACAAGCCAAGTCGGAAATCATCATGTATGTATAAGAAAGTGAAAGACACTGGATATCTGAATCCAACAACAAAGGAGATTTTCAGATCCTCAACTTCACCATAAAGTATCTGGCAACTCATATGCAGTTTTCCTGGACAAACTTGTTTTTCTGTTTTCTGTACATGTGAAGTTGTGGGGTTTTGTTTCCCTTTTTCAATTAGAAAATGAAAATGTCACTCTAATTAGTCTTATCTTTTAAGCACGCAAAGAAAAATGAGGCTTGCCACTTACCTGTTCTGTCTCAAAAATGTCCCGAAGGTGTTCAAGACCCAGGCTTTTCAGAAACTGGGTAATGTTCATGTCAAGACCTGAGACTGTTAAGAGAAAAATCAAGTCATCGTATCCTATGCACCTGAATTAAAAAAAAAAAAATCCAACCAAACAAACCAACAAAACAAACCCAAACCCCTGTACTTAAAAAAACCCACATCAAGCAATACTGCTGATGCCCTCAAAATTCCAAACTCTTGATTCTTTCTACAATCAATTTCTCTAAGTCTATAATAAACAATCCAGTTCCATTGTGTGAAAGATCACTGCAAAGCCCATCACTGTTTCCTCCTCAGGATCAACTATATTAAAAAGCATAAATGATCTGTGGCAAACACAGGCTCGTATTGCAAAGAGAAGGAAAGGAAGGGTGGGTGTATTTTTGCTATGGATGCTGACATAAAGCATGCATTCCAGATACTAATCAAAAAGTTTAAAAAGCCTTAGTAAAATCCCCCAGCTATCACAATCATAAGAATTCTCATTGGATTTTCTGTATAAGATCAACAACGAACATCTGGGCACCTAACCAGATCTGCCTTTTAGTCAGACTTAATCATACGTTTGATAGCAAACATAAATGAAAAACCAACAATGCTCCTAAGCAGAGCACATGAAAACAGAGCAAGCATCAGACTCTTGAAGATGCAGATAACAGTTCAAGCTCTATGGCATTTTCTGGCTAGTCAGAAATGTTTTTTCAGATAAAGTAAGGCCTATTGTGATACTAAGCTACTGTACTTCTGTCAACGTAAACTTGTCCAGCAGCAAATGTACCTTCTCCTTCCTTCCTTTCAGTTCCTGCTGCTCCATCACCAGCATTTGATGCCCCTCCTACGGCTAGTTCTGCCAGCGGCCCAGTGAGGTTATCTATACTGCTGGCAGCGGAGAGGCAGGACGGTGTAGATGCTGGTGAGATCACAGAGGCACTAACAACAGTCGCTTGAGGCTTAAAGCACGTAGGCAAAGCTTCTGGAGGCATCGCATCTATCAGCAAAGCTCGGATATCATCAGCCTGAAAAACAGAAATAACATTCAACATCAGGTTCTATTATCACAAGTCACCGATCTCTGGAAAGAATGTTTCTTTGAATTCATTTTAATTGATTGTTCCATTTCCCCCATTAAAAAGAAACTGCCAACTTCTGGAACACAGTATTCATGGTTGCAAGAACCTTCTGATTCAATGCTCAGGCACAGGTGAATGGGATTCTCTGCATTTCTAAAGGTATTTGAGAAGGTACATCTAACTTCATTTTGTGGCACAATGACTTTATAGGTGTTAAAGCCAGGAAGAGCGATGCAGCAACTTTATCTGAAATCCTTCACAACCTAGGCCAGGCAATGGCACCTCATAATTTCTCTGTCAGACTCAACTTCTGGTGAAGCATTTTTCACCAGATCAAGGTTTCAATGGAAAGACTACCACTGCCTTTGCTATAATCACATCCTGCAGTATTACAGTATTAAAAAATAGACAGGAGCTACAGGAGAAGTATGAACTTTGCTAACGATTGGATTTAGCCTCTGTTCACTAAATCAATCAGGACCCTCATTTTCAAGAATTTTTTCCCTGCATGTTCTTGTAGGACATGGTTAAGACTTCCTTTTTTCCCCTCAGAGAAATCATATAGTTTTCATATCCCTCATCACAACGTAAGTTTTTAACAGCTCAGATTATTCTGGAGAATATTTCTTGAACTCTCCATAAATCAATCAGTAGCCTTAAAAGACACCCACACTATACAGACACAGCATCCAATTTGGTTGTGTTATCTATTCCATCAAGATTGGCTAACCTGGGACACAGAGGTTCTTGTAAACTTATTAGGCTTTTTTAACCAGCCACCACTGCCACCACTAACAAGAATGTTTCTGGATGCTAGTTTTAGAAAAAGTTTGATAGCCACCTGCAAATCTTAGAATGTCGTTTTAGAGTTAGACTTAAAAGAACGAAGGTAATACGCAGGCACCGAGCATAATTATCCTCTAAATGATCCCATTCCTCTAAAGGCCCATCTGATTTTCTTCCTAGGTTCAAAGAAATAGTCATTAAGAGTACACAGGCTGATCATCATCAAGGACATTTCAGAGAGGTTTATTTCTGGCAATGAGGAGATTGATCCCAGAAGTGAATCCTTAAGCCGAAGGAAACTTTAAACCTCAAGCCATGTTAAGTTCTCAGCCAAAGGGAAAAGCCTGGACCCACAGGTAAAACGTTACAAACGGGCACCCTGGAGATGCTCATCACCCTCTACCCCAGCACACAAAAAGCTGAGGAATGCTGATGCCACAGAGCCATAGAAAGTCATTTAATATGCAGAGCAAATCCTCCAGAGCAGCCCGTGGCTGGCACGCCAACACGAACTTACTGTTGCCAGGTCTAGTGGTGTCTGACCCTCTTGATTCTTCATGGTTGGATCTGCTCCATGAGCTAAGAGCAGCGCACAGAGCTGCGTCCTTCCTTTTTGCGCAGCTTCATGCAGCGGTGTGAACGCCCATTTATCTGTTGCATTTACGCACGTATTGTATTTGATCAACAACGCTGCTATATCCACATGCTGGAAAACACACACAAGAACATCTTAATCAACATGACACTGGTAGAACACATATCTCCTTTTCATGCCAGAAGTAATGGTGCTTAGAAACCCCTGTAATTTCTCTTTCCTTTAACTCACTTCTCTGCCTCCTGTGTCTACACAGCAGCACACCTCTTCAGATAGCACTTTATAGTGCAGCTCCACAGTCAGCTGTATTGGTGCACTACCAGATGATCCACCAGCACACGTATAACTTGGATCAGACACAGGATTATATTTCTGTCAAATCACTCCAAGTACATAGCATGAAGTCTGTGTCAGCTACAGGAGCAGCCATGATGCTTGATCCAGCACAAAACTGGTAAGAGTTAACTATCAAAATATTTGTAGACAAATTTGAACTGGCAATATGAATTCACAGGGCTGCAACATTTGTGATACAGTATTAGAAGTTCTAAAGACCAATGTGTGTGTTGTACTGCTGAGCCACCACTTAAATGTCTGTACACAGAAGTCTTTGTCATACTTTCCTTGCTTTCTTGCAAGACTTTGAACCCATCCGTGCCAGAACAAATGTGTTCCTTCTCCAATGAGACAACTGTAATTGATAAAAAGCATTGAGTGTCATAAGGGACAACTGTTTTACATGGGCTATAAAAGTAATGATCTTCTATGCCCACACTTCAATATCCCATCCTTGAAGTCTGTCAAGTTAAAATAACAGAACAGAAAACTGACAAATAAATTTTTTGGCTGCTTCTGACCATACAGGTTACTTGTGCAATGCAGCTCAGAAATAAAAAAGCTGGTAGTTAAAATGAGTAGGTAGGAGCACAAAACACTGAAATTGTAAGAAGTGCAAATACTTGCCAATAGATTTAATTTTTCCTCCCGGTGGCAATTAAGTGACTCTCAGCACCTCTCGTCAAAGGGCCTGTTCTCTGAATAAGCATGGTTTGGAAAAACTGCTGAGCTTACATTTCCTCTCTGCCAAACTCTTAGAGAAATTGCTGTTTCCGTGACTTTTCTGCCAGAAAACCTACTGAGGGACACGCAGCATGAAGTGCTAGGTGAAAGAACTGAAGAGACTGTGAGGAAAAGGTTAAGATGATGAAACCTGCCAGCTATGAACCCATGAAACCAGTACTCATCTCCTCTTTACCTCCCGTCACAGAGATCTGAACAGCCCGATGACAGCTCAGAGAGAAGCGTGGGCCACCACGGGAAAGTATACAGCAAGTCTTAACTTATGAACTGGTGGAAAAGCACCAAACAGTGCTCTGTCAACTTTTCCTAGAGAAAGTAAAGCAACCAGATCGGATTGACATCACAGTTTTTAGAAGTGATAATCAGCTTGAACCATGCTCTGGCATTTTCCTGTGCCAGTAAGGAATGTCTGCCTTTGTGTAAAATGTGTGTTCCGGTTTCTCATGCTTGAAAAGAACAAATGCGATCTTTGCAGCAGAATCTCTCTCTAGATTTAAGCAATGTCCTGGGAATTTAATGTTTATGGCAGATGCTGATGAGCAGTATTGCTTGGTTTAGGACCCAGTATCATACAAGATTTCTGTGTTGCATTTATAAACAAATCCAACAAGATTTGGGGCTCGTTAGGACACTAGGATCCCAGACTGACGTAGAAAACAACGTCAGCAATGCAGATTGAGTTTCACTGATACACTCTCCTTAAAATCAAGGTGAACACTGTACTTCTTATTTCATTTCACTCTCAAACAAAAGCAATTGTGGTTCTATTATGAACACCTCTCCCAGATTTTGCTCTTATTGTGCCAGGACCAGGCAGTACCAGACAAAACATATCACGAGACCATCAAAGACATTACCTCGAGCTTCATGTCCTCTGTCTGATCATAAGCACACTGCTAGGAGCTTCTCGAGAACTGTCTCTGTACAATTATTTGCAGATTTCTTTCTCATCTCATCCACACTTAACAGCTGCTTACAAGCAAACTATCAGGCACTGTACAACTGGTATGCACACAGATGCTTCCTCCTACATGGAGGAAGGAGGGCCTGCCTCATCCAAAATGCTCTGAATCAGCCACTGCACCCCACTGCAGTAGACAGCTTGACCAGAAGGACACCCATACTACAAACTCAGTAGCCCTCCAACACTTTAGCTTTAGCAATAGCTCCCCACCAGAGACCAGCTGCAACAGACATCCACTTTTCTGTCATCACCTAGACATGATCCCCTGGTATTATTCTCTTCCTTCCATCCAAGTCTTTCAGCAAGAACTTGAGATCTTTTGTTTCAACAGTCACCCCAAATTTAACACTGTTCAATACTGTGCCTCTGCTTACCTGCATAAAAGCTACGTTCTAGTGATTTTTCTAAAAACTGCAGCCTTTAACTGCTACAGCACACCTGAATCTGTGTCCCATTTAGATCTGTATGGCTGCAAACAGGACTCAACAGTGACTTAGCCCAACAGGTATTTCACACCATGAAAACCTGAACTACGTTCACACCAAGACAGCTGCAAAATAATGGCTTTGGATATGACATTAGGGAGTTTCTTGTTGGTCTATTCATGGCAAGAATGCCTGCACCTACCCCATAGGATGCTGCATTGTGCAGGGGGATTAATCCTCCTTTGTCCTGGGCATTAACATCAGCACCATGTTCAAGAAGGTATTCAGCTACTTCCAAGTTGTTGTAACCGGCTGTAGGAAAGGCACAAGAGAAGAGATCAGGTATTAGGAGAGCTAAAAATGAAGAAAAACTATTAGACAGAAAAGCTAAAGCAATTTTTTGACTGCAAACCCTCCTCTTTCCTAGCAACCATACTACCTCCTGAAATACAGCTGTCATAGTTAACAACTCTCTGTACTGGACAATCCTCTGTGAAACTCTTGCTATATGAATACTGGGTTTAGTGATTAACTTTTGCAGCCCTATCATAAAAAAAAGCCTTCAAAACCTCGTGAGTCACCCACCTGCAAGATGTAGTGGTGTTGAATTTCTTCCCTGGGTGTCTCTGCAATTGATATTTTCTTGAGTACATAGCTTCTGCACTCGTGCCAGGCACCCCTTCTTGGCAGCATCTAGCAAAGCAGCATCTCCTCGCAATAAATCCTGAATATCTGTGTCTCCTTCTTTCACCAAATCTAGAGGAGTGTTCCCATCTCTATTCTTTTTTGTTGGATCAGCTCCGTGCTGCAAAGAGCAAAGCGGAATGCTACTGTCACAACCACGAGCCGATCAGCGTGCGTAAGTGCATCACTATTTTGTGGCACAAGATAGGCAACGGGGGATTTTGATGACCTGCCGTCATGAAGTAGCAACTGTATCAGATTAGTAGGCACATGAGAATAAATCCAGGAGGCTGAGGCCTAAAGCACTGGTCTGCAACACAGCTACACAAATCTCAACTCCACAGGCAAGAATAGCTGCCCTCTGCAACAGCTGCCACTGCTCTACTTTGCAACCGAAGTAGGTTCAGGAGCACATCCTGCATATAGCTATGCCTACCGCCACAGCAGGTGCTAAAGAAAAGCCAACTGCAAATACCTTGCCAGCTAATCTTTCCCTTCTCCTGCAAACTGGGGGTGTTTTCCTCAGCACACCTTTGTGAGCTAGTGAAATCAGGTCCCAAGTTTCACGAAATGCCACCCTGCTATTGCAAGACACTCGTTTCAGAAGGGAACTAGAAAAATACTCATTTCTACACTTTCCAATAGGTAACAGCACCATCTTCAGCTGTTTGCAAGTCCTGGAAAGCAGTAAAGAAAACATTTTGGTCAGAAAGTAGATTTGGATGACTGCTGGAGTGTATCTGTGCTGATAAAACAGTACTGGAGCGCAGGATGAGGGGAACATTTGTCTACATACAGCATAGGGAGTGAGTCATGTCCACATCAGTTTTGTGGGAGGACGGCTCCAGCTCCTTCCCTGTTCACTCTCAGCAGCAGTAGGAAAACAGAAAGATGGATAAGGCAGAGGCAGCTGCTGGCACTATAGTTCTCTGGCTGGCCCCTTCAGATTAATCAGAGCTGTCTAACCCCTGTCCGCATGCCTACCCCACCATTTCTCACTGGGGAGACTGGCAAAGCTGCGTTAGTGTGAGCCGCAGGGACTGAGCTAGGCATGGGGAGAGCAGAAGGAATTAACTGCCTTGTGTTTGGAAGCAGTACAGCAAAGCTCAGGGTGTAAAGGGTAAACAGCAAGGGACAGAGTACTGATTACACAGAACCAGTTCCACATCTGTGGTGCTTCTGCGAAGAGAGCATTCTTTGCACAAAACCTTTTAAACTCCAAAATACGATCTCAGATCCCTTAATTTAAAATGCACAAAAACTGGAACTGTTCAAATAGTCTCCAGAATAAATATCTACATGAAGAGGCAGTGCCTTCTGCGACCCCTTCAAAGTCACAGAAACAAAACGAAGGTGGTAATTTTAAAGAAAAGTGATGAAAAAAGAAGGTCTCTCCAAAATGCCTGTACATTTCCACTTCTTTCTTCAAGCAGACCGGGACAGAAAGAGTGCAAGTCAGGAGTTGTCAAGCTCAACACCCATGGCTCAGCAGAACTGACAGCACTGCCAGCTGGCATGAGACACAGCAAGAGAAGCTGTGAGCAAAGTGCAGTGTGAGCACATATCCATGGACACCCAGAGCCTCTACAAAACTGTGTCACCTTAAGGGCCTATTTAGCTCTTAGGCAAGAGTATTTCAAAAAGATGGATTTCAGCCCTTTCCTATTTCGTGTCGTATGTCCATTCAGGATGCTTTGAATGCAAAAAATGGCTACATTCCCAGTGTATCAGAAAACTCCAGAAACCTCCGGTGTCACACATAAAGTAACACTGTGCTTGAAAGATTATGAGTGCCTCTATAGCTTGAGCTAACATCTGTATTCAGGTGTCACTACCAAGGCCATCATCCTGCCTACTCCATGGACACGTCTGAACATCTTCTGGTTTCTACTGCAGATGTGCTTCAAACTGATGTGCTACCCCCTCTGAACGCTTTTCTGATAATCAAGTGAAATAATAAGACAGGAGGGAAACAGCAGGGCTTTGCAGCAGCAAATTAAAAGCGAAGTGGACAGGGAAGAGCCTCGTAACTTTTTAAGACTATCCGTATACTGATTTAATTTAAATGCTGTGCTTCAGCGGGACGTGAAGTAGGCAAGGCTAGAACAGGAAATAGGATTGGCAAGAAATTCTACTCCAGCACAGCAGGATATGACCTTATGTCAAGAAGTCTTTCAAACTTGTGTTTCTCACTGGAAACGTGCTGGCATTACCTCATGCTTTTTACAGGTTCTTCCACTAATTATAATGAATATTTATTCCACAGTATATAAGCATTCCCTCCAGGAGCTTGAAAAATTATACATTAATATAACAGTTTTAAAATTCTAACATGACACCATTTAGGATCCACCCTCAGTTATTGCTCTGTAACACACTCCTGTGTAAGTATTTACAAAAGTTTACCTAACTGTAGTAACCGTTCCAGAAAGATATGGATAGGATAAGGTGGTCTTTTTAGTATTTTTACACAAATCCAGCTGCTTTTTCTGGTTGGAGAGTCTTGTTCTACTTGGCTAATAGTATTAACACACATACTGGAAAAAGTAATGATTCTTTGTAAGTGAACTGACATTACACAAGAAATCATCTGACAACTGTAAAAGGAAAATAGATTCAAAGGCACCATAAAGAACTCACTGAATGCAATTAACTTTGCATTAATTAATCTTCAGCAAAACCAAACATATACACATTTAAAGACACATCTGAACTCCAGCACATACTTTTAGAAGCAGCTTGCAGATTTCGTATTTTCCTTTTGCTGCTGCTTCATGTAGAGGAGTGAATTTCCACAGGTCTGCCACGTTGACAGAAGCACCGTGCCTCACTAAGAGCTCAGCTACTTCGTAGTGTCCGTAAGAACAAG
Organism: Microhierax caerulescens; assembly: GCA_035590215.1. Taxonomy (NCBI): domain Eukaryota; kingdom Metazoa; phylum Chordata; class Aves; order Falconiformes; family Falconidae; genus Microhierax; species Microhierax caerulescens. Next base: position 76,099,732 of record JAVJGJ010000001.1, read on the forward strand.
CATTGTGCAGGGGTACTAAGCCGCTAATCAAAGAGAAAGTATTAATAGCTGCAGAAAATAAAAGCCAAAATGCAATCATACAAAGTTGCAGTAGATAAACCTCCCACTTTCACCAGACATTATTGGTATCTTTCAGTCTTTCCAACTTTCACGGCTTTATTTCCCTGCTATTAAAACATCAATGAAAACTTCAGTTCACATCCAGGAGACTTTTAAATGCTTAGCAAGCACCAATGGTACTACTTCCAAAAGCAAGTAACTTCAATGCTGTTAGCAGTAGCCAAAAACTAAATTGCAAGAATCACTGACGTTCTGACTTTGCATATTTGAGTGTACATTTCAGAAAAGGTGTAATACTAGACAATGGGTTTGAAGTACAGCTATTAGAAAGCACTGCACGCCTGACATACAGAAAGATACCCAAACATTTCCCTCAGGGAGAGTCTGAAAATTCAGTATCACAAATGTTTTAGCATTGAAAATGAATCATCTCCCACCCTGAACCAATATATTGGAGTGAAGGATCAAAGATAATCATGCTATCCTACATGACTGCTTTGCAAATAATGCAAAAACCTGCAACTTGTTTGTATCATTTAACTGAATAAATAACTAACTTAATAAAAGCTAATTAACAGACTTGGAAAAATGACCAGAGATAATCCTGGTATTTTACCCCATGCAATTCAAAACTAATTTTAGATCTTAAAGGCTGCTTTTAAGCACAAAGTCTCCAAAATGGGCAAGAGGAGGAAGAAAAGAAAGATCATGTATTACAGTGCCAGATACATACTTGACAACGGCTTTGCCAGAAAGCTAAGTATGCCTTAATGGTCTATAATCTCCCTACAGTGATGTCAGGAACAATGCAGAACAAAAAGAAGGAAAAGAGAAAAGTTTTCAAGAGAAAAACATAATGGTTACTGAAATCTGAAACAAAATGAATAGAGGGGGTTAGAAGTCTCACACTAATGGAAAACACCAGAGTGTATCATGGAATGAAATGTACCCTTTATCTTTAGCATGCACATCTGCCCCATGGTGCAACAGATACTCCACCACCGATACACGGTTATATCCTGCAGCAAAGTGCAGTGGCGTTGAATGACGGCCTTCCAAATCTCTACAATTCACATTCTGAGGGCTGCAAAGTTGCTGCAAAGACAAAAGAAGAAACCCAAATTCTAGCATGGAACTAAAACAAGTAACACACATGCAGACACACCCACCCCAAACCACACACAGCAGCAACACAGAAGAAAAGCCCCGAAATACCACCTCCAAACATCCCAGCACAAGACTTGATCCATTTATTATTATATAGAAATCTTTACAAGTTAGGTTTCAGGAAATTTTCTTCCTCTTAAGCAAAGTTAAAAACCCAGCTGCTCTGAATTTATAGCTGAAAGTTCTTCTATAACAAACAATTTAAATGATGGAAGCAGTACGAAGACATTCCTAATGTATTAGAAAGGGTGAGCCTCTACATCATCAAGCACCAGGTTCAAGGCCACGTAACTTTCTCCAGACATGTTACCATTTCCAGCTTATGTTGCCTTCAGAAATCTAGAAATATTGAGCTTGGCAGTCAAAGGAGCTACTGGTGCACAAAACTGCTGCTGTTTGAATATTAATAGGTATGATGTTGAAGTTCAAGGTGAGAATGCACACAGAATGGTCTATCTACAGGCTATTTTGCTTACAGACCAAGTTTGAAAGACAAGATCAAACCTTCCTGTGATGCGGGGATTCCATGGCCTGACCCTTCAGATTAAGGATGGCTTTAAATGTGACATATGCTACCTGTTAACGGTTTTGTTTGCATGCCTTCTGACTGAATCATGCACCTGAAGCTTGCTTCTACTAAACTGTTACTCTGAGGATCACAGCATCTGCTTCAAAGAATTATGGCTGCATCTGCAATACTGCATCTGAGTCCACTGAAGACATGACTATGTGAAGGACTGGGAGAACAAACAGCCAAAAACCCAAGTGAAACACCTCAGCACATCTTAATGCACTAGCTGCTAGAAAGAAGAAGAAGAAGAAAAAATAATTAAAAAAAAAAAAGAAATTTGCCTTCCCATTTCTTACGATTTATCATCCACTGGGCACCACTTCCACAAGTCTTGTAGCAGACGCTTCCACAGCAATACAAAATGGAAAGTTAACGTGAATTGCTCAAACCTACCTTCACAGTTTCCAAGTCTCCAGCTTTGGATGCTTCTAACAACCGGTAATCCACATCAGATGTGCGCACAGGTGTACTTTCTAAATAAGGAAAAAAGATGGTTTAGGATTACTTAGGATTATTAAGTTACATTAACTTGTGTTCAACATATTTTCCAAATCTGTGTGTGTTGTCATTTGTGAAAACACAGCTGGAGTTGTGATGTTCAAGTTCATATTTATTGCCTGAACCACTGAATGAAGAGTCTTAGTTTGAGTGTGCACCAGTCTGATTTAGACTCTAGAGCTAACATTATTCTGCCAAATGGAATGTCACTGCTTTGTTAATCCTACTGTACAGTAAAAATTACATTTTAAGAAACCTACATGCACCCTGGGACAAAGTTTTGCTGAAGATCAAAAGCACTTTTCTCAACAATTTCATCAAACTGTATGAAGTGCCAGTGCACAGCCAGGGTTAAATGTGCCCAATTCAGCAGCTGAATCACAGCCTTTGCACTCTGCACTTGTGATGTGTCTCATACTACTAAGCAGTGACAAGGGGATGGGATTTTTAAGACGGCCCTGACCACATGGTGACTGCCTGCTTTATGGATGCTCCAGTTGTGTACTGCATTTCACAGCAACTGTCCCTAGTTGCAAACATGGGGTGGTTAAAAATAGAATCCGAAGGATGACATAGTGATTAAAAGGAGATCTTTAGAGAGACACCATTTTTCCTTTTCAAATGACTGTAGGAATGACAAGGTTTGGCCTCAACACTTTTCTTTTTAACCACACTTCCCATCAGAAACATGGCTGTGAGAAAGCAAGCATGCTCTGAGGGAAGTAGTAGTAGCAGCTGGAAAGAAGCAGTGGATTAGTTGTCCCTAGAGCTCTTCAGTGTTGCTCCAAAAGGAGCTGAAAAGGCAGTCTTGAACACTGCATTGTTAATAGAAACTGCCTTCTCTTGTAGAAGCCACTCCTCTCAGGCTCAAGGATTTATGGAACAGATGTTCTGGCAGCATGTTGCCTGATCAGCTGTCCTGGGTTCGCACAGAAATGACCGCCTAGTGCAAAACAAATGGGGCAAGAGGAACTTGAGAGTTGTAATCCTCCGTAAAAATGCTGTTAAGAAAGTCAAGAGTGTTACAAGGAGGCTAAACTCATTCTAGATGGGCATGCAAATCTATCAAAAAGTGGGTACACTTCAAAACAGTCCTTCCTTGCACTGCTGTAAAACACCTCTCCCCTTTTTTTCACCTGTTTTAAGGCATCATTGTTGAAAACACTGAAGGAAATGGAGCTTCAGGCTACCACAGGTCTTCTCATCTATCTGAGTATCTGCCTTTTTTTGACTACATGCATATCCCACTATAAGGTGCATTACTTGCTCTGTAGTAGCTATTGATGCAATTCTCCCTACTTGAAAAAATTCAAATGTAACACGAGGATATGCAAACAATCAAGCACATACATGAAGAACAGTGGCATCCTCTTCAAACATCTATTCATCTTTTTAATGCAAGATATAAACAAATTTATCAACAGTATTCAGAGCACTTTCACAACAAAATCTTTGCTGGAGGAGCAAGATATCTGAAGTAAAAGTTCAAACAGTTTAGCAGTTATCAGCATTTTGCTGCCAATAATGCTCTGTTTGTGACTGCTGAAGTATGAAGTACCGAACAGGGTAGCTGATGAGAGGAAAAAGGTTTCTCACATGTTCAGCAATATTCCAGTTGCCTTGAGACTTGTTATCAAAAACCCCCAACTTCCCACATCCATCCTCCTACAATCTCCCTGTGCAGCAGTATGCTCTAAATCCACAAGATGTTTATTTTCTTCTACGATTTGCACAAAATCATTGAATTGAGCAGGGATTTGTTTTGCTCTGTTGTGTTATGGGTTTTTTTTTCCTTCTGAAAAGTATCGTGCAGTATACACTGCAGGTGTGCGCTCATGACGGAGGTAGAGCGGGGTGAGAAAACTACTCTGAGCCTCTTGCACTGAAAAAGAAAATCCACAACTGTAAAGGGAGAAGCTGAAGTTCAAATACACAAGCCTTTATTTTTACCCACCACTTAGAATCTGTTGCACTGCTTCATTTCCCATCTGTGCTGCTGTGAAGCCTTGTAAAGAGATGATGGAGGGATCAGAGCCATAATTCAGCAAGAGCCGGCAGGTCTGCAAGTGACCTGCTAATGCAGCCCTGTGCAAGGCTGTTTGACCAAGTGTGTCCAGTGCATTCATCTGAAAAATCAGCAACAATATAAAATAAAGCATTATTATAATTAAAAGCTTGCACCTGTCAGTGCTCTTAATAAGAAGAGCAATAGCAAGATTTTTTCAGCACACAAATTCATCTATTAATCCTTCTACATTGCAACTAAACAAAACTAAATGACAAAACTGGTCAACATTCCAACATAAAGATAATTTACTGCAGATACTTGCCTGTCTTTTAACAACGTAGGTTATTAGCTTGCACGGCTAACAGACAACACAGGATCCCCAAAACCATACACAAAATAGTGATAAAGCTTTTGACAAAGATCAGCCTTGTGGCAAGAAGGGCAAAACTCTCACAGAAGAGCAGAAAGAGGTAAATAATTAACTGAACAGTTTTAGGATCTTCCAGCTCTAAGGAAATTACCATCTGTCATCCTCAGAAAGGAAATTAACTCAACCTTACTTACTACCAACAATTAAAGCAAAACAAAGATGTCAGATTTGGAATTTGGGGGGGGCAGGGGTGTTGGATACAAACAGTCCATTTTTTCCTCATTTTTTGTACTTTTACAGAAATGTTAAGTGTAACTGGATATAACTCTACTCAATACAAGACTGTATAAACAGGCAAAATGGAGTTTGCTTTCAAAGAGTATGATATAATGGAAACCTATCTGCCTGTCAGGATCGAACAGAGTATCTAAATAACTAGAAGCAACACCACAGGTTCACTATCAGAGAATGGAAGAGAATAATAGAGAGCTTTAAAAAGAAAAAACCCTCATGAAAATAACCTTTCAAGAAGATACTCTGTACCTAGCAGCGATTCATGACAAATTTATATGCAAATATCCAACAGGGTTTTTTTTACCGCTTTATGAAATACAGAACTGCTCAATATTCTCTGCAAGCAACTCAGAACCTGTTATCTGTTTCCAAGCCTACAGATTGCAGGCTGTGAACTGCATGCATAATAGACGCTGTTACTGTAAAAACCCACCCTTTTACCTTCTCAAAATCTTTGTGGTGGCAGTGAACAAAGGTTTTGCTTGTTATTTCCCACCTGAAATGCAGCCTGCAAATCCTACTACCTTTCCATGAAAACTACTGAAAAAACTTTTTAGGTAAGACACATACTCTGTAACTAAATGAAATTTAATTAGGGTAACTATGTAGGAAATACCTACTACTAGATAGGGTAAAAAATAATTAAGTTAAATAGCTGCAATGCAACAAAAAGATCAAGCCACACGAAAGAACAAAGAACCACCACATAAACTGCAGCACGATTCGATACTGCCTAAAATTTTTCTATATCCCTGAACAATTCTACAGACTGATAAAGCAGGAATTTCTCAGATTACAAACCTCTCTTGCAGGAAGATGTAAAGGAGAACAGTTCTGCTTTCTTCTAACCGTACTCAGCTCATGCCACTCCAATGGGATTTCCCTAAAAGTTTTGTTTTGAAAAAAACACTTTCTGCTATCATAAATATTAACTAGATGGTGAATGTCCCAAATCCATCATTTTGTTCAGATGATGATCCTCATCTGTTTCAGGACACTGGATACCTTTCACCACTGATAAGGACACAGAGAAAAGCAGAAGTCTGGGGCTATACAGGTTTAGTGATGGTATAGGCAGAACGAAATGAGACTTATGGATTCTGGAAGTAGCTGATAAGATTCTGTTTGCCCAAGAAAGAGAATCATAACTAATGTCTTCTGTAACACTGAATTCCTGTGTTAAACAGGCCAGTACTGAACAAACTGTTGAAGAACAGCAGGGGGGGCATTCACAATTTGATACTATGTACCTGGAAAAAATGTTAATATTCATTTGGAAAGAACACTGTCAGTGTCATCAGATCCATCATCTCACATGCCTTATGCAGGTCTCCTTTCGCCTCCAAATCGTTATCTGTGCCAACAATTGATACTTGTAGCAGAAGAATGCCAGCCATTTGAAGAACTGCCTGCTTACTTCTGGGAGAGGCCGTAGCTGACAGAGGGATGTAGGCACCAAATACGGCTGTTCCTTCTCTCAGAAGCAGAAATAGGCTTCGCAGGGCAATTTTACAGGGAATATGTTCACTTTGAGGCAAATCTGCTCTCACCAATCAAGCAGCACTTGTCTAAAACCAGCCCAAGAATGTACTGCACTGAGGCTGAAAGCCACAGGATTTATTTCCAAATGAAAATCAATTTGAGCATGACAAACTGAAATACAAACTGAGGTTAAACTCTCAAAAATCAGAACCTGCTAAGACATATGCCTGGGCTAACCACTACTCAATACTAGGTCTAAAAACATATGCCCTTTCAAATTCAAAGCTAAAGTTTAACTCTGTTTGACAAAATGCAGAACATCCAAGGTGTGCTGCCTTATTGGTGTGGTGAGAAGGCAGATTGTTCCTAGCTGCACTAACAGAAAAAAAGAGAAATATTCAACTGGTCCCCTTTACAAGGGGTCTGAAATGAGAAGGCTGCAGCTCTGAATTACTTTACAGACAAGTTTTCTGCAAGGAGTTAAAAATGACAGATTTGATGCCTTTTTTTAATTCCACAGCACACTGTCTCTGGCTTCTTCACCTTTTAGCACAAAAGCAGTCACTCTACTGCTCAAACTGCAACATAAAAGCAGAATGCAGTTATCAACTGAAAAGTGGTTTTAAGGCTTTTCATGAAAAGATTATCCTATACAGTATTTCCCAATGCAAAATTCTTTCTGTTCTTTCCTTTTTTCCCTTTCCTTTCCTTTTTCCTATCCTGGATAGATGCAGTAGAGAAACAGAAATGGTCATGTACCATCAGACACTGAAGAGATCTTTCCTCCTTGCACTCATGCTGTCCTGGAGCAGCCCACATCTACCGCAATATTCCCTTGGCTGCCAGTCACTTGTGGCAGCTCAACCGCTGGGACCTGTTCAGGAAACTTTTTTTGCAAGATTTTCTAAGCATAGCAGCTTTCTGTTGCTATCAAATGCCCTTAAATATCCTCCTACTCCTCGATACTACAGCAGCACAAAATGCAATAGCTTCCAAGCACTTTGATTTTCATTCTAGAAGAGGTACATTCTAAAAAACACACATGAAACTCGTACTCTGCCAGCAGTTCCAGTATCATATCCTTCCCTGCAATGCAACTGTTCTAACTGCTCTCCTGCTGCATTTATTCTGAAGGCAGCTTGCAGCAGGTCGTGTGACTTTGGGCATCACTAACAATAAACACGATAGGAGTGAAGGGGTGCTGGTGGCAATTTCAAGCTCTGTCAGAAGAAAAAAAAAAAAAAAAAAAAAAAGAAAAAAGATGTAGTTTAAGTCTTAAAGCTTGTACATGATCAAGCAATATGTTCCACAGTTGTCCCTTTGCATAGAAGCTTAAGATTAATGTCACTACGTTTGGATGTCTAAGCAGTGAGAAAAGTTGAACCACGCAATTGCAACAGATCACAGTTCTTCATGTTGCCCACCACCATGGTCCAGAACCTGCTGCATTTCTGAAAGGAAATTTCATTTTTCAATGCTTATTCTTTCCTGAGAAAATCATACATCTACCTGAAATGCTGGAAGCAAATGCATTACACAAGAAGGTTATTCAAAACCATTTGAGTCTGTTGTGTGGGCCTAGAGAAATTGTTTTCAAATCCACGATCACAAAAGGCTGGCAACATGCTACTCAGAAATAATTGTATTATGCAAAGATTCATAAAGCAAGATCCTTTTAGCAGAGCAGAACAAAGCCATTTCTGCTCCCATTGTCAACAGGGACACTATCTGTCCAACACGACCTTAGAAAGGCTCATTTTCCCTTGCAGAAGAATAGCTTCAACAGTATCCTTTAGAAACTTAACACAGTTCAATAGCATTCACGACATCCCTACACTTGCCCAAGATACCAGTGAACTCGCATGCTTGCAGGTCTGTCATTCCAGTTCAGAAAAGACTTTAATCCTTTCCTTCTGCACTGCTAGAAAGCAGATTGTCTTTCTGAACATATTAAATTTCCCATGTATCTGTAAATTCAGACAAGGAGCTAGTTATAAGAGGTATCCAACTATCCAGCAATACAACAGAACAGGATGAAAGCCACTTTTCCATTAATTCACCACCTTGAAATTATTTTCTTCTTAAACAAAGGATTTTGACCATTTTCAAAGATACAATTGTGGTATTTGAAGATTTGCTCATGGGTCTAATAAAAAAAAAAAAAGTTTAAGTTTGAGGATTCTTTAAAGATGCTCTGCTTTTATTTCTCCTAAGATACTTTGAGGATATTCAACATCATATAAGCAGTGGCATGAAAATTATGTTTCACGCTGCAGTTCAGACAAACGAGTAAAAACCGGGTATGGCATTTAAAACCAGAGATATTTATGATCAACATTCTTGAAGAAAATTCTAAGAAACCCAAAGGTTTCTCACCTGTGCTTTAGATATACAGTTGACACTCAACTGCAAACTCAGGTAACAAGCTAATGAAAATATCTTCACTGACCATGGGAGGAGTGTTGCTTAGACAGAACGTGCTGATATGCAAGTGATACACACCAAGGACTACTTCACAATTTAAATTACAAATCTAGTCTGTGTTGTCAGTAAGGGCCAGCAAGGCACACCAAAATAAGCAATTTCTGTAAATGGCTTAACTCACGCCAGTGCTAATGGTCTTAAGATATATTTCTGCAAAATAAGTTTTAATCAAACACAGGTTATTCAAGCAGTCCTTCACTGTTTATTATAATATCACATACTTCAAACAGCAAATTTACACAGTGATAAAATTAAGGATAATTAAATCCAGCTCCAAGACCACAAACCACCTTTTGTTCATCCCAAGCAAATTCCCTAAGGCATGCTTCAGCCCATTTCACAAACCAAGCAAAACCTACTCAAACCTAAGTACTTCATGTTACCTCTCTTTTGTTGTCTGACACAGATCACAGCTGCTCCTCAAGAAAACAGCAGTTTCCTCTCTGCTACTAAAACTATCACAAATGATTTTCCATCTACGAAACTTTACATGGCTTTGTCTCTTAAATCCGTTAATGGATTTTTTATTTTTTTTTTTGTGGATCAGCTGTCTGCCTTTTGGCACTGTATTTCAGAAGAATAAAGTTCCACTTTCTTTGAAGCCCCAGTTATTCATCTTTTTCAAATTGTTACTCATCTTTTTCAAATTGTTACTCTCCCTATAATCAGTAGTGGTTTCTAGAAGGTAGATTAAAGCTGACTTATATAGTACCTTTCCTTTGACAGAAGACATGGTTGCCAAGTAAAGAAAACATGGTAGGTGTCATCCATCCACACTCCAGTAAGTATGTGATATGGGATCACATGGGATATTTTTATTTATTTTATATGGAAAAATAGAGATTAGTTGAAGAACTAAATGTATTGAAAGAAGGAGGTATGCTCAGGGATCAGCTATGGGATAATTTTGTTTTAATATATCTTCATTATGATGTTTGGCACAAGAGAATTGTGCTGAAGGGCATGAGTAAGAAAAAGCAGCAAGAACTACAACAACAAAAATCAAGGTTCTCTGTGTACTACAAGACTACAGGAAGGGTCTGAGTACTACTGTGTCCTGTTCATTAAAAAGGCAAACACAATCCCAGTGTACTTTAGTGCAGAATTTACATCAGCGATATGGAAGTGCCATCGTGTACGTTGGTGGGGGAATTAATTCTACTGTCACTGCCTGAGCTCCAAGATTTCCTCTGGTGCTAGTAAAGTGAAGGGTTATAAGGATTGATTAGGAAATGGCAATGTTCCCTTATGGGGAAGATTAAGTGTTTGAGGCTTTTAGCCTACCAAAACAAAGGCTAAGAAGAATCTTTTCACTGCAAATACCTCAGCAAATGAAGCATCGAAATGAGAAAGAGGTATTTAAACTGCAGGAGAGTGCTGTTTGAAGAACAAATGGATATTCAACCGAGAGGCTGCTATTGCAGGGAGGACTAGATTCACCAGCTCAGGAAAACTCTCTCTTGTAAAAAAATACTACTAGACAGGATCAAAGAGCTTAGTACATCTGACTACATCGTATGAAGTAACTAAAATACAAAACACACAAAGAGTAAACAGGAAGAAAAAGCTTCTAGAAAAACAACAAATGTGCGTGTGTGTGTGTGTGTGTGAAAAACCTGTATCACGCTTCAGCAATTAAAGCTGCCATGTCCTGATAATCAGAAACAAAGAAATAGCAATGTTGAGTGTCTGATGAACTAAATGCCTACAGTCAAAGTATGAGCAAGAGGTCAAATGATAATACACAAGCAAGACAGAGTGATTAAATATACCTAGTTAACTAATTAATACTCTAGAGCATATCCCATCTGGGAACTTCAAAGTGCTTCATAAGCCTTAATGACCTATCTCTCTTGAAGAACCATGATTGCATTATGCACTGTTTTATAGCTAAGGAACTTTGTATACTGATAAAGAAGAAGCTGATCCATTGCAGTATGGATCAGCTTAATTTTAACTACGAGTGGTCTCCTGCCATACAATTTAAGTGCTTTGCTAGATCATAAATGTGAATGACTATCCTCAGAATAACATAGCATGCATACACCAGGATACGGACAAAAAATGAGTTTTAATGATTACCATGCACCTCTATTTGAACACTGTCAATGGAAAAACCAACCAAATACACCACTCAGAATCATCCTGTAGATAACTGTGGGCTACTCACAGCCGTCGCTCTGTCCACAAGTGACTCAGATCATGATTTAGGAACCCTTGCTTCAGGATATAAAAGAATCACAAGCTATCATCAGAACGTGCTACTGACACAAACTATAAAATTGGGCCATTCCAGTAAGGATGACAGCTTTTGAGCTTACTCCTAACCTGGCTACACAGAGCTAGATTTTCAAGAGCACTAACTTAAACACCTACAGTATAGCAGCAGGCTTTCCAGACACCCTCAGCACACGGAAACTCCTTGTATTTCAAAGCAGGTAGTACTTGGGAATCAATACACCTGAAACTCCAGCACGTCCAGTTCGGTGCCTACCCAAAGACCATCAGTACTGGGTTCCTGTGCAAAATCAGATCCATAAAGCCACAAAGTATCTATTCCTATGGCAAAATATTTTTTTTTCCATTTTCAGTACATAAGTACACTACAAAGAGGTAATGTGAGAAAATAATAATGGTTTTAATGCCTATAACTGAGACCTCTGGCCCTGCTTTCCCTTCCCCCAAGAAAATCTTGGTGTGTCATCACGGCATCAGGATTCACCAGTGCAATAAACTCTGTCATGGTATCGTTGTTAAGCTATTTTATGGTGCCATTAAGGTACTATGGAAGTGAATCAGATACTGAAATCTGGCAATGAGCTCTCATACAGGCTTATAAATTACAATTTACTGTTTGGAATGAAGATGACTTAGTATTAACTATGCATACAATTACATTGTTTGCACCTCCTAGCACATCAAGAGCGACACTGTAGATTGTTATTACACGTATATTTCTTCATTTCTAGCTACCTGAATAAAGATGAAGATCCAAAGAGAACAACGTAAGCCCCCTTAAAAGCAAAAATAAAGACAACATTTATATTTTAACCAATGCAAAGGAAGTACCCATCAGGAACGTTTCTGAGAAAATTAAGTAGCTAAGTATATAACTATGAACGTCAAGTAAAACTCAGAGAAAGATGACCATTCTAAAATACTTCTGAAAGATGCTTAAACTACTTCCTAAATAAAGCTATACTGTCCTCTGCCTCTAACTAGTAACTTGCTAAACCACGTGCTTCTAAGGAAGCTTCACCATAGGCTCACAAATTACTTTGGTCAACATGTATCAATGGCTAAAGGGCACGACAAAACAATCTGGCAAAGAAAATAAGCAGCAAACAAGGGCTAAGGGATGCCAGCATTAGACTACTAAACTCAGTGTCAGCGAACTCAGGCACTGGATATTTTAAAATCAACAAGATAAAGCAATAAGAGGCACCTAGATGGCTAGATTTGCTAGAAATTATAGCAAGATTCATTAAAAATGAGTAAGCTAGACTCCTAAAGCCTGTATTCAGTTATCTGGAGAGAAGACCTGATTTTCAAATGGGATTCCTGAACACCCTGTACTCGTTTAAGATACACACACTTTAAGGTTAACCTGAGAAGAACAGGACATACAGAAGAAAAAAAAGCAACCACTATCATAAAAATTAACACTGTATTTAACCAATATAACCCTTCTTCTTGCCTTTGCCTTAAATAAAAGATATGCAAGTGTATTTACCTTTGCTCCATGTTTATGCAGAACTTCCATGACATCGTTATGAGCTTTTTCAGCTGCAACATGCAAAGGTGTCATGAAACTGGGGGAGGTGGGGAGAAAGGAAGACATTAGTTTTATATTCCATGTAGGACAGAGTCCTTTGGAAAACTCAAAACTTTCAGAAACTTACTCTTTGTTTTTCTCATTAACATTTGCTCCTTTCCTGAGCAATAGTTCTGTAACTTGCTTCCGCTTGGGATGCACAGCGGCCACAGCACAGTGCTGCAAAAAAGTAAATATAAATTATATTTCAACTACATAGATGACAGAGAGCTTTAAGATCCATGACTTCATCTCTTGATTACTCTGCTAAACATCAGACTACAAAACTTACAAACAGAATCCATCATATTTCTGCCAAAACATACTGAACATACAAAACATATAACATACTGAACAAAATACAAACTAGTGATCAATGATAAATTATTCTACTCATAAAAACAATTTTGATTTTAAGGCTATTCATCACAAAAAAACACAGTATGTTCCCAACTACATTAACTATCAGCTGTCAGGATAAAACCAGCAGACAATGCAAGGAGGTAAAGACAAAGGGTTTGAAACAACCTTTCTACAGAGGGACTCCAAAGAGGTACATTAGGATTCTGCTGTGGTTGTCAGATTAACATGACTTTCGAACACTGCTTAGTTTCTTTTATTTCAACATGTACTGAACTTTTTAACCTCATGGCAATTGTATTATACACCCAACTACCAATTAAGTAGTAAGCAAATGGGCTGTAAAGTTCTCTTAGAGTATCTTCTTTTCCACGCTATGAGAAAGATACAACTTTCACACAGGGCTTTGCAAAGCTCAAGCCTGCCCGTGTGGGAACACCGTACGGCCCTTTGCTAGGTGTAAGTATTTTCCTGAATGTGGCTGGGGTCTGCCTGCTGGTTTGTCTGTGGATCTGGCACCCAGAAGTGAGCACTTTGTTCCCCCCACCCCTTTTTTCATTGATCCTCTGCAGAGTCTAGACTCAATTTGTCCTGGCGTTTTCTCAACCGTGGACCTATCAATGCACTCCTGAGGTCTGAAATTACAAGCACAGTTCCAGATAAGCTGAACATCAGGCTTGACAGTCAGTCCAGAAACGTTTGTCTCAAGTTGCAATGTCTCAAAATGGCAGACTACCACAAAGAGGAAATACTTCTCAAGTTTATAATGTTTACCCATGTTTTAAACCAGTAACCCACAAAAAGCAGACAGTCCCCTGGATCAGTGTTCTCAGACTTTCCAACAGCAGAACAGTAGTAGCCTTTACAGTGAGATAGATCCCAAACAGAATGCCAGTAAGTAACAACAGTACCAAAAAACATCTTTTGCCCAGTATCAGCCTTCATGACGAAGTAACTGCCACTGAAGCTTCCGCACTGCTGTCAGCAGAGCATGCCCAAGCTTCGCAAAGGGAAGCTTTGTAAGTAAACATTAAGATCAATTTTGCTCTGAAGAGCGGCAGTATTTTTGAGGCTTTGCAGATAATAACCTATCTGTATTTCCTGCCAACCTGATAAACCAGCACTAGCAACACAAATACCAAAATATCGCCAAACCTCTGAGCAACACTGAGACATAGACCCAGTGAGGTAAGAGGGCACAGACCCCAGTGCCCCATGGTAAAAGATGCCATGCTTAGGACAGGAATAGCTCAGTTAGAGGGTCCATAACCCCATCTGATCCTGGAAGCTAAGTCCTGCCACTTAGAAATCTCAAGTATAAGAGGCAAAAACTGAGAAATCACAGTCTGAACAGTGAACAAAAAACTACAAGAGAGCTAAAATACCCCATTTCTCCTAGCTGTCTCTGCCTCCTCTCTGCCTGCTCGCTCTACAAAGAACACCACAGGACTATCAAATGATCATTACACAGCTGAAGAGATGCCACATATCAGCAGCTGATAAACTCAGGAAGAAAACGATAACATCATTCCAAATTTCATACTGTCTTCATGTTCAGTCTCTAAGTATCTCTCCTCTGATTTGCTTTGAAGTTCAGGCTAGGATGCAGAGTCCTCCATGGAGAGAACAGAGCATATGTATGCTTGGTACTTCACACGATGTTCTGATCACATTCACACTGTTTATAACAGTAAAGATGCAGTTGTACTCCTGCAGCTCAGACCTACTACTGTGAAGAAAATGTTCCATTGGAATAAAGTATCATATCTATAATGGTTTTAATAATACCATCAGTCCTTCTCCACTTCAAAACCTTTCTTCGCTGCATCTGGATACCAGCTGCGTTCTTTGCCTTCACTGTTTCTTCAAATAATGAAGAGCAGGAAACTGCCAAGAAAGTCTCAAAGACCCCTGTTTCCATAGCTAATGTGGCATTGTTACAATTCCAATTCTGTAAGACCCCGTGATATACACCTAGCATCTATTTTCACCACAATTTTACATACCCTATGAAGAAAATTTGCAATCCAAGTTTGCCCACATAAAACATGAAGGAAGCAGTGAGCCACTGGAATAGAATTTAACCCCAGAAAAAACAGCAACTGACCAACAGGGAAGGAGGAAAAAAACCAAACAAAAAAAAAAGAGGGTGATGAGAAATAAGCAAAGGAGAAGTGAAAAATGAACACGTGAGGAGCAGCTGGAGGGTTTCTGTAATCTACCAGGAAGAACAAACAAATTTATTAAAAAATTACATTGTGTTTTTTTCTATAATGGTGATTTAATATACAAAGTGTTTGATGGCAAATCCTCAATCTCAGATGATTAATGTATTTTCATAGTGTAGCAATAAAACTCCTCAACTAGCACTACACCACATTTATCATAAAACAAATGGATTGACTGTATAATCTCACCAGTGCAGTCTCATGTGACTGTGGCTGCTTAAAATTAATGATCTCCAAAGCAAGTGTCTTTTTCACTTTGGCTAGGTCTGCCTCTCTGGCTGCTTGCAGTAAAGAGTGTCCTTTGAATTCATCTGTTAGAGGAAAAAGATGCATTTAATATTCAGCAACATCACACTTATAAATGTTACTGCAGAAAGGTAGCTATACTCAATTAAGAGGAAATAAGAGTATTTCTGTATGTCTTCGGATAGTAGCTTACCTGGGACACAACATGAAACATGGTTTACTTAAATGAATAAAAGAGAGGGGAAGTGATTTGCTTTGTAAAATCTTTATAGCTTTTCTCAGTCTTACCCTCCACCCACATGACATTAAAAGCCTATGTGACCTCTAAATTAGCTAGGTATGTGTTCAAGTGAGCAAAATGCTATTACATGCTCTTCAGAAAAAAGCATTACAGTTCTTTTCAAGAACCTTATTGCATTTACAATGACAAATAATTAAAGGTAAAGCCTGAATAAATATAATTTATATATATGATTTATAACTTAAAGATAAAATATTAAACTATCGGTCTTAAAGAAAGCTAACTGGCTAAGTATCTGAAGCCAGTCTGCAACAAAGATGAAAGAGGTTTTGATAGCAGCTATATCTTATCAAGTACGGAGAGGTAATTTGTTTTTTTCAATGCCACATTTTGTTCAGTTCAGCAAACTACTTTTAGTTTTAAATCTTTTTGAATTTGAGAAGGGCTAAAAGTGTTTCTCTTAAATTGTACAAACGGAAGGTAGGTTAGCAAGAACAATGTCTGAACCTGGAAACTAGAAAAGAACCTCAATCTCAGTAAATTTTTCTTTCATAAGCAAGTTCAAAATGCCGAGCTTATTAAGAGGAGCTTTCTTCTCCCACTCTTGTTTTAATCTGGTGGATTTTTTGATTTAGAAATAAAAATAAATACAACAACTTAAGTTTGAATTTTAAATAAGTTTAAAATTTCTTTTTAAACAAAACATTACTCACAAGCACAATTTGTAATCACAAATAAATCTTGAAATAACAAATAAATGTATTATTCCTAAAGTATAAAACCAAAGAACTCAAGAATATACTAAATATGTTATTTTGGGTATGCAAATACAGAACGTCCCATCAAAGTACTGTTTAAATTCGCCATAACGCTCATATTTGTGTACACATGTCAGTGGATAGTAATGGACATGAATCTTTCCCCACTCCTCTCCAGGAACTATAAATACAGAAGTAAACAAAGTTTAAACAGATTTTATTTTTTGCTTGCTAATTTAAAACAAGTGGTAAATTAACCTGCCTCAAAGCCAGAAGCACCTCCAAAGTTAGCCCAGAATAGAGTAGTGAAGTAGCTAAAAAATACTAATGCGCTCCTCTTTTCTCCTAGAGCAAATTTTTCTGCTGCATATGATCTCACCACCTCCACATGCAAAGAATAGTGACAGACAACAACCCAGCTAGCTGTGATTGAGTAGTGCAGGATTACATTCTGACCGTGTCAGGGGGCTTCTGCTATCAGAACCTAGTTCTCCAGAAGTTTTCTGAAACTTCATAATGCTTTGGTTTCATACTTGCCTCATTTAAGTATCTTTCAGTTTATAACAATGAGAAAACAAAACTCCAGAAGAGGATAAAGGCAAACAAATTCAAATTAGAGCTGAAATGTTGTTTTCTGAACAGCATAAGGACTGCAAAGACTACAAAAGAAGGTGCTGGAATTTCCATCTCTGAGTTTGCACACTGAAGCTACCCTAAGTGTGATACAAAGCCTCAGTATAGAGGCTCCTATGTGACTTAACTGGACTTCAAACACAAACCCCACCCCACCCCTCTCGCCGGTCACTGATTCAGCAGTGCCTTAAACATTTTAAACGTCAGAAAACCAGGCAATACCACAAACAGTATCTTAGAAGTATCTGTGTACTTCAAAGTGAGAGGCGGAGCTGCAGTGACTCTGCTGCTTTGCATCTACTTACGAAATAGGAGGAAGCTAGCTCGAAAGGAAAGGGGGGGGGGGGGGGGGGGGGGGGGGGGGGGGGGGGGGGGGGGGGGGGGGGGGGGGGGGGGGGGGGGGGGGGGGG